>CM076582.1:1584368528-1584974454 GCA_034641835.2 Pinus albicaulis | reverse complement strand
CTGTTCTGACCAGAAACAACCCCCCTTTTATTTAATATTAGTAATAATACTAAATAAATGGGGACCCTTAGTTAAAAAATCCAAAAAATCAATTAGGATTTGTTTTCCTTTTCAAATAAAACTTTCTATCATAAACTTATAGAAATCCCTTAGAAAGAAAATTAAGAAACACTTAAGTTTATGATAGATTACAATAAAATTGCTCTTTAAACAAAATAGCACATCCATAGCAAAATGGTATATATCTTTTATAAAACTGAAAATGCGATTTTGCGCTTTTGCGATAATGCGACCCTAAAAGCCTATACAATAAGCGTATTGATCGCAGATCGCATAACATAGAAAACAGAAGTGATTAATGAATATCTTTTGTGCTATTTTCAATTTTGCGAGTTCGCGATATGCATTTTTTGCGATTTTGCGATATGCGATATGCGCTATTGCGCAATTTCCGCTTTTGCGCTATTTTACGTGACTGCGATGGCTTCATTCGGCAATATGGCGATATTGCGACATTGCGATTTTGCGATATTGCGCAGCAAATCGCAGATCGCAATGTCGCAGATTCATACAGGCGCATTGTCCAAAGGCAATCTTCCCATATATGAAATCTGTTATGCGCTTTAATGATTAAATTAAATGATTGGATTGAAAATTAATGGTAAATGAGATTGTGTTTGAATTGAAAGTCATTTCACGATTAAAATATTATATTTCATCCGCTTTCACATTCGAAACAGTCTCATCACCTTTCTTACGCCATTACTCTCATTTACTCGTAAAACGCAGGCACGAAAGAGCAAATGTCTATACAAAGATTCCACTAAACACTATGGGTAAGAAGGAGAAGAGCTCGAGTTCTGAAAACAAATAAATGGCTTCGCTGTATGCAGACACCGCTTGTAATAAGGATGCCGGAATATCCACTTGGGAAGGAATGTATAATCTGCTAGAGGAAGAAAATCCTGTGGTAATGAAAGTTGTAGCTATAGCAGGTTCCAGTAATACGTCTGAGGCAACCCTTAGGGAACTGGCTTGCTCATTTCTGCATAGAATAGCAGCAAGGCCAAGGATTCTCCCGTATACGGACATGGTGAGATGGGTGCTAGACAGCACCGATATTTTAGACAGGAAATTCAGAACTCCATTTGAAGAGCTAATCGGGTCATTTACCACAGAAGATCTGAGATTAATGTATAAGTTGCCAGAACCTCAGGCGACTTACAACAAACAATTCATGGAAGATTTTGCCAAAGAACATGCAAATTTGGCAGAATGCACAGAGTGGACCAAAAGAAGTGAACCATTAAAGAAAAACAAACAAGGTATGTACAGCACGGGTTCACTTACCTCTCCTTATTTTTTTACTGCTGCCATGTTATGTAGGCTTTTTGGAAAGCCTGACATAAATATGATCTTACCCGAATAGCTTCCTTTGTTGAATGCGGCCGTTAATTCTACAATTGTAAGTAGGCCAAAATCCTATCACGATAATTTGACCTTGCTATTTTTCACTACCGGTCTAAATGAAATGTTTCTAAGCCTTTATCTCCTTTTTATTTATCTGCTTATGTCATTGACGCCATATGCTATGTCTCTAAATTCCATTTGTGATGAAGTGGAAATGGACTTTCCACGATCCTTTGCCTTTGTTCATTATTGTACTGCCATTGTGAGTCTAATTTTATCCCCCATTTCATCAAATTTATCATGGAATAATGCTGCGTGCCATTGTACGAACATTGTATAATAAGGATGCCCCAAAAGGTTATCAGCTTGATTGGCTTTCTCCCAGTCGAATGGTTTGGAGAATAATTTTTCACTTATATTAGGGTTTTTGGAAGTTATGCTTCTCCCCATGTGTTACCCCTATATGTTCCAGATAGACTTGTAGCTCGGGAAATTTCTTATCAGACCTGTGGCCAGGGAGGTATAAAAAAAAATTTAAAAGAGAAGAAAAACGGCATTTGGCCACAATTTCCTGTAAAATGTGGAACATTTTCACTGTTTGATATTAATCATGCATTTCAAGAGATAGGCAACATTACATGCCTCTACATTACATTTCAAATTTTTCGAGAGGTTGTCAGGCCAAATGATATTGTTAAGAATTTTACCAATGCAATCAGAGTAAGGGAATTTTCCGGGGAACATGATCCTTTTGATGATATGTTCCAAGCAAGAAATTCATTCAAAGAAGTTCTGAATTCAGCTCAGACGCAGTTATCTCCAGAGGAATTTAAGGAATTCAAGCTTTACAGAGAAAGAAGACTAACTCCTATTCCTTTGGACAATCTACGCTTAGAGCCCGCAAGGGAACAAACTCCTAGTGTTAGTCTTAACGGCAGTTCATGTATAGATAAATCTAAATCAAAATCTGACAGAGATTCTGAACATTCCAATAAGTCTAATGAAAAGGAAGATAAAATGGAAGAATCCACTAAAGATTCTGCACAATCAAAAGAACTTACTCAACAACAAATTTTGAATTCCCAACAGACAAATCCTCCTCCAACCAATGAACATCAACAACCAGTTATCATTGAATTAGATAAAGAATGGGAAACCTTCAACCAATTGATTAATGTAGAAGGACAGAATGTACAGACCCCTGTCCAGACAATCAAAGTTTTGAACAAAGGAACAAGCAGCACAGTCACAGTGACAGAGCACATACCAATCACACCCTCTTCTGAAATTGTGCTTAATGTAGAGGACATTCCTCCTTTATATGTATTCTACCGCCCAAAATACAAAGCAGTAGTGAAGAGACAGAGGAAAAAGAGAAAATTAGAAAGTGCAATTGCTACTGAAGTAGAACAAGTAGATGTTTTGTGGAAAGATCCTGCCATAGAACCTACTCATAATCTCACTAAGTTATCTCAAATGACAGGAGCTTATGCTTCTGCAACAATTGATAAAGCATTGGACGCTTTTGTTGAATGAAAAGGAAGAACGAGGTAAAAACTACTGTAATAATTGAACAGGTACGAGCCAATAAGGAAGCACAATTGAAACTTTGAAGAAGTTAAAGAAACAACTTCAAGAAATGCAAATAGGACATCAAAAAGCTTGGTGATAAATACAAACAAATACGAATTATCCAAGATCAGCCATAAAGACAGTCCTAAGCTTCTAGAGAATTCATTTGAGAACCCCTCTCTTTGAATAATCAACTACTGCAACAAGAAGAAGTTTTTTGTCAAAAGATATTGCAATGGAATTCTTTATGCCAAGAAAGTGATAAAATCACAAGTCATGTCGTAGATTTACGAAATGATTATGATTTGATTAATGAAAAGATCAATGATTATCTAGCATGGCAAAAGACAGAAGAGGGCAGAAAAATTGGTGCACCCATCATTAATGAGAATCATAAAGAAATACTGTTTAATAATTGGGATGCACAAATGGAAAGGCGCATCAAGCTGACTGAGAGGGCGGCTCACCAATGGAAAAACACTCTCCCCGATTGTGTAAATGGTACAAAGCTAACGATTCGAGCGTTCAAGGATATCTCCCACGGGCGAATCAGCGCAAACAGAATGGAAGTAAGCTAGAAGAAAGAAAAATCCATCCAAGAAGTGACAAGGTCGGAGTGGAGACTCACCTTGGATGTACTTGGTGAAGCTGCAGTCGGCCACCCGGTGCGCTTAATTGTATCATCGTATCTCTCTGATAGGTGCTCCTTCCTGCCGATTCTGTCTTTCGGGGCAGTTGAAATCGAAGTCGGTGGCGCATCTTCCTGAAAACTATGCTAGATACCGCAAGTTTAAGAATCAAGTTCATAGATAGATAGATTTAGTTTTAATTTCACTGTATTTTAGCCTAGGAAAAGGACAGTCATTGAACCGAATCCTTAAATTTTGTAATAAACTATTTTTAGAGTTAGTTAAGTAGTATTTAAACCCCTCTCATGCATTTAGAGAGGGGTCCTGGATCTTAATATTTTTGGACTTGGAAATTGCATTTCTGTACTCCATTGTCTTATATATTTTTTGAAAAGGATCACATCTGGTGATTTTCATGTGAAATTATCTTTGAAGTGTTGCATTTCTGTACCTTTGGAATTTGATTTTGCATCATAGTTACTGGATAGAGTATCAGATTGCATTTGAAAGTCCTCAAGATGAACAAGGTATTTCTATCTGTTCACTGTTGATTTCTTTTGTCTTATGATATTCGTTTTAAAATTTCTATCATTTATATGTATATTTGTTTTCACAACGCTTCCTTTTATATATCATTTCTGAGTATAATTGAAACGTTATCTTTCATAATTATATGTAGATGGTATACAATGATGAATGCAATATGCTAATACAACTCTGTTTAATTTCTTAAACAGAGTTATCTTTATTTGTTTCTGCACATTTCAATTTAAATAATAATACATTTTCATGGTTATTGTTGAATTGGAACAATCTTAAGTTGTATTCACATATAATTACCCGGGTTAGTGTTAGAATTTCTTTACCAGTATTTAGCTTAAATTAGATAGTTTTACTTCAGTTAATTTAGTCCCATTTCCACCCATCCAATCCAATCCATTTAGTTACAAGGAAACTGGTCCTTTAAATCCAGTCGGAGCCACCATACCAAACGGAAAAGGAGCTGTCTTAAGGTCCCGACCGGGTGGTTTTCTCCGATGTTTGAAGCAGAGATTTTCTAAGCTTCAACATTTTTGGTGCTAGAAGGAGGCCCTGAGCTATGAATGGCAACTAAATCTTTATCCACAAGCCATTATGAGAGCAAAACACCCTCATTAACTTCTTCAATTTCTTCTGAAATTCAAAATCCTAGAGAAGAAATTGCAGAAAATATTCAAACACCCACTACCAAAATCTCAAAACATTCAGACAAAAAACATCCTGAGTCTCCTGAAGTTCAAGATCTAATTCATAAATTGAAAGGATTCTCATTATCTCTTGAAGAGTCTGAAATATTTGAAGGTAGTGTTACTTCAAAATTTGTTTCTTCCAAACCTCTTACAAGGCTTCAAAGTGAAAAATTTGGTATTTCTCCGAAAGAATTCCCTTTACCTAGTAGAGTCAAGACAAGAAAAATTCAATCGGAATCAGTAAGTAATATAAGTTCAACCTCTAATATTCAAATATCTATTTCCGAAATCCCAACTCAACAAAGTACAGTTGTTTCCATATCATCTCCACAAACATCTTCCCCTCAATCCTCATCAATCTCAACATCATCTATTCCAACCACTTCTATTCAAACACCACCAGTTTCTACTACTCCTCCAATAGTCGTTCCAATAATGGCACAGAGACCATGGTCTACTCCAGGAGCAGTCAACATGGCTGCACCTTTACATGATTTACCAGACAATCCTGGAAAATGGCTTCCAAAGTTTAGCCCAGATCTTAACATTCAAGCTTAAGAACATATCAATAACTTTACGCTGGCTATTAAATTGAATGGAGTCATACATGAAGATGTTGTAGTTAGATTATTCCCTTATACTCTCCAGGGAGTAGCAGAATCATGGTACTTTTCATTACCATCAGGATCCATAACATGTTGGGACATTTTTGCAGATCATTTTTTGACCAAATTTGGAGATGACCGATCAATAGCAACTTTACTCAATGATCTCTCAAATTTGAAGATAGAACCCAAGGAACCCATTAAAGAATTCAACGCTAGATTCAACAAACTCTTGAACAAAATTCACACACATTCACAGCCCAGTGAACAAGTCAGAATTGAATGGTATATAACTGCCTTACCCTCAAACATAGCAATTTTCGTGGACAGAGCTGCAAAGCCTACATTAGCTGAAAATATGAAAGAAGTTATTGCAGTGGAAAAACGTATCACTTCTCTGGAAAAGAAAAATGCTATCGAGGAAAAGAAATCAAAGAAGGTCAACTTCAAAGATGATTCAAAGAAAAAGGCCAAAGATCCATACGACATGGAAGGTTTACAGAAAGTTCTTAAAACCATGTCAAATGAAATTGTTGAAATTAAAAAACAAGTAGCTGAAACTTCTACTAAAAAACCATTCCGAAATTTCAGGAGAAACCAAGTTGAATCTAAACATCCTAATGCAATCTCTAATGCAGAATCAGAAGAAGAGGAAGAAGAAGAAGATACATCTATAGTATCAGATCAAGAAGACGAAAATGAAGAAATAGCTGAATTGAATGGAATGTGGGATTTTATTCTCCCTAATTCTGATAGTGAAGAAGCTATGCCTGTAAGTACTAGGAGTAAATCTACAGCAGAACCAGTGCAAACAGTTCCTAAAAAGAAAATTACAACTCCAAGTACCAAAGATAAACCCACTGTGAAGAAAACTTCTCCATCACCTACTCAAAATCAGCCATCTTCTTCTAATCCTCTCACATCAACAAAAAAAACTTTAGTAGTGTCAGATCCTATGGAATACAACATTGTCGAAGACATGAAAAAGATCAAAGCCAACATTTCCTTACATGAACTCAGCAAACTAAAACACCAGCAAAAGTTCCTATTGAAATAATTAAGCAACTATGAGATGTCTGATAAAAAATCACCTGATGTTCCAGTTGATTCTAGAGCTTCCTCCAATATAATGCCTACTTCTATCTGTGCCAAATTGAATATTGAACCACAGAAATCAGCAGTTCATATCGTCCAATTGGATCGCTCTAAAGTTCAATTTGTAGGAGAAATCAATTCAGTCACTATCAGATTAGCTTCCGATCTTAGGATTGTCCAAAGAATTGATATTTTGATTGCTGATATTTCTGAATTCTATGGATTAATCTTGAGCAGGGACTGGTCTGCGAAACTTAATGGTTATATCTCAACTGATTATTCACACATGTGGCTTCCCTACAAAGGGAAACCAAATCAAATCAAAATTGAACGAGAAAAACATATGACGCACACTATCACTGAATTTGAACAACCTAATGAACCTGTGGCATTCAACAACAATATTCTTGGAGGTTATTCTGCTGAATCATTTCTTGGAAATTTCAAAGCTCCTCAATCACCTTTTTCTGTAAATACTTTTGTTTCTCAGATAGAAAATTTTTCACAATCTGATTCTTCCAAAATTGTAAATATTTCTGATGTAATTGTAGATAAGCCAATAGATAAGTCTTTATTTTGGTCGTTATATTTTGATGGATCGAAGTCTAGTGATGGAGCTGGAGCTGGATGCATCTTAATTGATCCAGATGGGGAGAAAACCATGCTATCATGTAGGTTAGAATTTGAGTGTACTAACAATACCGCAGAATATGAAGCCTTGGTTCAAGGACTTTATAAAGCTATAGGGTTAGATGTTAAATACTTAAAAGTCTTTGGTGATTCCGAAATTGTCATAAAACAAGTTAGGAATACTATTCATTGCCTTTCAGGACATCTTAAACACTATCAAACCCTAGTACAAGATCTTACCACTCATTTTTTAGCATTCGATATTTCTCCTATTCCTAGGAATCAAAATACATCAGCTGACTTGTTAGCTAATGTTGCATCTAAACTCCTTCCTGCTGAAGATTGTAGTCTTGATAGGTTTTCTGTAGAATTGATTTTTCGCCCATCTGTCCCAGATAATGTCACAAATTGGAGAGTTTTCTATCATGATCAAGATATTTTAAATTTCATGACTTCAGAGAAATCATATGATGAACAAATTATTGATGAGAATGATCATGATTTACAAATTGCTTCAAAAGGTAATGAAAATCCCATTCCAAAATCTGTTGTTAAATTAGAGGATTTATATGATATTAAAGACAGATTCAAGAAAGTCACTAATGCTAAACTTCAAAGTTCCACTTTGAAGTTTGAATTAGTAAATCTTGGTTCTGATTCTAAACCTCAAAACGTTAACTTAGGACTCAATTTAACACCGGAGGAAAGGAATGCATTCATTAAACTGTTGAACAAGTATAAAAACGTTTTTGCTTGGAATTACGATGATTTAAAAACATATGATACTTCGATTATTCAACATACAATTCCAATGCTTCCTGATATTAAACCTGTTCAACAGAAGTTGAGAAAGATTCATCCAAATCTCGAAAGTTAAATCAAATCAGAACTTAATAAACTTTTGAAAGCCAAAATCATTTTTCCAGTCAGGCACTCTAATTGGGTTTCCAATATGGTACCTGTAAGGAAGAAGAATGGTGATATAAGAATCTGTATTGATTTCAGAAATTTAAACAAGGCATGTTTAAAAGACAATTTCCCATTGCCAACCATGGAACATATACTTCAAAAGGTAGCTGGTTCTGAACTTATGTCTTTTCTCAATGGATTTTCGGGCTATAATCAAGTTTTAGTTCATCCAGATGACAGATTGAAAACAACTTTCAGAACAAAATGGGGAACTTATGCTTATCAGAAAATGCCTTTTGGTCTAATAAATGCAGGAGCAACTTTTCAAAGAGCCATGGACATAGCATTCAAAGGTTTGATCAATAAATCAGTTGTTGTTTATCTTGATGACATAACAGTATTTTCAAAAAAGAGAGCCAATCATCTACATGATTTAAAACAAATATTTGAAAGATGTAGAAGGTTTGGTATTTCCTTAAATCCGAAGAAATATTTCTTTGATTTAGATGAAGGAAAACTCTTAGGATTTGTTGTGTCAAAAGATGGTATATATATTGATCCAGATAGAGTGAAAGAAATTTCTGATATTTCTTTACCTCATAACAAAAAATCCATGCAATCATTTCTTGGACAGATCAATTTTGTTAAAAGATTTATTCTTGATTTTTCTTTTATTGTTTTACCTATGAAAAATATGATCAAGAAGAATTCAATATTCAAATGGGCGCATAAAGAGAAAGAAGCTTTTGAAGCAATCAAACAAGCGATCATTAATGCACCAGCATTGAATACCCCGGATTTTTTTAAAGATTTTACTTTGTATACTCTGGCCACTGAAACATCCTATGCAGCCGTTTTAACACAACTCAATGATCAAGAAATCGAAGCACCAATTTCTTTCTTTAGCTCAAATCTGCAAGGAGCTGAGCTTAATTATTCCGATGTTGAAAAACAAGCCTTTGTTGTGTTTAAATCAATCAAACATTTCAGACCTTTTCTCTTGAAAACACATACAAAAATCATTGTCCCATTCTCTGCAGTGAGGCAATTGTTAATTCAAAAAGAAGTAGGAGAAAAGAGCGCTAACTGGGTAACAGCCTTGCAAGAATATGATATTGATATTAAACCAGCTAAGATTGTTAGAGGACAAGGTTTTTGCAGATTATTGGCAGGAGCTCATAACATACTAGAAAATCAAGATTCAAATCAAGATATTCAAGTAAGTCAGATAAGTGTTACAAATTCCGGATCTCAGTATGCTGATCTTATCTATTACTTGAAAAATGGGTATGCTCCTTCTAATCTCAGCTATAAGAGTAAACACGCTTTAAGGTTAAAGGCTATTAAATATGAGATCATTGATAATGTGTTATTTAGAAAAAAATATGATTCAATTTTATTAAGATGTCTTGAAAAGACTGAAGCTGAAAAGGTTTTGCAGGAGTTGCATGATGGACCAGCAGGAGGTCATTTTGGAGGTGATACCATAGCTCACAAAATAATTCGTGCTGGTTATTACTGGCCTACCCTTTTTAAAGATACGCATGATTACGTAAGGAAGTGCCAAATTTGTCAAACTGCAAGTGGAAGACAAAGGAAACCAGCTTTTCCTTTGCAACCAGTAACTATTGAGCAGCCATTCGAACAATGGGGGTTTGACATTATTGGTGAGATTGTACCTCATTCCTCCAAACAGCACAAGTACATCCTTACTGCAACTGATTACTTTACAAAATGGGTAGAGGCAATCCCATTGAAGGTAGCCAATTCTGATGCAATTATTGATTTCATAGATCAATTCATCATAACCAGGTTTGGTGTACCTCAAGCTCTTGTTTTTGATAATGCATCTTACTTCTCTGGAAATAGTTTAATTGAATTTGCGGTCAAAAGAGGTTTTAAATTAAAATATTCAGCAAATTATTATCCACAAGGTAATGGTTTGGCTGAATCCACTAATAAAAACCTTATCAAAATTATTAAAAGGACCGTTGATCAAAATCAAAAGAATTGGCACAAATCTTTAATCTTTGCATTATGGGCTGATCGTATCACTGAAAAAGCTTCAATAGGGACTTCACCTTTCAATTTAGTTTATGGAAAAGAAGCTGTGATACCATCAAATTTAACTCTTCCATAATTAGCCCTAGTGCAATTTATTGAAGAAAATCCTTCTTCATCCATTCAATTGAGATATGATCAAATCCTTAAACTAGAAGAAGATAGAGATAAAGAAAAAATTATTTACGAAAAACATCAACAGCTTGTAAAATCTTCTTTTGATGCAAGTTCTACCGGCTCAAAAATTTTGTCAATTGGTGATCTTGTTCTGAAATGGGATAAAGCACATGAAGAAAAAGGTAAACATACCAAGTTTCAGAAAATGTGGCTTGGACCATTTCAGATCGTTGAGAAGATAGGCTCAAATACATTCATACTCCAAGATCTAACAGGTAAGAGAGAATCTCTTCCTGTAAATGGGCTTATCTTGAAGAAATTCTTTTCATAAGGAGGTAACCCCTTCTTAATCTGTACATATTTCTTTCTGCAAAGTTTTTGATTGCTTTTGTTTTTGCAAATAAAGGTTGTTTATGAGTCTCTGATTGACTGTTTACTATTTTTGAAAATTTCTTCGGAAGAATATTATAAATATTTATTTTGTGTAAATAAGAATTTTTAAAGTAATGATCACGGTTTTTGAATAGTTTAAAATAAGATGTTAAACTTTGAAAGATTATTTCAATCATTTGTATGATCTTTTGAAAACTTGAGAAGAATGTAAATCATCATAAGTTTATCAAGCAGAGAAAGGTTATCTGTAAAAGTAAAGATTTTTCAAAAGTTTTGGAACTCAAAAAACTCTGAAAATTGTCATCCATTGATTCTTAAGGATAAAACTATTTCACCCCATCCATTTAAGTTGTGATTTTTTAGAATGTAATTCTAAGAAATTATACAAAAAATTTAAGAGAGAAGAGGTCTCATTATGAGCCGACTTACCATGTTCATAAGGAGTAATAAAACTAACATTACCAATACTGCATACCAAAACAGGGTAATGGCTTATAAATATAAGACAAGGGGTCTCATCACGAGCCAGCTTGTTCAGTTTAATTATAACTAGTGAATGGCATTGTTATTTACTGGCTGCCAAACCAGAACAATGGATCTTAAAATAAAAATAAATAAAAGACAAAAACATGAGATAATAGATCTTATGAATTTATCTTTTAAAAAGTCATAATTTTAGTTGGATGGGACAATGAATGGTTAATGGTTTAAAGGTAACCCTGTCGAGACTATGAACGTTTGCTAGAAGCAGAGGCAATACCTATGGCAATAGAGTATATTATAAAACCAAAACTTGGAGAGATCCACTTACTTCATTATTAACACCAATCAAAGCTTGAAATAACCCAAAATGTTTTTATTCTTAAGGAATTAGAAAGAAATTATGAAATGATTTTTATTTCTTTTTCATAGTTACATTTTATTTGAATTATCCTAAGATAGTTTTTCATTATCTTTAAAAATCTTTACTTACTAAAGATATAGTGTTCATTTTATTTTTTCAGAGATAACTGTTTCTTTCAGTGAATCGCCAATTTTTGTGACCAGCAACAACCCCCCTTTTTATTTAATATTAGTAATAATACTAAATAAATGGGGACCCTTAGTTAAAAAATCCAAAAAATCAATTAGGATTTTTTTTCCTTTTCAAATAAAACTTTCTATCATAAACTTATAGAAATCCCTTAGAAAGAACATTAAGAAACACTTAAGTTTATGATAGATTACAATAAAATTTCTCTTTAAACAAAATAGCGCATCCATAGCAAAATGATATATATCTTTTATAAAACTGAAAATGCGATTTTGCGCTTTTGCGATAATGCGATCCCAAAAGCCTATACAACAAACGCATTGGTCGCAAATCGCATAGCGCAGAAAACAAAAGTGATTAGTGAATATCTTTTGCGCTATTTTCAATTTTGCGATTTTGCGATATGCGCTTTTGCGATTTTGCGATATGCGCTTTTGTGCTATTGCGCAATTTCCGCTTTTGCGCTATTTACATAACTGCGATGACTTCATTTTGCGATATTGCGATATTGCGACATTGCGATATTGCGATATTGCGCCGCAAATCGCAAATCGCAATGTCGCAGATTCATGCAGGCGCGCTATCCCAAGGCAATCTTCCCATATATCAAATCTGTTATGCGCTTTAAATGATTAAATTAAATGATTGGATTGAAAATTAATGGTAAATGAGATTGTGTTTGAATTGAAAGTCGTTTCACGATTAAAATATTATATTTCATCCGCTTTCACATTTGAAACAGTCTCATCACCTTTCTTACGCCATTACTCTCATTTACTCGTAAAACACAGGCACAAAGGAGCAAACGTCTATACAAAGCTTCCACTAAACACTATGGGTAAGAAGGAGAAGAGCTCGAGTTCTGAAAACAAATAAATGGCTTCACTGTATGCAGACACCGCTTGTAATAAGGATGCCGGTATATCCACTTGGGAAGGAATGTATAATCTGCTAGAGGAAGAAAACCCTGTGGTGATAAAAGTTGTAGCTACAACAGGTTCCAGTAATACGTCTGAGGCAACCCTTAGGGAACTGGCTTGCTCATTTCTGCATAGAATAGCGGCAAGGCCAAGGATTCTCCCGTATACGGACATGGTAAAATGGGTGCTGGACAGCACTGATATTTCAGACAGGCAATTCAGAACTCCATCTGAAGAGCTAATCGGGTCATTCACCACAGAAGATCTGAGATTAATGTATAAGTTGCCAGAACCTCAGGCGACTTACAACAAACAATTCATGGAAGATTTTGCCAGAGAACATGCAAATTTGGTAGAATGCACAAAGGAGTGGACCAAAAGAAGTGAACCATTGAAGAAAAACAAACAAGGTATGTACAGCACGGGTTCACTTACCTCTCCTTATTGTTTCACTGCTGCCATGTTATGCAGGCTTTTTGGAAAGCCTGACATAAATATGATCTTACCCGAATGGCTTCCTTTGTTGAATGCGGCCATTAATTCTACAATTGTAGACTGGGCCAAAATCCTATCTGATAATTTGACCACTGCTATTTTTCACTACCGGTCCAAACGAAATGTTTCTCAGCGGGTTTATCCGCCTTTTTATTTATCTGCTTATGTCATGGACGCTATCTGTTATGTCTCTAAATTCCCTGTGATGGGCTGGCAATGGACTATCCACGATCCTTTGCCCATTCATGTGTACCATAAAGAACTATGGGAGTCTAAGTTTATCCCCCATTTTTACCAAATTTGTCATGGAATAATGTTGCCATTGTACAAAACATTGTATAATAAGGATGCCCCAAGGTTATCCTCAGAAACAGAGGTTGATATTCTCCCCGTCGCGAGATGGTTTGGAGAATAATTATTCACTTATATTAGGGTTTTTGGAAGTTATGCTTCTCCCCATGTTTTACCCCTATATGTTCCAGATAGACTTGTAGCTCGGGAAATTGCTTATCAGACCTGTGGCCAGGGAGGTATAACAAAAGATTTAAAAGAGAAGAAAAAAGGCATTTGGCCACAATTTCCCGTAAAATGTGGAACATTTTCATTGTTCGATATTGGTCATGCATTCCAAGAGATAGGCAACATTACATGCCTACAGCTGTTCAAATTTTCAAGAAGGTTATTCGACCCAAATGATATTGTTAAGAATTTTACCAATGCAATCAAAGTAAGGGAATTTTCCGGGGAACAGGATCTTTTTGATGATATGTTCCAAGCAAGAAATTCATTCAAAGAAGTTTTGAATTCAGCTCAAGCGTAGCTATCTCCAGAGGAATTTCAGGAATTCAAGCTTTACAGAGAAAGAAGACTAATTCCTATTCCTTTGGACAATCTACGCTTAGAGCCCGCAAGGGAGCAAACTCCTAGTGTTAGTCTTAACGACAGTTCAAGTACAGGTAAATCTAAATCAAAATCTGACAGAGATTCTGAACACTCCAATAAGTCTAAAGAAAAGGAAGATAAAATGGAAGAATCCATTAAAGATTCTGCACAATCTAAAGAGCTTACTCAACAGCAAATTTTGACTTCTCAACAAACAAATCCTCCTCCACCCAATGTACAGCAACAACCAGTTACCATTGAGTTAGATAAAGAATGGGAAACCTTTAATCAATTGATTAATGTAGAAGGACAGAATGTACAGACCCCTGTCCAAACAACCAAAGTTTTGAATGCAGGAACAAGCAGCACAGCCGCAGTAACAGAGCACATACCAATTACACCCTCCTCTGAAATTGTACTTAATGTAGAGGACATTCCTCCTCTGAATGTATTTTATAGCCCAAAATACAAAGCAGTAGTAAAGAGACAAAGGAAAAAGAGAAAAATAGAAAGTGCAATTGCTACCGAACCAGAACAAGTAGATGTTTTGTGGAAAGATCCTGCCACAGAGCCTACTCATAATCTCACTAAGTTATCTCAAATAACAGGAGCTTATGCTTCTGCAACAATTGATAAATCATTTGAGATACAACTTTTGTTGAATGAAAAAGAAGAACAGGTAAAAGCTCTGCAACAGCAATTGCAACAGGTACAGGCCAATAAGGAAGCACAATTGAAACTTGAAGAGTTACAACAACAACTTCAAGAAATGAAAATAGGACATCAAAAAAGCTTGGCTGATAAAGACAAACAAATACAGATTATCCAAGATCAGCATAAAGATGATCCTAAGCTTCCAGAATTCATTTCAGAAACTATCTCTTTAAACAATCAACTACTGCAACAAGAGGAAGTTTTCTGCCAAAAAAATCTTGCAATGGAATTCTTTGTGCCAAGAGAGCGATAAAATCACAAATCATGTCGTAGATTTACGAAATGATTATGATTTGATTAATGAAAAGATCAATGATTATCTGGCATGGAAAAAGACAGAAGAAGGCAGAAAAGCTGGTGCACCCATGGTTAATGAAAACCATAAAGAAATATTGTTCAATAACTGGGATGCACAAATCAGAAGGGCAGAAAAGGCAGCAGAGGAGGCGGCTACAGCGGCAAACACTCTCACTGATTGTGTAAATGAAAATTTACACAAAGCTAACTTGATTCCTGAAATTGTTCCAGGATATCTCCCACAGGCAAATCAACTGCAAACAGAATGGAGGCAAAAGGCAGAAGAAAGAGCAAAATCCATCCAAGGGCTGACAAGATTGAATTGGGACTCATACTAGATGTACTTGGTGAAGCCACACAGTCAGCACAGTGCGCTCAATTGTATCATCAATGCTACAGAGAAGATTGCTCCTACGCTTGCCGACTCTGTCTTTTCAGGACAGTTGAATTCCGAAGTCGGTCAACCGCATCTTCTCAAAACTATGCTAGATGCCTGCAAGTTTAAAGATCAAATTCATAGATAGATAGATTTAGTTTTAATTTCACTGTATTTTAGCCTAAGAAAAGGACGGTCATTGAACCGAATCCTTAATTTTTGTAATAAAATATTTTTAGATTTAGCTAAGTAGTATTTAAAACCCCTCTCATGCATTTAGAGGAGGGTCCTGGATCTTAATATTTTTCCAAGAGAGCGATAAAATCACAAATCATGTCATAGATTTACGAAATGATTATGATTTGATTAATGAAAAGATCAATGATTATCTGGCATGGAAAAAGACAGAAGAAGGCAGAAAAGCTGGTGCACCCATTGTTAATGAAAACCATAAAGAAATACTGTTCAATAACTGGGATGCACAAATCAGAAGGGTAGAAAAGGCAACAGAGGAGGCGGCTACAGCGGAAAACACTCTCACTGATTGTGTAAATGACAATTTACACAAAGCTAATTTGATTCCTGAAACTGTTCCAGGATATCTCCCACAGGCACATCAACTGCAAGCAGAATGGAGGCAAAAGGCAGAAGAAAGAGAAAAATCTATCCAAGGGCTAACAAGATTGAATTGCATACTGGATGTACTTGGTGAAGCCACACAGTCAGCATAGTGCGCTTAATTGTATCATCAATGCTACAGAGAAGATTTCTCCTACGCTTGCCGACTCTGTCTTTTCAGGACAGTTGAATTCTGAAGTCGGTCAACCGCATCTTCTCAAAACTATGCTAGATGCCTGCAAGTTTAAAGATCAAGTTCATAGATAGCTAGATTTAGTTTTAATTTCACTGTATTTTAGCCTAGGAAAAGGACGGTCATTGAACCGAATCCTTAATTTTTGTAATAAGACTATTTTTAGATTTAGTTAAGTAGTATTTAAACCCTTCTCATGCATTTAGAGAAGGGTCCTGGATCTTAATATTTTTTGACTTGGAGATTGCATTTATGTACTCCATTGTCTTATATATTTTTAAAAAGGATCACATCTGGTGATTTTCATGTGGAATTATCTTTGAAGTGTTGCATTTCTGTACCTTGGAATTTGATTTTGCATTAGAGTTACTGGATAGAGTATCAGATTGCATTTGAAAATCTTCAAGATGAGCAAGGTATTTCTATCTGTTCACTGTTGATCTCTTTTGTCTTATGATATTCATTTTAAAATTGCTATCATTTATATGTATATTTGTTTTCACAACGCTTCTTTTTATATATCATTTCTGAGTATAATTGAAACGTTATTTTTCATAATTACATGTAGATGGTATACAATGATGAATGCAATATGCTAATACAACTCTGTTTAATTTCTTAAACAGAGTTATCTTTATTTGTTTCTGCATATTTCAATTTAAATAATAATACATTTTCATGGTTATTGTTAAATTGGAACAATCTTAAGTTGTATTCTTACCCGGGTTAGTGTTAGAATTTCTTTATCAGTATTTAGTTTAAATTAGATAGTTTTATTTTAGTTAATTTAGTCCCATTTCCACCCATCCAAACCAATCCATTTAGTTATAAGGAAACTGGTCCTTTAAATCCAGTCGGAGCCACCATACCAAACGGAAAAGGAGCTGTCTTAAAGTCCCGACTGGGTGGTTTTCCCCGATGTTTGAAGCAGAGATTTTCTGAGCTGCCAGCAGAGCCCATACCATAAAATTTCATCATTCCATTAGGTCATGGATTCATTGATGGTAGTGGTATTTCATCAGTTTTCCCTCATGTGAAACTTACTGATTCCCTTCTCTATGGTCTTCAGTCATGATTCACTTTCACTTCCAATTCATATTATTAGGTCATACGGTTGGTCTCATTAGGTTCTAGTGTCTCAGCATGGTCAAATTGATAAAGTTAAGTGTCAATAAATATCAACAAGGTCATGAGGAGGTCAAATAAACTCAAAGTCACAACATTTGGGAAAATCAAAGAAATATTCTATTGAGCTTGATGTAATTTTCACCTCAAAACCATGTTTTGAGGTGAAAACATGGTACTTTGCCTTTATTATCATTTATTATGTAATTTTAGATCTTCATATGTAATAAGCTGCACTTCAGAAGCTGCTATCTTCACAAAGCCACTTCCATGCCCTTCAAATGTGTTTTCTACATCATTTTCAGCACAAAATCATGTTTTAAGTATGTCCATTAGGAAGAGCCTGGAAACAACTTTCCAACGGTATATTATACTCTCAAAACTGACTCCTGGATCGGAAATTATGCCTAAGTGAACCAAAGTCCTCAAAAGCATAACCTTTCCCCTTTTCTCATTAGCTCTCTTAAACTTTGTAATATAAGTTTTAAAGTTTTTTAATTGAAATCCCTTTTCCCTGATCCAATTGCCCAATCACATCGCCAAAGTCCCGCTTCCGATCCAATCACACCATATAAATCTCACCTCCGATTAACCCCACCCGATCTCATCCCGACCTCCCACAGCCAATCACATCATCGCAATCGCACGTCCTGATCAATCCCCTCCGATTTACCCTTCCTCGATTACTCCAATTGCGATTAACTCCGCTCGATTACATCTCTTCTGTCGATCCTCCCATCCGATCGGACAGCTCATAAGCCGTCGCACCATCACAATCGGCCATTTCCGCTATTCCAACTCCCGCTCCGTCCACCCCCCGATTTGCGATTGTGATTGACCTTTGGGTCCCACCATAAACCTTCCGCCTCGCTCCAAACAAAAATGGTTGTTCCCTTTGTAAAGGGCGATAAATCAATGTTAAAATATTTCATAAGTCTTTGCCTCCATCACATCGCAATCTCCTAGCGGTCCGATAACTTCCCATTCCACTCCCCTTCCGATCTTCCGATTGCAATTCCCATGGGTCCCGCCTTAAACCCCTCTGCTCTTTTCAATAAAAAAGCATTCTTTTCCTTTGTAAAGTGCATAATTTTTTTTTATTTGTTTTATAAAGGCTTTCCTCCATCGCAACTGTATTTCCTCCGCTACATGCTAAACCTGCTCCTTTCTTCCTTTGCGATTGCGATTGTCTGGGCCCCACCTTAACCTTTTCCGCCCATTCAAAATAAAAGGTCCTTTTCCCTTTGTAAGGCCCAAATTCATTTCATTTCGTTTTATAAGTACTTCACCTCATTTCATTTCTCCCCAATCGCATCATAAGTTTTACGCCTCGTTCCAAAGCACCCTCCCGCTCCGATCTCCGATTGCGATTGTGATTTCCCCTCTTCCTTTTACGCTAATCACAATCGAATATTTCCATCGCATCTCTCCTTTTGTGTCATACCCCCTCCCCTCCCCCGATTGCGATTGCGATTCGGGCCCACCTCCTTTCCTTTCGCTCTTTTTCATTCAGAATGAGTCTTTCCTTCACTAAAGGGCATAATTTCATTTTAATTGGTTCTGAAGGACATTTTCTTCAAAGGTTGGTTATTTTTCAAATACAAGGAAACAGTCAAAGGCCGAGAAGCTAATTATGAAACGCAAAGACCATTACAGTTTGTCTTCTCCTCAGTTTAAAGAAAATGTAACAATGAATCTCCAGATGGTCAAAAATGTATTGTTGTTCCTTCTTTTTAGGGGCAAATTGTTGGTTTCTTTCTATGATTAGATTTCAGTTTCTGAGCTGGTAAAAAAATCCTCTTTCTTTGGATCTACTTCCCTCATATTTTGGTCTATTTAATGTAATTTGAATCATTTTTAAAGCAATAAGTAAGGGGAATAGTGTGGAAATACTTTGGAAATCAAAGAGGACGCTTTGCGCCCCATTGTAATAGTTTGACAGGGAATTAATAAGAAATGCAGCTCTGATTTGGGGTATCCATGTGGTATGAATTTTAGCATTTGTTATTTCCTTTGTGTTCATATGTAAATTTTTCATGTTTACCATACATTCATAAACATTTCTGTTTGAATGCTTTCAAGATAGATAGGTAGAATCCATTTTTAATGCTCTACCTTGGGAAATCATTCAATATTCTGTGTTTTTCTTCTGTTTGAAAAGGATCCATCTCCTATGCCCTTTTCAGATCCTCACCAGTCTTACCATCCCATCATTAATTAAACTTAATTGCTAAAATTTCCTTCCTACCTTGCCCCATGAAATACCCTGTATCCATGATTTAATTCCCCAGATTCAAACTGCTCCATATTTTCCATACAACCCTGGAAATTATTAAAAAACATTTTCCCATTATTATACCTAGCCTTAAATCAGTTTATTCTTATACTTCATTGAATATCTTTCATGGAGAGAGCCCTCTCCTGAACTTGTAGGGCTAACTACAAGGCTGAGCGTGGTTTGAGGTTACGCTGATTTGCCTTTGTCAGCCTGAGCTCCAGATTAGGTGATAAAATTTCTGGCGACTCCACTAGGGAGAGTATTTAATACAAAATATTCATCACCCCAGTAATATCTTCAAAATAAATTCCTGGACTCTAGATGATGATGTTCAGAGTTTGCTAGGCTGAGATATAATTTTGTAAAGTAGAAATTTGACCACTCTGGCTTCAAGAAGACACACGAGGGCCAATCCAGATCCAAATCCTCCCCTTGTGTTTGAAAATCCTCATCTCATTCCAAGAATAGTCAGAAGCCAAGAGGGAACACTAAGTCCTAGACCTATTTTTAGATCCCATACTTGGCCCAGTGAATGGTTCTTTGTAGGAGACCTCTCTTTTGATGACTGTTTTGAGATTTCTTTGTTCAGAAGTAAGTCTAAAACTGCACTTGATGAATTAGTTTTAGATCCAGAATTTCTTGTAGATATCGAAGTTCAAAGGGAAAATATATCAATTGATGATTATATTTTGAATTCCCCTCAGACTTATATCACTGTAACTAATATCCCTGAGCCTTCAGAGTTATCAAGAACAAAATTTCCTCCCCCTAATTCACCAGCATTTCCATCAGTCTTAGAAATCAATTCTCAGCTTTCATCTCCTCCATCAACACCTCCCTTAAATCCTAGTAGCACCAACACCGTTGCAAATCCACCTCGAGTCATGGATGCCCGGTATGCACCCCTGGTTTTACCTCAGAACCTGAATGATATGCATGTTGATTACCAAAGTAAAATACCTATCTTTGATGGTACTTAAAGCATCACATCCTAGTAGCATGTCGATAAGATGAATGGCTTTTTTGATAATCATGAGGTAGAGGCAGAGAATGTAACCACAAGGTTGTTTGTCCAATGCTTTGGAGGTGAAGTTAGAAAGTGGTTCATAGCCCTAATATCAGGCTCTATCTACACTTTGCATAAGTTACATACACAGTTCTTAGACCGGTGGGAGGTAAAGAAAAACCCACTCCAAATTTTGTTTGAATATGAAAATATTAAAAGAAATGTGGGCGAAACTGTACAGGATTATTGTGTAAGTTTTAATGCTGTGTATAATGCTATTCCGACCAATCTTAAACCCCTTGTGGGATTAGCCTTGCTCAAGTTTCTAGATGGTTTCGATGCTGATATGGAATATTATCTACGAGAAAGAGATCCTACCACACTTGAAGACATGCAGAAGATAGCTGTGAGCGTAGAGGCAAATCTACCGGCCAGAAGAGCTCGAGAAAAGGCTGAAAAGAGAGTAACTGTGAAAGACGAAGCCTCTCCTTCTGACAACAAGATGGATACTTTGATCCGAACAGTTTAAAATATGGTTGATCAGCTGACAATTTCAGACAGGCCTGAAGCACAAATCAGGAATCTGAATTTCATAGGAAATCAGCAGCCACAATTCAAAATTAAGCAAAGATAACAGAGAGCGCAGGACCAAGCACCGCCACAACAGCAGATCATAAATCCATTATAGAAAAATTACGTTCAGGGAATGGACACAGATGATGATGATGATCCTATGATTGAAGCCAATAATTTCTTCACTGCAGATGGTGCTCCCATATTTCTCACAGAAGATGAAGAATACACGGCGATTGCAGACATTCAAAGGGACGAATATTTCATATTGGCTAATGACGTAGTGTTAGAAGAAGAGTCCGATGATTTCCAAAGAGGATACATGAACGCTTTATCGGTGAAACATAGGCAGTACTATTTGAGGAGCAAGGATGTGCCAATCAGTCCCATTCAGAAAAGAAAGGACCTGCAATTGAAGAACGATTCTTCAAATACTTAGAAGAAAGGGAAAGAGTCTACCGATCCTTCCCCCAACAAAACATATTTAGCGATCAACACTAGAAATGAAAGGAGCCAGCAGAGCGCAGCAAAGGAGCAAGTAGAGAAGAAATATCCTCCCATCAAAGAGGTAGAAAAAGTGCCTTCTTTTAATTTAGAAAATGAAATTTCTAAGCTGAAAGTGTCTATGCCCTTGACTGAGTTGGTGAAAAATAGTGCTTATAAAAATCAGGTGTCTAGAATATTGCAAATAGAATCTGTATTAGATTGGTTAATGTTGAAGATGACTGCCTTGAACTTATCTTTTGTCCAGCCATAGAAGATTAATCTGAAGAAAGTGAAATCCCTCCCTTTTACTTGAATCTTAGATTACATGAATTCATCTTACATAATGCTATGTTGGACTCTGGAGCCTCGCACAATTTGATGCTCAAATCAATTATGGAGAAGCTGGGACTTGATATTAGCCATAAATACCATGATTTATATTCCTTTGACTCTGGTAGGGTCCATTGTATTGGTCTTATCAAAGACTTGGTAGTGTCTTTAGATGAAATCCCAGCCAATAATGTTTTGATGGATGTAGTTGTTTCCGATGTTCCACCACGATTTGGAATGCTTCTATCCCATGCCTTGGGGTGAAAAATGTTAGGTAAACTTGACTCGGGATAGAGTCAAATTTGACTAGGGTAAAGTGGTGGTTTTGGGGCACATGGTTTTGTGCACCCATGGTTTAGCCATGGTATCGCATGTAATGGAGCCTATAAAAGTGAGACTTCGTTGTAAGGCGAGTGCAGGTGAGCGGTGAAGGCTCACTTGGCCGGATTGGCCAGGGTTTTGGCCAATGGTTAATGAAATTTCATTGGTTGGGTTTTTCCCCGGATTTGGGGTTTTCCTGGTTAAACATTGTGTTTATGTTTATGATTTGTTGCTGGATTCTTTATGTTTATTTCTCTCAGTAAAATATTTATTATTTCTGCCGTAAAATCCTAACAACTGGTATCAGAGCTATGGTCCAAGATTTGGGCTTCAGAAGGACGCCTTTGTGGCCGAGAAGAAGCCTTGTGCAATGGAGTATACGACCTGCTAGAGAACAACGACAAGGAGTGAAGAGGAGCCGAAGGTTGTCGTCTTTTGGCTTCATAAGGACGATTTTGTTGCCAAGGGTTATTTGGCCTGGTAGACAAATAAATAATTGATGATAGTTTTTTCGCATGATTATTATTGAAAATGGTGGTTATGGATCATAACCGAATTTAGAACTGGTCAGATCTGGCATGCACATAACTTGAAGCTGCCCATATGTGTGGATTTATTCAGAATGAAAAATTCTTAGTTGTGCGCAGTAAGAACAAGGTTTTAGAAGTGCTCAGATGGGAAACTACGCCATAGTCAGAGAATGAATAAGCTAGTGGTTACCACCTGCGTTGAACGTTGCATAGATTGTGATAATTTCCAGATTTGGCATATCATCATGGAGCAACTTGCATAGGAGGAGATGTAATATTAGGCATCGAAGAAAGTGGATCGAGTGCTGGATGGTAGTCTACAGGCTGGATCAGGTGTTCATAGGGTTATTCCAGTCCCCATTGGGTTGACACGGTGAAAATATCACCTATTACACGGGCTATGAGTACCTCATCGGAGCCGTCTCTAGTGCCAGTGTTGGTCTGGTCGAGCGTTTGAAGGCCCGGGAGCCGGGAGATTCCATGAAGCTCAGAGTGAAGAGGGTCTTGAATGCCTCTAGCCACACGGGAATGAATTTCGGCAATCGACTGGGCGTCATAGGGCTCCTCTACGCCGGATTGGAGAGTGAGATCGTGGCAGTGAGGGGTATCGGCGATATCTTAACGGAGCGCTTTACAAGGCTGCTGCTGGTGGTTTTATTGGGCCCTATTCTGGTGGGGCCAGAAGATTGTACGTTGGTAATCTCCATTTCAACATAACTGAGGATCAGCTTCGGCAGGTTTTCGAGCCATTTGGTGCCATTGAGCTTGTTCAATTACCTACTGATCCCAAGATTGGCAAGTGCAAGGGTTTTGGATTTGTTCAATTTACAAAACTTGAAGATGCTCGAGCTGCACAGAATCTAAATGGACTGCTGGAAATTGCTGGTCGAATCATAAAGGTGTCAGCAGTGTCTGATCAAGTTGGAATGCAGGGGTTTGGGGCTAATGCTGCTGATTTTGATGATGATGTTGCAGAGGGAACAAACTATGTCTACAATGGACATGACCACCCTCAATTATTATGTTATCTGCATCCATGAGATAGCAAGCCATTAGCTATGTTAGGAGAGCAAAGTGTTTGACAGAATGCGTCAATCAAATGCTTTTAAGAACGTCAAAATGAGAGAGGATATTTGCAGGTGAATTAATTAAAAATTGATGAACCATGTATCTGAAGAGAATTCCTAGAGGACTGGTGGTTACAGAGGCTGGTGACCATGTAATCCAGTAGATGGATTATTTTTATATGGAAATTGATGTCATTTGGCAGATTGATGTACAACTATGATGTCCTCTTTGGAGAGGACATCATGTATGAATGTAGAATGGTCATACAAAGAACAACAACAATGAAACAAAAAAAAATTATTATAATGGAGTTAATGTTTTACATGTAAATGGGCATACTGATGTAAGACCTAGTATGGCATGCGTACCCCTGGGTAATCACTGGTAAAGTCTGGGTTAGACCTAGGTGATAGGGGGGATGTCAAGTTAACAATTACCCTGGGTAAAAATTTGAGGGGGGAAGAGCTAGAGTGAGCGGGGTTGTCTCATTTAGCAGGTTTGGCTGGATTTAGTCAATAATCCCCAAGTCAAGTTTAAGGGGGGAATTGTTAGGTAAACATGACTCGGGGTAGAGTCAATGTTGACTAGGGTAAATAGTAGTGGTTTTGGGGCACATGGTTTTGTGCACCCATGGTTTTAGCCCATGGTATCGCATGTAATGGAGCCTATAAAAAGGCTGGGAAGACTTCATTGTAAGGTAGGCCTGGAGGTGAGCGGTGAAGGCTCACTTGGCCGGATTGGCCAGGGTTTTGGCCAATGGTTAATGAAATTTCATTGGTTGGGTTTTTCCCCGGATTTGGGGTTTTCCCAGTTAAACATTGTGTTTATGTTTGTGATTTGTTGCTGGTTCTTTTCATGTTTAATTATTCTCTCGGTAAATTATTTATGTTCTCAGAGGTAAATTTCCTAACCAAAAAACTTAGGAACCATGCAGCTTGACTTCTCTTATGCCACCATTCCCCATATTTGGTCGATTGAGAAAAACTATAGGAGAAGAAAATGAAATATATGATCACTAGCAAAGAAGCTAGTTAATCAGATTTAGAGTCATTTGTATTATATTCAAATGGTCGTTTGAATGATGAAAATGTTTAGTTTGTAGAAGTGGATGAGATACCTGAAATTTCAGAAAATTTTAGGGAAGTCCTCAAACAGGAAAAAGATAAAGTAGCAAGCACTTTTGAGCTTCTTGCCTACTAGCAGCAAGAAGAAAATGAGCAACAGGAAGATGCAAAAATTAGTCAGGATAAAGTAGAGAAAGAAGCAAAATTTCAGCATCTACAGGAAGAAGAAGAAGGCCTTTGGAGCATGGACTTTGATGGAGCTGTTGGTAAGGACGGTTCTGTTATTGGAATTTGGATTCAGAGCCCTGTTTTCCAGCCTGAAAAGGTTCCTAGTAATGTAAGAGTCTATGGTTACAAATTGGGTTTTGACTGCTCTAATAATGAAGCAGAGTACGACGCTTTGATTGCAGGTTTGAAAATTTTGAAGAAGCTAAATGCAAAGGGGATTTATGTCTATGGAGATTCAGAGTTGATAATCAAACAGGTCAAAGGAGAATACTAAGCAAAGCATCCATGATTGAGGGCCTATAGAAATGCAGTCCTAGACATTTTGAGGACATTTCCTGAGTAAAATTTAACAACATTACCCAGAATGCAAAATCTAATTGCAGATTCTCTTGCTTCTACAACAAGCAATTTGAAGATTCCAATGAACTCTAGCAACAAGTTTGAGATTTATGTCAAACATTGGTCTGCTGTTCCAGATAATCTAAGGTATTGGTAAGTGTTTTGGGATGACAATGAAATCAATGCTTTTTTTCAAAGTGAAGGAAAATTCAAAGATACTCCCATAGAAGGTGACTATGAGGTTGATGATCAAGAAATCGAAAAAAATTAGATGGACATATTGCAGCTGAAGGATAATGTAATTCCTAGAGGTCTCATACCTTTAGAGGAGATTTTTGATCAGGATGATGTTGCAAAGAAACCAAGCTTAGTGCCTACTAAGAAAGGAGTTGAAGATGTGAATCTCAGAATAGTAGACATGCCCAAGCTTGTGAAGTTATCAAAAGCATTGTCCCTTGAGGTAAAGATGAATTTTTTGATGTGTTTGCGTGGGATTATTCATATTTTAAGGTGTATGATAAAAATATAATTCAACATACTATTCCCATTAATCCGGATCAGAAGCCATTTAGATAGAAGCTGAGAAGAATCAACCTGAAGCTGTCGCCATCCATTGAAAAAGAGGTAAACATATTGTACAAAGCTGGTATCATCATTCCAATTAGATTTTCTAACTAGATTTCGAATTTGGTCCTGGTACTTAAGAAGACAGGAGAGATAATATTGTGCATAGATTTTCGGAATCTGAATAAAGCATCCTTAAAGGATAATTATCCACTTCCGAAGATGGCCATATTCTGCAGAGAGTAGTTGGAGCATCAAGGATGTCACTACTCGATGGCTACTCGGGCTACAACCAAATCTTAATGCATGAGAAAGACCAAGATAAAACTGCCTTCACAACACCCTAGGGAACTTTCCAGTATGCCAAAATTCCATTTGGACTGAAGAATGCTGGAGCTACTTTCCAGCGAGCAATGGACATTGCTTTTACCAATGAAAAATATGTTTTTCTTGTTGTTTATTTGGATGATCTGAAAACGTTCTCTGGTTCTGATGATGAACATCTGCACCATTTGAGAGTTGTTTTTCAGCGATGCAGGAAGTTTGGGATTTCTCTTAATCCCAAGAAGAGTCTCTTTGCTATAGATGAAGGCAAGCTGTTGGGGCATATCATCTCTAAAGACGGTATCTGTATTGATCCATCTAGAGTGGAGGTAATTCAACACATAGACCTTCCACGTAACAAAAATGAGATTCAAGAATTCAATGGTAATATGAACTTCTTGCGCAGATTTATACCCAATATGGATGAACATTTAAGAGAAATGACTAACATGTTGAAGAAGGATAGCACTGTCAAATGGAGTGAGGAAGCTATCAAGTCATTTAATATGGTAAATTTTTCTCTATCCAATGCCCCCGTCTTGATTAGTCCTGACTATACTCAAGATTTTATTATATTTTCATTTGCATCGGAGCATACTATGGCTGCGGTTTTGATGCAGAAGAGAGATCAGATTGGAAATCCAATTTCCTTTTTCGGTAGGACTATTACAGATGCTACCTTGCAGTATAATATCATTGAGAAACAAGCATTGGCTCTTATAAAGGCATTGAAAGATTTTAGAGTATATATTCATCACTCACATACTATAGCATGTGTTCGTAATGCAACAGTAAAGGACGTATTGATGCAAACTGATCCAGAAGGTTGAAGAGGTAAGTGGATAGAAAATATGTTAGAGTATGATTTGGAGATCAAACCCACAAAGTTGATCAAAGGCCAAGGCCTGGCAAAATTAATGGCCCAATCAAACCTGCGTTCTTTTCATATAAATCTCATAACAACAATGTCAGAGGATGAGGATGAAGGTTTTCTTGTTCCAGTTTTAGAAATTTTTCTACAATCCCCATGGTATTCAGATATTGTTTATGTTCTTCAACATATTTCACCACCTCTAGGGATGTCTAAAAGTAAAGGTATATCACTGAAACTTAAGTCTGCTAAATATTGTATTTTAAACAATGCTCTCTATTGGAAAGAGCCAGGAGGTATTCTGCTTAATTGTTTGGTTGACGATGAAGCTCAGCAGGTGATGCATGACTTCCACAAAGGTGATTATGGTGGTCATTTGTTTTGGAAACTATAGCTAATAAAGTGTTGAGAGCAGGATACTATTGGCCAAATTTATTTTCAAATATGTATAAAACAGTAATGAGTTGTCATGAATGTCAAATTTTCCAAGGGAAAAGGAAACTTCTTTCTCTTCCTTTGAATCCAGTTGCAGTAAATGCTCCCTTTCAGTAGTGGGGACTTGATTTCATAGGTGAAATCCATTCTACATCATTAGCACAACATCGATGGATCTTGATAGGTATAGATTACTTCACCAAATGGATCGAGACCGTTCTGGCAAGGCAGGCTATAGATACGGTAATTATTCAATTTTTAGAGTCAAATATCTTGTCTCATTTTGGTTTCCCTCACAAAATTATAACAGATAACGCAACAACGTTCAAATCTAAAAATATCGTGGATATTGCGACAAATACAACATTGTGTTAGGCCATTCAACAACATACTACCCACAAGGCAATGGTCTGGCAGAATCGTCGAATAAGTCTCTGATAAACATAATCAAGAAAATGCTGGAGGCAAACAAGAGGAACTGGCATCGAAAGCTCATCAATGCATTATGGGTAGACAGAGTCAGCAACAAGAAATCCATAGCTATGTCACTGTTTGAATTGGTTTATGGTACTGATGTTGTCTTTCCTACATCGCTTATAGCTCTGGTCATGAGATTATTACAAGAGGTTGGCAGTGAATAAGATGATAATCAGCGAAGGATCAATCAAATGATCCACCTTCAACAAACAAGAGAGGAAGTGTCTCAGAACTCTATTCAGTTGCAGGAGAAGATTAAGAATATCTATGACCATAAGACCAAAGCATAAAAGTTTCATTTGGACGACGTGGTGTTGTGATGGGATGCATGAAATGAGGACAAAGGGAAGCATGGTAAGTTCGATAACTTGTGGAAAGGACCATACAAGATTTCAGCATACAGAGGACAAAACACTTTCTTGCTATCAGAGATGGATGGCCAAGATTTCCCCGGAGGACCAGTGAATGGTAGGCTTTTGAAGCACTACCACTGTTGAAGATAATGGATCAAAAACTATGTCACAATCATTGTATATACCATGTTATTTTTGGTCAGATTTCAAAGTATATAGTCATTGAAGTTTGGGGCCCGAGGTGAAGGCTATAAAACTTGAATGATATTTGTATAGTTTGGTTTTATGTTAGTTTTCAGTCTTAGTCTTGAGTCAGATTCAGTCTTCATTGTGTCAGTCTTCAGTATTTTTTGACTCCATGCCAAATGTATAAGGCTACTTGGTCTATGGTTTTCTTGGCACCTCCAAAGAGCTACCATCCCCATTGGAGCCAATGTTAGTGTTAGTCTAGTCATACTGCCATCAATGATCAAAATTTCTCTTTTGCATTTGCATATTAGGAGTCCCATACCATAAAATTTCATCATTCCATTAGGTCATGGATTCATTGATGGTATTGGTCTTTCATCAGTTTTCCCTCATGTGTAACTTGCTGATTCCCTTCTCTATGGTCTTCAGTCATGATTCAATTTGACTTCCAATTTATATTATTAGGTCATAGGGTTGGTCTCATTAGGTTCTAGTGTCTTAGCATGGTCAAATTGATAAATTTAAGTGTCAATAAATATCAACAAGGTCATGAGGAGGTCAAATAAACTCAAAGTCACAGCATCTGGGAAAATCAAAGAAATATTCTATTGAGCTTGATGTAATTTTCACCTCAAAACCATGTTTTGAGGTGAAAACATGGTACTTTTCCTTTATTATCATTTATTATGTAATTTTATATCTTCATATGTAATAATCTGCACTTCAGAAGCTAATATCTTCACAAAGCCACTTCCCTGCCCTTCAAAGGTGTTTTCTACATCATTTTCATCACAAAATCATGTTTTAAGTATGTCCATCAAGAAGAGCCCGGAAAGAGCTTTCCAATGGTATATTATACTCTCAAAAATGACTCCTGGATCAGAAATTATGCCTAAGTGAACCAAAGTCCTCAAAAGCCTAACCTTTCCCCTTTTCTCATTAGCTCTCTTAAACTTTATAATATAATTTTTAAAGTTTTTTCATTGAAATCCCTTTTCCCTGATCCAATTGCCCAATTGCATCACCAAATTCCCACTTCCGATTCGATTGCACCATATAAATCTCACCTCTGATTAACCCCACCTGATCTCATCCTGACCATCGATCTCCTTAAAGATCCGACAGCCCACAACCAATCACATCATCGCAATCGCACGTCCCGATCAATCCCCTCCGATTTACCCTTCCATGATTACTCCAATTGAAATTAACTCTTCCTGATTATATCTCTGCCATCGATCCTCCCATCTGATCGGACGACTCATAAGCTGTCGCACCATCATAATCGGCCATTTCCACTGTTCCAACTCCCGCTTCGTCAACCCCCCGATTTGCGAAAGTGATTGACCTTTGGGTCCCACCATAAACCTTTCGCCCCACTCCAAAAAAAAAGGTTTGTTGCCTTTGTAAAGGGCGATAAATCAATGTTAAAATATTTCTTAAGTCTTTGCCTCCGTCACATCGCAATCTCCCAGCAGTCCTATAACTTCCTGTTCCACTCCCCTTCCGATCTTTTGATTGCGATTCCCATGGGTCCCGCCTTAAATCCCTCCTCTATTTTCAATAAAAAATCATTCTTTTCCTTTGTAAAGCGCAGAATTTGTTTTTATTTGTTTTATAAAGGCTTACCTCCATCACAACTGTATTTCCTCCGCTACATGCTAAACCCGCTCCCTTCTTCCTTTGCGATTGCGATTGACTGCGCCCCACCTTAAAATTTTGCGCCCATTCAAAATAAAATGGCTTTTTCCCTTTGTAAGTCCCAAATTCATTTCATTTCTTTTTATAAGGACTTCACCTCATTGCATTTCTCCCCAATCGCATCGCAAGTTTTACGCCTTGTTCCAAAGCGCCCTCCCGTTCCAGTCTCCGATTGCGAATTTGATTTCCCCTCTTCCCTTTACGCTAATTGCAATCGCAGTTTTCCATCGCATCTCTCCTTTTGTGTCATACCCTCTCCCCTCTACCGATTGTGATTGCGATTCGGGCCACCTCCTTTCCTTTCGCTCTTTTTCATTCAAAATGAGTCTTTCCTTCACTAAAGGGCATAATTTCATTTTAATTGGTTCCAAAGGACATTTTCTTCAACGGTTGGTTATTTTTCAAAGACAAGGAAATAGTCAAAGGGCAAGAAGCTAATTATGAAATGCAAAGACCATTACAGTTTTTCTTCTCCTCGGTTTAAAGCAAATGTAACAGCGAATCTCCAGATGATCAAAAATGTATTGTTGTTCCTTCTTTTTAGGGGCAGATTTTTGGTTTCTTTCTATGATCGGATTTCAGTTTCTGAGCTGGGAAACAACTCCTCTTTCTATGGATCTACTTCCCTCATATTTTTGTCTATTTAATGTAATTTGAATCATTTGTAAAGTAATAAGTAAGGGGAATAGTGTGGAAATACTTTGGAAATCAAAGAGGACGCTTTGCGCCCCATTGTAACAGTTTGATAGGGAATTAATAAGAAATGCAGCTCTGATTTGTGGGATCCATGTGGTATGAATTTTAGCGTTTGTTCTTTCCTTTGTGTTCATATGTAAATTTTTTGTGTTTACCATACATTCATAAAAATTTCTGGTTGAATGATTTCAAGATAGATAGTTAGAATCCATTTTTAATGCTCTGCCTTGGGAAATCATTCAATATTCAGTGTTTTTCTTCTCTTTGAAAAGGATCCATCACCTATGCCCTTTTCAGCTCCTCACCAGTCTTACCATCCCATCATTATTTAAACTTAATTGCTAAAATTTCTTGCCTACCTTGCCCCATGAAATACCCTGCATCCCTGATTTAATTCCCCAGATTCAAACTGCTCCATATTTTCCATACAACCCTGGAAATTATTAAAAAACATTTTTCCATTATTATACCTAGCCTAAATTCAATTTATTCTTATACTTCATTGAATATCTTTGACGCAGAGAGCCCTCTCCTGACCTTGTAGGGCTAGCTACAAGGCTTTTTCAGCCTGAAGTCCAGATTAGGTGCTAACAAAACTCATTACCCTCTCCCCAATTTATAGTCATGTCTTGTATTTTTTTTGTCGAGGAGGAACTCTAATTGGTTTTTAGGGCTAAAGAGGGTTTCACATTTACAGACTTCTTCCCACTTTTCTTAGTCTTTTCTTGTTAAGTCCCTATATTACTAGTGTAGTACCTTATTGTTGATAGTGTAGCCCCATTATTTTTATTGTTGTAACCCCCTTATTGTTATTGTTGTAACCCTGTAACCCCCATATTGTTATTATTGTGCCCTTACATTATTATTATTATTAGGTTTGCTATGATTATATTGTGACCCATGGACTCCTATATATAGAAAGAAGGTGTTGTCATTTGTATCATCCAAGAATTTTTCATTTATGTAATGTAAAGGAGGTTTCCCCTTAGAAGTGGTTGATTTCGAAGGCGTCAATCTCTCTTTTCTTATATTTTTGGAGCTGGTTTCATAACATTTGGTATCAGAGCTTTGGATTCTAAGGTTTTGCGGCTTCAAACAAGTCATCGTGGCATTTTTGATATAACGTTTTTCCTATGAGGGATCAGACACTAAACCAAAAAACCCATTTCGAAGAAAGTCTGAGCAACTTCGTGTTAAAATTTCAGATCTCGGTTCGCGATATTTTTAGAGAAATGATCTATGGAATTTAGGGTTTTTGCAGGCTCCTGAATTTCATCTAAAAGAGGTGACCTTGGGAAAATCATCTTGACTCTCTCTCTGAGCATCAGATTGGAACTATGTAAAAATTCTCTGAAATTACACGGACTATAGTTTCTTGTGTATCAATTTCAGATTTGAAGGAGGAAACAGTGACATGTGGCATGTCGTACAAGTTCTGTCTACTGAACGAGTCCATAATTAGGTCATTGTGGGAGATTGGGCATAAATTTGACTTGAAGAATACAAATTAGGTCAGACTTATGGAATTTGAAAGGAGATTCAGAGGGCTAATACAGGACCGAATTTCTGATCATGAAGATACAAAATCACAGAGATAATTCAGTTTCAATATCAAGCTCCTTAAAAGCAAGAAAAAGGTGTGTATTTTTTTTTCAAATTACATAAGTCTTGTTTGAAAAATCATTTTGAAGTGATTCCAAGGGCATATTGAAGCATAGATATAGTTATTGGGTTCTAAAATTCCCCCTAAAAATAATTCAACACCCATTAAGCCCTTAGAATACTCTATTATGTCTCATGAAGAGGAATAAGTGCAACATGATATATCAAAATTATAACAACAAGTGCACCAAATTGCGCTCTCGCAAAGAGAAAAAAAAAATGAAATGGAAGTTTTGAAGAAAGGCATGGAAGCTAATATGGATGGTTTGAAGAAGGGTGTGGAAGCTAATATGGATGGTTTTAAGAAAGGCATGGAATCTAAGATGGATGGTTTGAAGAATGGCATGGAAGACGTGGAAGAAAAAATGGAAGACATGAAGAATGATATAAAAGCAAACATGGAAGGTTTGAAAGAAGGTTTGACAAAGTTGATATGATAAATGATTGCTAATGGAGAAAATATAGTAGAGGAAACTCATGATGAGAACAAAATAAATGTTAATCGTGATTTCATAAACTCTAATATTGGATTGAAGACCCACCATATTCCAAAGATCTATATGAGGAAGTTTGATGGCAAGGATCCCGTAACATGGATAATACAAATGGAGCAATATTTGGATCTCAATAATGTGCCAAATACACAATAGGTATGCCTTGCAACTTTATGTTTAGAAAAAAATAAATTTTATGTTACCGATGGCTTTGCTCAGGTAAAAATATTTTCACTTGGTCAATTTTTACGAAGGAAATGATAGCACATTATGAGGATACAAAGAGCAACACCTTCTTTAGCCAATTGATAAATCTCAAACAAAAGGGTTTAGTGGTGGAGCACATTGAGGACTTCAAAAAATTAGATAAAAGGGTAGCTAATATTCCAGAGGAACACAGGATTGATGTCTTCATAGGGACTTTAAAGGATAACATCCAACATGAGTTTCTCCTTTGGGAGCCTGATTCATTATAGAAGGCATTCAGGTTGGAAAGAAAAAATGAATGTAAAATTATGGCGACAAGGAAGCCTACCACTCACATCTATAAATATGGAAGTATTGTTACTCATGTACTTCCAAAACCTACAAGGTTTACACCACAAAAATTGGAAGAAAAAAGAGCAAAAGGGCTTTGCTACAGTTGTGATAACAAATACACTAAAGGTCATAAGTGTGCTAAGAAGAAATTATTTTACATAGATTGTGAAGAGGAGGAAGAAAATGAACAAGAAACTTAAAAGAAGAGGATATACACCAGAAACCAACCTAGAGAAAGAAGAAATGAGTCCGACCATATCCCGTAATGCATTGGCAGAAATTACCACTTCTCAAAATCTCAAGATAGAAGGACATATCAAGAAGAAAAAGGGTAATAATATTGATTGACTCGACAGTGCCCATAATTTTATTCATTGTAAGATAGCCAAGGAATTGCATTACTTCCTATACCTAGCACCGTAATGTCAAGTGATGGTTGCAAAATGAGAACTATAAATTTCTTTGGAAAATTTCATAATATCAAGCTAAACATGGGGGAATATGTATTGAATAGTCCAATGCTTTCCATTCCAATGGGAGGTGTTGATGTTGTACTAGGAGTACAATGGTTACAATATTTGGGGACAATAGCTTTTAATTTTCAAGAACTTTTCTTGAATTTTTTTTTCGGAAGGAAAGGAATTTGAATTACGAGGTATCGCAGGGAAGCCAGGAAAGATAATGTAATGACAAAGATTTTGAAGAAAGAAAAATGAGGCGTAATTTCACAATTACGCTCACTAGAAGTTCCAACATCAAAATCATCTATTTCTCCAGATCTCCAAAAATTCTTGGACAATCATTCCAAGGTGTTTGAAACTCTGAAAGGACTCCCAACTATTCATGATCATGATCATGCTATTCATTTGATTCGATGAAGTTTTCCTCCAAACATCAAGCCTTAGAGATATCCTTATGTCCAAAAGAGTGAAATTTAATGTATGATTGCAGAAATGTTAGAGGCTGGTATAATTCAACCGAGTCAAAGTTATTTCTTTGCTCTATTAGTATCAGTGCACAAGAAGGATGGATCATGGCGCATGTGTTCAGATTATAGGGAGCTCAATAAGCTCACTGTTAAAGATAAATTTCCCATTTCCACGATTGATGAATTATTGGATGAATTACATGGAGCAATTTATTTTACCAAGTTGGATCTTCATTCAGTATATCATCAAATTAGAATGAAGACTGAAGAAATTTTGAAAACAATATTTCGAACTCATGAGGGTCATTATGAATTTTTGTTCATGCCTTTTGGCCTTACCAATGCACCTTATACATTTCAAGGGTTGATGAATTCCATTTCAAACCCTTCATTAGAAAAATTGTGTTAGTATTTTTTGATGATATACTAATATACAACAGGTCTTGGAAGGATCATGTTCAACATGTTGACAGGGTGCTCAAACTATTGGAGGAGAAACAATTATATGCAAAAGTCTCCAAATGTATCTTTGGAGTACAAGATGCTGAAGTTTGCAACAAGAAACAATGAAATTGGCATCCAAAAACAACAAAGAAGCACCTACACTAAGTGTGGGACCAGGAGGTCCAAGAAGCACCTACACTAGTGTGGGACCATAGGTCTTAGCAGCACCTACACTGGTGTGGGCTAAATTTGGTACATGTCTGTTTTAGTTATCCCTTAATTAAGATGGACAATTAAATGTAATCTAATCTCAAAATAACTTGTAATAGTTAACTGGGTGTGATAAACTCAGTTAGCTCATGAATTTCGAGTTGGGGGGTAGTTGGTGAAGCATGCAGAGAAATTCTTTTTGTAACAGATTTTGAAGTGTAGTGGTGCATTAGTTAATGTAGGTTGTAATCAGTTTAACTCAGTTAAGTGGGTTAAAGTCAGCTGTGATAGTTGAAACTGTTTGATACACTAATGAGAGATCAAGTGAATTAAATATTATTTAATTCAAAATCAGTGATCTAACATGCAACTGATGATTTACTATTATTAGCTGCATGCATGTCAGTTCTAGTGGAGACCCAGTTGAGATCTAGGTGAAAGGAAAGTGTGACTATCAGTTGTGATATTAGCAGGCTTCCCAGGTGAAGTTAAAACACAACAGGATGCCCATGATACTCAACGCAGTTGAGAAAGAATGAAATTCATAAGGAATAATGATTTCATTCCTCATGAATTGTGTCAGTAAGGCAGGCTGAAGACAAGATGAGAAGTGGCTAAGTGTTGGCTCGATTTTGTTTGGATCAGTGTGATACAATAGGCAGATTGCAAGAGATTCTTGTGAGAAGAATTGTATTGTAATTGTTTCATGATTCCTTGTGGAATATACAATATATGATAGAGGTTTTTTTAGTAGCAATATTTTCTCAGGAAATTGAATGTGTTGTGGTTTTATTTGATTCTTTCTTTGCTTCATGTGATTGGTGATTGTGTTTAATTTCCACAATTGATTTGTAGAAGTGATTCAGTATCTAGCTTTAGTACATTGTTAGATTGGATTGAACCCATGATATACATAATGTTTGTATAATTTCTACATGGTATTAGAGCACAGGAAATCACAGTAGTGAAGGAGGAGTTGAGTTTATGACTAAATAGAATTCGTATTTACAGAAAGAATTTCTTAGTGCTACAGCTGATTCGGGATCGAAATGGCTTTCAATGGCTTGATATTGGAGTATGCACTCGAGGGAAGCTCTAACTATATTTCATGGAAAGACTGGATGGAGGCAATACTCGAAGACAATGGCTTGAGGGTCATTATGGATTTTTGTTCATGCGTTTTGGCCTTACCAATGCGCCTTATACATTTCAAGGGTTGATGAATTCCATTTTCAAACCCTTACTTAGAAAAATTGTGTTAATATTTTTTGATGATATAATAATCTACAGCAGGTCTTGGAAGGATCATGTTCAACATGTTGACAAGGTGTTAAAATTACTGGAGGAGAAACAATTATATGGAAAAGTCTCCAAATGTATCTTTGGAGTACAAGATGTTGAAGTTTGCAGCAAGAAATAGTGAAATTGGCATCCAGAAACAAAAAAGCAGCATTTACACTAAGTGTGGGACCAAGAGAACCAAGAAACACCGACATTAGTGTGGGACCACAAGTCTTAGCTGCACCTACACTGATGTGGGCTAAATTTGGTGCATGTCTATTTTAGTTATCCCTTAATTAATATGGACAATAAAATGTAATCTAATCTCAAAATAACTTGTAATAGTTAACTGAGTGTGATAAACTCAGTTAGCTCATGAATTTCGAGTTGAGGGTAGTTGGTGAGGAGTGAAGAGTAGTTCTAATTGTAATAGAGTTTGAAGTGCAATGGTGCATTAGTTAATGCAAGTTGTAATCAGTTTAACTTAGTTAAGTGAGTTAAACTCGGTTGTGTTAGTTATAACTATTTGATACACTAGTGAGAGATCAACTGAATTATATATTATTTAATTAACAATCAATGATCAAAAATGAAATTGATGATTTACTATTATTAGCTACATGCATGTCAGTTCCAATGGAGACCCAGTTGAGATCTAGGTGAAAGGGAAGTGTGACTATCAGTTGTGATATTAGCAGGCTACCCAGGTGTAGTTAAAACACCACAGGATGCCCATTATACTCAATGAAATTGAGAAAGGCTAAAATTCCTAAATAATAGGGATTGCATTCCTAATGAATTGTGTGAGTAAGGTAGGCTGAAGACAGGTTGAGAATTGGCTAAGTGTTGGCTCAATTTTTTCTGGATCAGTGTGAGACAATAGGCAGATTGCAGGATATTCTTATGATAAAAATTGCATTGTAATTGTTTCATGATTCCTTGTGGAATATACAATATATGATAGAGGGGTTTTGAGTAGCAATATTTCCCCATGAAATTATTTGTGTTGTGGTTTGATTTGATTGTTTCTTTACTTCATGTGATTGGTGATAGCATTTAATTTCCGCAATTGATTTGTAGAAACGTTTCAGTATCTAGCTTTAGTACATTATTAGATCGGATTGAATCCATGATATACATAATGTTTGTATAATTTCTACATGGTATCAGAGCACAAGAAATCACAATAGTGAAGGAGGAGCTGAGTTTGTGACTGAATAGAATTCATATTTGCAGAAATACTTTCTTGGTGCTACATCTAATTCAGGATCGAAATGGCTTTCAATGTCTTGAGATTGGAGTACTCACCCGAGGGAAGCTCTAACTATATTTCTTGGAAAGACTGGATGGAGGTAGTACTCGAAGACAATGGCTTGAAGGAATTCATTGACAATGATGTTCCTAAACCCGTTGTGACAGATGCTGCAAATCTTGATGCATGGCAAAAGAAAGTGGTAAGGGTGAGGAGGATAATATTGGAGGGAGTACTCAAGTCTCCATGGAAAAGCAACACCATATGCTATGTGGAAAGCTTTGACGAATCTATTTTAGAGTAGTAGTGACCATAGGAAATTGGCACTGAAGGATAAACTCAGGAAGATCAAGATGGAGAAGAACAACACTATTCCAGTATACTTAAATTTTTTTTTCCAATGTCAGGATGAGCTTGGGAGTGTAGGAATTACTGTCGCAGATGATAATTTGGTGAGCCTATCTCTTCTAGGACTTCCCAAGGGTTGGCATAGTTATCAGGACTCTATCAATGGAAGGGAAAATATGCCATATTGGGAATGAATTTGGTCAGATTTGGTGCAAGAGGAGTTTAGACGGAATACTAGAGATGGTTCTTCATCTAAGAATGAAGATGAAGAAGATTGTGCTTTGGCTGCCACGACGAATAAAGGGAAGGGGAAGAAATTCCATTCCAGATACGAGTCCAAATATGGGAAGGAGCGCGACATGTCCAGAGTGAAGTGTTTTGACTACCACGAGCATGGACATTATGGCACTAATTGTCCACAAAAGAAGAGGATCTGCATCTGGTGAGGCTTTGGCCTCAAAATTTGATCTTGAATTCTCATTGATTGCATGCATGGTGTCAAGTGCATTGGGATCTGTGTGGTATTTGGATAGTGGTGCTTCCTTTCACATGACAGGAGACAAGGAACTTTTCGATAGCTTGGAGGATAAGGACCTCCAAATACATATTGAAATGGGTGATGATGGAAGGTATAGCGCTACCCGGATTGGTACAGTTACTTTCCAAAGACATTCAGGTAAGCCCTTTCAATTAAAATATGTAATGTATGTACTAGGATTGAAGAAAAATTTGGTCTCAGTTGCAATGTTAGAGGATAGAGGCTATGATGTTTTTTTCACTGAAGGAAAATATTTCCTGCGACACAAAGAACTAGGACAAGCCAAGAAGATTTGGATTCAAGTTAAGAATCTCTATAGACTTTATGTATATGCTATTTCTACAGAGCTTCCAACCATTGGGAGGTGTGATAAAGCCATGAAATTTTCCCTTGAGAGGGAGCTTGATTTGCATGCACGGGAGGAAATCTTGGTTCCAAATAATGAACCTCAAGATGTGGAGTAGCCACATGTGGAGGATCATGGAGTGGAAGCAACCACTCAAGCAGAGAAATTTTGAGCCAGATGGGCAGAGGGAGTGCATGCAACTATACCTCCAGGTGTAAGGTGGGACAAAATTTAAGATTGATCCCAAGAAGAAATTTGGGCAGGGTCCTAGAGATGGTGCATCTCATGGATCGAACCTGGTTACGAGGAGCCCACAATACAACAGTAGAAGGATTAGTTAGGTTGATGCATTCGGATGTCAGGAGGACACAAATCAGAGTGACAGGTGTCAGATACTAGAGCGTAGATCAGAGTTGGCAGTAATACAAAGTGCATGGATGCAGATGTCAAAAACGTAGAGAATCTAGTAGACATGTGCAATAGCTAGCAGCAATCAGAATAATTTGATGACAGATGCATTATATTGATTTAGTTTTTTGGAGGCTATTTAGTTTCGGAAGTGTTGCATGTAAAATTTTCATGTGTGAGAAACACTAGATAAATCTTGCATGTGCAAGAAACACTAGATAAGTGTCACATGCAAGAGGTGCATGTCACATGCAAATACATTCCTTTCTTGTTGAGAGGGAGTGTTGAAGTTTGCAACAAGAAATAGTGAAATTGGCATATGAAAACAAAAAAGCAACACCTACACTAAGTGTGGGAATAGGAGTCCCAAGCAACACTGACACTAGTGTGGGACCACAAGTCTTAGCTGCACCTACACTAGTGTGGGCTAAACTTGGTGCATGTCTATTTTAGTTATCCCTTAATTAGGATGGACAATAAAATGTAATCTAATCTCAAAATAACTTGTAATAGTTAATTGAGTGTGATAAACTCAGTTAGCTCATGAATTTTGAGTTGAGGGTAGTTGGTGAGGAATGCAGAGTAATTATAGTTGTAACAGAGTTCGAAGTGCAATGGTTCATTAGATAATGCAAGTTGTAATCAGTTTAACTTAGTTAAGTGAGTTAAATTCAGTTGTGTTAGTTGTAACTGTTTGATACACTAGTGAGAGATCTAGTGAAGTAAATATTATTTAATTAAAAATCAATGATGTAAAATGAAACTGATGATTTACTATTATTAGCTACATGCATGTCAGTTCTAGTGGAGACCGAGTTGAGATCTAGGTGAAAGGGAAGTGTGACTATCAGTTGTGATATTAGTAGGTTGCCCATGTGTAGTTAAAACACCACAGGATTCCCATGATACTCAGCACAATTGAGAAAGGCTAAAATTCCTAAGGAATAGGGATTACATTCCTCATGAATTGCATGAGCAAGGTAGGCTAAAGACAGGCTGAGAATTGGCTAATTTTTGGCACGATTTTGTCTAGATTAGTGTGAGACAATAGGCATATTGCAGGAGATTCTTGTGAGAAGAATTGCATTGTAATTGTTTCATGATTCCTTGTGGATTATACAATATATTATAGAGGAGTTTTGAGCAGCAAGCTTTCCCTAGGAAATTATCTGTGTTGTGGTTTGATTTTATTCTTTCTTTTCTTCATGTGATTGGTGATTGTGTTTAATTTCCGCAATTGATTTGTAGAAGCGATTCAGTATCTAGCTTTAGTACATTGTTAGATCAGATTGAATCCATACATAATGTTTGTATAATTTCTACATAAGAGGTGGAATATATGGGTCATATTGTATCTCACGAGGGTATTAAGGCAGACCTGAACAAAATTAAAGACATTAAGGAATGGAAAGTCCCCACAACCATAAAGCAGTTACGAGGATTTCTCGGGTAAACAGGGTATTATAGCAATTTTGTTAAGAATTATGGGAGAATAGTAGCAAATCTAACAACATTATTGAAGAAAGATGTATTTTCATGGACTCCTGAAGCAACTAAGGCCTTTGAACATCTTAAGGAGGCAATGTGCCTAGCACCGGTCTTAGCTACGCCATAGTTCACAAATACCTTTATTGTGGAATGTGATGCCTTAGGAAATGGAATCAGTGATGTTTTAATGCAAGAAGGAAGACCCATTTCTTTTTAAAGTCATCCAATCAAAGGAAAATATTTACAGAAAGCGATTTATGAGAAGGAAATGTTGGAAATATTAGATGCACTAAAGAAATGGTGAGCTTACCTAATGGGAAGACACTTCTAGGTAAAAACTGATCATGATAGTCTTAAATAATTTTTGGAACAAAGACTATCTTTAGAAGAGAAAAAAAAATGGGTCACAAAGATTTTGGGTTATGACTTTGAAATCATCTACAGAAAATTGAAGCTAAATGTTGTTGCAGATTCACTCTCAAGAAAGGATTAAGAGGTGGAAGTATTGCTTTGTGCAATTTATATTATCTGACCAGATTGGATAACCAAAGCAAGGGATGAATGGAACAAGGACGAAGGAGTGTGGACACTCATTCAAAAGTTGTAGCAAGATCCTTGTACCTCTGATACATATAGTTGGAAAAATGATTCCTTATGGTACAAAGATCACTTATATCTTTGTAAGAATTCCCAACTAAAACAAAATATTCTTTTGGAATTTCACACTTCTCCCTTAGGAGGACACTCAATATTTTTAAAAAATTACCACAGGGTGAAGAAAGAATTTTTTTAGGATGGCCTTAAATATGATATTCTAAAGTTAGTGGTGGAATTTTTGGTTTGCCACGAAAATAAAGTTGATACATTTAAGACCCCAGGTCTTCTACAACCTTTATCCATTCCAACTCAACGTTGGGAGGATACTTAAATGGATTTTATCATAGGTTTACCTAAGTACGAAGGAAAGAGTGTCATCATGGTGGTAGTTGATAGAATTACCAAGTATGCACACTTTTGTGCATTATCTCATCCATTTAAAGGAAGTACAATTGCTACTACAATTATGGAAACAATTCAAAATATACATGGAAACCCAAAGACTATTTTAAGCGATAGAGATCCCATTTTTACTGGAAATTTTTGGACAAAATTATTTTCTTGTTTGGGTACTCAAATAGCTCATAGCTCATCTTATAATCCTCAATCCGATGGGAAAACTTAAATAGTGAACAAATGTTTGGAAGGATATCTTTGTTGTTTTGTATCTGATAAACAAACACAATGGGTCAAGTGGTTACCTCTAGCTGAATGGTGGTATAACAGTTCCTTCCATACTATATCAAAAATGACCCCATTTATGGCAGTTTATGGATATCATCCACCATCCATCATATCATATTTAAGAGAAAATTCTAAGGTTCAAGCAATTGAAGATCACATAGAGCATCAACAACAAGTTCTCCAACTATTAAAGGATAACCTAAATTTGGCACAAAATCGAATGAAACAACATGCATATCAACATTGCAGTGAGAGAAGTTTTGATGTAGGATAGTGGGTATTTTTATAGCTATAACCTTACAAACAAATGTCCCTCAAGCAAGCTACGAAGGATAATAAATTATTGCCAAAGTACTATGGTCCTTACAAGGTGTTGCAAAAGATTGGTACTATGGCATACAAATTGGAGCTTCCTGCTTCTTCTCGAGTGCCTCCAGTTTTCCATGTTTCATGCTTAAATATGGTTATCGGTGACAAAATTCTAGTTCAAACAATATTTCCAAAACTTGATGAGGAAGGAAAAATCATATTGGAACCTGAAGCATTCACAGAAACAATAACTCAACAACTAAGAAATCGATCAATTTCAGAGTATCTCATCAAGTGGAAGAACTTACCCACTGAAGATTCTACACGGGAGGATGAGAATTTTATATAGAAGCATCCAAAGCTACTCAAGCGTTGAGGCCAACAATTTTTTGAAGGAGAGGGGCATGTTAGGTCGCTATATTACTAGTGTAGTCCCTTATTATTGTTAGTGTAGCCCCCTTATTGTTATTGTTGTACCCTGTAACCCCATATTGTTATCATTGTACCCTCACATTATTATTGTTAGGTCAGCTAGGATTATATTTTGACCCCATGGACTCCTATATATAGAAAGGTGGTTTTGTCATTTGTATCATCCAATAATTGTTCATTTATGTAATGTAAATGAGGTTTCCCCCTCGAAGTGGCTGATTTCTAAGGCGTTGATCTCTCTTTTCTTCTATCTTTGGAGCTAGTTTCATAACATCTCTTCTAAGTTGGTTCTAAGTCATCATTTTTTACCATCATTTCCTTTTCCCCATATGTTTCTACTTCATTTTCTCCACTTTAGTAATTTTAGTGAAAAAATTACCATATCGTATTGATGCCAAATGTTTAAATAACACACCCTTAAGATCAAATCCTTGGGTAGGCTCAACATCATTAAGGTTAAAATGTTTTCACATTTCGTACAATTCTACCAAAGGTGAAAAATTATTCATCATCACTTCTCCAACAAGAAATGGTAATGAGATGAATTGTATCTTATTTATCCTATCAAATAGAATTCACCATGAAGCATATTTTATATAGACCTATACAACAAATATTTATCAATAATAAATTTCAAAAGTAAAATAATCTATCTTCAATACTATAAAGCCTGATGTATGTGAGATTGTCCTTTTCTACATGCACTCTTTTCCCTTTCAGGAACCCATATGCTTTTGTAGATATACTATGTGGTTAACTTCCCATTAAAATATACCTAAATTCCTTGACAAACCAACCCTGAGCAAGGCATAAATGAAACAAAACCTTCTGTCAACATAGAATAAGATACCAAAATTTCACTTGTTCTATTTCCAAGTTGGGGTAAGCCATTGAATAAATTGCAATAAACAATAACCATCACTAAGTAGGTCATCATGAATAAGTTCCGGGTTTTGAAATAATTAGCAAATTGGAAACAAATCTCATTGGAAATAACTTTTTCCTAGTCGAGGACAACATCCTTTCTAAAATAAAAATGTAGTATATACAAAATTGACTTGGGTACATGAGACATTGATTCACATCCCGTGACACGGGAAAACAACTAGGAAAGTATTTATGTAGCAATGGAAATAGTGAGATAACAATGAGAGAAAGGCTGGTTGAAATGTGTGCAGTGTGGAGCATAAAGTCTCAAATAACACAATTTTTTCCACCCTAAGAGTCCAGGAAGGCATCAAATTTAGAAATTTTAGTTGCCTTTTTAGGTCTAGTAACTTAAGGATTTTTCTAAAAATCTTAGGGGTTAATATAATTGATTGCTTTTCCTATGTATAAACTCTAATGGTTCTATTCTCCTAGGATTTGAACCGACGAGCACACTAGTAAATGATTTCTTTAAAATCAAACTCCTCTAGAATAAAACTAGCATCAGTAAGCCTTGTACTCCAAATTTTGTTTTTTAGATTCTCCTCAGGAATAAAGTTCAAATACCATTGATATGTTGTATAAAAATGGAATTTCTTGTCCTGTCATGTAAGTGAATTAGTTGTATATCCACAAATGGGCTCCTTGTTCCTTTTACTCATCATACTACTTTATCTATTCAAAGCACTTAGATATACATATTAGGTTAAGTGAGACTTTATGGAGCTATTAGCTATATAAATCTTGATTTTTTTTATAACATTTAGTAACACATCCCTTCATCATGTACTACCTTCATTGATTCATGTGAGTATAATAATGAAAAGTTAAGTAACTTATGGAATGTCCTTAAGTGTTGTACTGGCGATAAATTCATGTGGTAGAATATCAAATATTTTCACCTTTGAGATTAATGTTTCTTAAATGTATGTGGAGTGTCGAAGCATGAAAAGCATGATTAAAAGATTAAAATAAATTTACATGATGGTGACAACTCCAACTATGGGATAGTTACCCCTTATGGGTTACTAAGAACCCAAAATGCTTTAAATCCATTGGGTATGGAGTAAATTTCTCTTTATGAGTATGCATGAGTAGACTAGATAACTGGGCATGTACAAATACTTACAGTTTATGGTACAAAGAGGGTTTGACAATTTTCAAGCAAAGAAATGCTTGAGATGCTTCCCATTAATTAAAAACTTGATCTGGATTTATGTAGGAGTGAAAAATAATACACACATAACCATAAATGAAAATATGCAATGAAAATAACACTTCATTTCATTAATATAAAAGAACTGAAATTTATTTACAGACATAATGGAAATAAACTAGTGTAATATCCCAAAATGGGAATTGTCAGCAGGGCATGACTGGAAAATGAATTTTCCAGGAATGGCTGCTATAGGATTTGAAACCAAGACCTGGATCCCTTAGATCAATGTATATAAGACCAAAATCCAAGAGGTGGCTCAAAATAAATCCCTCTAGGTGGGTTAAACAGATCTCCCACACCTAGTTTTCTTCAGAAAATGCCCGATGAAGGGACTGCAATAATGCATGAGCACATAATGTAATAACAACGTTATTTTATAGCTTTGAATGCATGAAGATATATATAGCCAAAAAATTTATAATATAGCAACAAATTTATACAATTATTTGAGGAATCAATCACTCTAGCTAGGCAATGAAAGCCTCAATGAGACATGTACATGACAATAGAGAAACACTGCTATGCAGGAATGTCATATGGCTAAAAAATGCAGTTCATGGGAGACAATACAAAAAAATAATAGGAAATACAATGATATTCCAATGATAGCTCAAGAAATTTGGGGGATTAAGCTCCCAACCCATGAAAATAACTATACAAAAATCCTTAAGAGGATTGGTTGAAATATAAGTACAAATGGAAAATCTACAGAAATGCCAGAGTTGCTGGGCAGCAGCTACAACTCAGAAAATAACTGGAGATGGCTGAGAATGATGTAAAATCTGAAATAAACCTCCTCCAATAGATCTATCAAGTGATAGGCTGATCCTATCGCCGAAGATCTCTTCCTCCAAGATGATGGTGCAAACCCCCACTGCAGGTACTCACTGAAATAACACAGTCTAGAGAAGGGACTGCGCTGTCTATGATGGGAGATGCTTGGCCTGATGCTGAAATATGAAATTCTGCTCTAGAAACCTTCCTCACTAACCTTCCCGATGAATAGAAGCTCCATCCTCTAAAAGATGAGCCAAGAAATGGTGTTGTGGAACCCTCCACTGCAACACCCAACAACACTACATTATACTTGAGCAAAAATAACATAGTGAGTGAAGGAAGTGGCTTTGGACTTGAGCCAAGATGTGGAGAAATGAAGTGAAATCCTTCAAGAGGCCTCTCAAGAAGGAGAGAAAATCGTAAATAGCAAACCCTTGTGCTAAACATCACTGCAACTCAGCTGAACAGCCGGAGAATGCAAATAGTCTTCAGACCAAAATCAATATACTCAAAAGATATCTCACTATGACTGCCTCATCCTCCTTTTATGCAAGTGAATGTCTCTTTGCCTTAGACCCCACACATTAGGGTTTCTTCCACAAAGAATCTTTCTCCATCTCAAACTGCGTTATCTTCCGAAGCAAGCTACACCTCTTAGGCAGTGCTGTTGACTTGGTCAAAGTTGACCTTGTCCTCATGCAAATTGCCCCTTTTCACACTGGAAGGTACAAAATAAGCTACTCCAATGATCCCTTTCATACTTATGAGGGATTTATTCCTACTTATGGGTCTCTTTACCCATTTTATTCATCTCCTAGGTGATACAAGAAAAAATTAATATTCCATTTTGCTACATGCAAATTTTGGAATATCACAGTCCTCCCCTCTCAAAGATTGCTTGTCCTCAAGAAAGTGCAAGGGTAGACTGATTTATTTCTCCTCCTCTCCCTGTAGCATCCATGTGTGATGATCTCCTCCAAGTAAAGTGATTATATCTCATCAATCAAGCTTCCACATTACTCCTCCTCAGCATGTAAGTAAGTTAGTAGGCCATCATCATGTAAAGGTGACATACTCAAGAGGATAGCAAAGCGATGTATAGAGGTCCCCTTGAGGAAATGGATCTGAAATATAATGGGAAATTTCTATCCCATATGGATCCTCCATCCCCAAGCTATTAGCCATGCAAAATGAGTCACCTACCAATTAGGCAACTCCCGAAAACTGTCATCCACCTTTGGCTCCGGAAAAGTAGGTGGGATGAAAATCTGCACATGGTAGACAATATAGCCTACCCCACACTATCCTCCTCTCCACTTAAGATAAGTGTGGTGTGTTTGCTGATCCTGGGCTACAATAAGGTTTCCCTCAAGTGGAAATATGAAGGCTATATCTCCAAATATATCTCCTCTAACGCTGCAAATCATGCTGGCCCAAATATCTCCATATATGATGAGTTGGAAGTCATAATCATATGATATCATTTCTAGCATATGGCTCACCTCATATAGAAACAATGGTGTTGCTCTAGTGGCCATACCCTCTCCCATGCTCCCTTTACAATATGTAGTGCAAAATATATGGAGATCTTCTCTCCCAAGGGACACAATAATCCAATGTGTTTCCCTCCCAAATATGCTCCTCATAAAAACGAAAACAATAGACCCATATAAAGAAAATATGAGAATCATGCTTGTTTCCATATGTAACAAATGAGAAGGACAATGGTCCCTCAGGTGCAACCAACGCAGCTTGACTCTCCACTACAATAAAAGACTGATAAAATGAGTGGCTTCTCAACCACTTGCCTGCTACTCCAATCTCCTCATACGTATGGAGGAAGTGAATGATACATGGTGTAGAATGTGCATGTTCTCCATAATGTCTTTCTTCCCCAAGTCCTCCTAGGGAATGGCCATCAATCATGCTTATGGCCTCAACTAAACCATGAGGTCTAGAAAAAAGAATGCTACTCCTTGGAGCATCATCTTGCACATGTATGGTTAAGGGATGCATATATACATTATACAAATAATAATGTAAACCACAATGAATACCCTTACCATATATTCTACTCATACAAAGGGAGTGGTTCATAAATGAGTCCCCTCTCATCCTCAAAGAGAAAATAGGTGGCTATGCTAAGTCTTTCAAATATTTATGTCTCTCTTCCAACTCCACATGATCTATGCATCTCTGTATATGCTGATATATCTCCTCCTCAAAACCCCTCCAAAAATACCCCTCCATGATGGTGTGGTATGCTCTCATAGAACAATTGGGACTGAAAAGGAAATCCTCATGAGCTGCTTGTAGCAAATTCTCCTTGAGATTAGAAGCTCCAGCTAAGAATATCCTACCATGATAGAAGATGACCCCATCTCTAACCGAATACTCCTCCTCGTGCAACTGGCCATCCAATATCCAACAAGCATGAAGATCCTCGGAATACTCCACCAACAGCTGAGAGCTCCAATATGGATCTATCCTCCATAGTGGCAGTGATGATGATCTTTCATGAAGAACATCTGTCATATGGCTTCCTTCTCTTTTGATATCTCCCATGCCAAAGATGCAAGTTGGAAGGATACTATCCTTCCCCTGCTGCTTCTGCCACAATGCATAATATGAAATGGGAGTGGGTAATGATGATGTTGAGGGAATTCTCCCTCTCTCCTTGATTCTACCGAAGAATCCCATGTTGGAAATATTGTCATTGATGGCAAAGGAGATGGCAAAGGAGCACCTGAAACAACAAAAAATAAGTAGTGAGGTAGCAGAGACATGCAGTGTATTGAAGCAGAGTCAAGCAGTGAATGCATTTGGAACCTGAGAATATTAAATGCAGACTTTTGACTCAGAAGTCACAACAAGTCCAACCTGAAGATTGTGAATAATCGATATGAATCAGAGTAGCACTAGGAAGAAGAGCAATATTGTTCAAATGATGAATTGAACACTTACAACGAAATTTGTAATCGTTGAGACAAGTTAAATTTGACTAAGAGTCAACGTTGCTTGCATAAGGGTAAAGATAAATGAAATGCGTAGAGGTGCATTGGAGCATCGTCTAATTGCAAGGAAGCCGGAAACCAAGACTACATAGGGGTTCCACTACGGTTACAGTGATGGGGTCGAATTCCATTCCACGAGATTGGAACATAATCGATGATTGCAACTCTTGAATGGTCACGCCAATGCAAGTAGGAAGAAGGGAATTCGAGGTGTAAAAGAGGAGATATGTTGGAAAATTTCCTGTTCGGAAGCTTAAGGTTAGCATATGAACTAGAACAATGAACCATGGTATGGCAACTGTACATTGGTGCTTGTGGAACCAGAATGGTGTATGAAGAGGCAGAACCACGAATCAAGAACGAACAGTCAAGAGTGAGAGGAACCTTGAAGGTGGAACCTGAGCGTAAAGGAGAAGAGCGGAACCTTGAAGGCGGAACCTTGCAGGAGTGAATAGTGAAGGCGGTTTCCGGGTTTCATCGCACCACTTTCGACGGGCAAGTGGTAATTTGAGAATCGGAGCGATTCCATACGATGGGTGGCACGTGTCCCTGAGCAAGTTGGGAAAACCACTGTCATTGCGTGCCATCGCGCATTAACTTTTGGCTGAGGACCCCGTGCGATATTGATACAAGAAGTCGATCTGGAGGAAAGCTCATTGAACGACGATTGCATTCGGAAGTAGCCTGAAGGATAAACCAAGGTTTGGTGCATGTAATTAATTGAGCCATCGCTCATATATATGTGGGCCCAGAGCCAGAGGTTCGTTATAAGAGGTTTAAATTGAATTAAAAGCTCGGGATATATATATATATATATATATATATATATATATATATATATATATATATATATATATATATATATATATATATATATATATATTTATTAAGTGGGGAACGTAATATAGTTTGATGATATAAAGGTTATAAAACACGTGACCATGCTTAAGTTGGGCGCTAAACAAAAGCCATGGTTTATTAATAGTTTTTTAATGTTTGACTCGGAGATGGGCATACGTTAAAGTAAATACATGGGTCTTCACATTTGGTGGGAAACATATATATATATGCTGATATATATACTACGCTGATATTTAATATAGTGAGCTGTAATATTTCTTCAAAATTGTATTAAAACATTGATTGGGTTTATTACAAGAGCATATTATGTACTTTATGGGTCTTATAATCGTGAGTATAAGAAGCCTCCACAGTTGATTAAAGTGCCAGCCCAAGAGATTAGAACCTTGAGAGTTTTCCGAGATTTAAAATAAGATGTTATATTAAAAAGTAGTTATATATGCAACAGGTGCACAAAAGTACAGCGAACAAGTGAATAACACAGGGATGAAAAGGTGGGCCTAACAGAGGTAAAAAAAGAATGTAGGAGCTAAAAAAGTCACAGGGAATTTTGCAAGCATGATGAACAGAAATATACAGAACAGTCACTCAACAGCAGCAGAAGAGACAAATCCAGTAAAGCCAAAGAAAGTCCAGAAAAGGAACTGAGTGGTATTGAAATGTGCAACTGAAAAGGTAAATAAATTTTTTTTTTATATTGTTTGTGATGCAAAGGCAAGTATCTTAAGGAAAATAAAAATCCCACTGTAGCATGGAAATTTGTACATATTATTATAATTTTAAAATGAGTTAGATAAAGGAATGAGAAGACAGAAGTCAAAAAGTCAGGACTATTCACTTCAAATTCCCTGAGGAATGTAAAGAGTCATGTGATGAACTCTATATATAATATCACATTGATATGCACAAGAATTAAGTGAGAGGATAAGGATAGAGAATGTAAAGTATAGAAGATCAAGGCAGAAAAGATAAGGAAGAGGGGAGCAGAAAGAAATGCTACAGAACAGAGTTGATATCTGAGGTAAATCAAAAAACACTTCTTGTGATAAATTGAGGAAGTTGGAGCTTCGCTATCTAGTTGAAGCTTGAAAGCTGTCAGTTGTAGCTGACTGAGGTTGGAGCCTCCTGTAGGTTGGTTCCTGCAGAAAATTGAAGGGAGTTGGTGCTTCCTTGCAAGTTGTAACTTGCCAAATTGAGGCTGGAGCGAGGTTTAGGTAAATACAAAGGTAAAATTCCTTTCAAATGCTTTAACTGTGGAAGAGTTGGACACTATGCTACTAAGTTTCCTCACAAGAAAGTAAAGAATTAGGCTCAAGAATCAGATAAAAATACATCAAAGAACTGGCAGAAAGGAAATAAGTTCAGCGGAAAATCCTTCTATGCTCAACAAGACAATAGTACATTTGAAGACTTAGATGAACCTTCAAGTGAAGAAGGAACCTCTGAATTTTTATTGATGGCCATAGAAGAACTTGAAGGTCTCCTACTAGAAGATGAAGAAGAAGAAGGTGAAGTTGACCTTGAGGGGGAGCTAAGAAGTGCTCTGGAAGAGATTGATAGACTCAAGCTGAAATGCAGAAAACAAAAGGACATTCTCCTCAAGTATGTATGAGAAGAACAAAATTTAGAAGTCCTTATGCAGCTAAAGATAGAGCTTGAAGAAGCCAAGAAGATAGAGGACATGTTACTTAAGCAAATCAAGGAGAAAACTTAGGAACAAGAGAAGTTGGAAGAAGAAGTAGTATGTCTCAGGAAGAAATTAGAAAATTCTCAAAGGAAAGTGGCTATAAATTCTTCTCAAACAACAAGCTCTAGTAAGTTGAATGAAATTCTAGTTGCTCAAAGATCTCCTATGATAAAAACTGGAATAGGCTATGAAGGAGAATCAAGTAAAAGCAAAGAAAAGGAAAACAGAGAGATTATTTTTGTAAAAGCAAAGAAGGATGATGAAGCAACTCAAACAATTCCTGCAAAAGAAGAACATGTAATGAGGAAGACAGAGATCAGAAGAAACCTCCAGTAACAAAGAATGCTGTAAACACTAAGACAACAGGAAAAAGATCATATGCCCCTGAGTATGTCAAATTTGGAAGCCATCAAAGGAGATTCTTCCCTCTTATGAAGAATGCCACCTGTTATGTCTGCCACAAGCTGGGACACATTGCTGCATATTGTCATGCAAGGAGGAGTAATTCAAACCAACAAAAGATGCAAACATTGAAGAGACTGCCCCAAGCAAACAAATGGAAGAGACAACCTTACATCAGGTATGCAAATAGTTTCTATGGTTACTATTTTTATTGTAAGGAATTTGGCCATAAAATCATTGAGTGTAGAAAGTATGGACAAAGATTGATGTTCAACACCTCAAGGAGGTTTATGAATCAAAGAAATTTTGTTCATACTCACAATTCTGCAAAAAATATGATCAAATGTTGTATATGAAATGAAGTTGGAAATATGCCTTCCAAATGTCCTCTGAAAGGATGTGATTCATCATCTCACAAAAAATACCAAACAAAAGGATGCCTCCAGTGGAAAAAGAAGGAGAATAAATGTGACTTGGCTCTAACTTCTCAAGACCTGAAAAGCCAGTGGTATTTGGATAATGGCTGCTCAAAACACATGACTGGAGATAGAAGCAAGTTTATAACTCTTGATTAAAAGAAATTTGGCAATGTTACCTTTGGAAATGATAAATCAGGAAAAATAAAAGGAAAAGGCTCAGTCAGCATAGAAAATGGCAGAGGAAAGGCCCAAGATGTATTATTTGTAGATGGGCTAAAAGTAAATTTTCTAAGTGTCAGTCAAATGTGTGATAGAGGCTGTGAAGTTCTTTTTAGAGCACAAGATTGTGAAGTTAGATCAAGCACCACAGGTAAGACTCTACTCAAAGAAGTTCGAACAGAGAGTAATGTTTACATTGTGAAAGAGGAAGATGAAGCATGTCATCTTAGCAAACTTGAGGAGTCATGGTTATGGCATAAAAGATTGGGACATCTCAGCTTTGATCACATCATCAGTCTAAGCAAGAAGAAAGCTGTCAGAGACATGCCAGAAATAAAGAGGCCTTCTAATACCATATGCAAATCATGTCAATTAGGCAAACAGACTCGCACATCCTTCAAGGCCAAAGACGAGTTATCAACAAAAAGATCACTCCAGATTGTGCACATGGATTTGTGTGGACCTGCAAGAACTAAAACACCAAGTGGAGAATCATAATTCATGCTGATAATAGATGATTTCTCCAGAATGACATGGGTTGCATTTCTCAAGAATAAATCGGAAGCTCTAGACAAATTCAAAATATTCAAAGCATTAGCAGAAAATCAGACAGGATGCAAGCTAAAATGCATCAGATCGGATAGAGGAGGTGAATTCACAAATTATGACTTTGCAGATCTATGCAATGAATATGGCATAAAACAACAATTTACTATTGCAGGGACTCCTCAGCAGAATGGAGTAGCAGAGAGAAAAAACAGATCTGTTCAACAAATTTCCAGAGCCATGATGCAAGAGAGTAGTATTCCTCAAACCTTCTGGGTAGAAGCAGTACACACAGCAGTGCATATCCTTAATAAATCCCACTTAAGACCAAGTAGTGATAAGACTCCATATGAACTATGGCATGGGAAACTAGCTTTAATTAAACATTTTAGAATCTTTGGAAGCAAGTGTTACATAAAGAATAATGATGAAAATCTTGGGAAATTTGATGCAAGAGAAGATGAAGGGATTTTTCTAGGATATGCTTCCAAAAGTAAAGGGTACAGGTGCTACAACAAGACTCTTCGAAAAATAGTAGGAAGAATTGACGTGAGATTTGATGAAGAACTTCCAAACAATACAAGAGATACAGACTGTTGCAGTCCATCAGACAACCATGAAGAAGAAAACCAAGATGATGAGGAAACAAGCAAGACAACAGAAGATACAGAGCTAAGATCTAAAGCTCCCTCAAGATATACTCAGAAGAACCATCCTGAAGAGCAGATCATTGGAGATAAGAGAGTAGGGGTCAAAACTAGAAGGTAGCTAACTGAACAGACAGAAGAGGTATACATAGCCATGCTATCAAAAATAGAGCCAAAGAGATTTGAAGAAGCCAGTAAGGACAAGTATTGGGTGAATGCTATGAATGAATAATTGGACCAAATTGAGAAAAAAAATACCTGGGAATTAGTTCCTAGACCCACTGAGAAAAATGTCATAGGCTCAAAATGGGTATTCAAAAATAAAATGAATGAGCAAGGACAAGTAATCAGGAATAAAGCCAGACTGGTCTACAAAGGATATTCACAAATCGAAGGACTTGATTACGATGAAACATTTTCCCTTGTAGCCAGAATGGAAGCCATCAAAATGTTTCTAGCCTTTGCTTGCTACCAAAACTTCAAAGTATATCAAATGGATGTGAAATTTGCATTTCTGAATGGAGATCTAGAAGAAGAAGTGTACATGGAACAATCAGAAGGTTTCTCTTTAACAGACAAAGAAGACTATGTGTGTAGACTGAAGAAGGCTCTATATGGACTGAAACAGGCTCCCCGTGCTTGGTACTCAAGACTGGATAAATATTTGCAAAAACAAGGCTTTAAGAGAGGTGGAGTAGACAACAACCTATACATAAAATCCCATGAAAATGAACTCCTGATTGTTGTAGTATATGTTGATGACGTTATGTTTGGAAGCAACAGAAAAGAACTAGCAAAATGGTTTGCTAATGAGATGAAAATAGAGTTTGAGATGTCTATGATTGGAGAGCTCAGTTTCTACTTAGGACTTCAAATTCAGGAAAAGAACACAGGTACATTCATCTCACAGGAAAAATACTTAAAAGAAATGTTGAAAAAATTCAAAATGGAGGACTGCATACCTGTGTGCTGATGATGGATCTACTAATATAGATCAAAAGCTCTACAGATCCATGATAGGAAGCCTACTGTATTTGACAGCATCAAGACCAGACATCATGCTAGCTGTAGGACTAGTGGCTAGATATCAAGCAGCACCTAAACAAAACCATCTTCTGGCAGTCAAAAGAATATTTAGATATCTACAAGGAACAACATAGTATGGAATTTGGTATCCTAAAGGCAAAAGCTTCACTTTGACATCATACACAAATGCAGATTTAGCCAGCTGTGTGGATGACAAAAAAAGCATAAGTGGAGGTGCATTTTATCTAGGAGAAAGTCTGGTGGCATGGTTAAGCAAGAAACAAACATCTATCTCTCTGTTTATAGCAGAAGCAGAATATATAGTAGCAACAACATGTTGTACACAAGTCATGTGGATGAAGCAAACTCTCCAAGACATGAAGGTAAGCATTGGTGAACCTATCTCAATCAAATGTGATAATACTAGTGCTATAAGTATATCAAAAAATCTTGTGCTTCATTCAAAAACTAAACATATTCCAATCAAGTATCATTTTCTCCGAGAACAAGTGGCTCAGAAGATAGTAAGGCTGGAATATGTACCAACAAAAGAACAGATAGCTGATATATTTACCAAACCTCTTACTAGAGAACCATTTGAATATTTGAGAGATAGACTAGGGGTAGTATCTGTAGATGCTACTCTCTGATATAAATAGAAAGCACAGTTTCAGGGGGAGAACAAAAATGAAAATATCATTCTAGGGGGAGATTAGCCAACAAGGGAAGCATGAAACAGGTCCTCAGGATCAAAGGACTATGGAAAGAATACATCCAGCATAAAAGAATCAATGGAAAGGCTATAGGGGTAAAAATTCAGAAGAAGAAGGTCTAAAAACAAATCAGATAGAAGAAATGCACACATAGAATCTACACTGAGAAATGTGAAACCCTTTGCCATTGATGTCAAAGGGGGAGGAAAAACAGGTAATAGAAGAAAGGGTCTTAAAGAAGGTAATAGAAGAAAGGGTCTTCTAAAAGAAGCTAGGCAGAGGAAGACTTGGAGGAAACATTGGATTATCGGTGGATTTGTTGCCATAAATGCCAAAGGGGGAGACTGTTGGAAATATTGTCATTGATGGCAAAGGAGATGGCAAAGGAGCACCTGAAATAGCAAAAAAGTAGCAGTGAGGTAGGAGAGACATGCAGTGTATTGAAACAGATTCAAGCAGTGAATGCATTTGGAACCTGAGAATATTGAACGCAGACTCTTGACTTAGAAGTCACAACAAGTCCAACCTAAAGATTGTGAATAATCGATATGAATCAGAGCAGCACTAGGAAGAAGAGAAATATTGTTCGAATGATGAATTGAACACTTACAACAAAATTTGTAATCATTGAGACAGGGTAACTTTGACTAAGATTCAACGCTGCTTGCATAAGGGTAAAGATAAATGAAATGCGTAGAGGTGCGTTGGAGCATCGTCTAATTGCAAGGAAGCCGGAAATTAGGATTACATAGGGGTTCCACTACGGTTACAGTGATGGGGTCGATTTCCATTCCACGAGATTGGAATAGAATCGATGATTGCAACTCTTGAATGATCATGTCGATGCAAGTAGGAAGAAGGGAAGTCGAGGTGTAAAAGAGGAGATATGTTGGAAAATTGCCTGTTCGGAAGCTTAAGGTTAGCGTATGAACTGGATCAATGAACCATGGTATGTCAACTGTACATTGTTGCTTGTGGAACCAGAATGGTGTATGAAGAGGTGGAACCACGAATCAAGAATGAACAGTCAAGAGTGAGCGGAACCTTGAAGGTGGAACCTGAGCGTAAAGGAGAAGAGCGGAACCTTGCAGGAGTGAACAGTGAAGGCGGTTTCCGGGTTTCATTGCACCGCTTTCGACGGGAAAGTGGTAATTTGAGAATCAGAGTGACTCCATATGATGGGTGGCACGTGTCCCTGAGCAAGTTGGGAAAACGACTATCATTGCACGCCATCATGCATTAAATTTCGGCTGAGGACTCCGTGCGATATTGATACAAGCCGTCGATTTGGAGGAAGGCTAATTGAACGACGATTGCATTCGGAAGTAGCCTGAAGGATAAACCAAGGTTTGGTGCACGTACTTAATTGATCCATCGCTCATATATATGTGGGCTCGGAGCCAGAGGTTCGTTATAAGTGGTTTAAATTGAATTAAAAGCTCAGGATATATATATATATATATAGATATATTTAAGTGGGGAACGTAATACAGTTTGATGATATAAAGGTTATAAAACCCGTGACCATGCTTACGTTGGGCGCTAAACAAAAGCCACGGTTTATTAATAGTTTTTTAATGTTTGACTCGGAGATGGGCATACATTAAAGCAAATATATATATATGCTGATATATATACTACGCTGATATGGTGGGAAACATATATATATGCTGATATATATACTACGCTGATATTTAATATAGTGAGCTATAATATTTCTTCGAAATTGTATTAAAACATTGATTGGGTTTATTACAAGAGCATATTATGTATTTTATGGGTCTTATAATCGTGAGTATAAGAAGCCTCCACAGTTGATTAAAATGCCAGCCCAAGATATTAGAACCTTGAGAGTTTGCCCAAATTTAAAATCAGCTGTTATATTAAAAAGCAGTTATATATGCAGCAGGTGCACAAAAGTACAGCGAACAGGTGAATAAACACAGGGATGAAAATGTGGGCCTAACAGAGGTAAAATAAGAATGTAGGAACTGAAAAAATTCACAGGGAATTTTGCAGGCATGATGAACAAAAATATACAGAACAGTCACTCAACAGTAGTAGAAGAGACAAATCCAGTAAAGCCGAAGAAAGTCCAGAAAAGGAACTGAGTGGTATTGAAATGTGCAACTGAAAATGTAAATAATTTTTGTTTTATATTGTTTGTGATGCAAAGGCAAGTATCCTAAGGAAAAGAAAAATCCCGTTGTAGCATGGAAATTTGTACATATTATTATAATTTTAAAATGAGTTGGATAAAGGAATGAGAAGACAGAAGTCAAAAAGTCAGGACTATTCACTTCAAATTCCCTGAGGAATGTAAAGAGTCATGTGATGAACTCTATATATAATATCACATTGATATGCACAAGAAGTAAGTGAGAGGATAAGGATAGATAATGTAAAGTATAGAAGATCAAGGCAGAGAAGATAAGGAAGAGTAGAGTAGAAAGAAATGCTACAGAACAGAGCTGATATCTGAGGTAAATCAACAAACACTTCTTGTGATAAATTGAGGAAGTTGGAGCTTCCCTATCTAGTTGAAGCTTGAAAGCTGTCATTTGTAGCTGACTGAGGTTGGAGCCTCCTGTAGGTTGGTGCCTGCAGAAAATTGAAGGGAGTTGGTGCTTCCTTGCAATTTTTAGCTTGCCGAACTGAGGTTGGAGCCTCCTGTAGGTTGGTGCCTGCAGAAAAACAGTGGTGAGAGGAAGTTGGAGCTTGCCTTTACATCACAACAATAATAAGATGTGGTTTTCTCCCTTTATGGGTTTCCACTTATATCTGGTGTCTCTGTGCATGATAACAGGGCATTCGATGACACATCCGTTTAATACCTGTTGCTCTCATATTAAGTCTATTGTTATATTATATTAATACTTGCTGCTCACATTCTAAGATTACTCACATATTAAGTTGGACATGAAATGAAGGTGTAAATAATTTTTAATGAACAGTTTTAAACGTCCATTCATGAGTTAAACCCATTTACTCTCTCAGTTTAACTAAGGGTTCAACATCCCAACACTGTATCAATCTCTCCCAAGGTCTCCACCCTCCTGAAATCAATGAGTGGTGCTCTAACATGTGAAGTATCCATCCTCCTCTGCTGATCCAGTGGTATCCTCAGAAAAATGTCTCCATGTAATGAGAAATCATCATCACGAGATGATTGAATATATGAATGGAGAAAACTCTCCATGTTTCCACTGTGCAATCCAATCACCTTATTAGGTGCATCAACCTCCTGAAGTGGATAGGGTTGTGTACAACTCATCTCATGATACTGGTTCTCTTCCCTACCTTCTCCTTGTGTCTCCATGGTTCCACACCTCCTCGATAATGGCACATGAGTTGTGCCTTGATATCCACACATGAGATCTTGGGGACTTCCTTGCAAATATGAAAGTATCCCTCTACTTGGAGAAAGAGCTCCTCTTTCCTCTGCATGAGACACTAGATAATCTTTAGATGAGACAAAACTGTTGCCCTTAATCTCTGCAACATGAATGGGAAACCTCTCAATGATTGGATCCCTCTTTGAAAAAGAGATCTCCATGCTCCTTTGCTCAAAGGTGTGAGATGAAAACCTTTCTTCCGACAAAGTATGGTGCAATTTTTCAGCCTCCTCCATGGTTTTCTAAAATGGGATTGCGTTTTCATGCAAGGATTTTGTTTGAGTTCCCTTGTTTAGCTCTACCATGTGTGTCTCATGAATCCTTCTATCAAATCTCTTCACTAATGCCTTAGTGAAGCTTGCATAAGGTGCAGTGTTTACATTTTTCAAATAAAAGGATTCAAAGATCCACCAGGCATAGGCCTTACCTCTCATATGCAGCGCTGCAACTCTGATGGCTTCATCTTTAGGAATTTGGTGCTGCTTCAAGAAGGTATATAACACTTCCACCCAGACTTTGGCTGAACATGTAGGTGAACCCTCAAAGGTAGATAGAATAAATATATCTTGCTTCTCTCCTCTCTTCACCTTGATCTTGCAAAACTACGAAAAACTGAGATGATCTCAGTATGTCTGAGTTTGAGACTCATAATCTCTCAGGAAATCACTAAGATTTCCCCTCCTAGCAACTCCTTCTCTTCTTTGCATCTCTATTATGGCAATCCTGGACATGTGATTGTGCTGTGTAATCAAGTGTGTAGCTGCTTGCTCACACTCCTCATTTGACAATCTAGAGTTTTCTTTAGATTCAAACCCTCTCAGAGATTCTTCATACATCTCCTTCCTGATTTTCTTGAATTATTCATGAATATCATGTATAGATTTAGGAAGAAGCTTTGTGAGCTTATCCCCTTTGTCTTCTCCAAAATATGGAGTATTTTTCCTGCTTATCTCTTTGTCTCCTTCTCGATGAGAATAGGAAGTGTAGGGTCCTTCCTTTTCTTTCTGCTTATCCTCCTTGGGGAGGTTCTTCATGGATATGAAATATGATGAGATAAAACCCATCCTCTTCAATATTTTGATCTTCTTGGGCTGAGACTCACAGGCTGAGCCAAGAAAGCAACTCCGATACCACTGTAATATCCAAAAATGGGAACTGTCAGCAAGGTGTTAGCCAACCATAAATTCTGTCATATTAGGTGGTGGCTAAAAATAATTTTGGATAGCCTTCAAGAAACAATTTCATTGCTAAAATTGCTGATGCTTAAATTATTTTAATAATATCCTATCCTTTGGATAATCGTCACTATTGTTTCCCTTCAGAACTCAGAAATCCTTCTAATTTCCAAGCCAGAATAATGCTACAAGCACCATTTCCCTTTTCCCCTTCTTCCAAAACTAAATTTCATTTGCTTCCCTATTTCTCCATAAAATTCCTCTATTTTTCATGAGTTCTTTTTTTCCATTCATGAAAATCGACTTTTATAAGGTTTAAAACCCACTTTTAAGCCTTATCGGAACCCTCAATTTCCCTTGAAAACCATTGAAAAACCATAAAAACACACATTTTTTACATATATGGGTCTTAGCCCCTTCCCGCATAAATCCCTGGTCGTATGACCCTTCATATGACCCTCGGCCCCGTAGTCGGGCGCCAAGCCTTTAAATATTTCTCCGCCCAAAGAATAAAACCTTTGATTATCTTAATTCTTTGTTTTTTTTTAATTAATTTATAACTTTCCCGCCGGACCGAATTTCAGTTTAATCTCCACCATTGATCTGATCTGCAGATCGACGGAGCGGAGTACATCCCCCCGGTGGTCCCCACCATCCACTAGCCGATTTCCAAAACCGCGCAGTTTTAATCGCACCACCTTTGGGCAAAGGCGGTTTTTCCCTGATCGCCAGCGATTCCATACATCGTGCGACACGCGTCCTGTGTACTTTTTCAAAACTGATTGCTCATCGTGCGTTATCATTCGTACGTGGATGCCCAGCGATATTGCCGTGCACCATCTGATCTGGGGCGGGCCATCCAACGGCTATCGCTCGCCTAAGATGCCCGATAGTTAACCGGGCTACGGCGCGCCATCTAGTTAATCTCCATCGTAGATCTGATCTGTAGATCAACTTTCCATATTCCATTGCCTTGATTCAATGCCCAGTCAACGATTCTCCATTTTGACTTTCCCCCTCACTCTCTACCGTCGATGTCTGCGCGATCGACGACTCAGATTTAAACGTTTCCTCCGCCTTCCCTTTAATTCCTCCGATCAATCTCGACCATTGGATGATGCCATCCAATGGCCATGCTTCCTCCACATGTCCTCTGTAGCAGTAAACCTATATATGCAAGATTTTATAATATTTTTTTGTATTTTGCAGGGTTTAAATGGTTTTCTCGCCATTTTCGAAGAAAATTCAAGGGCGGAGGATGACGATCTTCCTGCCTTCGATTCATCAAAGAAAATCATCACAGGGTTTAAAATCCACGTTTTATCAATGATTCATGAAGCATTGATGCTACATAACCCTGCGCAGCCCTGTACATCAGCAAAAAACCATAAATTGGGCGCAGTCAGAGAGTATCAGTGACGAAGACCAAATTTAACAGGACAGAGGATTAAAGGACAGATTTTACGGGGATCACGGCTAAGAATGTTTATCAAAAGCCTAATCCCCAATTTAAAACACAGGTTAAAGAAGATCTGAAGTGTTTTATCGACAGGAAACCCTCCACCGCCACAAAATTGAGGCAAATTGATCTCTCTAGCTACCACAATGCCACCTGTGCCTCAAAGTATTCAATCAGAGGTCGAATTTATTGATCAGGACCGGATATCTACCTCACAACACACCCAAAGGGAAACATCTGCAGGAAAATTAATGACAAATATATGTAGATTTACTTCGACGCCACACAGAGCCTCAAAGGTCAACAAAAGCTCCCACCGAGCTTAAATCTTTATGTAAACATTTAATACAGAGTACACCCATGTAAGTTTCTTCATTGAGCCCCTCAACGGGCCAAGAAGCCATTTAAGTCTGTATTAATTGTAAGTAGATATCTTTTATCAGATCTCACCTCCTCATTTTTCTATATATACCTCTGTAGAATATGAGTGAGGGGTTGGTTGTTGGTTGTTGTTTGATCACAAGTTGTAATATTGAAACTCTTTGAAATAAATACATAGTCTAATGAAGTTGAAGAACAAATTGAAGTTTTGGAAGCCTTGATGATATTGTTGCATGCTTGTTACTATGAAGGCTCTATCATTGGATCCATGAGCTTGGCTATTGGTGAAGTATTCTGAACTGTTTAATTTTTTTCCCCTGTTTTCATTATGTTCCATAATTTCTTACTACAATAGGATAGAAAGTATTAGGCTAAGAAATGACTCCTAGAAGCACCTTAGACCTGCTCATCCTTCACTGTTTCATGTTTTCTTCTGCTGAAGTATTTTAGAGTCTTTAATCTCTCTCTTTAATCTTCATGCTTGTTTATTTCCTTAATAGTTCGAACAATTGGTTTCAGCATGATTTATGGTTCTCCCTGCTTGTTTGCTGCCACTTAAAAACTGTTATTGAAGTCTCCCTTTGAAGTTCTTTGCTTACAGTGAATCAAAGAGGTCTATTTTGATCTTTCCCTTTGTCCTCACTTAAAAAGTTGGCTTAAAGGTCTTTTATAGTTGTGATCATAGATGTGTTAGGTGTTCCCTCTTCTATGACTGCAATTATCAGTGAATCTTTTATGTTTTCTAAGTCATTTGAAATAAAATCTTTGAGGAAATAGGGTGTTCCCCGAATCTTAGATTTCATTTTAAAAGTTGTTTTGAAATCATTATTTTCTTAAAGGTGTGATTTGTAGAATTTATGGTTAGCCCTGTCTATCAAAGAGCTCTTTACTGTTCAAATTATGCTTTCGAATTCCCTTTGTTGAGAATTAAACCTCTCTTTCCAAATCATTAATGTTCATCTCATTCCAAAAACAAAACGATCCTGTGGCCAAGTTAGATTTTCCCTTTGATATCCCATATCCATTGATGAGTATGTTATGATCTCTTTTTGACTCCATTGCCCAATGAACCAAATATTTCTCTGTCCTATGTATCTTTCCTAGGCCTTTCATGTTCTACTGTATCATTCCAACCCAACCAAACAAACAAATAAACACCTGCACTTAATAACTAGTCTAAAACCAATATTCCAAAAACACAAGATAAACCTTTGCAAACAAAATTTTTAGAGATCCCTCTCTGAGAACAGGAGGACTAGATCCTGGAACTCTAAAGATTGGTTTTGATGTTGCCTTGTCTTTTGATTTGCCAAACTATCAAAACACGGGACACCAACAAAAGGCATGACTGGAAAATGAATTTTCCAGGAATGGCTGCTACAGGATTTGAAACCAGGACCTGGATCCTTTATATCAATGTATCTAATACCAAAATGCAAGAGGTGGCTCAAAATAAATGCCTCTAGGTGGGTTAAATAGATCTCCCACACCTAGTTGTCTTCAGAAAATGCCCGATGAAGGGACTGCAACAATGTATGAGCACATAATGGAATAACAATGTTATTTTATAGCTGTGAACACATGAAGATCTATATAGAAAAAAAATGTATAATATAGCAACAAATGTATACAATGCTTTGAGGAATCAATGACTCTAGCTAGGCAATGAAAGCCTTAATGAGACATGTACATGAAAATAGAGAAACACTGCTATGCAGGAATGTCATATGGCTAAAATAACGCAGTTCATGCCAATGATAGCTCAAGAAATGTGGGGGAGTAAGCTCTCAACCCCTGAAAATAACTATACAACAATCCTTAAGAGGATTGGCTGAAATATCAGTACAAATGGAAAATCTGCAGAAATGTCGGAGTTGCTAGTCAGCAGCTGCAACTCAAAAAATAATTGGAGATGGATGAGAATGATGTAAATATAAAATAAAACTCCTCCAATAGATCTCTCAAGTGATAGGCTGATCCTATACCCGAAGATCTCTTCCTCCAAGATGATGGTGCAAACCCCCACTACAGGTACTCACTGAAATACCGCAGTCTAGAGAAGGGATTGCGATGTCTATGATGGGAGATGCTTGGTCTGATGCCGAATTATGCAATTCATCTCTAGAAGCCTTCCTCACTACCCTTCCCAAGGAATAAAAGCTCTCTCCTCTGAAAGATGAGCCAAGGAATGGTGTTGTGGAACCCTCCATTGCAACACCCAGCAACACGACGTTATACTTCATCAAAAATAATGCAGTGACTGAAGGAAGTGGCTTTGGCCTTGAGCCAAGATGTGGAGAAATGAAATGAAATCCTTCAAGAGGCCTCTCAAGAAGGAGAGGAAATCCTAAAAAGGAAACCCTCATGCTAAACAACACTGCAACTCAACTGAACAACCAGAGAATGAAAATAGTTGTCAGACCAAAATCAATATACTCAAAAGATATCTCACTATGGTTGCCTCATCCTCCTTTTATGCAAGTGAATGCATCTTTTCCCTGGACCCCACACATTAGGGTTTCTTCCACAAATAATCTCTCGCTCTCAAACTATGTTGTCTTCCGAAGCAAGCTACACCTCTTAGGCAGCGTTGTTGACTTGGTTAAACTTGACCTTGTCCTCATGCAAATTGCCCCTTTTCACACTGGAAGGTGCAAAATAAGTTTCTCCAATGATGCCTTTCATAATTATGGGATTTATTCCTAATTATGGGCCTATTTACCCATTTTATTTATCTCCTAGGTGATACAAGCAAACATTAATATTCCATTTTGCTGCATGCAAATTTTGGAATATTACAACTAGCTAGGGCGCTGGTAACTTATCTTTGAGAAGATATGTGGTGGCTACAGGCTTCTGAACTGTGTTAAAATGAGGCTCGAGGGCCTATTTATTATTGAGAAACAATGGAAAACCCTAAACATCCAAAAACCTAACCCTAGAGATGAAGCCAAAACTATGGGCCCCGTTTGGGTAAATTGGTAAATTAACTTCCTAGGGACGTAACTTTGGCATACGATCTTTGTTTGATGCACACAATACCTCTTTAGAAATATATATTCGAGGAATACAAATTTTTATGTGAGAAACATTAAAATAACTTCCATGTTGCTCCCATTTTTCCCAAAAAATGTCATTTAGGGCCTCAAAACAGCTCCAGAAGTTCAGGACCCAAAAACTTCTAAAAATAGTAAACTGTGGTGCAATTAAGGAAACTAAAAAATTGAAAGAAACAATGGTGGGGCCCTAAGTGGAATAGGTGGGTGGCCACCAATATACACCTAGATCATTCCTCCCCCTTAGGAAGCAATGGTCCCCATTGCATTGAGTTCCTGCATGAGATGAGGAAACTTCTACTGAACTTGGTCCTTGGTGAACCACTTGCCTTGGTGCAGGAGTTCGACAACTTTGACAACCCAATACAGTTGGATCTTCTACTGGTGAGTGTTATTGATTTTCATTTCCATGATAAAATCCATGGTGGCTTGTTTGATGTAGTTTGGGTTTAACTCTATTGGTGTGAGTTGTTTTGCAATGTCAGAGATGTCCAGTAGAGGTGGGAAGTAGGATTGAAAGCGGTCCACATTGAATACTAGGTGCAGACCAAGGAATGGTGGAATACTAAGCTCGAAGGCATTGGTCCCTACAAACTTGATGATGGTGTACAACCCATATCTCAGCGGGTGAATCTTTCATTGGGGTTCAATGAGGCGCTCCTTTTGAAAATGTAGCCACACTTTGTCGTCCACTTGGAATTTGTGTGGAACCTGATGTTAATCATGTCGTTTATTGTAATTAGAATTGGATTTGTCCAATATTCCATGAACTTGTTGGCAGATGTGATGAATGCACTCAGCGAAGCTGTTTTCTTTGTCAGCCTCAGACTGGACATGAGCCGAATTGGCTTGAGTAGCTGCAAATGGCATGGCTATGTCAATGGGACATAGTGGCTGGAATCCCAAGCCCTCCTGAAAGGGACTGTGGCCGGTTGAGCTATGGAGAGCCTGATAATAACTGTGTTGTACATAGGTAAGGCTCTCATCCCATGTGCGTGGATGCTTGGAATTGCACATGTGTAGAATGTGTACGATCATCCAGTTGACAACCTCTATCTAGCCATCAGTTTGGGGATGGAAAGTTGTGGACTTGGTGAGCTTGGTGTCCAGCATTCACCAGAGGCTGGACCAAAATGTTATGAGGAACCTGTTGTCCTGATCTGAGATGATATACTGTGGGATCCTAAAGTGCACCCACACTCGTTCAAAGAAGATTTTAGCAATGGATTATGCTGTGATATTCTTCTTTCAGGCCGCCATAATGGCCCTCTTCGAGAATCTGTCGACAACCACAAAAACACAGTCATTTCCATGCTTTGTAAAAGGAAGGCTCGACAAGTAATCCATGGAGATGGATTCCCAAGGTTGACTAGGGGTAGGTAGCAGAGTATAGAGGCCTTGATTCTTGATGGTTTTTTTGGAAATGCACACGCAGTGCAGGATCTAATGTACTTCCTGACATCTTATCAAAGGTTCGTGCGATATAAATATTTCTGCAGTACTGCCACTATTTTCTTGACCCTGAAATTCCCAACGACTCGACTATAGTGCACTTCCCAAATCATCTTGGCACGCTTGCTTGAAGGAACAAAAAGGTGTCCCAGGTGACATAGCAGTACATCTTGGAGGTGAAATTTTGGAACTTGTGTACCCTCCAAGAGCATCTTGTATGTGTGGCTGAATTCCAGATCTCTCTTGTAGAGAAGTGGCCAATCAAAAGTCTCGTGCCCACAAGAGTTGAGAACGGTGGTGAGTGCCACAATCGGTGGTCAGTTAAGGCAGTCTGTAACATTTATTGGTGCTGTCCTTCTTGTACTTGATGCTCAAATTAAACTGTTGCAGATATGTGGACCACTTATGATGGTGGTCGTCCTTAAAATTCCCTTGTGTTTGTATGAACTGAAGGGATCAGTGATCTGTGTGGATGACCGTTTCCTTCCCCAAAATGTAATGCTTCCATTGTCGGCAAGCCTGCACAATGGAATACATTTATTTTTCATAAGTTGGATACTTGCAGACTGTTTCAGACAATGTCTCACTGTGATATGCCACTGGGTGCCCCTGTTGAGTAAGAACTACACCAATTGCATAGTCAAAGGCATATGTATCGATCTCAAATGGTTGTTACAAATCTGATAATGTGAGCACAGGGGAAGAGTAGAGAAGATGCTACAATTCTACAAACGCCTTCTGTTGATATTCTGAACAAAAGAAATTTTCTTTCGCTCCTCCCTTGGTGACTTGACTCAAGGACCAAGTGATATGAGAGAATCCCAACATGAATCTGCGGTAGAAATTAGCAAGACCTAGAAAGATGCGAAGCTCTGTTAGAGTGGTTGGGGTTGGAAAATCCCGAATGACTTGGATATTGGTTGGATCCACATGCACCCCGCGTTCATCAATAAAGTATCTAGATACTGAACCTGGGTCATGCCAAAAGTTCACTTCTCCAAATTGGCACATAACTTGTGTTACCGCAGTTTTTGGAGGACCTGTCAGATGTGGTGGAGGTGATCTTCCCAAGTTTGGCTAAAGATCAGGATGTCATCCCAGTACACTACTACAAATTAGTTGGTGAATGGCTGCAAGATGTCATCCATAGCCCTCACGAAGGTTGCAGGATTATTTTTTCAATCCAAAAGACATGACCAACCATTCGAAAATTCCCTCCTTGGCTTTGAAGGTAGTCTTCCACATATAATAGGGTTCAATTGGTACCTGGTGATACCCAGACTTCAAGTCGATCTTGCTGAAATATTTCACCCCTTTGAGTTGGTTTAGAAGGTCATATATCCATGGGATTGGGCTCCCACAGGGTGATGAACTCGGTCAGATGTGACCTTTCTACAAGAGCTCCTGAATCTGCCTCTTGATTTCATCATTCTCCAAAACAGAGCACCAATAGATCAGTCTGTTGGGCAGCGACGCACCTGGGGTCAGATTGTGGGGTGCTTGACCTGACAGTGCATAGGCACCCCTATGGGTGAGGTGAATATTTCCTCGTACTACTCCACGACCTTGTCCATTCATTGTTTTTGTGTAGAGGAGCCGTATCTGGAGGTCGTGGCCACAGTCTTCTTCTTGCCCTCAGGGTGCATCATTAGGAAAACAAATTTCCCAGTTTTGGAAATGATCTTATTACATTGTTTTGCAGTAACCAAAGAGGTCGTGGGAGGTGGTGGTACCTTTGGTATCCTTTAAAACTTATTTTCCAAAGTAACAATAACAACATGAGGCTGACACTCATACACAACATGTCGCTTCCACAAGTATGGTTGGCCTAATAATACATCACAAACATCAAGAGGAGTAATGCCACATAATACCTCATCCGTGAAGGGCTTGATGCTATAGGGAATGCGACATTGCTAGGTGACGCAAAGATCTCGTCCTTGGTGAAGTCACCCGATGGTGTACGATTGTGGGTGTGTTGTGGTTGACAAGCCTAACTGCTTCACGAAATATGTTGAAATGAGGTTCTTTTGGCTCCCACTGTCAACAATGAACTATAGTGGGGAACCATTTACCCACACCTGGGAGTGGAAGAGACACTACTCCTCCTCTAGATTTTCCGGTTCCTCCTTCTCAATCTTCGCAGAAGAAACGGTGGCATTGGGCTCCACATCAATAATATGCTTCCCTTTTTCATTCCCCGTGTTAGGTTCTGATTCAGATTCGGATCATGCATCTAACTAAAGAACCCTCATCTCAGCCACCAGTGATTTTTTGGCCTGACACTCACTTGTGTTGTGAGTGGAGCTCTTATGGAACTCACACCACTTTCCCGTGTCCTTCTTTGGCTTCACGATGTTGTTCTTTGCTTGCGTCTTTAGCAGGTTCTCTTGGGCCTCCATGCCTTAGCTTTGTCCTTTGTTCTATGGTTTGGGGGAACCTTTCCCTTGATTTTGATTTTCAAATCCAAAGTCTCACTTATTCTATTTTAATTTCTGCTTAATATTGGCAGCATACCGGCATGCCGTACCAAGCGAGGAGGTGTCAAAGAACTCCATTCCTCCTGAATTTATTTATGGAGAAAACTGTGGTACTTCATCACCAAATGTTTCTCCAAATATTTGATACCCAACTTTGTGTGCAGGGTATGGAATAGATCCGTTAGCTCATGCACATCTTGATCCCTTTGCTGCTGCAACGTAGTCCATTGTATGTACTTGTCCTCATAGCTCCCCACGGGATAATATTGTTCCTTGATGGCATCTCAGAAAGAATTCCAAGTGGGTACTGTTAGTACCCTTAATATATAGTATCACAAGGTGAGTAATTATTCTTTTCAGATCTTTCAGATTGAAGATAATATTCCATGGATGTCATTTATTTCCAGAAAGGGAAGAGAAATTCTAACTATCAAGGACTTTAAAGGAATTAATCTTCCCTTTGAGTTCAGTGGAAAGAGGAAAGTGTTGCTGATAAGGTGTGATGGTGATCAAACTTCATTTCGTCCCTCCCATTTCATTCACCCTCTCTGCCCTCTCATTTCCTCCATATTCCGAAATGCTATCCCATTCAAACCCCCAAAACCATCATATAACATTTCGGGGCTTATTATTTTATAAACCCACTTATATAAAAGTTTGAAATTGTTAAATATTATAAGCTCTGCCCCCTAATGAACATTCATGTGATATTTACCCTTCCACCTTTACCATTTCATCACTTTTAATTCCCTGATCTCAATCAAAATGGGGCCCTCATCGCATTTCGAAGATTATATGTGTTTAGAAATGGAACTAAACTTTAAAAAACACAATTTCCTATTAGCGATTGCAAATACATCGCATCGCATTTTTTTTACCTTTGTGAGGGCCCACAACTTATTTATTTTAATTGCGATGCACTAGGTCGACCCCACCTCAGCATCTCCACCCCCATTGAAAAACTGTTGCAATACATACATATATCATATAAATTTCATAAAACTTATCACTTAAAACCTTTCTCCAATTCATAACACTTCGCTGATTGCCAGTGGGTCCCTCTTCCTTGAACTTCACAAATTTTAGGTGTTAACCCCGCAACTTATAGCTAAAAGCTAAAGGTTGTGATGTGCACCTACTATTCGGTACCACTTCTTCCCTACCACGTCATTTTACGTCCTCCCCCGCGCATCTCACTTCACAATTTTTAAAGTTTTCAACCTCTGTGCATATAACAAAACTTTAAGGTTGTGATTTGTGATGCAGTTGGTCCTACTTGTGTGCGATGTCCTCCCACCTACAACCACCCTCCACCTTTCTACTTCCTCTTCTCCTCTTACCTACGACTGACGACCTTTATCCAGTTTCGGCCTCCCCACAACATTTGAACTTTAACAAAAGGAGGGGGGGTGGGGGGGGGGGGGGGGGGCTGAAATGGGTGGTATCCCATACTGCCCGTCCAATCTACATGTTGCGCCCAAGATTACTCTGCACCCCCTTGTCCAATGCTGCTTACCACTTGAAACCCCCTCCGAAAAATTGTTTCCACTACCCTCCAAATCAACACCACTGTTCCTCCACCACCATTGCTCCGCCAACTCCCGCCATTGAAATTTTCTCCACGTAGTCCTTTCACACTGTTCCTGTCCAAGGCTCCTCAAGATCGCTTCTGTCTGTTATGAAGGAAGAAATTGGTTTTCCATTTAAAAGGCTCCACTGCAACAATAACTAGTGCAGAAGGGACATAAAAAGTTAAGGATATAATGGCTATCACGATAGCCAGCATAACCACCATTGTTTACCAAAGTAAAGCTAGATGTCAGTATGGTTTAACGTTGCCTTCTTCGACATCACACCAACTGGATTCTGATCATTTCACCATCAATAACGAACTTCTACAACCACTGTTTGGGCCAAATTTATCTTGTCACCCCTGTTGCAATCACTTCCTTAAAGAATGATAATTAGTTATACATGTGTCATTAGTTTTATAATAGTCTTTATGTTTCTAGAGAGAAGATGGGGGATTCGATCCAATTGAGCATTTCAAAATTTTCAAATGTCCCTTATAATCCTAGTTGTTTTATTGTGCACATGTCAAGTAATGCTAGTCCTATCTGTCATATAGTTAACAAGAAAGTAACTATTAGTTACTACATTGATTGTAATCCATCAGTAGGATCATCATAAATACTTCATTGTTCAAAGTATTGCGTGGGGGGGAAGATCGGCAATGAGGAACAGTCCCATTCTGTAATGTTGTTCAATGAATTTCAAGTGAATTAGGATTCATGTGGTGTACGAAATGGTGAAGTCTTCTCCTATATTTATATGTTATCCATTGTTTCTCTTTCTCTATATTTCTTCTATCTAATTGTAAAACAGAAAGTGTGAAGAATAAGATTTGTTATCTAGAGCACCCTATTCTGGCTGTGTTTACAATAGTCTATGTTTTCCACTGTTTCCAAAGTGAGGAATTCTTAATTTCTCCTCGGTTTCTGCTGAACCTCACCTTCTAGTTTGATTTAGGAATTCTTAAATTCTCCTCAATCTCTACCTAGCCTTACATTTCTTCTTGTCATGGTCCATTTTAAAGTCTGAAATATCCATGATAACGCACCTATCTTGCCCTGTTTCACTCATGCTTATTGCTTTTGCAATTTAATCACCCGAGAATATTTGATTCCATTTCCTAATGGCTTTCCCTTGATCTTCCCACAAAACCAATTAAAAAAAACCCCTATGCACTAATAACTAGCCTAATATCAACACTTATAGTTATCAAGCTATATCTTATAGAGAGAGCCCTCTTTGAGTCTAGGAAGGCTAGGTCTGGATTCCAAAGTTGGTTTGATGTTTCCCTCCGTAGTTTTGTCTTCAGCCTTTAGAAATTATAGAGTGATAACATAATGGCGACCATACTGGTGAGAACAAAAGTTATCTTCCTCAGAAAGGATATAAAAGTTAAGATCTAATTACTGATGGTGGATAGTGACCAGACACATGAAGGCTGCATTATTCACCTGGCGACTCCATGATTCAAAGAGTCCAAATTTTGAGCATTCATGGTGACTCCACAACATGCTGACCAAAGTTCCTGCTAAAAAAATGACAAAGTTTGTGGCAGACCTTATATCTAGTGAAGTTCTAAATGCTTTTGGAATCAGCTATAAGAATTTCATCTTGATGAAGATTTTCTAGCAGTTGTCTTTCTCATTTTGAAGTCAAGAAAATTTAATACTGAGGCTAAAAAATGTTTTCTGGAGATGGTTGTTGAAAGATATGAAATTGGTATTAAACTTTTGAATTCTCAAATGCAGTCATACAATTTCCTAAAGAATTCTTGGAAAATATTCCTTTCCCTAAGCAAGAGGAAATTTTACTACCTCTTGACTTACATATTGAGGATGATTGTGCTTTCAAGTCCTAGACTGAAGATGTGGTTTCAAGGTTTAATATTGGGGATACAACGGGTGTAGGAATTACACTTAAGAAAACTCCTCAACACTTAATTTGTCAACCTGGGGGATTTGTAAACTTAGAGACGAAGCACAGGCAATGCCAGAAATGGTATGAATATTCCTAATATAAATCCCTACTTTCTTTAAAGGATATTTCAGAATCAAATTAAAAAGAGAAAAAGGCAACTTGAACCACCAAATAATCTAGGACTGGAACAAGAAAGAATGCATTTGCAAGAGGGAATTAAAGATAAAAGGAAATCACTCCAGCTAATTATTGTTTAACTATTGAGTGTGTGTTTTTCTTTGGCAGAGACACTTAGCGGTCTCATCAGATGGGCCGTTAAATATACTCCTTCAGATATTTCCTTCTTGCGCTAATCTGACCTGCACTTTTGCAGTCTTCTTGCACTAGTGTAGGAACAGAGATTTATGCAGAAGGTATAAATGGTGTCTTTACTAAAGGCTTTTTACTTCATGAAATGGCTTGAACTTTTCTAGGTTCAAAGCACTCAGATCCCGTGGCAAGAAACTAGTTCTTGCACCGGATCAGAGCTTCCTGCACTTAGCATTTAATTCTTAAATGAGTGCTTAATTATTTCAAATTCTATTATACGGTTAAATCAAATTACACACATAAAAAGTGAATATTTCTGATCTTAACAAAGTGCAGGAATAAAGAAACAATCAATATACATTTATCCTATCATAAGCATTTAATGAAAGAAAGAATATTGTGGGAAGTAGACAAATAAGGTTTGCTGCATCACACCAATGTGCACTAGTGCAGGTTCATATCTCCTGCTTGGACTAGGCGGGGAAAACCAATCAAACAGAATTGCAGAAAAGGAGATATCACACCAACATACACTGATGCAGGGTTATTTCTCTTACTTGGACCAGGCAGAGGAAAACCAATCTGAAATCAAGTGCAGGAAAGGAAATTGCAGGAAAAGGAAATTTATCTACTTCACACAATGGATCCGCTTTCACTTAGACAAGAATGCATGTTCTTAAAGTTAAATCACACTTTATAACGTGAACACAAATTACAGGAAAATAGGAAATGGGGTAAACGTGCTGGGTTGCCTGGGCCCTAGCCAACTAACGCATTTCCCTTTAAATAAAAACGTTGCTTAGTACCTTAATCAATTCATCAGCTCAAATATAGAAAAAAAAATTGCGAAAAATGAGGCGGAGCTCCCTTTTATTAATTCATTGAGGCAAGTACATACATTAATACATTGTCCAGCCCAGATTCGGGTGATAACAAAATACAACAACTTGCTACTGCCTCTCTAGCTATTTATCTATTCTCTTCTACTATCAAAAACTCCCCCCTAGTCCTATTTAAATTATACATTATATATATCTTTGGCCAAAGGCCAAAATAGATCATTCAACCGATTACATAACCAAACACAAAATTTAGCTTTTCGGCCTTCAAAATTAGATAGTTTAGCAAAACTAGCCATAGCCAATCTCCAACATTCGTCCTTCACAGATTCGGTCTCGGATGTCTTTGGGTCGATCTTGCTGTAATGGCTAAAGCTGCTCAGAACGAGGTGGTGATCAAGGACGTTCAGATCTAATGCAAGGATTTGTTGTGTTGGCAATGGTGCAGGATCCGATCCTGCACTAGGATCAGTGGTCACGATAAGTACTCTAACTACCAAATAAAAATTGGAGATATCGATAAGCTACAAAGAGTGATTAAAAGTAAGAAATCATGTAATAAATAATTAATTAATGATAAGTTGAATTAAAAATATAAAAAATAAATTTTATATGAAATATGTCACTGTGCTTGGACTGGTGCAAGATGAGGGTGCATAAAAGAGGTAAAACAGAGGTAAATGGTTATGATTTAGGAAGGGGAAAATGGAAAAAAGAGAGAAAATTAGGGGGCTAACATCCTCCCATCCCTAAGCTATTGTGTGTCCTCACACAACTCTTTACCTTTGCAAAAAACCTTCAAAAATTTGATCATTCTAGCTCAATCCTGTTCTGACATACTGACATCAGCCTGCAATGTTTCAGACTTCTTCTTTCTGATGTTCCTTAGTTTCTTTGTCACCTTTTTAAGTCGCTTGAAACATTGCGCAGCTCGATACTTCCAAAATCTAACTTCTCCTTTCTTTTTCTAGATCTCCGTAGTTAATTCTTCTTTACTCTGTTATTTATCCTCCTGTGCTTTAGCTATGAGTTGTTCTAAGTTCTGTACTTGAAGCTCTAGTTCAACTATCCGAGCAGCAGGAGTTACCAAATCTCCTTCTTTTTCTGTCTCGATAGGGGCCGTGTCTTCCTCAGGGACCTCAATATCCCTCATGGTTTCAACAAAAAATTCTTCCTCTTCTTCTTATTCTTCTTCTTCTTCTGGTTCTTCTTCTTCTTGCACTGGTTTAGAAGGTGACTCGATGTCCCGTGGGGACTGTGTTTCTTTGCTTGAACTAGATTATTTATTCTTTTTCTGGGCCCTTTTAATGAAATTGACCAACAGAGTGTCATCTTCGACCTTTACAAAATTCGCTGCATCTGCAAGGACTGACAGGTTGTCTTCTTTGGGGGTCTGTGCCTGTACTGGTGTCGTAGAAGGAGTCTCTTCAACGCGTGCACAGAGATGGGGCCCTTTCTTCTGTTGATTTTTCAGGTCGTTTCCTTTTTGTACTGGTGCAAGAAGGACTCCCCTTTACATTCTTACTCGGACCCTTGTTTGTGTTGGCGGGGTCCTCTGTCTCCTTTACATCAGCTGTCTTTTTATGTAGTTGTTTTAACAGCACCTCCCAGGTCATGCCTTTAACTTCTAATTTTTTTTGGACCAAAATATTTATCAGGCCGTGGTGATATAACTTCTTGTCAGCCTAGTATGCATGTTTGTCCTACACACCCTTGGCCATTCTTTCCAAGCTCTTAAGCAAAAATTGGGGGAAATCAATCCTCCACCGGACGTTCCAGTCGGCTTGGAAATGCTGCAACATCCTAAAATGATACACAAAAGTGAGGGAGTACCTTCCCTCACAGGTTACGAATTTCTCTAGGATGAAAAGGAGGTCCTGCCACTATCCCAGTAGGGCACTGCGTGGAATTTCTTTCTTCCATTCTACCTTCATATTCTTGTCGACGACGAAACAATGCCATCGCTTCCTTTCTAGTTTCTGATTTTTAAACCACTACTCACTAGTATTTTCCAAGCCTATCGCTGCTGCTATATACTCTTCCATAACCTCAAATTTTAGAGGCCCAATTTTTACTCGGCCATTTTTGAAACTTCTGGCAAACTGTAGGGCCACTTCACAGTTGTGCCCGTCAAAATTTTGCAAGAATTTAAGAAAGCCTGAGTCTCGCAATAGTGCAAGAGTATTGCGATACTCAACAGTCTATTCTACCATATTGAGAGACGAAGGTTCACTTTGAACATGCGGCATCGCTGCTTAATGGTTATAAATAGTCAAGAATTTACATGAAACACCCGGAAAATTGGTTCTTATAGATAGGGATCCAATTGTCCACTATCCCTTCCATCTTATCACCCATTCATTCCACTGAAATAGCCGTGAATGCACGACATATTTGAGATCGTGCCGGATTGGTACTTGCGGCAACGTTTTAATGGCTAGGTGAGGTAACCATTACGAGTGAAGGACATCTAGGATTATGGTGGAAAAGGGAAATTATATCCAAGCAACGGTTAAACACTTCCATACTCCTTCATAATTCAAAAAAATAACTTTAGCATTCATTAAAAAATGATCATGATTGTTAACTTAAAAACAACTTGTACTTTAAATAATTTTCTCCTAGTTAATATGATAGCATAAGTACTCATTGACTAAGTGAAAATAATTCTTATAAACTTTCATGATGACCACTTTCCTATCACGTATGCTATGAAAAGAGAAAATTGTACTATGTTTCTGACAGGGTGCATGCTTGCACTGGTTTTCTTGCACTGCTTAAACTATGCTATTTTGCTGGTACCATTATGCTTGCAATTATTATATAGGACAACTGTTGGGGCCCTTGTTTTGAAAAAACTTTTTTTGAACGTTTTGAATTGAAATAACGGCCAGATTTTGGGGTTGCGGAATGAGGGCACATGGTAGCTGCAACCATGTCGCAACCACACCAAACAGCGGAGCTATCAAGGTTGCGAAGGGACAGGCACATAGCGGAGGAAACTAGTAGCATAAGTACAGATAAGGAGAAGATACAGTAGAGGAACGCAAGTGGAACACACGGATAATCAGAGAAAAGCTAGAAGTAGCTGAAGAAGGACATAAGAAGAACTAACAGTCACAACAGCAGGTGAATAAATAGCCGTCACCCGGAAGAAAGGGGGAGAGAGCGACTGAAGGAGAAGAAACGCATGCGGTAGCAGGAACCCAGATTGTGGATGAGGTCTCTGTAGTTCCTAGGGTTCTATTGATGTACATCTCTGTTTCGCAAGGTTTATGTATCAGATTTGTAAGCCCACTGCAAAGCTATGTACTAGGGATTCAACCAAGAGCTTAATATAATTGCAGGTTACTGTCTATTTTTGTGATTTACATGCATGTGTGTTGGTTGAGATGCTTTAAAATTTCACTTGTCTAATATCTGTATGCTCTCTGAATGTTTTTGCGTGTGTGATCCTATTTATGCAATCTAATCACTGATAATAATTAATTGCGGATCCATTCCTTGCCATTGGTCTATTCCCCTCCTGCATGTGGTCGCGACACGCCTCGAGTGAGACTCTCTACTCTCCAGAGTAGGGTGATAATGCCGGCGTGATCCTAGACTACAACGGATTCCTGTGTTGGCCACAACTCCTGAACCTGGGTCTTGCCCGCGAGACCTGATCACTCGCCAACAATGGTTCCATTGCCGGGACCCGCATGATATGAGGGGATCTAGACCATGGTATCACGGATCTTTGAAGGGGAGATACGACGATGGTGGGAAAATCATTTCGACCATTTCAGTGCTCAGCAAGCGGAGTTGACTAAGAAAGGGGAGGCAGTGATCAAGGAACTCGTCCTTTTCTCAGATTTAGCTGGTGATACGTACGAAATTTTCTGGGGAAAGTTCCCCACCGACCTTTACAATTGGTTGCGGAGGTTATAGACGAAGGTGCCTCGAGATGGCTCGCGGAAAATAAACCGCAGGTGGGCGCACGGAGATCTGGTGGCCCTGCATCGGTTGAACACCGAGTTGACCGGCGCAGTGGATTTTTGGGTAGAGACCACGTTGGAAGGATACATTGTGGAGTTTTCTGTTGAGTGCTATCAATCCTTCTCGAAGGTCGAGGCTATCTTCCGCTCCAGGCTCATAGGGAAGCTGCTTAAGGAGATTCCGTTGTGGATTAAAGCTCTGATGGTGGATGAAGGGTTGATAGAATTCCACAAGACGAGTATGGAAGTGTAAACCACCGGTGTTGGGGGAAGGGTTGAGGGGACTGATGCCACGTAGAGTGTGACGCGGGGAGTGGGGAATGGATGCTGAGGCCGCAAGGACGTTGAGGGAGCGACGTGCACATCGGCGGGCACAAATTGCCAATAGGTGGCGAAGAAGGGTGATGCGAGATTTGAAAAGACGAGAGATCGAGAGGAAGAATCAGAAGGAGGCGCCTCAGAGGGTAGGAATTATGGACGCGGATACCTAGGGACGAGAAGGGACCACTGTGGGAGTGCGATGGGTGCATGGGATCCCAGCCAAGCGAGCAATGGAGACGGTGACTGACGAAGATGATGAAGGTATGCAGCCTGAGGAAAGTTCCGATGGTGAGTGGCACGTTGTGATGTAGCAGTTGTTTCAAGAGAAGATGACATTCAGTTCTCCAGGCTGCCATACTCCCCCCAATCTGCATGGTCAGGATCCCTACCTTCCCCTGGTAATTTATCAACCTTTGAGCAATATTTTCGTTAAAATTCAAGCATTGAGTCAATTGCACAGTATTTCAGTGTCAATGGTGACACCCGTTAGTAGCAGCATCACTAGTAGTATTGCATTCCCGAGTGGAACAATCACGCAACCAAGACCCGGAGGATTTATTCTGGTCAACCCGCCGCAAGTGAACATGGCTGGGTCTCTTACCCGGTATCTCGAGTTCTCGGGCAGGGGTAATGATGATGTCGAGCAACACTGGTACCTGTGCGAAGCCATTTGGAGGGCTCGGTAGACGCCGGAAGCAGGGAAACTAATAGAGTTCCAAACCACGCTCAGAGAGAGGGCTCTGTGATGGTTCATCAAGTGGTCTGAGGCCCACCCGAATCCCGTCATTACGGACGTGAAGCGGGATTTTTTCTGGGAATTTAAGCTTCCCCAGACGGACCAACAGGGTCTGTCCAAGCTCTAGGAAATTAAACAGAAGGAAGGAGAAACCGCATGGGAGCTAATGCGGCGATTCAAGGACGCGATCAGGAAACTCAGGTACCCAATTGATCTGAACCATCAGAGGGACTGGTTCATCAAGGCTTTGCTTCCCTTGACACGAACCCACCTCACCCAACAAAATATTGACAATCTGCAAGACACTTTGGAGTAGCCCATGAAGATTGAGGCCATGGCGGGCTACCCTTAGGAATATCGGGGAGGGCCGGGCCCGCAGGATCCCTCCTTGGTGGGATTGCAGCATCAAATAGCTAGCCTGCCCAAAAATATCAAGAAGATACAGTCGGTCAGACAAGCCAGGCCAAACATTTGGTGCACTCACTGCCTGGTCGAAGGCCATGTGGCAACTGAGTGTCCTCGGTTGCGTGGCGCGGGGGTGGGCCCCTTGGTCGTGGCAATTCAAGGGGGGCCACCCATGGGGGGTGGCACGGAACTGAATCCACAGGGGGTATAACAGCCGCAACAGCCTTATGCGGGGTTCCCCTCCCAACTCAACCTAGCCGCCACGGAGTATTGTGAGATTTTCCAGACGGTGGGACATCCACCTCGGATGTGCCCGATCCTACAGAAGTATTCCAACGTGCCAAACAACGTATATTGTAAGTTTTGCGCTTCCACGACTCACAACACTGATCAATGCCGGGCTCTCGACGCACTCGCGGACCAGTTGGATCGACCCTCCTATAGGGTGAATGAGGCTCCTAGAGGAAGAGGGGGCGGGGCGCGCGGAGGCCGCGCTGGGGGGTGCGGGCTGGTGAAATGCTATAACTATGACCAGGAGGGCCATGTGGCTCATGAATGTCCCCTCCCTCGCCGTTCGTGGTGTTCCCAGTGCCGCGTAAACACCCATGCGACAGAAGACTATCCCGATCTCATCAAAAAGTGGGAAGAACGTGCACGACAGAGGGGCACGAATTTGGTAAACGTCGAGCCATGCGCGGCTGCGACTCCGGCCATGCAGAACGTCGCTATTGTGACAAGAGGCAGTAAGAAAATGGGGGAGGATGCTCGCGGAAAGGATCCAACACCAGTTGTCAAGCCAGCATCCCCGCACTGGGTAATCAGACCCGAGGCACATAAGAAGTATTTTTAGGAGGCGGTTGAGGCATTTTCTTAGCTGCGCGAAGCAGGAGGCCTGGAGGCACCCCTGCCGACTGATCCTGGGTCACAGCACGCCCTAGGAACCCTGATTGAATAATGGCTCCAACTATTCCTCAAGATTGTTGACAGTGCTGCTCTGCGGCAGCAGCTCAAGTGTACTTTGGAAGGGGCACTGCAGGGGAGGATAGGATTGGGGGAACCGGTGGACACAGCCCCCCAATCGGTGCAGCACATCAAGCAAAATAAGCGACGAACGGGTAAAGAGTTCCGGCTCAATACGCAGGTAGGGGGATTCCAAATCAGCGACACCATGCTTGATTTAGGGTCTGACGTCAACATCCTGCCGCGCAAGACGTGGGAGGCTCTCGGAAAGCCATGGCTGGCCTACTCACCCATCCAACTCAGAATGGTGAACCAGTACTGCATTCTACCGATTGGCCGACTTGAAGGTGTCGAGGTCGACATTGCGAGGGTAAAGACTTACACCGATTTTGAGGTTATTGATATTATGGGGGACAAGGATCCTTACCCCACCCTGTTAGGCATTGATTGGGCTTTTGAGAATTATGCTATCATCGACCTCAAAAAGGAGCTGATGATCTTTGAAGATGGGGAGGTCTGGGTCACTCAGCCTCTCGACCCATATCAAGGCCCGAGGTATACCGAGACGGTGGATAACCAGGAGGATGGTCAGATGATGGACCACCTTTACCAGATGACTGTAGGGAAGTGGGAAGACTATATTAACTCGACCGCGACTGGCTCTGTCAGTTGGTGGAGTATCCAGAGCTCGGAGCTGGGATCTGAAATCACGTGTGAAGACTGGCAGCAGGGGGGGTATGAGACCAGCACGCGGAGATGTGCTCATGTTGGCTGCGTCAGTTGGATTGGTGCTGAGTTCAGGGAATACCCCACCCTATCAAACATGCAAGCTGTCAATACCTTTATTGCTAAGGTTGAGGACATGGTGCCGGAAGGGAGCAGACTACCCCTCTTGGACGTCTCACTACAGTCTACAGCAACACGGTGGTAGAAAAATCACCGCAATACCTTGTCGTGGTGGAGTAGTGTGGCGGACGCGTTGCGGGCGTGGTTTAAATAAGATGAAAGCCCTCGAAGCAGGCAGCGGTACTCTGGGACTTCCAATCCATAGGACCACTTGCGGACCTGTGAGGAGTAGTAGCAAAGTATAGGATACCCGGAAGAGCTGTGGGTTCATCGGTTTGTCCACTCTTTAGATACCATTCCCCACGCATGGTACTTGGAGGAAGAACGGAAACGAGGGACTAGTTCTTGGACGGAAGTTGCAAGAAAATTTGCGCGGTGCTTCTCTTTCGTGGGAGACACAGAGTTGGAATCTCAGGCATTGCACGCTATTAGGGTGGTACTATTTTTCCGCGATCCGCAGACCGACGGCTGCACGCTACCCGCCTGTCCTGAGGCTGTGCGAGAGTTGGTTTGCCAAAGGATTAACGGCGATCTGGAGGACGATGGTCTGGAGGACTTGAGGCACCAGTATTTCGAAGAGAAGGAAGGTGAGCGGAATGTTAAAGAAGATTCGGCCACTGATGGGGTCCATTTATGGCCGCTGAAGACAAAGAAGCTAAACATCGGTACTGAGGAGAAGCCTAAGTTGGCTACAGTGGGCGATTACTGGGACGAAGAGACGACCAAGGAGAGTTTCAGCCTCCTCCAGAAATATGAGGACTTGTTCCCTTCATCGGTAGCAGATCTGAAGGGCATCAAAGGGGACCTTGGCGAAATGCGCATCATGCTAAAACTGGGTGCCAGGCCTATGAAGCACCGACCCTACCGGTTGAACCCACGGGTTAAAGAGAAGGTTAAGATGGAAATCGATAAGATGCTGGCCGCGGGTCTAATCTTTCCCGTAGAGGAAGCAGAGTGAGTGAGCCCTATCGTCATCCATAATAAGAAGGACAAGGTGGAGATATGGGTTTGTGTCGATTATCGCAGTCTGAACAATGCCTGCATTCACGATCCGTTTCCCACCCCTTTCAGTGATGAAGTGTTGTACCATGTTGCGGGGAACAAAGCCTACTCTTTCACTGATGGCTTTTCGGGCTACCATCAGGTGCGTATTGCGGAAGAAGATAAGTCAAAGACAACATTCACCACCGAATGGGGGTCGTTCGCCTACCACGTCATGTCGTTTGGCTTGAAGAATGCTCCGGCCGTGTTTTCCTGGATTTTCATCGCCGCCTTCCGGGAGTACATTCACAAGTTCCTGGAAGTCTACATGGACGACTGGACTGTCTACAGTTTATTAAAGAAACACGCTACCCTTTTGCGGGTCATGTTTTATCAGTGTCGCCAGCTGCAGATTTCCTTGAACTTAAAGAAATGTATTTTTTTCGTTCCGTTCGGCATGTTGTCGAGACATGTGGTATGCAAGCAAGGGGTCTACGTCGACCCCGGCAAGGTTGCGGTGATCGTACACATGGAAGCCCTCAAGACGGTGAAACAGTTGCGGGCATTGCTCGGGCACACGAGATACTACAGGAGGTTTATTTGCAACTATGCCAAGATCACTGCTCCGTTATAACAACTTCTGCGGAAGTCCGCAGTCTTTCCATGGACGGAGGAGTGTCGGGTAGCCCTGGACACCCTGAAGGAAAAGCTGGCGTCGGTGCCTTTTCTAGTTCATCCCGACTGGGATAAGCAGTTCCATGTGCATATCGATGCTTCCAGTATTGCACTTGGGGCTGTCCTGGCACAACCCGACGATACAATAGTTTACCACCCGGTCTACTTCGCTAGCCACAAACTATCCAATGCGGAGAAGAATTACACCACAACCGAAAGGGAGGCGCTGGCGATGGTGTACTCTCTTCGGAAGTTTCGCCACTATCTTCTAGGGGGCAAGTTCAAGTTCTTCACAGACCACTCTGCCCTGAAGTACCTAGTCAATAAGCCGGTTCTGGAAGGACGGACTTGCCGTTGGCTTCTGCTATTTCAAGAATTCACATTCGAAGTAATCGTCAAGCTCGGGAGGTTGAATGTCGGGCCCAATCACCTATCCAGGTTGGAGACGGGGGATAATGACGACTCCCTTGATGATCAGCTGCCAGACGCTGACCTCTTTTGAGTCGAAGCTATACCAGATTACTTGGCTGACATTGCCACCTATCTGACCACGGGGAAATGCCCTCAGGGGTACACCCCACTCCAGAAACAACATTTGGTCGTCCGTGCTACCGACTACCAATTGATCGCGGGGTAGCTATACAAACTGGGCCTCGATGAGGTTTTGCACAGATGCGTCCTTGACCACGAACGGGAAACGGTAATGTGGGAATGTCACAACGGTGTTGCGGGAGGGCATGTGGGTGTGAAACCCATCACAAGAAAGGTGCTCCAAGCTGGCCTGTGGTGGCCGACAGTACATACCGATTGTAAGGCCTATGTGAAGCGATGCGACGTCTGCCAGTGGACGGGAAGGCCCTCTCATCGGGACGAGCTTCCGTTACACCCAGTGCAGGTGTTGTGGCCGTTCAAGAAGTGGGCTGTCGATTTTGTGGGCCCCATAGCCCCAGTCGCCAGACACTCCAAGGCCCGGTACATCATTATCGCCATGGATTACCTCACCAGGTGGGCTGAGGCAGCCGCGGTACGCGACTGCAGAGCGGATATCGCCGCCCAGTTCATTTTTGAGCACATCATTTGCCGGTTTGGCTGCCCGGGAAGTTTAACCAGTGATTAGGGTACGCACTTCATTAATGACATGGTCAAGACACTGCTGGATACCTTCATGGTTCAAAATCACAAGAGTAGCCCGTATCACCCATAGGCTAATGGTACGGTGGAAGCCTTCAATAAGATTCTTGAGAAAGGCTTGACTAAGATTTGGAATGCCCAACGTGACGATTGGGACGAGCGCCTGTCAGCGGCATTATGGGCCTATCGGACTACGATGAAGCGCTTGACCAATCAAATGCCATTCTAGCTCGTGTACAGCTGGGAGGCTGTGATCCCCGCCGAGTTTATTGTACCAAGCCTGTTGATCGCCAATTCCCTGAAGTTTTCGGAAGAGGCCTCCCTCCAAGAGCACCTCCATGAATTACAGGAACTGGATGAGGCCCGCTTCCTGGCTGAATTCCACCAGAAGATTCAGAAGGACTGGAAAAAAGCGCGGCACGAATGCCACATTAATAAAAAAACCTTTCAGGTTGGCGGCAAAGTTCTTTTATACGACAGCAGGTTCCAGAAGTTCCCAGGAAAGCTCCAGATGCACTGGTTGGGACCCTACTTTGTTATCGAGATTCACGACTCCGGAGCTATTCGGTTGGCACAGCTGGACGGTACGGTTCTCCATGGGTGGGTGAATGGCACACGCCTGAAACCCTACCAGGAGTAAGTACCTTTCATTTCTCATCAATAACTCTCTCACCTGAGAGCACCCGTAGCGTAGCATAGTTGAATAACTCTCCTGCAACCGGGATGAGCGTAGGAGGTTTTCTCTGTTCATAGGTAGTGTGTCAATAACCACTCAGTTGCGAGGTCCTCACCGCAACTGACTGTGGTCGGGGCGGCACCTGTCTAGCGTGTCATCCCTGTAGGATCTGTACCAGTCTCCACGTTAGTCCAGCTCAGTCCACCCACGTACTTATGTCAGTCCGTAGGATCACCTAGATCTGCATCATTAATTACCATAATTGGCAGTAACCATGCCGTCATCATTTGGCCATCACCCACAGTAACCTCAGCTGTCGCGTCCTCCCACTTCCCCATGCCACCGTCAGCAACTGTCACAACACTCATTGGCATGCGATTTATCGCATGATTATCGCAGAAAGAATGACAACAGGAATTAACTCGTTAGGGGGTCTCATCAACTCCACTCGTGCCAGGTGCTGACATAACTTGCATGAACACCAAAAGCACGTTAATGTCGGACCCGTTCGAATTAGCAATTGCAGTTGCACCAGAGCCGTTGAATTCTTAGAACGCATTGCACTAGGAAAGGTGACCCAGGCGGATTCTACAGGTCTATCAGCGCCAGGAAAAAATGTCGAAGGTCGTCCCAGCCGTCATTGAACCAGAGCTTGATACTCGGATTCACAAGACTGAGTCCCTTGTGGGCAAATATGATAATGCAACCTTGCTTGATGCCAACCTCTCAAATGCTGCCGAATTTCCGTCCCTCCAGCGGTAGGCATATATGGAGCACTATTGCACTGCAGCCGGCAACCCCGCCAGCCGCATGTTACCAGAGTTTAGGGGCCTTCAGAACTCGTCCCTGATGAACTTGAGAAATATTCCAGTCTTTGGCACCACCGGACCAGTTCTGCAGTGTACACGCTTCCTCCTCAGCCGAATTCAGAATGGCTCCTTGTGGTTGACCCAGGAAATTTCCATTCACGCCGAAGATATTCATCGCCTCACAGGGCTTTCGCAGACGGGATCAGACGTCTTAATGGCCTGTCAGAACTCCTCCAAGCGTGCACGAAAGTCGGGCGATGCGGACCTCTATGAGAAATATGGCACTCGCAGGGGGGGGGAAAGGAGCCAAGATCGAGCTCATTAACAAGCCCGAGATTCGATTCGCCTGTTACCTCATTGCCAGCAAGACAATGAGGCATTACACCAAGGGTGAATGCACTCTTGATACTATTTCTATTGCTGAACATTGTGTCCAAGGCACCAAACTGAATTGGTGTTCCTTCTTGTTAAAAGAGTTGTTCGATGCGTGCGAGGAGAATTACAAGAGCACAACTACTTTTATTTATGACTATTTGATTATTTCTTTTGCCATGTGGAAATGGCACACTCTACACATCCGGTTCCCAGTAGAGATCCCCGAGGGCTAGCCCCTCGCGATGAAATTCACTCCATGGCAGGTCTCAAATGACCCCAGTACCAAACTGGTGAATGCAGATGCGTTTCGGTCTTGGTACCGACTAATGACAGATGTGGTGGCATGCCAGCAACGGGTGCCCAAGAACCTGTTGGATGAATATAGCGATCAAGTGTGGTTTGGGGTAAGTCACAAGCATAATTACCTCTGACCTGCTTGCGTTCCGGCAGACACCTTCCGAATGACACCGTTGAAATTTCAGTTGGACGATGCTACCTTCCATCGTGAAGTCTGTTCATGGCCGGGGGTCACGAAGCACATGCGGGATGGGCTCCCCAGATACAATTTTGACAGGATGGCACCAGTGCAATAGCCTGCCGAGACGAAGGTGGCAGCACCATCACAAGATATCCTTGAATCGCTCATCCCCGTCGTCCGCCACTTCAACAACCAGGTATGGAATTTCAATGTGGCAGCCCAAGTTATTTCTAGCGGTGCTACCCCATTTCCTTTATTTTCTGAATTTCAGCTCACTCACCCCACTTCTCACCCCCATACCACTCCGCTCACCTCCCCCATCCCCACTATTCTATTTACCTCTGCTGATCCAGTCATGACCCCGATGGGCAAGACGAGGGGGTCTAGGGATCCACCTGAGGCCCCTCAAGCTAAGAGGGCCCGCACCATTGAGGTAAATCTGGTGGTGGACCTCACTGCTGATGATCCACCACCAACCCCAAGCACAGGGGTACTGATTCAAGAGGAACCCCTCATCGACCCATCCGAAATCATCAACATTCGCTTGCCACATTCCCCCACCACACTGTCCATCGCTCCATCCACCGTTCATCCACCTGCCACTTCATCTGCCCCATCTAATTCCTCGGCTACGGTGTCCGACCCCATTATCCGGGAACTCATGGGTGGGGACCGCGGGGCTGAGGTTGACTCTGGTGCTGCCACAAGCATACCACTGATCGACCCAACGGTCGAAACCCACCCTCCTTTCACTGATATATTCACACAGCAGCTGTGCACTGGGTCTGATTCTGCCGAGGTTCCGCCTGAGGCCACATTACCTCCACAACTGGCCCACCTTGATCAACAAGAACTGCTGGATCTGAATATGGTTGACTTTGCACATCCAGAGGCCACACCCTTCTCACCTCCTGTGCATGTCACTCGAGCAGTTGTCGGTGGGCAACCGTTGCCGGAGCGAATGCCGGCGCAGAGTGCTTCTGGGACCGCCACCTTTCAGCCTGAGAATCCATCTCAATTGTACTTACTGATTCAAAGGGCAGCCCAGTAGGCCAAAAAATTACATTTGGGACTCCAGCAGCAGTATGCTGAGCAGTAACACCAAATTGCCGCACTTACTGAACAGCGCGACCAACTCCGAACAGCACGAGAGCAGATGGAAGCAATGATCACCAATGTCACCCGGATGTTCTCTGAGTTCTGGCCATCTGTAGAACCTCAATATCCCCTGCTGCCTCCCGAAATCACTACGGCCAGCCTCTCCGAGCAAGCCATCCACCTCCGGGTTGTCATTCAGGACTTATATACGGAGAATCACAAGCTTTGTACGGCGTTAGCGACCCGTCCCATGCCGCCTGAGCCCGAGGTCGACTATTCAGCCCAGGTGGCCGCCAAGCAGGGCCATGCTACTCAGATGCAGGAAGCACTTCATTCCACAGCACGAGAGTCTCGTGACCTTCTGAAGGGCCTTCAGGAATTCTCCCTGACCCTCACCGTCAAGACACAACCGATTTCAGCCCAACTCCAGCAGGTTTCAAGGGAAATTCAAGAGGCTACGGACCCCACAAGGCTGGATCAATTATGCGCCCAGACTGATGAGCTTGAGGCACAGCTCCATCACACAGAGGCTTGCTCGACAGAGGCCAAACGCGTCATTCGTGAGCTCCGGCTGCCCCTTCAATCTAGCGCTCGGACCATACAACAGCTCGCAACGACAGCTGAGACCCAGATCGGCACAATATTCGGCGCTGTCCCAATGCCCATCAAGGAGGCTACTGTCACCAAGCTCGCTGAGGAAACAGACTCGCTCATCCAAGGGTGGCAGAAAGCTGTGTCGGATTTTATTGAGCTTCGAGCTACAGCATTCCAAAGGGTCCCGGAGTTGGGGCCCTTGTTTGAACATCCGCCTGAAGGCGCATAGCAGGAACGAGCACAAGATGAAGGCACACAGAGCGAACAGGGAACGGGATCAAGCAGGGAAATGGAGGTAGAAATCATAATTTGTGATTGACTCGGGGACGATTCAAGGAACTGTGGTCGGGGCCTGTTGGGGCCCTTGTTTTGAAAAACCTTGTTTTGAACGTTTTGTATTGAAATAATGGCCAGATTTTGGGGTTTCGGAATGAGGGCACATGGCAGACGCAACCACGTCGCAACCACACCAAACAGCGGAGCTATCAAGGTTGCGAAGGAACAGGCACATAGCGGAGGAAACTAGATGCATAAGTACAGATAAGGAGAAGATACAATAGAGGAATGCAAGTGGAACACACGGATAATCAGAGAAAAGCTAGAAGCAGCTGAAGAAGGACATAAGAATAACTAACAGTCGCGACAGCGGGTGAATAAATAGCTGTCACCCGGAAGAAAGGAGGAGAGAGTGACTGAAGGAGAAGAAACACATGCGGTAGTAGGAACCCAGATTGTGGATGAGGTCTCTGTAGTTCCTAAGGTTATATTGATGTACATATCTGTTCCGCAAGGTTTATGTATCAGATTTGTAAGCCCACTGCAAAGCTATGTATTAGGGATTCGGCCAAGAGCTTAATATAATTGCAGGTTACTGTCTATTTGTGTGATTTACATGCATGTGTGTTGGTTGAGATGCTTTAAAATTTCACTTTTCTAATATATGTATGCTCTCTGAATGCTGTTGCATGTGTGATCCTATTTATGCAATCTAATCACTGATAAGAATGAATTGCGGATCCGTTCCTTGCCATTGGTCTATTCCCCTCCTGCATGTGGTCGCAGCATGCCTCAGGTGAGACTGTCTACTCTCTAGAGTAGGGTGATAATGCCGGCGTGATCCTAGACTACAGTGGATTCCTGTGTTGGCCACAAATCCTGAACCTGGGTCTTGCCCGCGAGACCTGATCACTCACAAACAACAACATGCTTGCACTAGTGCAAGCATAATATCTAAAAAGGAACAGGGAATTTAAGTAAAATATAGGCTGGACTTCCAACATGACTTCCTCAACTTATACTGGAAATTTTCTTTGCTCTTTCTTGATGCTTCAGAGCATATCCTTTTGCTCTTTGTGCATGAGATCCTGCAATGAATTCATGAGGGAACAAAGAAGTGGGAAAAGGGAAATTTCAGAATGGGAATGAATTCTATTACAGGGATTCCAGGAATAGTACCAGAAGAGGGGATAAACAGAAGTGGGATAGGGAAAAAAATTCAAGGGTAAAGTGGGGGGTTTTTACGAAACAGACAAGGTAAATTCAGAAGAATATGGGAAGGTTAATCATTCTGAGATTGAAGAAGAAAATCAAGGGAATATTATGAAAGTGGATTATGAAGAAAGGAAAAAAAATTTCTGGAAGGTCTGCCTGCACTGGTGCAAGAAAAATAACTTTAGCGAGAATTAAGTGTTACTTGAATAAAAATATCCATGCTAATTACCCCAATTGTATAAAGGTTGGTTCTACTGAACCTGCTTTTACTTGGTGGTCTCTAGCATATCTAAAGATCAAGCAACATGATATTTTTATTAGAATTTTTTTATCTTCCTGCCAACAAGCTGGTTTTTAGGTGGATCCTTCTGCAATCATGTCAGCGAACTGATTTTCATAATTGCAGGAAAATATATTTTCTTTACTTTTTTTTTAAAAACTTTTTTTTTTTTAAGAAGAAGAAGAATTCATGTTTTCAAAAGGTTGGTATTACCATTCACCACTACCGTCCTGAATTGCTGTTGGACTTGATGTGTAAAATCTTTCCTGGCAAGTGGCTGAAAATATTTTTTTAATCTGTGTCCATTTACCAAGAATACTGAATTTTTTCCATCAATAGTTTTAACTTCTACTACTCCATTCTCAAATACTCGGATCACTTCATAAGGTCCCATCCAATGTGTATGGAATTTCCCTTTAAAAATTTTAAATCTAGAATAATAAAGGAGCACCCAATCACCTAGTTGGAATTGCTTTTTCTGAATAGAATTTTCATGCCACCTTTTGCGTTGTTGTTGAATTAGTATGTTCTGTTGAACAACATCCCTACGAAATTCATCTAACTCATTTAATTGGAGAAGACGTTGTTGTTGTGCCTTAGAGAGATCTAGTCCTAACTGAACTGCAGTTTTGAAATTTTTGATCTGGAATTCAATTGGTAACAGAACCTGTTTGCCATATACCAGCTCATATGGTGTAAGTCCCGTGCTATTTTTCCAAGTGGTTCTGTATGCCCACAATGCTTCTGGTAATCTTTCAGCCCAGTCTTTCCAATGCATATTTACTGTGTTTGTAAGAATGGACTCGATCACTTTGTTTATGGATTCCACTTGGCCATTTTCTTGTGGGTGATACGACATGGATTTCCTGTGCCGGATCTTGTATTGCTCGATCACACCCTGTACCAGATTAGAAATAAACTACAGACCATTGTTAGAAACAATTTCTCTAGGCACACCAAATCTAGTAAAGATTTCAGTAAAAATAAAATCAACAACAACTTTTTTTGTAGCAAAGGAAATAGCTTTAGCTTCTACCCATTTTGTAACAAAATATGTACAAACCAAAATATGCTTTTTACTTAATGATGTTGGATTTATTGGCCCTATAAAATCAGTAGCCCATTTTTCAAATGACTCAATCATAAATTGGGGGCATAAATCCATTTCATTGGTTTTATTAGGCAGGCCCACTCGTTGACAGCTATCACATCGCCTGACATACTGTTTGGCATCCTTAAACAAGGAAGGCCAAAAGTAACCAGCATGCAATACTTTATATGCAGTCCACTTATCAGCAAAGTGGCCTCCACAAGGTTCATCATGATCAGATTTCAATATGTCAAACACTTCCTCCTCTCTTACACATTTACGGATAATCATGTCTGGACCAGTGTAAAAGAGATCTCCTTGAATCCAGGAGTATGCAACACTTTTCTGAATAATATTCTGCTTTTCATGAGCGAACAAGTGGGGTGGTATTTTCCTAGTAACCAAGTAATTAGCAATGTCAGAAAACCACGAAAAATTTGTTGACATATCAAAAAGATGTTCATCTAGAAAATCATCATTAATAGGAGTTGCTTCACTAGGATTATATAATTTAGAAAGAAAATCTGCTACAACATTATATTTTCCTAGTCTATCAATGATAGTAACATTAAATTCCTGCAATAATAGCAACCACCTAGTCACTCTGCTGCTAGTCAATGGTTTTTTCATCAAATATTTAATTGCAGAATGATGAGTATGTACAAATACTTCATATCCTGTAATATAGTGCCTGAACTTATTAATTGCAAAAATTACAACAAAAAACTCTTTCTCTGTAACTGTATAATTTAATTCAGTGGAAGACAAATTCTTAATAATATTATAAATAGCATAGAATTGTTTATTTTACTCTTGTCTAAAGCTACACCAATATCCAAATCTGAAGCATCAGAGGAAATGTGAAAAGGCAGGGACCAATTAGGACCTATCAAAATTGGTGCCTATACCAACTTTTCCTTCAATGTTTCAAAAGACTGTTGGCAAGCTGTGGACCAAGAAAATTCACTATCCTTGGCTAGAAGTCGGAAAAGAGGGGCATCTATCTTAGAAAAAATTTCAATGAATCTTCTATAGTAACCAACATGTCCTAAAAAACCTCTTACTTCCCTTTGATTTTTGGGTGCAGGAAGATGCAGAATGATTTCAATCTTTGATGGATCAACCTGGATACCTTTTCCAGAAATCAAATGGCCATGTACCACTCTTTCTTTTCACATTAATCTACATTTCTTGTCACTCAAGGCGAAATGGGCTTCCTGACAATGGAGAAGTACTTTCTCCAGATTTTTTTGAGAGCTTCCTGAAGTCATCCATATAAATTTCTACAAATTCTAGATCAACAAAAATGGCAAGGACTACCCTTTGAAAGGTAGCTGGGGCATTACATAAACCAAAGGGAAGCACTTTATAAGAAAATTTACCTCGTGGACATGTAAAAATAGTTTTATGTTGATCTTCAAGTGAAATCTGTATCTGGTTATAGCCACTGAAGCCATCCAAAAAGTAAAAATATATCTTTCCTGCAAGGGTATCAAGCACTTGGTCAATGAAAGTGAGAGGGAAGTAATATTTGAGAGTGGCTTTGTTTAATTCTCGATAATCAATACAAATATGCCATCTTCCATCTTTCTTAGGTACTAGCACTAATGGAGAGATCCACTGACTGTCGAAAAATAGGATAGATAAAACCAGCATCCAAGAGTTTCTGTACTTCTTCCTTTACAATATCTCTTAGAACTGGATTCATTTGCATTTGGGGTTTTTGGACAGGTCGAGTTCCTTCCTGAATATAGATATGATGTGTACAAGTTTCAGGAGGAATACACTTCATATCTTCATAGCCCCAAGCAAAGGCACTAAGATGGTTTTGCGACAAATTCACAAGCTGCTCCTGCTGAGATAAGTCCAAATCTGAACTAATATGCAAGGATTTACTAGGGCTAACCTCAACAAGAGTAGTATCAGGCTTAGGAGTACTCAAGGGAATGGTCAAATGCAGTGGTATAGAATAATGAGAATCATGATTATCTTGAAAATCTGGCTCAATGGCTCAAAATTAGGCATAGTGTCTAGATTATTTAGGAAATCTTGAATCTCATCTTCTTGTGAAGACCCGATATAATGATGGATAAGGGAAATGGGCTGATTCTCTTCATCACTACTTTGATCCAACCATAAAGTATCTCGAAGGTCCTGAATGGGTCTAGCAGGGGGGTATAAGGTAAATTTCTTCCTAGAATCTCCATGTGAAATATACATATCATCGGAATGACATCGAATATATGCATCGGCCGTAGCAAGACATGGTTGACCCAAGATCAAGGGATGTCCTCCTACTGGGTTCTTTGGCTAAAGCACAATGAATTCAATAGGATATTCCCAAGAATATAATGAGATGATCACATCGTCCAATACTCCTTCTGGCTTAATTTTAGATCTATCTGCTAATTCAAGCACAGTGGGAGTAGGGCGAAGATGAGATAACCGAATTTGATCCATGGTTTGCTTAACCATGAAATTAATGGCTGCCCCCAGGTATATAAGAACATTAGAGACAAGGACATTACCAATCTGAACTGAGACAATAGGGTTTCCAGGAACAGTATGTTTTTCCATACACACACATCCCGTCATCAACTCTGCTGCCCTACTAACAAATTGAATGGTTTGGGGTTCCAATCTCTTCCTCTCGGGTTTCTTGAGATAGATTTTGGTGCAGAGGTAACCCCGCTTCACCCACATTCCCAGTTCTTTTCAATTTTTCACTTTACTGTGTGTAAATGCATCACAAGCTTCTTGCCCAATTCCTATTTTTTTATTCAATACGGGTCTTCTTAATCCTCTGTTCAATTCATTCATCAAATTCCTAGAATTTGATTAATGAATACCTTTACAACCTTATATCTCCCAATCAACTCACAGTCCACAAGTCTGGCAATCTCACATGCCTCTCTTGTTCCACGCTGACAAATTCAATTAAATAAGGCTGGGCTAATTTCTTGGCTCACACTTAGAAAATAAATCAATTAATATAAGGGTTTTATTTTCTTATCTCCTTTAATAATGCACTCTCCAAGACATACATATATTGACCCCACTATTTTAAACCATGCTCACTTCATCTCATATTTAAACGATGTCCCCTATCCGTATATAGTGTTGTGGTCGCGACCTCCGTTCAAACATTAAACCACTACAATATGGTTAACCCTCATACATTCCACAGGCGCTAAATTCACAAACATATTACATGGTCTATCCCTTTAATACTGTCTTTGCAAAGGTTAACGTAATAATACAATGTTCCGCTTACCAATCAGAAGTGTACAACATCCGAGCCCACACATACATAACCAATAGCCAATCGAATGTGCGCCCGTACCTGGCTTAACCTCCGAGCTCTTCCATTAAACCTCGGGCAAGTCCGACACGTGATCGCCGTCCGATGTTGAGCCTCCAGATCAACGGTCGGTATTAATTCCGCTCGGCGTCTTGTGTCAGTTTTTTAATGCGCGAAGGCACGGTTTAAAAGGCGGTTTTGTTATTTCGCTCGGGGACACGTGTCGAGCTTCCTATGGAATCGCTCGTGACTCCTCCAATACCACCTACCATATGAGAGTGGTGCGGAAATACCGCTTCCAGCCTTTACTATTCACTCAAACCACTTTCACTTCTCCTCCGGTCAAGGTTACGCCTCTCCAGGTTCCGGTTCCAACTCTGTCAACACTTCGTCGGGTGTATTTCCTCTGCGGTTCCATTATATCTTGTTAAAGGCTCGTTCCGGATTCAACCTCACTCCGTCTATACAGAAAGTCTCCCAATTAGGCACAACGCACCATTAAACTAATTACAGGGTATACGCGTTCCAATTGCCATACAAAGCCGATTTCTAAATCTCATATAATTGCTCAAGGACGCATGGCATTCTCCACAATTAAATAACAATTTCTCACGAGTCCTGAATTATGAACCCGTACTCCCACAGAGAATTCAAACGGACTGTATACACATAATCCAACCACGGATGTTCACATTTCCACAGGAATTCAATTGTAAAGAACACATGCATTTAAACGCACAGTTATATTGAACAATCCTACATTTATACAGTTAATTAATTACGACATATCGACCAGATTTTACAATTTCTTGGTCCTTTTCTCTACATTCCTATGCAGCCTCTACAGGTCTCTCGTGCAGCTCCGTGCAGGTCTCTCCCCCCGACTCTGCCACCAAGGTTTTTCTTATCCAACTACAAGGAATCGATTCAATTCCTTGATGACTCATAGACTCTTCAAATTCCTACAATTCCAATTAGACTAGCCTCCAAAAATGACTATCTCTTCGGGTGCCCATCAATCATTCGGGCAGTTACAATATTTTCCTTCCTAATTAATTAAAATAACTCAACTATGAATATTCACATAGGGAAACAAAACATAAGACCCCCTCCTACATTTATTTATGTACAAAAATTGTCTCGGGTATAATGCTTCTGCATCAGACTCCCCAGGTTCAAATGATTCATGATATCCTGATCACGTGCTTCATCTTTATCTGCCTGGATCCCATACTCTGCTCTGCAACTGGTTATTTGTTGCAGCATTCTTCTTCTGCATTCCTCCTGGCTGCCATACCTTGGGCTATAGCTTTCCATTTTCTATGCTCTCACAGTCAGTGACTGTCTCTCTCTTGCTGCTGTCAATTCCCTGCTTCCTTGCTGCTGTCCTCCTCTGAGGCATCCTCTGCATCAGGTTCCTTATCCATTCAATTTCTCTGTCTAATCTTTCCTCTGACTACAGGATGCTTGCTTCTGTTTGCTGCATTCTCATCTCTTCATTTTTTACTGTTGCCTTATTCACTATGCTTACTACCACCCAATCATCCATACCATCTCTGCAATAGTAAAACTTTTGCTCTTCTGCTGGCACCACTTCAGCTTGTTGCTCCATCACTCTCTCCAGCAACACCCCAAGCTGTTGTTCTAGAAATTCACTCTCTCCTCTTCCAAATATCTTCAGCAACCATTTTTTCCCTCTCCTTTGGCCAAACAAATCTTCTCCATGCTTCAACTCAAGTTCAGCATCTTCTTCTTCTGTTCTGGAAATCTTCAGCTATTGCCTTCCTTCTTCTTGATTGATTCCAACAATCAAATCAAGTTCTCTAGCCACTATATCTTCATCTTCTGTCAGAGTGAAACTCTAGTTCTCCACTGCTGTAACAGCCCCAATAGTCTTCCATACAGTCTTCTCTTCAATCTTCTCTTGGCTATTCGAACAAGCCAATTCATCCTTGCTATCAACAGCAACAATATTTTCCTGCATTTGAGACATGGTTGTCTCATCTTCATTCAGCTGCTCATCCTTATTCTGCAACAGCTCTTCTTCTTCTAAGACAACTCCAAGTGATGGATTGTCTTCTGCCTTGCCTGTCAACACAACCACCCCATTGGTTCCAAAACCCCAAGACCCAATGGTCCCTATTGATGATTGAATCAGCAATGCTTTTCTATATTCATCCCATTGTGTCTTCTCATTCTGCAGCCCCCAATTCCAAAATTGAGGTCTTCTCTCTTGTAAGGAATCCTGTTGATTCAGTGTACTCTCTAGCAGCTCAATTTCCCCATTCCATGGTTTAAAGTCTTCCACAGAATTCTCCTTCTCTTTCAATTGACTGCCCCATGCTGTCAATTGTCCTTCAGCATCAACAAGATCTGCACTCCTCAAACATTTGTTAAAAAAAAATTCACAAGGCCTCAAAGCCTTTCCTTCTTCTGTCAGCACCTCAGTATGCTGTCCCAACTTTCTTTTCTCTTCCATCAGCACATCAGAATGTTGATTCCAAATCTTCAAACATTTCTTGAGACTGTCAGCCAGTCTCTCTTCTGCACCATCCCCTTCAAGGATGTCTTTCTGTTCCAGCTCATAAAAATGAACTCTCTCATCTTCAATCATTTTTGTCCTTACCATCTGAACACCTTCCCTCTGTGGTCCTATCCTCTGCTCATGCCACAATCTTGGCATCTCACCACAATCTTCTCTATCTTCTGCTGTCACTATCTCCTCAGTCTTCATCAGAATAAAATCCCAATTTCCCATCTCTGCAAGGACTCCAGCTACCTGCCCATTATGGCCATTTAACAAAAGCAGCCTGTCATTATCAGCATTAATGACAAGTTAATCATCATCAACTCCATCGAAACAATCTCTTCTACCAAATAAGGAATTAATGAATTCCTTCTGCTGCAGTAGTTCCATCTATTCTCCATTTGAAAGATACTCATCATATCTTGCTTGGCAACAATCAACTTCATCTGTCACATTCTCACCATGTGAGCTGCCTTCATTAACACCTACATTCACACACAACTTGTCAGTTGTAAAAGCATAAGACCTCATGGTCTCAATTGGTGATTTGGTCACCAAATCTTTCTGCTGTTCCAAGTCTTCTATCTTTTCCAGAGATTCTTCAATGGTTCCTTCTTCAGAGTCCTCAAGCTGTTCAACCTCCAGCTTCTGGCCAATATCACAAACTACATCTCTTCTACTTCTAATATGTTGGAAATCAGAATCTTTCTCCAAATGTACATGGACATCCCCAAAACATGTAGCTGCTCCATTTTCTTCCTCAGTGACAACATCAACAGTCTGTTCACCTGCTATTCCTGAAAACACACAAAATATGTCAGATTTAAGGCTCTTGGACCCCTTGGTCCCACTTGAAGCTTCAGTCTCCAAGTCCTTCTCCAAATACTCAATTGCCCTGAGTATTTCCTTTTTCTTCCGAGCATTCATCATCTGCTCATTCTTCCTTAGTAGCCTTTGCCACTTTATCTTCCCAACCAATTCTCTGGCTTTCTTCTATCCTTCTCTCTAGTTCATTAATCTCTTCCCTGATCTCAGCTATTTCTCTCTGCAATTCTTCATCTGTGGATTTCTTCTTCCTCATGCCATTTGCTTTGGCATCTTCCCACACTCTTCTGTTGTGGTTTCTCTCAGAACCTCTGCAATCTTTGCAGTCCCTGCTATGGCTCTTAGTAGCCATTCTCTTCTCTAGGAGTTCTTCACTCACAAGCTGCACTAAGCCTCTGCAACAGCAAGCTCTATTGTTGCAACTTACCTCACCAAGCTTCTCTCCTGAGCTCCGGCTTTTGGCAAGTACTGGTCCCCTCTCTTTGGAACCTCCTGAGCACTCTCTCTGCTCTCTAGGCTTCACTCTGCAACTTTCTCAAGAACATCCCTTTTCTTCATTCATCCAACCTCAGTTGGGAATTATTTCAGGTTCTGCCACACTCTTTATGCACCCAGAATCCCTTGCTGGACTCTTCTATCACTGCTCTCAAGGCTGTGATCTACTCCTGCTGAGATGTATTCAATTGTCTGCACTCTGACTTCTGCAAACAATAACTTCCAACCAGAGTTCAAATAAGGCTCATCTTATCTCGAGAACACTAAAAATGTCCTCCTTATCCAGCCTCTAGCTGAATACCAGGCTCACTCTCTTACCTCTTAAGATCCCTAACTGATCTTGCTTCTTTTCTCTTCTTCTCACTTGCACTGCATCTACCTGCTACAATATTCTATCTTCAAATCCAGATTCTGCTCATCTGGAGACCTTCACTGCATGTCAAATCAAATCTACAATTTCCTCTATTAAACAGATCCAAACATCAACTATTCTTTCCTGTTCAGTACATGTGCATTTCCAAAACAAACTTTTCAACGAGCTAATCAAATTCTAGCTCTCATACCACTTTGGTGCAGGGGTAACCCTGCTTCACCCACATTCCTAGTTCTTTTCAATGTTTCACTTTACTATGTGTAAATTCATCACAAAATTCTTGCCCAATTCCTATTTTTTTATTCAATACGGGTCTTCTTAATCCTCTGTTCAATTCATTCATCAAATTCCTAGAATTTGATTAATGAATACCTTTACAACCTTATATCTCCCAATCAACTCACAGTCCACAAGTCTGGAAATCTCACATGCCTCTCTTGTTCCACGCTGACAAATTCAATTAAATAAGGCTGGGCTAATTTCTTGGCTCACACTTAGAAAATAAATCAATTAATCTAAGGGTTTTATTTTCTTATCTCCTTTAATAATGCACTCTCCAAGACATACATATACTGACCCCACTATTTTAAACCATGCTCACTTCATCTCATATTTAAACGATGTCCCCTATCCGTATATAGTGCTGTGGTCGCGACCTCCATTAAAACATTAAACCACTACAATATGGTTAACCCTCATACATTCCACAGGCGCTAAATTCACAAAAATATTACATGGTCTATCCCTTTAATACTGTCTTTGCAAAGGTTAACGTAATAATACAATGTTCCGCTTACCAATCGGAAGTGTACAGCATCCGGGCCCACACATACATAACCAATAGCCAATCGAATGTGCGCCCGTACCTGGCTTAACCTCCGAGCTCTTCCGTTAAACCTCGGGCAAGTCCGACACGCGATCGTCGTCCGATGTTGAGCCTCCAGATCAACGGTCGGTATTAATTCTGCTCGGCGTCTTGCATCAGTTTTTTAATGCGCGAAGGCACGGTTTAAAAGGCGGTTTTGTTATTTCGCTCGGGGACATGTGTCGAGCTTCCTATGGAATCGCTCGTGACTCCTCCAATAGCACCTACCATATGAGAGTGGTGCGGAAATACCGCTTCCAGCCTTTACTGTTCACTCAAACCACTTTCACTTCTCCTCCGGTCAAGGTTACGCCTCTCCAGGTTCCGGTTCCAACTCTATCAACACTCTGTCAGGTGTATTTCCTCTGCGCTTCCATTATATCTTGTTAAAGGCTCATTCCGGATTCAACCTCACTCTGTCTATACAGAGAGTCTCCCAGGGTATACGCATTCCAATTGCCATACCGAGCCGATTTCTAAATCTCATATAATTGCTCCAGGACACATGGTCACGAGTCCTGAATTATGAACCCGTATTCCCACAGAGAATTCAAAGGGATTGTATACACATAATCCAACCACGGATGTTCACATTTCCACAGGAATTCAATTGTCAAGAACACATGCATTTAAACACACATTTATACTGAACAATCCTACATTTATACAGTTAAGTAATTACGACATATTGACCAGATTTTACAATTTCTTGGCCCTCTTCTCTACATTCCTATGCAGCCTCTATAGGTCTCTCGTGCAGGTCTCTCCCCCCGACTCTGTCACAGAGGTTTTTCTTATCCAACTACAAGGAATCTATTCAATTCCTTGATGACTCACAGACTCTTCAAATTCCTATAATTCCAATTAGACTAGCCTCCAAAACTGACTATCTCTTCGGGTGCCCATCAATCATTCGGGCAGTTACAATATTTTCCTTCCTAATAAATTAAAATAACTCAACTATGAATATTCACATAGGGAAACAAAACATAAGACCCCCTCCTACATTTATTTATGTACAAACATTGTCTCGTGTCTAATGCTCCTGCATCAGATTTCCTTAATAATCTTGGTACAAATGGGGATCTCTTTAATGGCTTGAAGCAAAGGTATCTTAATGAAAATATTTCGAATCTCAGATGCCAAACTAGTCTCAGAAATAGGCTCACTTCTTTCCATTACTAGCCTCTCTGGGAAGGGAGGCTGGTTGGAAGAAGATGGCAAGGATTCAGAGGGTAAGGGCTGCTTAGTGACAACTTTCGAAGAATTGTTAGGAGTTTCCTCTTCTCCTTTCTCTTCAACAATCACTATAGGTTGCTTCTGATTTTCTAATGTTACAGCCCTTCCCGATATTAATTGAATATCATGAACCCCAACTGGAATAGACTAGTACTAGAACGGTAAAGGTGGGTTTGTTACATAGATCATTTGCAATAATTTATTATTGTTAGGATTGGGCATAGGTTGAGTAGGGAACTGAGGAGGTCGAAAGGGTGGAGGTAAAGGAAATGGTGGAGTAGATTGACTCAGAAGTTGAGGCATTGAATAAGGTGTATGCATAGATGGATATTACTGCATAGGTGGCTGGTGGGAGTATGGAGAATGAGTTGGCCCTCTCCAACCTTGTTGCCATGGTTGAGAAGGTTTCCCATGCTAATATTGATTCCCATACTGCCACTGCTGATTAGTGTTAGGATAAGAATATTCATGTGAATTATAACCAAAATAGTGTGGAGAAAATTTAGGAGCCATACCTGCACCTACCTGAGGCCAATTCCTTCTTGCTCCCATAGCATACAAGTATTCAGCTTCAGGCTGTCCCCCTGTAAATACAGCTTTAAGTCATGGTATAGAGGGACATTTTTTTGTGACATGGTCTTCTGGAAAAATAACACACTTATTAGTTTCTTTCAAATTAAGAGGACACGCTTTAGGAGGATGCTTGTCTCTACATTTAAGAGAGAATATACATAATGACTCTTGTTCCTTCAAGAGTTTTTGCTGAAATTTTAAAGATTCTAACTGTTTGGTAACAGTATTCATTATATCAATTTTCATGTTTTCCATTATATTTTCTAGTCAAATAATCATAGCATCAGTAGATTCAATTTTTCTATTTCTATTTCAAGTTCCTCTACCGGATCTATATTGGTTTCTTGAAAATTTCCTGCATAATTCACAAATTTGTTCAAAATTTTGCTGAGAAATATCACCTTGTCCTAATAGATTTAAATTATTTCTAGAATTATCAGTAAGTCCTCTTAAGAAAAAGGTTCTAATAATACTGGGATCAAACTTAAGTTTCAACCTTTGTAAAATATACAAAAATATTTCTAGGTAATCTTCAAGAGTTTTATCATCATCTTGTATGATTGTAAAAATCTCATCCTGCATGTCCCGAGTTTTGAAATATTCTTGATATTTAGACAAAAACACTCTCTTCATCTGATCCCAAGAGTTTATAGTGTTTCCTCCTAACCCCATAAACCAACGTAGAGCTGAGTCCTTGAGAGTAACAAGAAATAATCTTAACTTCTGAGCGTCAGTTGAATAATCATAACTTCTACACAGAATATCAAACTTGAATAGAAAAGAGTCAGGATCTTCATGAAATTTACCATGGAAATGGGGGAGAGCTGATGGTGGAATATTCTTCATTTTCGCCACAGTATCAGGATCCACAATTGGAAACACAAAAGTGGATTGTTCTTTAATTACCTAGTTTTCACCAGTCCCTTCCAAATGATCTTGATGGTCCACCATTATTTCCCTTTTACTTGTACCACTCTCAATAGGTTGATCCACACCTGAGCTGTTGTCACCAGAATCCAGGTGGATTGTTCCTGCGTGATGGGTTTGAATTGGATTGGGATTCCTAATTACAAAAGGAGACCCAATATGAGAATTGCTTTTAGAATTCTTTTGGCCCTTAGTGGGCTTCGAACCCTTACCTTTTCTAGGCATTCATTTAAAAAAAGAAAGAAAAATAACAAAAAACTTTTAGTAAAAAATGTTGTCAGAAATAAATTAACACCAGTAAAATTCCTTCAAAGAAGCTTTTCCAAACAATACTGCAAAAATAAAGGAAAAATTACCTGTATTGTATAATCAGAAAATTCTTACCAAATCAAATAGCCTCCTCGACAACGTCGCCAAAATGTAGGGTGCAGGAATTAAACTTAAGAAAACTCCTCAACACTTAATTTGTCAACCCGGGGGATCCGTAAACTTAGAGATGAAGCATAGGAAATTCCAGAGATGGTATGAATATTCCTAATATAAATCCATACTTTCTTTAAAGGAAAGATTGCAGAATCAAATTAAAAAGAGAAAAAGGCAACTTGAACCATCAAAATAATCTACGATTGGAACAAGAAATAATGCATTTGCAAGAGGGAATTAAAGATAAAAGGAAATCACTCTAGCTAATTATTGTTTAAATACTGAGTGTGTGTTTTTCTTTAGCAGAGACACTTAACAGTCTCATCAGTTGGGCCCTTAAATATGCTCCTTTAGAGATTTCCTTCTTGTGCTAATCTGTCCTGCACTTTCGCACTCTGCTTGCACTATTGCAGGAACAAAGATTTATGCATAAGGTATAAATGATGTCTTTACTAAAGGATTTTTACTTCATGCAAGGGCTTGAATTTTTCTAGGTTCAAAGCACTCACATCCCGTGGCAAGAAACTAGTTCTTGCACCGGATCAGAGCTTCTTGCACTTAGCATTTAATTCTTAAAATGAGTGCTTAATTATTGCAAGTGCTATTATACTATTAAATAAATTTGCACACATAAAAAGTGAATATTTCTGATCTTAACAGAGTGTAGGAATAAATAAACAATCAATATACATTTATCTTGTCATAAGCATTTAATGAAAGAAAGAAGATTGTGGGAAGTAGACTAAGAAGGTTTGCTGCATCACACCAACATGCACTGGTGCAGGTTTATTTCTCCTGCTTGGACCAGGTGGGGAAAACCAATCAAACAAAATTGCAGAAGAGGAGATATCACACCAATGTGCACTAGTGCAGGGTTATTTCTCCTGCTTAGACTAGGCGAAGGAAAACCAATCTGAAATCAAGTGCAGGAAATGAAATTGCAGGAAAAGGAAACTTATTTACTTCACACAACGGATCCGCTTTCACTGAGAAAATAATGCATGTGCTTAAAGTTAATTCACACTTGAGAACGTAAACACAAATTACAGGAAAACAGGAAATGGGGTAAACGTGTTGGGTTGGCTAGGCCCTAGCCAACCATCACATTTCCCTTTTAAATAAAAACGTTGCTCAGTACCTTAATCAATTCATCAGCTCAAGTACAAAAATGCAATTTGCGAAACATGAGGCGGAGCTCCCTTTTATTAATTCATTGAGGCAAGTACATACATTAATACATCATCCAGCCTAGATTCGGGCAATAACAAAATACAACAACCTGCTACCACCTCTCTGGCTGTGTCTTTGTTCTCTTCTACTATCAAAAACTCCCCCCCAGTCCTATTTACATTCTACATTATATAGATATTTGGCCAAAGGCCAAAATAGATCATTCAACTGATTACATAACCAAACGCAGAATTTAGCTTTTCGGCCTTCAAAATTAGATATTTTAGCAAAACTGGCCGTAGCCAATCTCCAGCTTTCATCCTTCACAGGTTCGGTCTTGGCTGCCTTTGGGTCAATATTGCTGTCGTGGCTGAAGTTACTCAGAACGAGGCGGTGATCAAGGAGGTTCAGATCTACTGCAAGGATTTGCTGTGCTGGCAATGATGCAAGATCCGATCCTGCACTAGGATCAATGGTCACGGTAAGTACTCTAACTACCAAATAAACATTGGAGATATCGATAAGTTACAAAGAGTGATTAAAAGTAAGAAATCATGTAATAAATAATTAATTAATGCTAAGTTGAATTAAAAATATGAAAAATAAATTTTATACGAAATATGTCACCGTGCTTGGACTGGTGCAAGATGAGGGTGCATAAAAGAGGTAAAATAGAGGTAAATGGTTATGATTTAGGAAGGGGAAAATGGAAAAAAGAGAGAAAATTAGGGGGCTAACAACAACTAACCAACTAGTCATTGAAGGCCTAGAAGAAAATATCATACATCATGCTTTTATTGATCCTATAGAGGATTATATGGAGGTTCTTATTAGCTCAAATGTTCAAACATGTACTCTCTATGAGGATCAAATACATCAGTAGTTGCCATCACATAATATAACTTTGGTTATGAGGACACATAATCAAGTTATATTGCTGATTGTCCTAACAAATAGTCAAGTTGTCCATCTGTTTCTGCTGCTACTTTACTGGCTGCATTGACATTATTGTATCATTTATAACAACAACAATTTCAGTAGAGTAGGGTAGGTAGGTGTGAAAATAAGCTCAATACTCTGAGCATATTTCCAGTTCTAGTTTCAGATTGCTTCCCAGTTTTCAATATAAGTATTTTCCAGACTTCAGTTTGAAAAGAGTGTTGATTTTGAACTAAGCCTTCTCATCCACAGAGTTTTTGTAGCAGATCAAGTTGTAGGTTTGGGATCAACCCAATGGATCAGGTCACTAGTCTATGATGTTCTTGACACCTCCTAAAGGATATTCCATCCCCATCTGGAGCTTCTGTTAGTACCCTATAATCTATAGTATCACAAGGTGACTGATTAGTATTTTCAGATCTTGTATATTGAAGATAATATTCCATGGTTGTCATTAATTTCCAGAAAGGGAAGAGAAATCCTGACTGTCAAGGACTTCAAAGGAATTAATCTGCCCTTTCAGTTCAGTGGAAAGAGGAAAGTGTTGCTGATAAGGTATGATGGTGATCAAAATTATTTTCTGCCCTCATTCCATTTCATTCATCCTCTCTACCCTCTCATTTCCTCCATATTCTGAAATACTATCCCATTCAAACCCCCAAAGCCCTCATATATAATCTTTCGGGGCTTATTATTTTATAAGCCCACTTATATAAAAGTCCTAAATTGTTAAATGTTATAAGATCCGCCCCCCAAAAAACATATGTGTGATATTTACCCTTCCACCTTTACCATTTCATCGCTTTTCATTCCTTGATCATGATCAAAATGGGGCCGTCATCACATTTCGCGGATTATATGTGTTTCACATTGGAACTAAAATTTAAAAAATGTGATTGCCAATTTTCGATTGTGAATACATAGCATCACATTTGTTTTACCTTTGTGATTGCCCGTAACATATTTATTTTAATTGCGATGTGGTAGGTCGGCCCCACCTCAGTAGCTCCGCCCCCATTGCACAACCGTTGCAATACATACATATATCATATAAACTTCATAACACTTACCACTTAAAACCTTTCGCCGATTCATAACACTTCGCTGATTGCGAGTGGGTCCCTCTTCCCCGCACTTTGTAAGGTTTAGGTGTTAACCCCGTAGCTTATAACTAAAAGATAAAGGTGGCGATGTGCACCTACTATCCAGTCCCAGTTCTTCCCTGCCACATCATTTTACCTCCTCCCCCACGCATCTCACTTCGAAGTTTTTAAACTTTGCAACGTCCGCGCTTATAACAAAACTTTAAGGTTGCGATTTGTGATGCGGTTGGTCCTACCTGTGTGCCACGTCATCCCACCTCTAACCACCTTCCACCTTTCCACCTCCTCCACTCCTCTTGCCTATGACTAATGACCCTTATCTAGTTTCGGCCTCCTCGCAGCATCCGAACTTTAACAAAGGGGTGGGGGGTCCAAAATGGATGGTATCACATACCACCCATCTAGGATACATGTCACGCCCAAGATTACTCCACACCTCCCTTGTCCAATACCGCTTAAAACTTGAGACTCCCTTCAAAAAATTGTTTCCATTGTCCTCCAAACCACCACCGATGTTACTCTACCACCATTACTTTGCTAGCTCCTACCATTTCAATTTTCTCCACGTAGTCATTTCACACCGTTCCTGTCCAAGGTTCCTCAAGTTTGTTTTTGTCTGTTATGACGGAAGCAATTGGTTTTCTGTCTAAAAGGCTCCACTACAATAATAACCAGCACAGAAGAGATAGAGGCAGTTAAGGATAGAATGGCTATCATGAAATCCAGCATAGCCACCATTGTTTACCAATGCAGAGCTAGATGTTAGTATAGTTTAACACTGCCTTCTTCGACATCACACTAGCCAGATTCAGATCATTTCACCATCAATAATGGACTGCTACAACCATTGTTTAGGCCAGATTTATCTTGTCACCACTGTTCAATCACTGCCTTAAAGAATGATAAATAGTTATACATGTGCCATTAGTTTTATAACAGTATTTTTGTTTCTAGAAAGAAGATGAGGGATTCGATCTAATTGAGCATTTCAAGATGTTCAAATGTCCCTTATAGCCTAGCTATTTTATTGTTCACATGTCAAGTAATGTTAGTGCTCTTTGTCATATAGTTAACAAGAAAGTAACTATTAGTTACTGCATTGATTGTAACCCATCAGTAGGATCAACATAAATACTTCACTGTTTGAAGTATTACGGAGGGGAAGATCAGAAATGAGTAACAATCCCATTATGTAATGTTGTTCATTGAATTTCAAGTGATTGTTTGAAGAGTAATGCAAGACCAGTTGTTCAGGATTCATGTGGTGTCTGAAATGATGAAGTCTTCTCTTGTCTTTATATGTTATGCATTGTTTCTCTTTCTTTGTATTTATGCTACCTAATTGTAAAACATAAAGTGTGAAGAATAGGAGTTTTTATCTAGAGAACCCTATTATAGGTGTGTTTATAATAGTCTATGTTTTCCACTGATTCCAAAGCGAGGAATTCTTAAGTGCTCCTCAGTTTCTAATGAACCTCACCTTGTAGTCTGATTGAGGAATTCTTAAATGCTCCTCAGTCTCTACCTAGACTTACATTTCTTCTTGTCATAGTCCATTTTAAAGTCTAAAAGATCCATGGTAGCGCACCTATCTTGCCCTGTTTCACTCATGCTTTTTTATTCTGCAATTTAATCACCCAAGCCTCTTTGACTCCATTTCCCAATGGCTTTCCCTTGCTCTTCCCACCAAAAAAATTAAAAAAAACCCATATTCACTAATAACTAGCCTAACATCATCACGTATAGCTATCAAGATATATCTAATAGAGAGAGCCCTCTCTGAGTCCAAGAAGGCTAGGTCCTAGATTCCAAAGTTGGTTTGATGTTTCCCTCTGTAGTCTGTCTTCAGCCTTTAGAAATTACAGAGTGATAACAAGTATGACCGAGAACAGAGAGAATTCTCTCTCAACTTTTTTCTCATAGTAGGTTTCCCACTAGTACTTGACATGGGGGGTAGCTTTGAGGAGTGAAAAAATAATCTTCTCCTGGTCAGAAAAGTCACGAACCTAGAAATATCCTTCTAATACATTTAATGATCTATCTACGGCGTCTGCATCTATTTATCCTTCAAATATGGGAATGTCAAAGTTTACTTGTACCTTAAAAGGAGTTGCGCCTCCAGAGTGGCTAGTGGATGTAGATGAGCCACCGGTGGGCAGTCGTTGAAGGATCTGGGCAAATTTATCCATCGTCACGCTCCTTTGTTGTTCGAGGGCCTCCTTGAGAAATATTTTGATAGGATCTCCTGCTCCCTCATCTTTATTTTCATCCCCTATGGGCAGTCATCGAGGTTTGCGAGGCTAATATTGTAAAGGTTCAACGAGATCGAGCCCTAACTCCTTATACCCCGACCTCGTTGGGGACATGCAAAGAAGGATCAAGAAAGAGTAGACTTCTATGATACCACTGATTCGGATTTATGCAATAATACAACACATATAACCATAAATGCATAGATGCAGTGGAAATAACACTTCATTTCATTAATATCAAACAACTGAAATTTGTTTAAAGAAAAAATGTAAATAAACTAGCTAGGGCATTGGTAGTTTATCTATGAGAAGAGATGTGGTGGATACAAGCCTCTGAAATGTGTTACAATGAGGCTCAAGTGGCCTATTTATTATTTAGAAACAATGGAAAACCATAAACATCCAAAAACCTAACCCTAGGAGATGAAGCCAAAACTATGGGCCCTGTTTGGGTAAATTGGTACATCAATTTCCCGAGGACGTAACTTTGGCATATGATCTCCGTTTGACACACACAATACCTCGTTAGAAAGATATATCCGAGGACTAAAAATTTTGATGTGAGAAACATGAAAGGAACTTGAATGTTTTTCCCCATTTTCCCAAAAAACGTTGTTTAAGGCCTCAAAATGGCTCCATAAGTTCATGACCTGAAAAACTTCTAAAAATAGTAAACTATGGTACAATTATGAAAATTGAAAAACCAAAAGAAATAATGGTGGGGCCCCAAGTGGAATAGGCGGTTGGACACCAATATCCACCTGGATCACAACTTCAAAACTTGGTCATCCATTTCCTTGAAAATATATGAATTGCAACCATTGGTCATGTCTATAAGATAAGGTCTTCTCTGCATAACAACAAACTCAGTATGCATTAAAGGTTTTTTTCGCTTTATTCCATTATAAAAATAACTAGCCTTTGGAGAAATATTTTTTGTGGCTTCTCTATTGAAATTTTTGGTCACTTCTTCTTCTGTCCTATAAATATTCTTAAAATCTTGTTCCCTTTGTTCTCCTAACTATATCCATTGTTGAAGCCTTGTTTATAGAGGTTTAATTCCTTCTTCATCTTTTATTTGTGTTTTTGTAACTAATGCATTAAGATCCAAATGTATGGGAAATATTTCTTCCTTTCCATATACCAAATGAAATGGAGATTGAATTGTGCTAACTATTGATGTGATCCAATTAAACCACCAAGAATTCAATAATTTTTTTATGACAACACCTCTTATTCTCAACAACTGTCTTCTTCAAAATTTGTGTTAAATTTATGTTTGTTTATTCAGCTAGGTCATTGCCTCGTGGATAATAATCAAGGATTTCCCCATCAATATTCTGTATTTTACATAGAAATTTGTAAATTTGGAACCAATGAATATTGATCCATTAACTATAATAAACTTTTCTAGAACACCAAATCTTGCTAAAATAATGTCCTCTAAAAATTGTATAATATGTTTTGTTTTAGCTAGCTTCAATGTTATTGCTTTAGGACACTTAATGAAATAATATGTTGTAGTTATGATATGAGCATGCCCAACACTTGAATTAGGATTTATAGGACCAATAACATATAACCCCACTGGCAGAATGGGATCTCAACACAAATTGTTTATAAGATCATGACTACTTTCTTTTCTTTCCCTAAAATGTTTTAACATGGCAGACATCTTATCATATCTCTAAAAGGAGATGTGAGAAGATGCCTACCATGTTAAAAAAATTGGAGAATAATAATGAAAAATTAAATAACCTATGGCATGTATTTAAGTTGTGCAAAAATGGATAATTCACATAGTACACTATAAACTCCTTTTTAGCTTAATTATCAAAGTTTATTGAATGAGCTTTCAATTAGCCTCAAAAGGATAAAATGGATTTTCTTCCATGATTTTAACTAAGTATGGTGCATAAGCAGAGAAGTCACTTGATAACGCATATAGTGTGTTTTGTGCATAAGATTTAAGAGTGTGGTGAAATATAAGCGCATAGGTGAAATATAAGGAAAACATGTGCGGGAGAATGAGGTGCGTAGAATGTTGGATGCATGGAGAAATGGATGGGTTGGGTGTTTTTCACATTTATAAAAATGTCTAAGTGTAAACTAATGTGGGATGGGTTATGTGTCGAAAGGGGGAAAATGTGTGGAGTGCAAAGTGTTGGAGCATGCTTTAAGTTAAAAGAGTTCCACACACTACCTTTTGAGAAATGGATAAGAATGGGGTTTAAGAAAAGAAAAGGAAATTTCACCTAGTACATGGGGATGATGAAATAAGTCAACAATTAGTTAAAGAGTCTTATACCTGATTATTATTATGACAAAGTATATGAGATGCCACTTGTATTTTCATTAATTTTGTAATAAAGTGGATCCTTTTGAAAATGTTTCTAAGTTTTAGTCAATTCGAAAGGAACCTAAAATAAAATGTTGTCCTATTATTCATAAACCCCCCACTATAATAAACTTCTAAAGGTTAAGAGTAGAGGCTTGGATCATCCCATGAAGGAGGGAATATGCTTCTACCTTATTATTAGTGGCTTGTATAGACCTTAGGAAAATGAAAGTGCAACGTGTCCACCTAGTCGAATAATCACCCCTCCCTACTCATCCCACCCATGGATTGTGCTTGGAGGCACCATAAAAAATAATATGAAGTATACTTGTGAAGAGATCCATTTTTAAATTATATGAAATAAATATAATGCTTCTAGCTAATGCAATTCATTATGGATTGAGGTGAAGGGATTTAGATGTAGAGAGTGGACCATCATAATTCTTATAACTCATCCAAATATTGATGAGATGGAATTTTTATAGCTTTAGAATTGTGATTCTTAAGAATAAATGAGATTTATTTCCCAACCACTTCCTTGTGATGAGCCTAACTATCTTGAAAATTTGCATTATCTAGATAACCATAATTTCCAACATACATATTTGGGCAGGGTCATCCAAACCATCTTAAAGATGGGTTTCCAAAACAAAATTTCCTTGGTACCATTTATCAAAATCTTCAAATATATTTGAAATATTTGTTGGCTAGGAAATTCTACGGAATAATCTCTTCAAAGCACTTTCCAAAACTAATTTGGAAAATAACATTCGAAAAACAAATGTGGGATAAATTCACCTGAGTTTTGGCAAAGGGTACATTGGGATGGACCTTGAATTCCTCTCTTTATGAAGCTCTCAGTTGTAATAATATTTTGTTGTGCTAACATCCAACAAAAGATGTTTACCTTTAGAAGTCCATTCAGGTGCCAAATTTTGGACAAAATTCTGGCCTTGGGAGGGATTCCTTCAAGAAAAAGAAGAGATTCATGGCATGTTTGATAGAGTAATATGGCTCACCCCAACCTCTAAAGTGTTCATCAATTTGGAGACTTGAGAAAATTATTTAAATAAGGGCTTACAATAATATTGTTGAGGTCTATAAATGGAGAAGAGCTAGCTCAAATTCCAACCTTTCCAATGCCCCTCATATTTCCACGAAAAGATGTGAAACAAAAATTATTCTCTTCATTAGAAATCCATCCATGAAGATGGATGAATGTTGGGAGTTTTTCAAGTGGAGGATGGCCCATAATTCCCTCTGAACTAATATTAATTTTCCTCCCATTCCATAGGATCCATATTATATTAGATTTAATTAGAGAGACCAGGAAGGGGAGAAGGCTCCAAATTTGGGAGCCTCCTTAGTTCAGAGCTAGGTTTTATAAATATGATTTATTATCTCCAACAAAGTATTTACAATGTATAACTTATTTTTTTATGAAACCAGCTCACAAAATAGGAGGTTTCCCCCTCAAAGAGGCTGATTTCTAAGTCGTCAATCTCTCTTTTCTTCTATTTTGAGAAGTGGTTTCATAACATTTGGTATCAGAGCTTTGGATTCTAGGGTTTCGCTGTTTCAAACAGGTCATCGTGTTATTTTAGCTATAATTATTTATTTATTTTATTTATTTTTTATTTTTATTTATTTATTTAAATTTTTTTTGCGAAGGTTATGAAGCTAAAACAAAAACCCATTTGCGAAGAAATCCCAAGGAACTTCGTGTAAAAATTTAAGATCTTGGTTCACAATATTTTTGGAGATGTGATCTGTGGAAGTTAGGTTTTTTCAAAATCTCGAATTTCATCTCAAAGAGTTGACCTTGAGAAAATCATCATAAATCTCTCTCTAAGCATTAGATTGGAATTCTATAAAAAGTGGCTAAAATTAAACAGACTGTATTTTCTGGTGTATTAATTTTAGATCTGAAGGAGAAAATAGTGACACATGGCACGCTGTACAAGTTTGCTCTACTGAACCATTCCATAATTAGGTCATTGTGGGAGATTGGGCATAAATTTTCCTTGAATAATCCAAATCAGGTTATAACTAAGGCACTGGAAAGAAGATTCAGAGGGATAATAAAGGACCAAGGATAAAATCTTGGGGATCCGAAATTACAAATATAGATTAGTTTCAATATATAGCTCTTCAAAAGAAAGAAAAAGGTGTGTATTTTTTATTTTTTATTTTTCAAAATTGCATAAGTCTTGTTCGAAAAATCAGTTTGAAGTTATTCCAAGGGCATATTGAAGCATAGATATCAGTATTGGGTTCTAAAATGGCCTCTAAAAAGAATTAAACACCCATTAAGCCCTTAGAAGGCTCTGCTATGACTCATGAAGAGGAATAAGTGCCACATGATATATCAAAATTACAAGACCAAGTGCAACAAATTTTGTTCTCGCAAAGGGTAACAAAAAATGAAATGGAAGATAAGATGGATGGTTGAAGAAAGGTGTGAAAGCTAAGATGGATGGTTTGAAGAAAGGTGTGGAAGCTAAGATGGATGATTTGAAGAATGACATGGAAGCTAAGATGGATGGCATGGAAGCTAAGATCGATGAAAAAATTAAAGGCAACATGGAAGACATGAAGGATGATCTAAAAGTAGACATGGAAGGTTTAAAGGAAAGTTTGACAAAATTGATACAAGAAATGATTCCTATTGGCGAAAAGGTAGTAGAGGAAACTCTTGATGCGAACAAAATAAATGTGAATTGTGATTTCACAAACACTAATGTTGGATTGAAGACCCACCATATTCCAAATATCGATATGAGGAAGTTTGATGGCAAGGATCCTATAACATGGATACTAGAGATGGAGCAATATTTTGATCTCCATAATGTGAAAAGCACACAAAAGGTACACATTGCAACTTTATATTTAAAAAAATACATTTGTATGGTATCAATGGCTTTTCTCTTGTAAAAAAATTGTCACTTGGTCAATTTTTATGGAGGAAATGATAGCACATTATGAGGATACAAAGAACAACACCTTCTTTAGCCAAATGATAAATCTCAAACAAAATGGTTAAATGGTGGAGCACATTGACGAATTCCAAAAATATAATATAAGGGTAACTGATATTCCATAGGAACATAGGATTGATGTATTCATAGGGAATTTAAAGGATAACATCCAACATGAGGTTTGCCTTTGGGAACCTGATTCATTGGATAAGGCATTCAAGTTGGTAAGAAAAATTGGAAGTAAAATTATGGAACAAGGAAGCCTACCACTCACATCTATAAATATGGAAGTGTTGCTACTCCTAGACTTCCACAACCTCCAAGGTTGACACCACAACAATTGGAAGAAAAAAGAGAAAAATGGCTTTGCTATAGTTGTGATAGCAAATACACTAAAGGTCATAAGTGTGCTGAGAAGATATTATTTTACATAGATTGTGAAGAGGAGGAAAAAAATGAACAAGAAACTTCAAAAGAAGAGGATATACACCAAGAATGAACCTTAGAGAAAAATGAAATGGATCTAACCATATCCTGTAATGCATTGGCAGGAATTGCCACTCCTCAAACTCTCAAGATAGAAGGACATATCAAGAAGAAAAATGTAATAGTGTTGATTGATTCAAGTATTACCCATAATTTTCATTGTAAGGTAACCAAGGAATTGAATTGCTTCCTATACCCAACACTAGAGTGTCAAATGACAATTGCAAATGGAGGAGCTATAAGTTGCTCTAGAAAGTGCCATAATATCAAGCTAACCATGGGGGAATATGTATTGAATATTCTAAATCTTTCCATTCCAATGGGAGGTGCTCTTGTTGTACTAGGAGTACAATGGTTACAATCTTTGGGGATGGTAGCTTTTAATTTTCAAGAACTTTTCTTGAATTTTTTTTCGGAAGGAAAGGAAGTTGAGTTGCGTGTTTGGAAAAATACTGCGAGAGGTGGGGGGGTGAATCAATATTTAAAACACACAAAATTTTCTTTACTTTACTAATTTCTATACGCGGATTTACTTAATCCAACTAGCGTATGTATGCAACTTTCTTTAAGGAAACTTGCGTATGCCCAGTGAAGTTATTATTCAGATAAATATTCAATAACTTTACTTAAACGAGTTCATCATTCATTCATTAGACATTTAGAAAGAAGTAAACATGTGTAGTAAGTGCATAATAAATCATCACACATAAGAAACACACATGAACACCAAGATTTAAGGTGGAAACCCAATGTGGGTTAAAACCACCGTTTTTGTCATCTCTGTCTTCAATATTTATTATATATAAAACTACATACAATATTGTACTAGCGCAAAATCATACCAGCATGCAGGCACCCACCTGTAGAAGGCTACAACCTTATCTCATTCTCCAACTGCTATTGTAAGGGAGCTCCAACCCACTAATCACGTTTACCAACCACCACTAGAAGGGAGATTCGACCCCCTGATCTTGTTTATCAGCCACTGCTGGAAGGGAGCTACAACCTCCTGATTTGATCACCAGCTCCTACTAGCAGGAAGCTTCGACTTCCTTACTGAAGGCTCCAACCCTCAACACCATCACGGACCATGTTTCATAAATTTTCACACTAGAACCACCAACTTCAATTCAACACAAATTGTAGGCCTCTTTTCATAACATTTCTAGACTGAACCCACTACACTCATTTAATCCCAATACAATACATCAAACTGAAACATATAAATGTACTGAATCATTAACTGAATCATCAATCAACCAACCAATCACTGATATTTAATCACAATCAAATAGCAACATAATCAATACTCAAACAACCCAGATCTATATGAAGACATCATTGACAGAAAATAGAAACACAGTAAAAGTGATCAGACATTTCCTTCCGCATCCTTCAGCAAAACCCCGCTTGCATGTACGCGTCTTCATAAGACATATCCGTGCTTCTTCCGAAACCAACTTGTGTATATATCTCAATATTTTTACTGAACCTGCGTGTATACACACCTTCCTTGAGTAAAGCCTGTGTATAGATATGTAAATAATTCAGGATTGCGTAACACTTTAGAACTACAAACTTACTTAGATCATACCTTTCACTACAACAAACATGTGCTAGAACACAAATCTAAACAACTCATAAGAAAATAATGAAAATACATAGTGATTTCAGGTCTAGAGATCCTGATCCATCGTTGTATTCGTGAGTGCATCATAATATCATATCTATATATTGATTATAGCCCATTCCATGCATATATACTTCAGATTGAAGTATTCATTAAATTCACATAATTATTGCACACTTAGCACTATTATCTTCACCTCCTTATATAGTTTGAACCTTAGCCAATAACATGAGCCAAAACCACACAAATTTCAATGGTATTCTTGGACACGATCAAATAACCGTTACTACGCTCAATATTGTGGGCTAGTGCCATGGTAAATACCTCTGGTACTATAAAATTAGTGTGGTAGCACATACGTGACTTTGATTCTTCATACACGTGTGCACACAAATTTTAATTTATTAACGCATGTATCGTTCTTGAATTATGTACTTTATCCATATTCTGATTTTGATCTACAAAACCTCTGTCCCATCATATTGTCATTTGGTTCCATCACTTTGTCACCTATGAGCTTATCCAGAAACCATATACTTGGCCTTTTACAAGTGGGTTGCCGTCAAGGAAAACACATTCATCATAATGCCAACAATCTCCCCCTTTGGACTTAATGGCAACCATGTTGGTGTTTGATCACCACAACCTGCAGATACCTGATAGACACATCAACATAAGAATTATTTAAACACCAAGTTACTATCCCCCTTTGACATCAAGGGCAAAGGGCAGACTAATTTTGAAACAAGGTTTCTCTTTCCTTGTAGATACAAGAGCTCTATAGATTTGATCTGCACTATACTGACCATGCTCCCCCTAAACACATGCTAAATCTTAAGACATATTGTCGCTGAAGTACATGACTCTATGAACTTTCTTATCACCAAGGACTAATACTTACATCAATCACCCAACCAAGTGGGATTACATATTTGACTCAACTACCCAACCAAGTGGGATTACATATTTGACTCAATCACCTAACCAAGTAGGTTTACATATTTGAAAGAGTCCATATATGACTGATGTTGAGCCCTAAAAGCATCTTCTCATTTTCCAAATTCCACTTCATCTTATCAATCCTTTTGTCATTTTATAGACCTAAAGATCAATAAGATGATTAAAATCACTTAAGGAATACATGCAATGACTAACTTGTTGTGCTTTTGTGGTTTTGTTGTCTTAATGATTTCTGAGCAGTTTTAGCTACAAAATGCAGTCATTCTGTAGCCATTTTGGTGTTTGAACATATTACAGGTGTCATTTGAAGAAAAGGAGTATATGGTTAGATTCTAAATCTTTCCTACATCGTTCCTTGTCATCCACGAAGGCTACGTCAATAACTGGAGATGGTTATGCACGTGGTCAAACCAAAAGTCAAAGAAGTAGATTTTTATCAGGATAAGGACTCTTGATTTGCTTTCAGCAAATAACAAGTACCTATGCTTACTTTCATTCAATATCAGTTATGTAATTACCTACAAATTTAGCTCGGTAATACCAAGAAACACAAGTTAACTTTTATTTTGCCAACGCTGTGATACTATGTTTCGAAGTATTTTTGATAATAAGAAGAAGCATAACTTTGATGCTGTATTGAAGACAAACTTGAGGAGTTAAATATTTTCATGCCAAATTGATAGCAGAGGGCCCCTGCTATCTAAGGAGGCTTCTACATGCTTTCTAGATAAGTAGATTTTAATTCTGTGTTGTTATATTTTTCATTTAGACAATTTTCTGAGTTCATATCTTTTAGTATCATGCCTTGCATTGTTTGTTTAACTAACAGATCCTCATGGTGTTGTAATTAGTCTTTTATCAAAGCTTTTCCAACATATCTCTATTTAATGAATAGATTTAAATGTGACATCTTGGGTTAACAACACTTCAGCTCTATCATTTAGATTAAAATATCCTCAGTATCCTACAACCATTCTTTTTCTTAAAAGCTTTTCCAACATATCACTATTATGCGAATGATATTTGGTTGTATTATGTTGAGTTAATTAGCATTTTTTTTTTTGCAATTAGATAGAAGATCCTCATATTGTTACAAACATTCTTTTCCTCAAAACTGTTCCAATAATTCTCTAAATCACAGAAAAGACCTAATTGTAATACTATGGGTTACTTGTTGTTTAGAAGATCCTTTTTTCGTTATATCTAGTTTCCTTCAATAAACTCTTCCAATAAATCTCTAGCTGATGAATGAGATATAGCTGTAATGTCATAAGTAGTTCAAATAATTCATAGGAGATCCTTAGCATATTATAGCAATTTTCTTCTCAAGCTGTTCCAAAATATCTCTATTATATGAATAAGATTGCGTTATAATATTCTAAGTTGTTGTCTATTTTTAGGAAGATCCTCATCACATTGGAGTTCAATCTCTTCCACAAACTATTCCAACAAACCTCTCACTAAAAGGATCAGGTTGAAATATAATGTCTTGAGTTACATTTATGTTCATTTGCAAGCTAGGACATCCATGGATTAGAATGCTCTGTTTTTTTCATCATTTTCCTAATTAGGGACATAATTTACAAATGCACTCTATTTTGAGTCTAGGGTTATCTTTTATTTCCTTTTTGTCATAGATTTGATGTCACCTTTTGAACATAGAATAGCATACTAAAACCTAAACATAAAAAAACTCAAAAACATCAACAAAATACTGAAAACAATTAAATAAGAATAAGGATACTTAGGCACATATAATGCAACTATACCTCATCAGTTTACAATCCCTGGTCTATAATTTATGCTATCAATTCAGGACACTGAATTGACTAAAAATTTTGGCGCTATTGTCGGGGAGGTATAACTAGGTAGCCTTATTTCCTATTTCCCAAAAACAATGATATGCGTAGAGAAAGAGATTCTAGGGGTAGATTTGTAAGAGGCAGAAGTTTAATTCTCACAACTCCACTCACTCCACCAAGACCAAGAAGTAGCACACCTCCAACTCAAACTCACATTCCATATTATACAGGTCATAGGCTTCCAAAAGTATCAAGATCATATATCCCATCGGGAAGATCCCCCACTTCATCCACTGAAGCAATTCTAGAGGAAGAAGATCCAAGGACTCCTACATAAGGGGTAACCTTTTTCACTTCCATAGGGGAATATATTTCAGTAGAATAATTACAAATCCCTAGTGAAGAGGAAGAATAGGACTATTTATTCAATATACCCTTAAGAGAAGAACCAGTAGAACAACTAGCTCTTCCAAATGAACCCTATATCAGTTCATAAGAGTCTATCATGGCAGAAGGGGAAGGAGAAGTATTTAATGGAGAACATACACTATTTGGAGGAGGTAGAGGAAGAGGAGGAGATAGAGGAAGAGGTAGAGGAAATGTAGCAGGAGGAAGAGGAAATGCAAAAGGAGGAAGAGGTATAAGGGAAACTGGAAGTTCTTTTGGACTCCCTATAGTAGATGAAGAGACTAATGCAACTATGAAAAACATCTCACCTTCTATTATTCCAAAATTTTATGGACTAAAAAGTGAGGATCCTAAAACTTTCTTATTTGAATTTCAAGTTCTATGTAGAACCTATGACTATCTACAAGATGCTCAGAAATTTAAACTGTTCCCTTCAACATTGAAAGGAGCAGCATTAAAATGGTTTATGAGTTTAATCAATAGGTCTATTAGGACATGGGATGATATGAAGAGAGAATTTCTACAGAGATACTTGGATTACTGTATACCAATCAACCATAAGGAAGAAGTGTTCAAGATGATGCAAAAAGAGGATGAAAATCTAGAAGATTTGTTGGAAAGATTCAATTATATCATCAAGAGGGCAAAAATGGAAACCCTAGATCAAGAAACTTTGAAAGCTCTATTGTTGAAAACAATTAGGGATGAATGGATAGATATCCTCAATATGATGGGAAAAGGGGGCATATCTCAGCTTCCATTACCTGATATAGCTTAGTTATGTATCAATCTTTCAAGAGGAAAATCTAAAACTCTAAAAGGACCAAGAGACCCTACTCTTGCAAGGGCAAGTAAATCTACAGCTGGAATAGTAAGTAGGGCAGAAATAGGTAGTATGCTTGATGAATTTAAATATGACATTTTAGGGAGTCTTAGTGAACAAATAGACACCCTTAAGTTACAAAACAAGAAAAAATTTGAAACTGATGCCTTAGCAATATTTTGTCCCAAATGTAGGAAGAAGCATGCCTTGAGAGTGTGTCCTTTAGATGCAAAAGTAATAGAGACTTGTGCAATTTGTTCAGAAAAACATGAGACCAATATTTTTCCTTCACTCCCTCATCTTAAGGTTGTCTTTCAAGAAGAAATACCCACAAATTCCACATAATCTCTTAACTTTGTCTCTAGAAGACCTTAGCAGGGACCTAAGACACATGGGGTTAATAATCAAATGTATAATCAACCCCCACCAAATTGGAATTCTTGGCAGCAACCTTGGCCCCAATCTCAACCTTGGGCACAAGGAACACAAAATCCTTATGGAAGGTTCTCCCAGTACTATCAATATCCACCTTCTTATCCCTCATATCCAACATATTCAAACTTTCCCCCACAAAAAAATCCTCAACCAAATCCTCAACAGAATCCACAATATCAAAACCAAAATCAAAACCAACCACTTCCATTACCATTTCCTCAAAAAGCAAATCAATTGTCTGCCTAGCCTATACCAAACCCCAACAATAAAAACCCCCAGAATACATATATGATAGAAGGTCAACAATTCCCAACCTATTTGATTACTCCTTTAGACATTAATGATGTTCAACTTAGGTCTGGAAGAATACTTGAAAAGAAAAAACCTTCTGTAATTATACAAGAGCAAAACAATTCTGAGGAAGATTCTCTACGGGTAAATAAAATTCTTAAGGGAAGCACATCTTTTCAAGACCAAAACATTGAAAAATAAAAACAAAAAGAACCAATAATTTCAACTCCTATATTAGAGCAGCCATCAACGTCTACTTCTACACCTCCTTTTCCAGAAAGATTACAAACTGATAGGGGTGTAGAAAAACAAATTATGATGCCTAATTATGATTTCCTAGATGAGTTAAGAAATGTTTGTATTAAGATTCCATTATTACAAGCTATCAAGGAAATCCCAATCCTAGCAAAAAAAATAAAGGAGTTGATTATGAAAAAAACAGGAAAAAGAATAAAAGAGATAAAGAAAATACAACTGGTAGGAAAAATAACAGATATAATAATGGGTAAGATTGCCATTCCTAAGTATCTAGACCTAGGAAATCTAGTTGTCAGAATAAACATCAATGGAATTGAAATCCAGAGCACACTTATTGATTTAGGAGCAGCAATCAATATCATGAGTAGACAAATCATGGAAAAACTAAAACTTCATAATCTTCTTTTTACACCCACACTGCTACAATTAGCAGATAGATCTGTGATCAAACTAGATGGGATAATAGAAGATATTCCAGTGTCCTTATATTCTTGGGAGTATCCTGTGGATTTCATGATCCTAACTCCTAAAAATGATCTAGGAGGACACCCTATTATATTAGGAAGACCTTGGTTAGCTACAACTGATGCTTTCATTAGCTGTAGATCTGGTGATATGTACATCTCTGATGGAAGTTCAACCAAGAAATTTACCTTGTATCCTCCAGCAAGAACAATCACAGAATTAGATGATACTCAGTGGATTGATGATGAAGAAGATATACAACCTCTCTTCACAATTTCAGAAATAGTGAAGATAGTCAGATTCTGAATACTTTGGAAAATTATAAGTCTTCTTCATAATTTCACAATGAGAAATTTCAAGAAGAATATAACATTGAGATCTTATCATCAAGACATATGTCTTTTTAGTCCATGGAAGAATTTGGCAGCTCTACAATTGAAATATTCCCAGGAAAAACCTTAAACATAAACAAAAACCTAGAGAAGTTTCAACAAGAAAAGCTAGTCAAAACATTACAGAGACATTCTTCTGCATATGCTTTGGAGTACACTGACATGAAAGGGATCAATCCTATGACTTGCACTCATCATATATATATATAGAGGAAAATTGTAAACCAATCAGACAACCTTAGAGAAGGATGAATCCAAACCTTAGGGAGATTGTTAAAGAAGAATTGCAGAAATTGTTAAATGTCAATTTTATTTATCCCATTTCAGATAGTCAGTGGGTCTCTCATTTGGTGATTGTACCCAAGAAGAATGGAAAATTGAGGGTATGTATTAATTACCGAGAACTGAACAAAGCTACTCTTAAATACCATTTTCCCTTACCTTTCATAGATCAGGTGTTAGACACATTAGCAGGCAAGAAGTACTTTTCATTTTTGGATGGATTCAGTGGCTATAATCAAATTCAAGTAGCACCTGAGGATCAAGACAAGACCACATTTACCTATCCTTGGGGTACCTATGCCTACCGAGTATTTCCATTTGGATTATGCAATGCACCTGCAACATTCCAAAGGGCAGTATTAGGAATCTTTTCAGATCTAATACATGACTGTGTAGAGGTATACATGGATGACTTCACAGTCTATGGAAACACATTTGAAGAAGCCTTAGAAAACTTGGAAAAAGTTCTAAAGAGATGTAAAGAAGCAAATCTTTCATTAAGTCATGAAAAGTGTTTTATGATGTTTACTGAAGGGATTGTTCTAGGACATCACATTTCAGGAGATGGGATCAAAGTTGATAAGTCAAAAGTTGAAGTCATCTCCAGACTACTAGTTCCAAGTTGTCAAAAATATGTTAGGAGTTTTCTAGGATTTACAGGGTATTATAGGAGATTTATAGAAAACTTCACTAAGATAGCATCTCCACTTTTCAAATTACTTACCAAGGACTGTGAATTCAATTGGAATCCTGACTGCCAGTTAGCCTTTGAAACCCTAAAAGAAAAATCTCTGAAGCACCTATTTTAAGGGGAGCTAACTGGAAATTACCTTTTCATATTTCAACAGATGCCTCAGATACAACTTTAGGAGCTGTATTGGGACAAAAATACCTGATTCCTTATGCCATATACTATACAAGTAAAAATTTGACTCCTTCAGAGTTGAATTATACTGTAACTGAAAAAGAGTTCTTAGCTGTTGTTCATGCCATAAATAAATTTAGACACTATATAACAGGCTATGAAACTTTTGTTCACACAGACCATTCTGCAATTAGGTACTTAATGAACAAATCAATTACTAATGGCAGAGTCACAAGATGGTTATTGATTTTACAAGAGTTTAACATCACCATTCTAGATAGGCCTAGGAAACAAAATACAGTGGCTAATTTCCTATCTAGACTCCAAAACATTAAAGACAATACTCCAATTGAAGACAAATTCCCTGATGAATATCTCTTTGCAATTACCACTCAAACTCCTTGGTTTGTTGATATTGCTAACTATCTAGTTTCAGGAAAATTTCCTTCAATTATGAATACAAGAGATAAAAGAAAGATCATTTATGACAGTGCAAAATATTCATGGATTGCTAATGAGTTATACAAAACAGGTCCAGATTTCATTATCAGAAGATGTGTTCGAGAAGATGAGATGCCTAAGATCCTCAAAGCATGTCATGATGAACCATGTGGTCGACACTTTGCTGATAAGAGGACAACTTATAAGATCCTTCATTTAGGATATTATTGGCCATCCCTCTTTAAGGATGCTAAAGAGTATGTTAAAAGGTGTGACAGTTTCCAAAGGGTAGGGAAACCTTCTCCTTTAGGTGAAATTCTACTGCAACCTCAGGTACACATTGAACCCTTTGAGAAATGGGCTTTGGATTTTGTAGGACCTATTAATCCTCCATCAAGACAAAAGAAATATATATTAGTTTGCACTGATTATGTTACCAAATGGGTAGAGGCCAAACCATTACTTTCTGCTACTGAAGCATCTGTAGTCAATTTTATTTTTGAGGATATTTTTACTCGTTTTGGTGTCCCAAGAGAAATTGTTACAAATCAAGGAGCTCAATTCACATCAAAGCTAGTGGAGCAAATGGTAGAAAAGTACAAAATCAGACACAGAAAATCTACTCCCTACCATCCACAAGAAAATGGCCAAGTGGAATCTACCAATAAAGTCATTGAAGGGATCCTAACAAAGACTATTCATTTACATAGGAGAGATTGGGTAGAAAGGCTTCCTGAAGTCTTGTGGGCCTATAGAACTACATGGAGAAACACAACAGGTCACACTCCTTATGAACTTTTTTATGGAAAACAAGTATTGTTTCCCATAGAGTTTCAAATCCAAACTTTCAAAATGGCAGTCCCGTTAGGACTTGATCTAACAGAACCACAGAATTATAGACTAGAGCAGATTAATGAATTGGATGAGATCAGACAAGATGCAGTCCAGAGAACAAGCATAGTCCAACAACAAAGGAATAGATGGCATGATAAGTACATCAAGGAAAATAAATTTAAAGAAGGTGACTGGGCCCTCTTATTTGATTCAAAGTTCAAGGATTTTTCAGGTAAATTTCAAACTCATTGGCTTGGGCCATATGAGATTGTGAAAATCTTTGAAAATGGAACAATTAAAATCAGGACAATAGATGAAGGAAAGGTAGCTTTTCTTGTAAATGGACACATACTGAAATTGTATCATAAGCCACTTTCAAGAGAGGAATTTGTCAAGAAATTTCAAGATAACATTGATATGAAGTTAGTGAAGAAGAATTCTTCTTCTTCACTAACTTAATTGTATTCTTCTTCAATATATATATATATATATATATATATATATATAATGGTATAAACATGAAAACCAATCATTTATTGGCATGTTTATACAGAAAATCTAAGGTTTAAATCAGAATTATTCTGACACTTTAGATTTTCAAAATTGTTCTTTTCTGCAATTAAGTATCATAGAACTATAAGTTGCAGATTCACTTTACATATTCATGATCCATTTCATTCATTCCGTCCATATCTCACTTTATCCATATTTCATTCCACTACATATTCATGATCCATCTTATTCCATTTCATACTTCATTCCATCCACATTTTCACTTCATTCCATTCCATATTTCATAATTTTTATAGGTACATTCTGTAGCTACCTATTCTGTAGCCAAACCTATTCTGCAGCCAACTGATTCTGCAAAAACTACTCCAGTAAACAGAGGATGAGTCAAAGAAGATTATGGAACCTAAAAGATCAATATTTTTCAGATGAAAGACAAAGCACATCAAAGAAGCAAAAATTCAAAAAGGGCTAAGGTAAAATTGTATGAAATTATTTTTGATAGAAAATCATTAAAGGTATAATGTGGCTAGGTCATATGTTTTCCTAAGTTATTTTATGATTCGAATTGATCAAACCCCTATCATAAACATTCTTCGATCAAATCCCTTTCAGCCCACTCCATAACAAATCATCATTAATTGAAAGATAACAGTCAGAACCTAGAAGTGACCTATTAAGTCACGTCATCAGACCACAACATTCATTGATGATTTTTGAAAATCTGCATAAGATTTCTTCGCGGTCATTCATTCCATGCAAACTCTTATACCCGATTATCCTTATGATTTACCACTACCTTGTTCTGTTCACACCCACTCACTGCTATTTCTTTCCGTAGCCAAACCCTCATCTGCAGAGATGTCATTTTAGGGCAAGACAACCCTTCACAGTTGCTTTTTCTTTAAGAACAGGAACGGAGCAGTGAGTTTAAGTCAAAGAAAAGAAGCAATTTTTATCAAGAAGAAATGGGGCTTATTTTAAGGTCAGAGCCAATTGGAACTAAGTATTTAGAAGGATACCCCCAGATTAAAAGGTTATTGCAACAAGCTGGATGGCTAAGCTTTATAGAGAATTTTAATGGATTTCATAAAGAAATCACAAAGACATTTTCTAGATCATTCAATAGAGAAGAAGTAGAGATTGGGGATATCAAATTCTCCATCACAGAGGAATTCATAGTAGAAGCAACAGAGCTGCCAAGACAGGGAGAACGTTGGTTTAAAAACAAAGAATTTCATAATGAGGCTTGGAGACAAATGCTAAAAAACCCAGGTATGGACACTACAGTGTTTAAGAAAGGTATTCCTAGTTCAGCTTTGAAGAATAAATGGAGGAATATGTTATTAATTTTACAAAAGTTCATAACCTGTGAAGGCAGATTTGACACTTTGTATGTTTATCACATTAGACTTATGATGAATTTTCTAGATGAAGAAATAAATCTGCCCTTTTTCCTACTTAATAGTTTGAAAATGATGTCTTCAAATGTTTAGAAAAGGCTTCAGTTCTTAGAGACTACCTTACATCATCATGGCTTAATTAAAATGTTAATTTAGTTTCATTTGAAGAAGATAGGAGATAATTGGGATGAATTCCTCCTAAGGAACCATTTTGAATAACCTAGAGAAACATTGTCTAAAGAAAAACCTGTGAGAAAAAATAGGAGAGGAAAAGATGTTAAAGTTGTTGAAGTCAAGCCTAATGTATCAACACAGGAAGACAGTGATGAAATAATCTATGAGAAGTTGGTAAAAATCAAGAAACAACTCAAGAATAAAAGGAAGGAGGAATTAACAAATGAATGTGTTAAAGGAGATGTTGTAAAAGATGAAAATCCACCCAAATTAAGAATAACCTCTAGGCTTAAGGGCATGGTGAAAAAGACATGCATTAAAGGAACTGAAATCATAAACATTGAAGATGAAGAAGTTCCAGTTCAGACCCCAGTTGACAGATCTCCTGCATATCAATATGAAGAAAACTCTGGTAGAGGAACCCCAAATGTAGATCCAGCTCAGCAGCAGTTTTATGACCATGTGGAATCATTAGAGAGAAAAGCCTCAGAGTATAAAGAAATATCCCCCAGTCCACAAGAGCCTCCAATTTAAAAATTAAGAAGAGACAATTATGAATTGGAGATACTGAATAACCATATTAAGAATGAAAATGAAATTCTAAGGGAGCAGGTTAAATTGAAAGGTAGCATTAACAGCACACTCTCTCAGAAAATGGAAGGATTATATAAAGCAAACAAGAAGTTGAAGAAAAGGAACAAAAAATTAAACAGGGCACTCATTAACCTGAAGTTCAAGACACTCATAAGGAAACCCAGGATGGCATTAACCACCAGAAGAAGAAGAAAATTAAGGTTAGATTTTCTTGCAGAAGTATCAGTACAAATGGAATGAAATTGCATGAGGACATGCAAAATTTTTACAGTGGGGGTATGTTGAGCCCTAAAAGTGTCTTCTCCTTTGCCAAATTCCACTTCACCTTATCATTCCTTTTGTCATTTTATAGACCTAAATATCAATAAGATGATTAAAATCACTTAAGGAATACATGCAATGACTAACTTGTTGTGCTTTTGTGGTTTTGTTGTCTTAATGATTTCTAAGTAGTTTTAGCTACAGAATGCAGTCATTCCATAGCTAGTTACACATTCCGTAGTCATTTTGGTGTTTGAAAATATTACAAGTGTCATCTGAAGAAAAGGAGTATATGGTTACATTCTAAATCTTTTCTACATCGTTCCTTGTCATCCACAAAGGTTGAGTCAATAACTGGAGATGGTTATGCACGTGGTCAAACCAAAAGTCCGAGAAGAAGATTTTTATTAGGATAAGTATTCTTGATTTGCTTTCAGAAAATCACGAGTCCTAAAAAGGAGTTTTAGTTTGATTATGAATTTAGAGTACACCTGTTCCTACTTTCATTCAATATCGATTATGTAATTACCGATAAATTTAGCTCAGTAATACCGAGAAACACAAGTTAACATTTATTTTTCCAAGGCTGTGATACTCTGTTTCGAAGCATTTTTTATAATAATAAGAAGAATAACTTTCTAACCCAAAGACAAACTTGAGGAGTTAAATATTTTCATGCCAAATTGATAGTAGAGGGCCCCTGCTATCTGAGGAGGCTTCTACATGCTTTCTAGATAAGTAGCTTTTAATTCTGTGTTGTTATATTTTTCATTTAGACAGTTTTTTGAGTTCATATCTTTTACTATCATGTCTTGCACTGTTTGTTTAACTAACAGATCCTCATGGTGTTGTAATTAGTCTTTTCTCAAAGCTTTTCCAACATATCTCTATTTAATGAATAGATTTAATTATGACATCTTGAGTTACCAGCACTTCAGCTCTGTCATTTAGATTAAAATATCCTCAGTATCCTACATCATTCTTTTTCTTAAAATCTTTTCCAACATATCACTATTATGCGAATGAGATTTGGTTGTACTATGTTGAGTTAATTAGCATTTTTTGTTCTGCAATTAGATAGAAGATCCTCATATTGTTACAAACAGTATTTTCCTCAAAACTGTTCCAATAAATCTCTAAATCACAGAAAAAGACCTAATTGTAATACTATGGGTTACCTGTTGTTTAGAAGATCCTTATTTCGTTATATCTAGTCTCCTTCAATAAACTCTTCCAATAAATCTCTAGCTGATGAACGAGATCTAGCTGTAATTTCATAAGTAGTTCAAATAGTTCATAGGAGATCCTTAGCATATTATAGAAATTTTCTTCTCAAGCTGTTCCAAAATATCTCTATTATATGAATAAGATTGCATTATAATATTCTAAGTTGCTGTCTGTTTTTAGGAAGATCCTCATCACATTGGAGTTCAATCTCTTCCACAAACTATTCCAACAAACCTCTAACTAAAAGGATTAGGTTGAAATATAATGTCTTGAATTACATTTATGTTAATTTGCAAGCTAGGACATCCATGGATTAGAATGCTCTGTTTTTTTCATCATTTTCCTAATTAGGGACATAATTTAAAAATACACTCTGTTTTGAGTCTAGGGTTCTCTTTTCTTTCCTTTTTGTCATAGATTTGATGTCACCTTTTGAACATAGAATAGCATACTAAAACCTAAACATAACAAAACTCAAAAACATCAAAAAAATACTGAAAACAATGAAATAAGAACAAGGATACTTAGGCACATATATTTCAACTATACCTCATCAGTTTACAAGCCCTGGTCGATAATTTATGCTATCAATTCAGGACACTGAATTGACTAAACAACATTCACTATCAATTGTATAATTTGCAGCTAGAAGGGGTATTCAAATATACCTCTTATATTTTACACTTGTTTCTATTTTTCCAAGCAGAGAACTTTCCTATTTCACTTCAGAAATTGGATATAGAAGGAAAACCTCTATCAGTTGTCTTCTGGACATCTATACTCAGAAAGGAAGGGATATAATTCAGTTATTCAGAGTTTGCTGAGTTTTTTGTGCATCCATTGACCACCATCTTGACAAAAGAAGATCAGCCCAAAATTAGTGAGGAAATGAAGAGAATTTTGCAACTATCAGAGCAAAGTAAAGTAGGAGATTGGTATTTATATAAGGAATTCACTAAAATCAGAGTTTTTGGTTCTAACTTGTTACCCTAAAATTTACCTAAGCATCCATCTATGGGGATCTTTGCCTTAGAGTACATTAGGCAGATCTTGAATTCAGATTCAATTAATTTTATGGCATCCAAGAAAAAGACCCAATTTAAACTCAAAAATCAAATTGGGCCTTTCATATGTAATCAAAGAGAAACAAAAAAAGAAGCAACAGGTCAATTACAGGAATACAAATTAGAAGAAAGCTTCCCATGAAATTATGATCCACAAGGGATCTTAAGTAAACTAAGGGTAAAATGTAAATTGACACCCTTTATCCATGAGTCAAAGCCAGATATAGAGAAATTTGCTAATCAGATTGAGTGGGTTGAGAATACTTTAACAGAGGTAGTAAACCAAAGGAATATTAGTCACCCTTTGGAAGTTTCCAAACAGCCAGAGCCATCCACTAAAAGAATTAGGGAGGAAGGAGCTTATACTGTAGAGACTACCACAGAGACTAAGTTTAAAATCATTTACAATAAGAGGCCTAAACTAGATACAACAGCTAAAGGCAAAGTAACCATTGATGTTGAGGAGACACAGCCTTTGAATACCAACACTGCACAAACAGAGACCAATGTAGCCACTGTAATCATCAGTGAGCCAAATCAGAATCAGGAACAGTTGAATAATGAAGATGCAAAAATAATGGAGAGGCAACAAAATATGGAGGCTTCCTCCTCACACTCAGCTCAGCAGAAGGATTTAGATATCAAGGAAAAATACAAGCAAATCAAATTAAATAATGAGGAAATAAAAACTGAAATGCATTCTCAATTTTTGAAACAGAAGCCAGGTAACCAAAATAGATTCTTATCAGCCTTTAATTATCCAACTCAAAAATTGATTATGTTAGTTTTACAGCCCACTGTACCAATGCGAAAGACAGTGGTTGATTATGATATGGAAGTAGCCACAGATAAAATCCATGAGTTGGATCAGATTGAATTCCATAGGAAAACATCAGAAATGCTCTATTCCACAGTGACCACAAAATCTATGAGTGCTCACAGACTTCAAAATACAATCTCTAATATGCAGGACCAAATGAAAATGGATAAATCCTCACTGTATGCAAAATATCTAAGGATAAAGGCCTTAGAAGAGTTAGTATTATAGGTAGGATATGATCCTAGAAACATAAAAGTAGTTGAAGCATTAGTCAAAAATAAAAATGAAGGCATTGTTGTGTAATATCCCCAAAATGGGACTGCTAGCAAGGCATGCCTGAAAAACACATTTTTCAGGAATGGATGCTACAACACTTGAAATCAGCCCTTGGATCCCTTAGATATGATAATCTAAGACCCAAATCCAAGATGAGATCAGAAACAAATCAAACTAGGTGGGTTAAACAGATCTCCCACACCCAGTATGGCTTGAAAAATGCCCAAAGAAGGGACTGCAGCAATACAAAAGAACACTGCCCAAAAAATAACACAGTTTTAGACAGAAGCAGTAAGAGACCACTATGACAGCTCAAAAATATCTTATACAATAGTAAATCAGATTTACAATGTGTCCCATTAAATGTACAAGAGAACAATAGAAGACTTTAATGAGAAAAACACTCTAAAAGAAGTGTTGCAACAAGTGTATTTCACTGCAAAGCCTTGACAGTGTTATTTTTATGAGTAAACAGTAGTTGTAGGTTACAACTCAGATCTAGGACAAATCTGTGTACAAAATATTAGATATATATCAGATATGTACACTATATTGTCTCTATTTTACATACCCCTTGGGGTTTTCAACTAAACATGAAGCATATGGAGCAGACCTAAGATCTCAGCAGCAGATTTCTGCAGAATTCCTGAAGCTTATACTAGAGTATTCATATCATATCTGAATATGACATGGATTAGAACATAAATCCATGGATCACCACAGTGAGAGACAAATTCTCATCACTAGAGATCACTCCTCAAATGTTGCCAAAACTCCCTGCAACTCTCCTCTTGTAGATAACGCAGTCTTGGAAGACAAACTATGTTGTAGCCTTGATGAACAGTTTAGCCTGATGCCAAGGTATGGATCTGGAGCTCTGATGATCCAATACACTCTTGCCAATGGGATAGAAGACTTTTCCAGTGAAAAGAGGCACTAGAATGGCTTAGATCTGAACAGATGTAGCCTCCACTTGCTACAGTTTACAAAGACAACAAAACCCTCAATAGGATATGCATTGTAGTTGGAAGTAGAAGCTTGGCCAAATGCCTGATAGTGGACATGAAATGAAAGACTCTTCTAAGAGGCCTCTCAAGGAAAGAGGTGGGATTCCCGATCAAGAACACCCACATGCTAAACAACACTATTCTCAGCTAAACAACTAGAGAATTAGAAGTGTCTAAACAGACAAATATTTTCAAGAAAATATGTTCAACAACCTTCTCATGTTGCTCTCCTCTTTCATTTATAGGATGAAAGCCTTGCAAAACCCTAAACTGTCTCAAAGGTTTATCTCCTTTCACATGTGTATCCTCCAACTAGATCTACGTTGTGCATCTAGGAGGTACATTGCATCTGGACAGTGCTGTGGATTTGGTCCTGTTGACCCAGTCAATTATCACAATCCCTTTCACACATAAGGGGGTTTTATTAAGGTAGCCCAGATTTAGCCTTGTTCACATTGGGCATTGATTTATTTACTTTTTTAGGAGTTTTTATTGCCCTCCTTCACACTTTTATTCTTGCAATAAGAAAATGAAACAAAATTGTATATTCCCATTATCTTGGGCTAATTGGGAATATTACAGTCCTCCCCTCCACAATGTTGCTTGTCCTCAAGCAACTGATAGAGTGAGTGTTGCAACTATTTTCCTCTTCCATTGGTGACACCATTAAGTGATAAGCCTCCTCCATAAGCTGAGTGTTCACCAAACCATCCTTCCATGAATTGCTCCATCAAAGTTCTCATGAGATACAAATAGTTCATCTCATGAGAAGACAATAGATCATAGGAAACAAACATGGTTTGCCCAATATTCTCCCTGAAATATGAGAAATAAAATACATGGGGAGTAGCCATTCCATATGGCTCATGCCTTCCTTCCCTCCTTCCTCCATACATTCCTATGAAAAGTACAAGTACATCATCCATATGGGGAATCAAGACAATGTACATACAAACATAAATTTCTAGAGGTGGGTCATAGTCCCACATGTGGAACTAGCACAGAGCATATCCTGCCTGCATCAGATCTAGATATGGTGAGAGGTTTTCCCACCACTTACTTGCTGCCCAAGTCATCTCACTATAGATTAAGGTGTGATATATGTTTGGTGCTTCTGGGAAGCACCCATCATGAAAGTAAATCTCCCTTTGCACATCAAGGGAGTGGCCAGATTCTGAATTTTTAGTGGCCCAACAATTGCCATGAGATTTACATGATACATTGCTCCTTTTAGGAGTCATGGCCTGCATAAAAATGGTAAAGGAACATGTGAAATCAGAAAATAAAACTTGTTTTACATGAACATATCCTTTATCATAATGTTTTTCATACACATGGAGTTGTGCATGGATCTTTCCCCTCTTTCCAAAGAAGGAAGAGATGGCTGAAATGACTCTTGCATAGAGTCCCATGGCTGCCCCAAATCCACATAGCTCATGCATTCTTGCAAATACTGATACATTTCCTCTTTCAAGCCTTCCCAATCAAAGCTCCTCATGATGATGTTGTAAATCCTCATGGAATACATGTGGCTGAAACAGAACTCTTTGTATGCTCCTTGTAGTATCTTATGCTTGAGCTTAGAAGCTCTAGCAAAAAATATTATACCATGATGATAAATGACCTCTCCTTGGAATAATTATCCCTCTTCATACAGATGGTCATCAAGTATCATACATGTGTGAAGATATTTGGAATAATCCACTAGCAGTTGGGATTTCCAATACAGATCTACACTGCTCAACAGTGCCAGCGCTGATGATGCATCAAAAGAAGTGTTTGTCATGTTGTTGATCCTTCCCTTGACATATACTATGCCAAAGGTGTGTGTTGGAAGGTTGTTCCTTCCCTTCTTCTCCTCCCACAACGTAGTATCAGAAAAGAGAGTGGGTGATGATGATAGGGGAAAAACATTTTCCTCCTTCTCGAGCTTACCCAAGTCTCCTAGAGCTGTAGCTTTGTCCTCAAGTGCTCCAAACCCTCCTAGATATAAGTTTAGAGCAACAAGTTGTGAGGTATTCCCCACAAAATCTGAATCATGTGGCCTCCTAGGTGGTTTTCCACTAGATAATGAGGCTTCAGGGACCATTCTCATATGTAGAATATATGGGATCCTCATGTCCTTACTTCCACTGTGCAATTTCAACTCTATTTTATGTGTGGAAGTCTCATGAAATCTGGAGACCCCTCTTAGTAGTGTAAGAGTGCCTCTTACTGGAGAATTTGCCCCATCTTATGATAGTGGATCAACTTTGTGATCCCTCCTTTGTTCTGTCTCATTGTCTTTTAGTAAAGACGCATGTTGCTCATGTCCTCCATATGGAAGATCCTTAGGAATACCTTGCAAAGGTGCAAGAATCCCTCCAGTGGAAGCCATTACTTCATCTCCATCTCCACTTAAAAATAGATCTCCTCCTGCTATCACAACGCTGGAGTATCTTCTCTGTTCTATCTCTCCCCTCTCCTCATCATTGGAGAATGCTTCATCATTAAGAGATCCTTTTTCTTGATCTCTTACTGAGGAAGGAATCCTCGTGTCTTCTCTTTGAGAAAAGAGACCTTGTTGTAGTGGGGCTTTGGCCTTGGGAAAATTATGCAGCAGATCTTCAACCCCCTCAACAATGTTTAAGACTGGAGTTGACTCCATGGAACCTTCCAAATTATGCAAATATTTAGATTTCTTGGGCTTGATTTTCCTTTCCCAAGAAGTCTCAGAATGTCTCACATAAAATCTCTTCACTAGTCTCCTAGTGAACTTTGCATGAGAAGAGATGTTTCTCCCTTTCAAGGAAGCGAACTCAAATAGACACCATGCATATGCCTTTCCTTGAAGATGCAGCACTGCTACTCTCAAGGCTTCTTCTTCTGATACTTGATGCAGCTGAAAGTATGTGTCAAGCTTCTTTACCCCAGACTTGGCTGAGTCTTTAGGTGATCCATCAAATGTTGGTAGAGAGAATCTACCCAAAGTGTGCTGCATGCACCTTTCCTTCTACTGTAGCTATTGGATCTTTCTTCTTTGAGTTGACAGAACTCTAGGAAACTGAGATGCTCTTTGAATCTCTCTGATTGAGATTCATATTCGTGGAGATAATCACCAAGAGATTCCTCCTTTGATGTTCCTCCCTTTCCTCCTTTCTTTGTCAAGAAAGTAGGCATGCTCCAACATTGCAGATCAGGTTGTGTGGCTAAATGCTCACACAAATAGTAAGAATTACTGGGGCTTTATTGATGTAAGAATCCTTCTAAGGGATCTTCATTTATCTCCCTCTTCATTCCCTAGATTTCTTCTTTCAGTACATACATATCTTGAGAAAGATTTTTTGAAAACTATTCTCTCTGCAAACTTCTAGTAAAAGGGATCTTTCCCTTTTCTTCTGAGTCTTTAGTGTAACCACACTTATTCATCAGTATTTTATTTCCATAAAAAGACATATTGGCTCTTCAATAAGCAAAGCATAGGCTGTGCCAAGATAGTTGCTTTGATACCACTGTAATATCCCCAAAATGGGATTGCTAGCAAGGCATGCCTGAAAAATGCATTTTTCAAGAATGGATGCTACAGCACTTGAAATCAGCCCTTGGATCCCTTAGACTTGATAATATAAGACCCAAATCCAAGAGGAGATCATAAAAAAATCAAACTAGGTGGGTTAAACAGATCTCCCACACCCAGTATGGCTTGGAAACTGCCCAAGGAAGGGACTGCAGCAATACAAAAGAACATTGCCCAGAAAATAACGCAGTTTTAGATAGCAGTAGAAAGAGGCCAATATGACAGCTCAAAGTCAGCTTATATAATGATAAATCAGATTTACAATGTGGCCCAATAAATGTACAAGATAAATATGGAAGACTTTCATGAAAAGAACCCTCTAAAGAGGTACTGCAACAATATATTTCACTATAAAAGACTTAAAAACGTTATTTTTGAGAGGATACAATAGTTGTATGTTATAAATCATATCTAGAATAGATATGTGTACAAAATATTAGATCTATATCAGATCTGTACACTAGACTGTCTCTATTTTACATACCCCTTGGGGTTTTCAGCAATACATGAAGCACAAAGAGTAGATCTGAGATCTACTGCAACAAATTTGCAGAAGGATTCAAAAATTCTGAAGTGATTACATCAATGAATAGATCAGATTTGAAACATACATGGATTATATGGCTAATCCATGGATCACCACAGTGTAAGGAAGACTCCTTTATACCAGAGATCTCTCCTCCAAATAGTTGCCAAACACCCTACAAATTCTCACTTGAAAAATAACACATTCCAGGGAGATAAACTGCGTTGTAGGCATGATGTAGAGTTTGGCCTGATGCCAAGTTGTAGATCTGAAGCTCCAATCAACTAATACACTCTTGCCAATGGGATAGAAGGTTTTCCCACTGAAAAGAGGCACTAGTATGGCCTAGATCTGAATAGATCTAGCCTCCACTTATTGCTGCGTACAAGGACAAACAAACCCTGAACATGATCTAAGTTTTAGTTGGAAGAACAAGCTTGGCCAAATTCCTGATAGTGGTCAAGAAATTCAAGACTCTTCCAAGAGGCCTCTCAAGGAAAGAGGTGGGATTCCCGATCAGGAACACCCAAGTGCTAAACAACTAGAGAATGAGAAGTGTCTAAACAAACAAATCCTTTCAAGACAATACGTTCAACAACCTTCTCATGCTGCTCTCCTCTTTCATTTATAGGATGAAAGCCTTACAAAACCCTAAACCATCTCAAACGTTTAGCTCCTTTCACATGTGTATCCTCCAACTAGATCTGTGTTGTGCATCTAGGAGGTACATTGCATCTGGACAGTGTTGTCGATTTGGTCCTGTTGACCCAGTCAATTGTCACAATCCTTTTCACACATAAGGGGTTTTTGTTAAGGTAGCCCAAATTTAGCCTTGTTCACATTGGGCATTGATTTATTTACTGTTTTCAGGAGTTTTTATTGCCCTCCTTCACACTTTTATTCTTGCAATAAGAAAATGAAACAAAATTGTATATTCCCATTAGCTTGGGCTAATTGGGAATACTACATGTTGCCTTGAGGAAACAGCTCAAGCTTCCTCAAGGAGAGCATCATCAAACAAAGGAAGTTTTACAGAATAAAAAAGAGAAAGATGAAATGATGAGCTTGATACTTCAACTAACAGCTCAAATCAAAGAAATGGAAGTACAAATGGACCAAGTTGTCCAAGAAAAAGAAACAGTTAAGGAACTAGTCATTCCCACTGTTATCCCAGTCATTATAGCAAAAGTACCATCTAATTTAGGAGAGAAATTGGCACCTAAAGAGCCATTGGCCACTACAGTGCCAGTAACATCTACAACAACTTCAATAACTGAGTCTTCTACAACAGTGTTGCCACCCATAGATGGAAGGAGTCAACTAGTAAAGGAAATGGAGGAAATGTCCTTGAAAACCAATGAAATCAATAGATTGACCAAGATAATTGAAAACCTGGAGAAGACAAGCAAAGAAGCTCAAATAGATGCCAAAATACATGAACATAATGCTCACAGATTGAGTGAAGAGGTAAAAAAGCTCCAGAAAGATTTAACTCTTAATGATCAAGTATCATACATTAAAAATTACTTATGGAATAAATTAATTGAAGCTATTCATGATTTTTGGCCATCAATTCAAGTAATTTTTTAGCAGAGAGAGTTACTATTAGCAGCTCAGACAAAGATACAAAAGACATAAGAGAAATTGGCAGATAAACCAGAATAGGCTATTAGGTTAATCAATTTCCTAAACAGCAAGAACAGATAGAAAATTGAAGAGTTAAAGATCAATTATAGAATAGCCACAATCCTATAAATTAGGAAAGTAACCACTAAAATAAATCTACTGAGACAGCTTGAGGAAAAATGTGAAGGAATGAACACTATTGTCACTAGATTCATGGTTAAATTCAGCAATTTGAGGCAAAAGTGACTTCCAGATATTATGGTGATTAATGAAAAGTTAATGCCTCAGAATGATTATGACAATATTAGAGAACATTCCAAAGAGCAGGTGAACAAGCCAACAGGGCAAGGAATTCCCATAGGGAAAGTATTGCTAAAAATTTTTGAAGATATATTTTATTTGCAGTATGAAATTACAAATTTGTTTGTCATCAAGGCCACATTTGCCAAGTACGTTGAGGCTGATGAGAATTTTAGGAAACTCAAGAACATTATAATTCCTAAAAATGAGTAGTGGCAGGAATTGACTGATTTTCTATGAAGAAAGAAAGGCAAACACATGAAGAATAAAAATTATGTTTGTTGATTTCACAGTAAAAATAGATTTTTACGGCAAGAAGGTAGTTTTATTGAAGGTAAAGAGTATCCGAATTGAAAGAGGATCAGTAATAAAGAGTATCAGCGTGAAAGAGTATTAGTGAAGGCAACTAGATTTTGAAAAAATCTTAAAAGCCAGCTGGGAAGACACATAAGCATCCAACTGCTTCTTATCTACAAACTCTTTCCATTTATTTTGAATAAAATACGACAGCTTGCTAGTTTGTTGGGCAAGATGTCACTATTATTGTTGTAAAAGATTTAATTTTCCTAAGTTTATTCCTAGAAGTCATCTAGGATATTTTGTAAGACATTTTATATAAATACTTCACTCTTGGAAGTAATTTTTGAGTGGAATAAAATTGTTGGAGATTACTATAGATAATTTTTTGACTTGAAGGCTTTGGAATTCGATTTTGAGCAGAAGACTAGATCACCTTTTTGGCATCATACTTCAGGATCCCTGTGATAAGCTATATGGAGTGAAGTACCCTCTTTAAACTTATCATTGTTATCTTCTTTTGTTTCATGCATACCTCTGTGTTTTAATTCTAAATATGAATGTATAACTAGGAGTATTACTATAGGACATGTTAATAGCACCCTGTTTTAAACTAGTTATCATTTCTTTCTTTTCTTCTGATTTTTGGTGTAGGGAACCCTTAATTTCTCCCTCTCCTGTTTGACCTCTATCTTCTACTTCCCTTTTCCGGATCTAAGGATTCTTAAGTTCCCTTTATCCCGATCATACCATATCAAAAACCATTTTTCCCAAGATCTCCAAGGGTTGTCTACCTTGCCCTATAGACATTTTACCTTTTAGACCTTGATCCCAGTTCTGTTAGCTTGACTTAGACTTTATAGCCCAATGGACAAGTATATTTCCCTCTATCTACCCTCCAAGTGAAATTTTCCCACCAAATCCAACAAAACAAAACCAAATCTTCACTTTAATGACTAGCCTAATATTCAAAACCAAAGAAAAGTTCAATTTGAAAGAGAGAGCCCTCTCTGAACCCTAGGAAGGCTAGATCCTAGAGTTTGAAGTAGGTTTGTGGTTACCTCTAGTATTCTTTGACTAAAAACCAAAATCCCACAACTTAAGAATTTACTGGAGTGATAACATTACTAGCGACCATACTGGGGAAATAGCCAATCCTTAGTCATAAAATTAGTCTTAAAGAAATCTTTTAAATCATCCTTTTACTTTAAGATTGTTTTTATAGGTTGTGGATATTGAAAAATTGTAATTCTGGCTTCTAGGAAAGTCTATTATACCAGGTCTAACCCGGATCCTAAGCCTGCTATAATAGTAGATGACCTAGACCGAATTGCTAAAAATAAAAAACAAACAGAAAATTTAGAGGCTGAAATCTCATTGATAAGACTCATTTCATTACCCAGTGAATTAGAAAGTCTGCAAGACATTGATTTTGATTTTAAATTTGAGCATTCATTATTTAAAAGTAAATTTGAAAATGATTTTAAAACTGTTTTTTTAGACCCTGATTTTATTTCATTTTTGAATACAAAACATAAATCTATTGCAGTAAGTTCTAAGAAAGCTGAATATCATACCAAAGTTGAGGAAATTAATGTTACTATTCTAAAGGATATTGATGAAGCTATTGAATTAGCTCATTTATTGACTCATGCAAACAAACCTTCAGCTTCCCAATTACATACCACAATAATTCCAACTAAAAATTCATCTCTTTATGCTATCACATCATTCCTAAATCCTACTACCAGCTCATCTACAGATCCATTTATCCCTAAACTACCTCTACAACCCAGAGTATTATTTCCACCAATCACTTCATCCACTATATCCATTAGTTCACCTTTTGATTTCTTAAATACATCATCCTCATTTCCCAACACTTCAAATACTATCTTTATTTCATCCACTGTCATTTCCAGCACAGCTCCAAGCAGTTCAACCTTACCTCCTAGTCAAGCTAAGCTTCAAGCTATGGCTGCTAGATATGCCCCACTTGTCCTACCACAACAACTTCATGATATGCCACAAGACTATCAAAACAAAATACCACTGTTTGATGGCACTACTCAATATTTTTCTCAACAACATATTACAAAAATGACAAATTTTTTTGAAATTTATGAAATTGATGACTCAGATGTTCAAATGAGACTGTTTGCTCAAACTTTAACAGGAGCAGTTAAGAAATGGTTTAAAGGTTTAGCTGCTGGTAGTGTAACTTATTTAGCTATCTTTTTTACTTTGTTTTTAAATAAATGGGAGGAGAAAAATAACCCCCTCCAAATTTTTTCTAAATTTGATAATTTAAAAAGAGCTTCAAATGAATCAGTTCAAGATTACTGCACTAGGTATAATAGTGTTAATAATTCTATCCCTGCAAATTTGAAACCTACTCCTTATTTCGTTCTGCTCAAATTCCCTGATGGATTTGATACAGATATGGCTTACCAATTAAGGGAAAGAGATGCAGATACCTTAGGAAAAATGCAAACTGATGTAGTAAGTGTATAAGTGAACATTCTAGCTAGAAAAGCTAGACTTAGAAATGAAAGAAGAGTTACTATTAAAGAAGAAAATGCAAATTCAGACACAAAAATGGATGTTATAGCTAAAAATTTAGAAAGAGTAATTGGTAGATTAGATAATATGGAGAGAATACCTCAGTTGGATAACCAACAACAGATTAGAAATCCCGATTTTAGAAAAAATATAAATTCTAGAAAAGGAAAAGAAACATCCCTGGACCAAACTATTAGACCACCATTCCAAGAGAAATATGCTGAAATTTCTCAGAATAATAATGACGATGAGGAGGATACTATTAATCTAATGGGAATTGATGACAACAATACTATTTTCCTAACTCGGGAAGATCAAGAATTGTTTGAACTTCAACAGCTTAAATTAGATTCTAGTGAATCCTTTGATTATAAGCAAGGTAATGACTATGCAATAAATGAAACACACAACCAATATAACCTTAGAAACAAGAAAAATAATGAGTCTTCTACTAAGAAAAATTCCCAAAATCAAAATCAATAAATAGTAGAAGCCCCTAAAACAAAAGTTCTGCAAATTCTCCCAAGGGAAAATAATCAAAACTCAAACTCTTCCCAAAAAATTTCTAGTCCAAAGAAAGCAACAGGTCCTAAAATTGTTGACATTACTGATGAAATTTTCATGTTGCAAAAGATTCTCAAAAATCTGCTGCTACTAAAGTTTCTAATTCTGTAAAAACAACAAATTTAGATCCCAAAAATCCTTCTATTGATCGTAAAACAATACACCCAAAAACTGTTGCTTCTAAAGCTTCTATTGAAAATTCTAAATAAAAAAGAACATCTACTGCTTCACAAACAATCCTTGAAAAGAAAGTTAGAAGTAGTAAGACAAAGGAAACACAAATAGAGAATCCTAAAATAATTGAAAATGAAAAAACAACTGTAGAAAATCAAGATAAACCAACACAAACTACAGTTACCAAAGAAGAACTGATTCAAAATAGTAAAGCTCAACCTACATTCAAAATACAATCAGAAATTGCAAAACTTAGAATACCAATTCATTTGACTGAATTGGTAAAGAATGACTTTTACAAATCAACCATAACTGAAACATTGAATATGAACAATGGAGAAGACTCCATAAATCTAAATGATGATCAACCAGAGTTGATTTTTGGCCCAGATGTAAATGGAAAACATGCAGATGGTGTAGTTCCTCCATTCTATATCAGTTTAACCATTCATGATCAAATTCTACATAACACAATTCTAAATTCAGGAGCTTCCCATAACTTAATGCCAAAGGCCATCATGGAAACTCTAAATCTAGAAATTACAAGGCCATACAAAGATTTTTTTTCTTTTAATTCCAATAAAGTTAAATTCTTAGGTTTAATTAAGGATTTGTGTGTAACTCTAGTTCAATACCCTGGTAAGAGTATATTAATGGACATTGTAGTAGCTGATATCCCACCAAAATATGGTATGCTACTTTCTTGCTCATGGAGAGCAAAGTTGCAGGGATCTATACAAATGGACATGTATTATGCTACTTTCTTGGTTTTTGGATAGCCTAAAAAGTTATATAGAGAAACATTAATGAAATACATGGTAAGTAGTGCTGAAAGATCTATAAACTACCCAATTTACTCTACACCAACTGACCTTGATTCTTTCATTCTTTGTAACTCTGTAACAAATGAAATTCAAACTGAACTAGTAGAGAAAAAGAAAGAACCAAACAATGATAAAAAATTTCATGAATCTCAATGGCATTTAGATTTTGAGTTTATTCATTTTACAATCCCAGACTAAGCAGATATAGAGACATTGTCATAGATTTAACTGATGATTTATTGGAGTGCAAGTTTGTTGTTATACCTAGAAAAAAAAATATACAAGCTCGTTGTCTTGAAAATTTTGCTAGCACATGAAACTTACCATTCAAACCTAATCACAGATATACTACTGAAGTCAAACATAGGCCAATAATTCCAGATAATCTTAAGTATTGGCAGATTTTTTCTCAGGATGAACAAATTTACAAGTTTATGAATAATGAAGGAGAATTTCAGAATTGTATTATAGATACAGATTGTACAGTAAATCATGATTTGGATTGTGATATAGATTTAAATGACTTAGATGTAAATAAAATAAAGTTTGATAAACCCACTAGATTTAGTCAAGTTGACATAGATAGTTTAGAAAAAGTAGAAATTGAAGAAATTGTTGAAGATGAATCAGATATAGTGAATCTTAAGGATAATTTTCTACCTAAAGTTTTAACTCCCTTAGAGGATCTTTTTGACTCTAATGATGTAGCTAGAAAAGCAAAAATGGAGCTAGTAAGATCTGACATAGAAGAGTGTAACATTGGTATAGAATCAAAACCAAAGATAATCAAACTGTCCAAAATTTTACCTCAACAAGAAAAGGATAAATATATTGAGCTTTTAAAGGAATATCAAGATGTGTTTGCTTGGAGTTATGAAGATTTAAAATCTTATGATACAAAGATAATTTAATACAAGATTCCAATAAAAGAAGATCAAAAGCCATTCAAACAAAAGTTGAGAAGGATTAACCCTGTGCTATTACCTTTGATTGAAAAAGAATTTAAAAGAATGTATGATGCCCATATCATTGCATCAATCAGATATTCTGATTGGGTTTCAAACTTAGTTCCAATAAGAAAAAAAATAGGAGAAATTAGATTGTGTGTGGACTTTAGAAATCTTAAAAAAGTATCTTTAAAGGATAATTACCCTTTACCCAAAATGGACCACATATTACAGAGGGTAGTAGTTTCTTCAAGGATTTCATTGTTAGATGGTTTTTAAGGATATAACCAGATCCTAGTTCAAGAAGAAGACCAATCTAAAACAACATTTACTACTCCTTGGGGCACTTTTATGTATGTAAAAATTCCCTTTGGACTAATGAATGCAGGAGAAACCTTTCAAAGGGATATGGATATAGCCTTTGCAAAGTAAATACATGAGTTCTTAGTTATTTACTTATTTGAAATTAATGTGTTTTCCAAAACAGATAATGAACACTTGGATCATTTGAGACAAGTTTTCATTAAGTGTAGGAAATATGGCATCTCTTTAAATCCTAAGAAAAGTCTTTTTGGATTAGAGGAAGGTAAGTTAATTGGACATATAATCTCAAAAGAAGGAATTAGGATAGAAGAAATTCTGAACATCAATCCACCAAGAAACATCAAAGAAGTACAAGCTTAGGTAAGATCAATTTTCTAAGAAGATTCATATCTAATCTAGCTGAGATAATTAGAGAATTTAATAACATGCTCAAGAAAAATTTAGTTCTTAGATGGAATTTTGAGGCTCAAAAATCATTTGACTCTATCAAACAAGCCTTAACTAAAACTCCAGTCCTAATAAGTCTTGATTTTAAGAAAGACTTCATGTTTTTTTCATTTGCTTCAGAACACACCATTGCTGCAGTTTTACTGCAGAAAAATGATCAAGGATTTTAACAACCCATATCTTTTTTTCAGTAAAGCCCTTAGAGATTCCTCTTTGAAGTACAACATTATGTAAAAAAAAATCCCTAGCCTTGGTTAAGGCCATTAAATACTTCAGATTTTATATTCTCTACTCACACATTATTGCCTATGTCCCAAATTCTATAGTTAAAGACATTCTTACTCAAGATGGCCCTGATGGAAGAAGAGGTAAGTGGATTGCCACTATCTTGGAATATGAAATAGAGATTAAACCCAAAAATCTCATTAAAGGTCAAGGATTAGCCAGACTTATGGCTGAATCCAATTATAATTCCCTAGATATAAATTTTATTGCTCAAGTTGATGATCAAGAAGAGACAGCGACTCCATTGATCAGTGAAGCCTTTTCACACTCACCTTGGTATACAAATATTATATTTGTAATCCAAAACTTACAAGCTCTTCCTGGATTGTCTAGAACTAAAGCTAGATTTTCGAAACTTAAAGCAGTAAGATTCTGTATCTTAGATAATGTACTTTTTTGGAGAGATCATACTGGGATTTCACTAAATTGTTTACTAAAGGAAGAAGCTGACAACATACTTGAATAATTTCATGCAGGTGACTATGGAGGACATTTATACTAGAAATACACTGCAGACAAGATTCTGAGAGCTGGTTTTTACTAGCCTACCTTGTTTGCTGATGTCAAAAAATATGTTACTTCATGTCATAAGTGCCAAATATTTGAGGGTAAGAAGAAATTATTACCCCTCCCTTTAAAGCCAATTTCAACTGAAATTCCATTTCAACAATGGGGTTTAGACTTCATTGGTGAAATTCACCCTCCCTCTTCAGGCCAACATAAGTGGATTTTGACAGCCACTGATTATTTTACTAAGTGGATTGAAGCCATACCTTCCAGACAATCCACTGATACTGTCATTATTTCTTTCCTAGAAAACAACATCATTTCAAGATTTGGGTGCCCTCAAAAGATAATTACTGATAATGTAGCAACATTCAAATCCAAGAAAATGATTGAATTTTGCCACAAATACCATATTACCCTAGGCCACTCTACTGCATATTACCCCCAAGGTAATGGCCTAGCTGAATCCTCAAACAAAAGCCTAGTAAATATCATCAAAAAATTACTTGAAGGCAATAAAAAGACCTGGCATAAAAATTTAGTCAATGCCTTATGGGCAGATAGACTTACTACTAATAAATCCATTGGTACTTCACCTTACCAACTAGTTTATGGAATGGACGTTGTTTTTCCTTCCTCCCTAGGTGTACCAGTGATGAAAATAATCCAAGAATTACAAATGACATTCAAAGAAGGATAAATCAAACTATTCACTTGCAACAAACAAGGGAAGAAGTTTATGTCAAATCTCAAGTCATTCAGGATAAGATCAAGAAAATATATGATAAAAATACTAAAGAGGATGATTTTTACATAGGACATAAAGTGTTAAAATGGGATTCCAGAAGAGAAGACAAAGGAAAACATGGAAAATTTGATTTTCTATGGAAAGGGCCTTATGTAATTTATGGATATAGAGGAAATAATGCTTTCTTTCTCAAAGAATTGGATGGAACAGATCTGCTAGAAGGACCAGTTAATGGCAGAATGCTGAAGCACTACTACTCACCTGAGTTAACCAATAGTTAGTTTTTATTCACTTTTACCATTGTACATATACATTGCAAAGTTTAGATTGGATTGGATGTTTCCTTAGAAAAGTTGAAGCCCGAAGAGAAGGCCCTAAGCTTTGAAAATTAAATATCATAAATATGAATAAGTTGCAGATATCAGAAGACATTTATAGGGTTACCTCAGTCAAATTTCAAAGGCTACTAGTCTTAGAGTCCTTGATATTTCACCAGGAAATGTCATCCCCATGTGGAGCCACTGTTAGGGTCCTATAATAATAGGGTTCATAAAATTTTGAATTGAATTTGATAAGTCTTGTAAATATGTACATACCTTGCATACTGCAAGTTTTTTCCCCATATTTTGAAAAAATGAAAAATAATAAAAAAGCAAAAAGAGGGTAAAAAGTCCTAAAAGAATAATCAAAGGACTTAGAAAAATATAAACACCAAATGACTTAGTCAATCCATTGCAGCCTCTAGTTGTTGATATTGAGCATATTCCTCTAGCAGACATTGACTACAAAATAGTCGATCCTATAGTTGAGTTCAATTTGTTAGATATACACAATTGGTGTTTTGAAAATCCCTAGATGATCAAGAAGATGTCCACATTTGGGAATCAAATTTGCCCAAATATGTAGTCCCCCTAACACACCCTTGTCAAGAAATTATCAGATTGTGTCACCAGTACTACATCCCTAAACAGAGAGCTATTGTCAATGCAAACAAAGATGTCCTATTTACTATTATAGTAGAGTCTATAAACCAAATATTACGACTTCAACCAGATCCTCAAGTAGTCCCATTATCTATTGAAGCCCTCACTAAGTTATACATTAACTTAGACTTTCCTAAAAGTTTTTATGATTTTCCAAACTTTCATGCCTCCTCATGTTGAAATCCCAAAATTAAACCCTCCATATTCAACTGCCAAGTTCCTTGAAGGTTCAAGGCATGTTATCTCCGTGCTTTCCTTTATACTTGGGTATTTCACCGATGAACATACTAATGAGTCAATATTGGCATTTTTGTCTACATTTTCTCCAGGACAGTCACCCTCAGTCATATTTGACTATGCTGGTTTTATAGCTGATACAATTCACTATCAATTGTCTAATTTGCAGTTGGAAGGGGTATTCAGATATACCTCTTATCTTTTACACTTGTTTCTATTTTTCCAAGAAGAAAACTTTCCTATTTCACTTCAGAAATTGGATATAGCGGGAAAACCTCTATCAGTTGTCTTCTAGACATCTATACTCATAAAGGAAGGGACAAAATTCAGCTATTCAGAGTTTGCTGAGTTGTTTGTGCATCCATTGACCACCATCTTGACAAAAGCATAGCAGCCCAGAATCAATGAGGAAATGAAGAGAATTTTGCATATCGGAGCAAATTAAAGTAGGAGATTGGTATTTATATAAGGAATTCACTGAAATCAGAGTTTTTAGTTCTAACTTGTTACCCTACAAGTTACCTAAGCATCCATCTATGGGTATATTTTCCTTAGAGTACATTAGGAAGATCCTGAATTCAGATTCAATTAATTTTATGGCATCCAAGAAAAAGACCCAATTTAAACTCAAAAATCAAATTGGGCCTTTCATATGTAATCAAAGAGAAACGGAAAAAGAAGCAGCAGGTCAATTACAGGAATACAAATTAGAAGAAAGCTTCCCATGGAATTATGATCCACAAGGGATCTTAAGTAAACTAAGGGTAAAATGTAAATTGACACTCTTTATCCATGAGTCAAAGCCAGATATAGAGAATTTTTCTAATCAAATTGAGTGGGTTGAGAATACTTTAACAGAGGCAGTAAACCAAAGGAATACTAGTCACCCTTTGGAAGTTTCCAAACATCCAGAGCCATCCACTAAAATAATCAGGGAAGAAGGAGCTTATAATGCAAAGACTACCATAGAGACTAAGTTTAAAATCATTTAAAATAAGAGGCCTAAATAGGATATAGCAGCTAAAGGAAAAGTAACCATTCATGTTGAGGAGACACAACCTTTGAATACCAACACTGCACAAAAAGACCAATGTAGCCACTGTAATCATCAGTGAGCCAAATCAGAATCAGGAACAGTTGAATAACGAAGATACAAAAATGATGGAGAGGCAACAAAATATGGATGCTTCCTCCTCACACTCAGCTGAGGAGAAGGATTTAGATATCAAGGAAAAATACAAGCAAATAAAATTAAAGAATGAGGAAATCAAAACTCAAATATATTCTTAGTTTTTGACACAGAAGCCAGGTAACCAAAATAGAGTCTTATTGGCCTTTGATTATTCAACTCAAAAATTGAATATGTCAGTTTTATAGCCCATTGTACCAATGCCAAAGATAGTGGCTGATTACAAAAAGGTTGATATGGAAGTAGCCACAGATAAAATCCATGAGTTGGATCAGATTGAATTCCACAAGAAAACATCAGAGATGCTCTATTCCACAGTGACCACAAAATTTATGAGTGCTCACAGACTTCAAAATACAATCTCTAATATGCAGGACCAAATGAAAATGGATAAAGCCTCACTGTATGCAAAATATCTAAGGATAAAGGCCTTAGAGAGTTAGTATTGCAGGTAGGATATGATCCTACAAACATAAAAGCAGCTGAAGCATTAGTCAAAAAGAAAAATGAAAAAATTGCTGCCTTGAGGAAACAACTCAAGCTTCCTCAAGGAGAGCATCCTCAAACAAAGGAAGTTTTACAGAATCCAAAAGAGAAATATGAAATGATGAGCTTGATACTTCAACTAACAACTCAAATCAAAGAAATGGAAGTACAAATGGACCAACTAGTTCAAGAAAGGGAAACAGTTAAGGAACTAGTCATTCCCACTGTTATCCCAGTCATTACAGCAGTAGTACCATCTACTTTAGGAGATTAATTGGCACCTAAAGAGCCATTGGCCACTGCAGTGCCAGTAACAGCTACAACAAATTCAATAACTGAGTCTTCTACAACAATGTTTCCACCCATAGATGGAAGCAGTCAACTAGTAAAGGAAATGGAGGAAATGTCCTTGAAAACCAATGAAATCAATAGATTGACCAAGATAATTGAAAATCTGGAGAAGAAAAGAAAAGCAGCTCAAATAGATGCAAAAATACATGAACATAATGCTCACAAATTGAGTGAAGAGGTAAAAAAGCTCCAAAAAGAATTAACTCTTTAGGATCAAGTATCATACATTAAAAATTACTTATGGAATAAAGTAATTGAAGCCATTCATGATGTTTGGCCATCAATTCAAGTAATTTTTGAGCAGAGAGAGTTACTATTGGCAGCTCACACAGAGATACAAAAGACACAAGAAGAATTGGCAGATAAACCAGAACAAGCTGTTAGGTTAATCAATTTCCTAAACAAGAAGAACATACAACAACTTGAAGAGTTAAACATCAATGATAGAACAACCACAATCCTAGAAATTAGGAAAGTAACCACCAAAATAAATCTAATGAGACAGCTTGAGGAAAAATGTGAAGGAATGAACACTGATGTCACTAGATTCATGGTTAAATTCACCAATTTGAGGCAAAAGGGACTTCCAGATATTATGGTGATTAATGACAAGTTAATGCCTCATAATTATTATGACAAAAAGATCAGAGAACATGCCAAAGAGCAGGTGAACATGCCAACAGGCCAAGGAATTCCCACAGGGAAAGTATTGCTAAAACATTTTGAAGATATATTTTATTTGCAGTATGAAATTAAACATATGTTTGTCATCAAGCCCACATTTTCTAGGTACACTGAGGCTGATAAGAATTTTAGGAAACTCAAGAACATTAGAATTCCTAAAAATGAGGAGTAGCAGACATTGACTGATTTTCTATGAAGAAAGAAAGGCAAACACATGAAGAATAAAAATTATGTTTGTTGATTTCACAGTAAAAACAGATTTTTACAGCAAGAAGGCATTTTTACTGAAGGTAAAGAGTATCCGAATTGAAAGAGGATTAGTAATAAAGAGTATCAGTGTGAAAGAGTATCAGTGAAGGCAACTATATTTTAAAAAATATCTAAAAATCTTGCAGGGAAGACACATAAGCAGCCAACTTCTTCTTATCTACAAATTGTTTCTATTTATTTTGAATAAAATAGGACAACTTGCTAGTTTGTTGGGCAAATTGTCACTATTATTGTTGTAAAAGTTTTAATTTTCCTAATTTTATTCCTAGAAGTCATCTAGGATATTTTGTAAGACATTTTATATAAATACTTCACTCTCAGAAGTATTTTTTGTGTGGAATAAAATTGTTGGAGATTACTATAGATAGTTTTTTGACTTGAAGGCTTTGGAATTCGATTTTGAGCAGCAGACTAGATCACCTTTTTGGAATCATACTTCAGGATCCCTGTGATAAGCTATCTGGAGTGAAGTACCCTCTTTAAACTTGTGATTTTTATCTTCTTTTGTTTCATGCATACATCTGTGTTTTGATTCTAAATCTGAATGTATAACTAGGAGTATTACTACAGGACATGTTAATAGCACCCTATTTTTAACTAGTTATCATTTCTTTCTTTTCTTCTGATTTTCGGTGTAGGGAACTCTTAATTGCTCCCTCTCATGTTTGAACTCTATCTTCTACTTCCCTTTTCCGGATCTAAGGATTCTTAATTGCCCTTTATCTCGATCATACCATCTCAAAAACCATTTTTCCCAAGATCTCCAAGGGTTGTCTACCTTGCCCTGCAGACATTTGACCTTTTAGGCCTTGATCCCAGTTCTGTTAGCTTGACTTAGACTCCATAGCCCAATGGACATGTAGATTTCCCTCTATCTACCCTCCAAGTGAAATTTTCCCACCAAATCCAACAAAACAAAATTAAATCTGCACTTTAATAACTACCCTAATATTCAAAACCAGAACAAAGTTAAATTTGAAAGGGAGAGCCCTCTCTGAACCCTAGGAAGGCTAGATTCTAGAGTTTGAAGTAGTTTTGTGGTTACCTCTAGTATTATCTGACTAAAAACCAAAATCCCGCAACTTAAGAATTTACTGGAGTGATAACACTCGTCGCGGACCTTGATGTCTGAAATCTCGCTACAAGTCTTAGTGATAGCCTCTTCCAACTGTCGTTAGTTCTGAGTTACCTCATCATGTTTGTTGAGTGCCCTATGTAGTTCTTTCAGTATATTTTTGTTGTCCTGTCACACTCCTTCAATGATCTGTAAGGCTTGTTCTTCTCACACCTTCAATTCATCCATGACACCTTGGTGGAAGTCATGTAGTGTCTGTATGGGTAGGGTAACAGGATTTGAGTTGATTTTGTCCCACTTATTTTCTCACTCTCGATCCACTGCAACTTCAAACTATAGCGCTCCTCCAGGTACCTGCAAAACTCAAACATTAGAAGTCATTTCTAATCTATGCTCTAGTTGTGCCTATTGGCTCGCTTGGGCTGCTTGAAAAGCTAGTTGTTCATGTGGTCATGCTTTATGTGCCAACACCTTAAACTCTTGCATGCCCTAATACACCTCTTTCAATACATCCTTGTATTTATCCTCAATCTTTACTCAAACATCTTCAGTGATGTGCAACAACTTATCACTAATCTCATCAATGTCCCCCTCAGTGAGGACCATCGGCTCCATGCCCTTTGATATTTTTGACATATGCTTTGTCCACGCACTTGACGTGGGCAGTATCCTTCTCTTCACAATGAAGGGGGAGTCCACTGGCTCTATATTGGTCAAAGTGTCCTTAACCGCCCTGCTCTTGTTCCATGCCTTCAGACACTTTTCCGTCCCTTTTTGTCTTCTTCGTTGTTTCTTTCTTTGTTTCCTTCTCTATTATGGTGTTTTTCCCACTGGTACCTGGATGTTTTGTCTTTGTGCCTCCACTAGGTGGAGCTAGCCAATATAACGTTCAGTTCTTTGTGACTTGCGCAATATCGGGTTCAGTGACCAAGTATGGTAGAGGGTACCATATTTCTATGGGGTCCTTCTATGCCCTGATGTACACTCTATGAAACTCAGCCTTGAAATCTACCACCCCACGGTAATCCTCAAACAAATTCGCTAAGAGCCTAGGCCACTGACTCACCATTGTGAGTAGATCCATCTCCATGAGAACCCAAAATGTCTTATTCTCCATCGCTTGGGTTGGTTCCTTTGCAAACCATAGCGAGGCATACCTCACAGCTTCACAAACATTTGGGTCCATGATGGGGAACTATGAATCCTTGGTATCCTTTCATGCTATTAATGCAATGAGCTATAGCAACCATGCATAGTGGAATTGTTTCCCTTCCTCTTGTGCTTCACGCCAATCATCAATAAATTATTTGAATAGGTAACCAACCCAGTTAGATTGTACCCCTTTACTGCACTACGCATCCAAATAGACCATGGGTGTCAGTACTTCGTTTGCACAGCATTTCCACATTATTTTTCTAGCAAGGATGTGCACGGCGAAGCGCATAGATGGATCATTGATGGAGATAATTTCATAGCCCCTAACCTTCTTTACTATTTTGTATTGTTTCTTCATTTCCTCGGCGACTGTCTTGTCCTGAATATTTCACATGAACTCATCCATAAGGTTCCTTCCTTGACAGGGTAGCACAATAATCCTTATAATTAACATATCATCGATGGGTATCCTCTCTCCCATCTAGAGGCACTCGACATGAAATAATGCCAATAGTTGTCGAATGCATATGGTATTGATATTACTGCATCCAAAATGGGGAACATAGAACATGTTAATTAATCCTACTTGTTGTATCCCCAGAGCCCAATTGTGTGGCTCCAACCTGGTAACTTCGTTTTCTAGGTAATGCACCACGTGGAGGTATCGACTAGGCTCAAACTGGGGATATTTTATTATGTCGTTGATGTCCCAGTCCTCCATCGTTAGGTTCAGTAATTTTGCCAATAGTTCTCCCTCAAATGGTACATCATCAAGCAGCAACGATGTGAATACACTGAACTTCGTGTAATCGGGGTCCTTCATGGACTTTGCACTCGGCTTTCTGGGTGGTAAATATGGTGGTAGCCTATAAATACGCTCTACTTCTTCTGCTGCAATATCCTTCGAAATTTCCACTATGATTTCTTCCTCGTAAGTGTCCTAGATTTCCATTGGTTGCTTCTTTTTGTCTAACGGATGCTTAGACCTCTTCTCCTTATTAGTTTTCTTTTGTGGTGAATGTCTTACACCAGGGCCCGCAGCTAGCCTCTTCACCAATTGTTTCTTTGGTTGCGCTGATTCTCTTGTAATCGATTGCTTCCTTGGCAACCTCGACCCTGTCACACTCAAAAATAGTGTAGCGGTTATGATTCTTGTTAATCCTCTCCTTAGAAACTGTTGGAACAGGGTCTCCTACAAAGTTGCGAAACTGGTCCATTTTGTATATTTCTGATTATATTTAGTATAGCGCAGGGGTCTTGGGGTGGGTCAAAGCCCCTAAAGCATTGTAAATGGGTCAAGGGTAGACCAAGAGTCCGCAAACCATAGTTTGTGGACCATTGGATGCATAGGCTAGAATAGTAAAAGTAATTGAACCTTTTTAAGTTGTAAAAAAAGCCAAGAATGATAAGAGATTGCTGCTAAGTGAAAATCGATAGATCTAGTCAGGGTTTTTGGGTAAGGACTCCTACTGCTATGTGCGCAGAGGGCCTCTGTCTTGCTGTGTGTGGAACCTACTGCTGTGTGTGCAGGTTGGGTTTTTGGGGTTTTGTAGGTAGATTTGAAAGATTAATGAATGTGGAAGTATTGTTGCCTATCTGAATCCACTGGAATTGTTGTGATATGAATCTGTGACATCTTGATTACTTAGTATATGCTATTGTGTTATTGGTTTAAGTTGCGAACATACTTGTGTACTTATTTATGCTGTGATCTGGGTTTTTTCTACTTGCTTCATACAAGAATATCAGAAATAGCTGTGTATTTTTATATGAATTCTTGATATGTTTATTTCTGTGAGTAATATTGTTATTACACACGTGGATACGAAGGGAATCTAGGCTTGGTGATATCGGATCAGGTCATGATCAGGGTGAACGCAGCTCTGCTTGACTTACCTACCCTCTCCCAGGGTGCGGAAACTTGGTTCCAGCACCCACCCACACTACTTCGGGTGAGACTTTGGCCTGTGAAAGCAGGTCACTGCTGAAAGGGCAAGTAGTATAGGGGTTTGTTGGCAAACCTTGAACATTTGAACCTGGGTCAGGACCTGTTGAATATGGCAACAAGAAACAGTGAAGGAGGCATCCTGAAACATCTTTCCTGACCTTAGTTGGAAAGTGATCACCTAAACTAGGTGGGGGCCACACAAGTGATTTTTGTCGCAAAGTCTATTTTTAGACTATGTCTATTTTTAGACATATGGATCATGGTCTATGAGTTGCAGGATGCTATTTATGGATTATTGGTCGAGTTGGTAAAAATAGATGGACCTCTATTTTTAGACATTGGGCGGTTTCTATTTTTAGACTGCCGGGCTAAAAATAGAACAATCAAATATTATTAACCCTTAATAATATTTAGACTATAAACATTATCTTATCCTCTTGGAGCACTTCAGTTTGATGCTTGGATGTGGCACATGCAGCTGATAGAAGGAAATACGCTTTTCGTAAGGGTTAGTTGAGCTATTGCATGGTTGACTTCAGTTAGAACTCATGTGGCAGAGTTTGGTGGAGTTGATGAGACAGTTGGTGGAGTTGTGTTCGGTTTAACTTAGTTGAACTAGTTGTATTTAGTCTAACTGAAAAATACACTAGTGATGAGTGGTGTGAATTAATTATTAATTAATTCACTAATTATTAACTCATAAATCAACTAAAGAACACATCAGTTAACTGCAATGCATGGACAGTTCAGTGGAGACTAGTGTTAGAGGTGGGTGAAAGGGTGAGTCTACTATCAGTTGTGACTATAGCTGTGCATGAGATTTGCACACACATTGATTGAGATTTCCAATGAGGATTTCACAGTACATGCCATTGGGAATCGAACTTGGATCTCATCATTATTCATCTTGGATTGCGCAGTAGAGGCAGGCAGACTTGTGGAGGAGATTTGAACCTATGACTTGTTCAAATCTGAGCTAGTTTGTGTGTAACTATTGGAGATAGTAATGAGTACTTGTGAGGAGTATTGTACTATGATTGTTACATGTTCTCTATCATTATAATATACATATAGTTGGGGGTTTTTAGCTGTATGCTTTCCCCATTACATACTATGTTATATGTGTGCTTGATTATGTTTTAATGTGCGCATGCGACTGCTTCTATTTCCGCATATTGATGATCAATTGTAGAAGAGGTTATGTATTATGCATTTAAGTTTAAATAGTGTGTAATCGTGGATAATCTCTCGTTACACCATTTTTTGGTCATCTCACCTTTTATTATTAGATGGACCCAAGTACACCATGTAAGACCAGTTTTACCCCAAGTAAAACTGCTTCCACTATGTTAATTAAGGAAACCCCAAAAGGAATAATTAATTAAACCACAATTTAATTATTATTCCCAGTCATGTTTAACCCAAAAACAAAGAAATTAATGAGATACACCCATAGTTATCTTATTATTTTCTAGGAATAATTATTTAAATAATATTCCTTGTTAAATATGACCAAATCAATCACTATTAATCAAATAAATCATTATTTATTTGATTATATCCTAACCACTTCCTTAAAAGGATAAATAAATCATTTATTTATTTATTCCTCACTAATCAAGGGATTTGACCCAAGTTAAAGTCCCTTTCCCTCCAACAAATAATAATAAAATATTCCATAGAGGTGGATCTAGATTTGATTAACATTATTTTAATCATGCACCAAGATCTAGAATGACCCAATATTTTGTTATAAATAGGAGGGTTTTCCCCTTCATTCTTCACCTTTGGTTGCATATTAGATCACTCTGGATCTATACACTTGGTCTCATTTCTGCCATTTTGCTCCCATTGAGCTCTACCTTCTACATTGGGTTTTCTACATCTACAAGAGAGAGAAAGCTTAGATCTGAAGTGCCGAGGACTACAAAGAACCCATCCCATTGAGGAGATCTGGATACACCTTCTTGTTTCCTCCCAGGTGCCCTGTAATATAAAAATTCATTCAAAAAATCGTGTTCTTGTCTTGTCCGTTGGATGCATGGAGCAAACTCTTTACTTTACTGCTTAATGTCTTTCCATTTATAGATCTGTTTGTTGCAGCACTTTAACTACTAATTGCAGATCTGAAGATGTTTTGCAGCTATTATTGTTGTTAGGGCTATTAGTTATGCGTAGCTAAAGTGGTTCTTTTTCGTACACTTCGACGAAGAATTCATACTAACAAATGGCGACTCCACACGGGTTTTAAATTACGACCGCCGTCGTTTCTCATATTCCTTGTCGTTTCTCATATTCCCGCATATCCACGCCTACTCGTGCCCTAGGGCTTCTTTTTCAAATGCTTAGTTTTCTCTTTTCATGTCATTTTTCTCACATAAAACCCTAAAAACTTAAAATTTCTAACTTCCGTGTGTTTCTCGGCCCTATTACGCGTGCCACCACCGCAACTCGCACTACAACTTTTCAAAATCTGCCGCCTCGAAACAACTTGATCGGGGTAGTTCACCTTTTGGCCCAAAACTCGGCGACTCCGGACGATTTTTGGCCCTTGCTTCCTCGCGACCTCATCCCGATAAGGTCGAACCTCGCGACCGCTCTTTTCCAACATTTTTTCGAAATTCTTCGGCCCCGCCGCAGCTTCTGCCAGGGTTTTCCAGCCTCTGTCTCAGCCCGCCTTGACCAAGATCTGATCTGTTTTTACTCATCTAAGTGGGAACCCAGCCCCTTAGGGCTTTAGTACCCTCCACTTTTTGTGGAAGAGTTTCAGTTGTTTCAGCCGTCGGTTTCAGAGCTTCAGCCCCCTCTTTTTCCAGATCTGTTACCTCACTTTCAGATCCATCGAAATCAGCCTCTTTTCCTTTCAAATCACCTCTTGTCGTTTCTGCCTTGCCCCCCCTGGTTTTTTGCTGATTTCCCTTTTTCCAGCCACCTTGCCTCTGTCTCTTGGCTGTGATCTGCACCCCTTGTCTGCAGCTTTATCCTCCAGATCTCTGTCCCCTTTGACCCTAGATCCGTCGAGCTTCCTTTGTGTGTGTTTCCATAGTTTTTCCCTTTCTTTTCAGCATAGTTGTGAGAGACCCACCTTCTTGGTTTAGATAGATGCATACGTAGCTGTTATTTTTCTGTTATTTCAGCATTTTATTCTGTTCTCTGTAGGTTTATTTTCAGCTACGTCGCACACTTTTTCTTGCTCTCAAACAACAGAAAGGGTTTAAAAATTAAATTAACGCACGCCACACACTGACCCTAAGTGAAGAAGCGCCTGGTTTACACCGCCTGGCAAAGACTCTAAAATCAATTGTCACTGCACCTTTTCTGCCCTTGACCTTCTTGATTTTGTCCCTTTCTGCCCTTGTCAGTTTCCTTCTTCCTGTCATCATTGCGCCCCCAAGGCGCCTTTCCCGGAGACTTCTTGGCCTTCACCCTCGGTTTCCGGTTGATCGACCTGCTCCGCACCGCCGTCGTCGAGCCAGTCCACCTTCGAGTCCGCACTCCGACTCCTCTCCTGATTCATCGGGTCCCCCTTCTCCTTCCGGTTCTCCCCCTTTTACCTTCACCATGTCCGGATCAGGGCCTAATGCTAGCGGATCTCCCGGCCCCAATGCCGGCCCTACTTCTAGCGGAACCGTCACAACCACTACTCCGGCCACCCCTGTGCTGCCGTACATTGCAGGCCTCAGCCTCCCCGATTTCCGTCAGTTGATTAATGATCCCATTCACCACAATGCTACCTGGCCCACTATGCCCACCAAGCTGCCCTCTGATATCCCTAAGTTCGAGGGCCTTACCGGAGAAGATCCAACCAATCACGTCCGATCTTTCCACATGTGGTGTTCCTCCAATTCCATTACCGATGACTCCATCCGTCTTCGTTTGTTCCAACGCACGCTTACCGGCGAAGCTTCTAAATGGTATGTCGAACAGGCCACTTCCTCCCATACCACATTCGAGACTCTTGCCCAAGCCTTCTTGTCATACTTCCAGCTCCCTCTCCGATACGACACTGGTACGGAGCTCTTGACTTCATTTAAGCAATCCTCTTCCACACGCCTTTCTGCCCATGTTCAGGAATGGCGACGAAGACGGAGCTTATGTCGAGCCCCTCCCTTTGAAGATCGGGCTTACATGGACTGGTTCCTTCGCACCCTCCCATCTCCCATCGGCAAAGATGTCGCCTCTCACTTTCCTCAATCTGAAGAAGCCGCCCTCCAAATAGCTTTAAAATATGACCTGATCTACGCTCAATCTGGTTATGTTTATACCGTTCTTCCTGACATCCCCAGGCCCGGTGGCGCTAACGCCCCGGGGCATCTCATTCCGCCGACGGTATTGTTGGATCTCTTTCCCACCCCTCTGCTCACCCTCCTATGAGCCATGGCCTTCCTCAGGGGGGGGCCAGCACCTCTAGCACTCTGCCCCCTCCCGGCAACATGTATCCAGGATACGTGCATTTGCCTCCCTCCTTTTCTTTTCCCCAACCTCCGCTTACCCTGAATGTCGCCCAACCCAACCCTTACTTTTATCCACGTACTCGGTGCGTCACCTCCTCCAAGATATGCGCTTCCGCCTCCTTGCCTCTCACAACTGCGCAACAAGACATACCACCCCCTCCAGGGCAGGTATTTGCACAGCAGGGCGCGACTAACCCCCCTTCTTCTCAAAGAAGGCGGAGAGGCAATCCAAATCAATCTGCCCCTGGTACTCGTGGGCCCAATCCCGGTATGGACCCTAACACTGTCAACCAGCAACAGGGCACTCAGCCCAAGCCGGACAGGCCGCTTCGTACAAATAAGCCTTGTTCGTGTTGCGGTGTTTATGGTCATTACACCCATGATTGTCCCCTCTTACCCCAGATGCGGCAGATGTGGGAGTCTCAAGCCACATTGCGTGGACAACACGCCTCCCCTCATGCTCCTCCTAATGTGGCCACTACCCAACCAGCTGTGTTTACTGATCCTTTCCCTCAGCAAGGATTCATGGCTACCCAACCCCCCGACAAACATGTAAACACACCCTCGTCCATTTTCAGTTCCTTCGACTACGTATCCTTATGATGCAAAACATCCCATTCCCTTCCGTCGACCTTCACTCTTCAAACTCCTGGCCCGCCAAGACTCCCATGCCTCCCGCTTCACCGCTTCCCGAGCCTCCATCTTCGTGTTCTGATGTGAGTTCTTTCGACATCCAAAGGGGCCTTTACACATCCCTCAACCCAAAGTTGAGGTTCATCCAAAGATTCCAAAGGGACCATTACGCCGAATGTCGTTCCTGGCCGAGCCGCCACAGAATCATACTCGATAGTAGATGATTTGGCACAATCCCCTGCTGCCATTTCCACACTGGAACTCCTCCAGTCGTGCCCTTCTCAAAGGAAGGCTCTACTATCTGCCGTGGGCGCTGTTGATCCCGCTGATGACCAAATGATTGTTTTCGACGCCACTCAATCGGACCACCCTCCTCTTCCTCCTTCCGTTGCTTTCCAAATCCCAGTCAAAATCCGGAACGCCACTGTATCCCGGTGTATAATTGATGAGGGGGCATCCACCTGCGTGATGTCCGCTTCGGTTTGGAAGCAACTCGGATCCCCTGAGCCGGCCCCTTCCACGATCACCCTTCGAGCGTGGGACGATCATGCCTCCCAGCCCATTGGCCTGTTTCAGAATCGTCCCATCACCCTAGCCTAGACTGCCTGTGCTGACGCTGGTCACACACGCCTGACTACAAATATTCTATTGGCGACACACCTATGCCATGTCTGTTGTCCCATCCGCGGTCTTCCGCAAGATGTCTTTTCCACATAATGGAAAGATAGTCACCATTGACCGGCTATCGTATCATGAGCCGCCGTCTCCATCCGCCTCCGAGACGACCATCTCTTCTGTAGCCAACAAGCAAACCGTCGATTCTTTGACCAGTGTCTCCCCCGGCGTCTATAAAGATTCCACCCTGCTTGGTAATTTTCCTCACCTTCCTCCCCCTCCTGTTACTGACCCCAGCTTGTCGAATGTTTGCATGATGCAATCGTCTCAGGCTGCCCATAAACGGCCTGCCTCGGCTAGCCCGCACCCTCCTCCCCGCCCTCCGCAACCCGCTCCTATCCATCCATCTCAGCCAGCCGGACCTCCTCTTTCTGGCCCTCCCCCTACAGCTGGCACCCCCGAACCTCTTTATCCTCCAGGCTCGGTCCCCCCCGGCCTTAACCATCTTGGAGCCGTACCTCCTGGTCACTACCCTGCTGGACAGATCCCCTTCTTGGCTCCCCCTCCCGGAGTATACTCTGTCCCCGTCATGGCCACCCTCTCTCTCCCTAACTTGACCTTGGGTATTTCGGTTTGGTACCTTGACCCCCCAGCCGCCACCCCCCCTGGTCACCCAAAACCTTACATGGCTTTGACACCGGTTCAACCGGTCCCCCTCGCTTCCTCCATAGCCACTGTGCCCCCAGCACCTCCACAGGACCCTTCTCCTGTTGAGTCGGCTCCCGGGAAGAAAGGAAAAGCCCGCAAGGGGGCAACCAAAGACCAAACCACCACAACCACCTCGGCTCCTTCCCCACCCTCGAAGCCTTGTGCCTTATGTGATATCATCGGTCATGCCACCCATGCTTGTCCCGAGTTACCCCGTATTCGCCCCATGGTAAAAGTCGCGTTCCCCGACACTACGGTCCCCGAAACTCCCACTCCTGCTTCGACCGTCTCCAAGAACCCCAAGACTCTCCGCACCAACAAGCCTTGTGCTTTGTGCGGTTTCCATGGCCACTACTCCCATCATTGTCCTCACCTGACGCATTATCGTGCCTCCCTTGAGGTGATCCGCGAGTATGAGGTTGAACAAAATCAATCCGCCTCTCCCATTCTCGCGCAGTATGCTGCAGCCCAGCCTGAGGATTCCCCCGCTCCCATCCACATCCCCCCCCCTGATGTCCAGATGACGGAGTCTACAGTCACCATTCTTTACCTATCCTCCTCTGCACGACCTTCGGAGCCTCGCCCGTCTGCAACCTCCCCCGTTGTGTCCCTTGATGCTCGAGATCACTCCACTTGTGTCTCTGTTGACCTTCGCAGCCTGAGTCCTCGCCATGTTTCCGATAGCTCTCATACATCACCTTGTTTGAGTTTTGCTCATCCTGCCCCTTCCCCCCGCCATTACCGCTCGATGACTTCTGCCCCCTCACGCTGCCGTCCTTTCCTTTCATCCCCTCATGTATTGTCTTGTCACACCACCTTGCGCATCCCCCGTCCACATCCTTTATCGGTTACGCCGATGGTGCAAGTCGCTACTCCAGGAATCTTGCCTCGGCAGGGTGGGCCATCTTCACCCCCTTGCATGACCTCGTTCTGTCTAACGGGGTATGCATTGGTTCTGCCACCAACAATCAGGCCGAATACGATGCCGTACGTGGCCTACTAGCTGATGCTTTGCTGCATCGCATTCGCCATCTGCACGTTCATTTGGATTCCTTGCTTCTTGTCATGCAACTAAATGGTGTTTATCGTGTGCGTAACCCCGTGCTGTTTAGACGCTATTTACGAGTAAAAGTCTTAATACGTGCGTTTGAAACCATAACTTTCAACCATGTACCCAGAGACCAGAATCACTACGTAGATAGTATTGCAAACCATGTTCTAGATTGGCATTTATCACACTCAATTCATACAAGACAATAACATTAAATCAACCATCAAAAGACGATGCATATCCATAATATGTGTTGCAAACCATATATTGATGAGTCCATCTACTCTGATACACATGACATGCCCATAGCATGTTCCAAAAACTGGGGGCACCATACGCCCCCCCATACATATACATGCGACACGCCCATAGCATGTTACAAACAAAAAACTGGGGGCACCATATGCCCCCCCATACATATACATACGACATGCCCATAGCATGTTACAAACAAAAACTGGGGGCACCATATTCCCCTCCATACATTCTAGGGGGCACCACCTGCCCCTACATACATCAGAAGGGGCACCATATGCCCCTAATCACTATCTGGAGGCTCCCGGGCCAATGGCTCTGCCCCTGCAGCATGTAGCTCCCGCATAGTTTGACCGGCCATCGCCATGCGCCGCATGATACCTCGCCACTCCGAGGGGAGACCAACACATGGCTCTATGCACTAGTCGTCTAAATCCTGCCACCCGCGCTCTGATACTCCGGTCAACAGCTGCTCACATCTACGGCGGATGTCCTCCAGTAGGGCGGCTGCACCATCATTTTTCGCTGCTCTCGATCTACTCGGACCCGTAGCTCCAGACGCTGCCGGTCGTCCCATATATCCGGCCGGTTTTACCGGTGCTATATCTGCATACCAAAAGTCCCTGAATTAGTATCATTATTTACTATTCAAAATACTTTAAACATGCCCATATAAGAATAGCAATTTGTCACTTACCATCGGGCCCCCAAACTCGACCAGCCGGAAGTGGCAAATTCGGATCCCCATAGTAGCTCATCCCACTATAAGGGTAGTCGTCTATGTACAACGGCATCTGATCCCAATGGGCAAAGAACTCCGGTCGAAATGTTCGCCCGACCGCCCCTCCTCCTCCTTTGCAGAGTAGTCGTCCCCAACGACGCATCCTGGGCTCTCTCGGGCCCCCATCCGGAAGATGCACACGAGGCCTCAAGGTCGGGATCTTCTCAAAGAAGAAGGCGCACAACAAAGTCCCATATGAGCAATCATGATTCACCTGCCGCCTGCATAGCGACAACTGTCGCTTTAGCGACACCAACATCATTTGGGCCCACCCAAAGTAGGTCCCACTCAACACACTCTCCACTATCATCATCTGCCCACTGGTGATGTGATGGAACGCCTGGGTGCCCAGGATTCGCAGCACAGCTGCGGCCACTGCACGGGTTTCTAGCCTCTCTAGATCCCCGATCGATATCCGAGTCCCCTTGACTTGGAAACCCGGTCGACAATGGCGTTCCACAAACCCCATGATATGCCGCCCCCGCGGCAACACTGGCTACGTGTCTCCCACTATCCCCAATGGTGGGAGGCCGGTCAGGAAGTACACATCCTGGACCGTCAGTTCGATCCTGTGCCCCTGCACTACAAAGATCTCCTGATCTGGATCCCAGTAACTGATAATCCGGGCCAGTAATGGTTCCCCTGAATTCAAACTTGGATCCAATTCGTTCTCATCTTGGATTGCGTAGTAGAGGCAGGCAAACTTGTGGAGGAGATTTGAACCTGTGACTTGTTCAAATCTGAGCTAGTTTGTGTGTAACTTTTGGAGATAGTAATGAGTACTTGTGAGGAGTATTGTATTATGATTGTTACATGTTATCTATCATTATAATATACAGATAGTTGGGGGTTTTCATCTGTAAGCTTTCCCCATTACATACTATGTTATATGTGTGCTTGATTATGTTTTAATGTGCGCATGCGACTGCTTCTATTTCCGCATATTGATGATCAATTGTAGAAGAGGTTATGTATTATGCATGAAGCTTAAATAGTGTGTAATCAGGATAATCTCTGTTACACCATTTTTTGGTCATCTCACCTTTTATTATTAGATGGACCCAAGTACACCATGTAAGACCAGTTTTACCCCAAGTAAAACTGCTTTCACTATGTTAATTAAGGAAACCCCAAAAGGAATAATTAATTAAACCACAATTTAATTATTATTCCCAGTCATGTTTAACCCAAAAAACAAAGAAATTAATGAGATACACCCATAGTTATCTTATTATTTTCTAGGAATAATTATTTAAATAATATTCCTTGTTAAATATGACCAAATCAACCACTATTAATTAAATAAATCATTATTTATTTGATTATATCTCAACCACTTACTTAAAAGGATAAATAAATCATTTATTTATTTATTCTTCACTAATCAAGGGATTTTGACCCAAGTCAAAGTCCCTTTCCCTCCAACAAATAATAATAAAATATTCCATAGAGTTGGATCTAGATTTGGTTAACATTATTTTAATCATGCACCAAGATCTAGAATGACCCAATATTTTGTTATAAATAGGAGGGTTTTCCCCTTCATTCTTCACCTTTTGTTGCATATTAGATCACTCTGGATCTATACACTTGGTCTCATTTTTCTGCCATTTTGCTCCCATTGAGCTCTACCTTTTACATTGGGTTTTCTACATCTACAAGAGAGAGAAAGCTTAGATCTGAAGTGCTGAGGACTACAAAGAACCCATCCCATTGAGGTGATCTGGATACACCTTCTTGTTTCCTCCCAGGTGCCCTGTAATATAAAAATTCATTCAAAAATCGTGTTCTTGTCTTGTCTGTTGGATGCATGGAGCAAACTCTTTACTTTATTGCTTAATGTCTTTCCATTTATAGATCTGTTTGTTGCAGCACTTTAACTACTAATTGCAGATCTGAAGATGTTTTGCAGCCATTATTGTTGTTAGGGCTATTAGTTATGCGTAGCTAAAGTGGTTTTTCAGATACTCAATGGAAATAATTCATACTATCACATAGGTGAATAATTCAGCTATTATTCAAATTTCTACATGGTATCAGAGGGAGAATTGATCATCGGATCTATTACAGTGATTACAATTTATTTCGGTAGACAGAGTCTGTAAGCGGGCCAGGTAGCCTCTGGATCCATCCTTTCTTTGAAAGGTGATATATCCAGTAAATTCCCCTACAGTCGATCTCTATGCTAGAAATACTTTTTTCTCACATTAGATCAGAAGCGGTTGAGTTTTGAGCTGGTGGAATTCGAATTTGCAGCAGTGTTTTCTTGGTGTCGAAGTCAAAATGTCTTATCAAGGATTGTGATTGGAGTATGCTCTTGAAAGCAGATCGAATTATATTGCATGGAGAGATAGGATGGAGGTGGTGTTAGATGATAATGGGCTAAAGGAGTTCATAGATGCTGAAGTCCCAAAGCCTACTGATGCTGCTCAAGTTGAGGCTTGGCAAAAGAAGACAGCAAGGTGTCGAAGGATTCTGTTGGAGGGCGTGAAGGATCACATAGTATCCAGCCTGCATGGAAAAGATTCTCCATACTTGATGTGGAAAGCGTTGACAGAATTTTTCCAAAGCAAGAGCGATGAGAGGAAGTTGGCGCTCAAGGATAAACTCAGGAAAATAAAGATGGAGAAGAATGACACTATTCCGGTATACTTGACAAATTTTGTCCACTGCAGGGATGAGCTTGGGAGTGTAGGAGTTAGTGTGGATGATGAGGACTTGGTGAGCTTGGCTCTCCTTGGTCTTTAGAAGAGTTGGCATTCCTATGAGGATTCTGTCAATGGTTGGGAGAAATTGCCAGGATGGGAGCGACTTTGGTCGGATCTTGTGCAAGAGGAGATAAGGCGGAGTACCAGGGATGGATCTTCATCAAAGGTATCTGGTGAAGAGGATTGTGCTTTGGCTGCCAAAGCAAGGAAGGGGAAGGGCAAGAAGAATGCTTTTCAATCCGGTGCAGATGGTAAAGAGCGTGACATGTCCAAAGTGAAGTGTTTTCACTGTCACGATCATGGACATTGTTAGCCACCTATAATATTTTGTTATACCAAAAGGTGGCTAAGACTTTTTTGAGCTTCCAAGGAACAAATTTTATCACTAAAAATTGTTGGCTCTTGAAGACTCCTTGAAGGCCTCATGCCTCTGTCCGAAATCTTCATTTACTATTTCCATTTCATGCTCTGAAATTCTGCTAATTTCATAAGAAGAGACTGCTGAAGAACCATCATTTTTGCCCTTCTCCCACTCAAAACCAACCTTCATCTGCTCCCCTTTTCCTCCATAAAATCCCCTTTGTTTTCATGATTTCTTCTCTTTCCCTCATGAAAAAACACTTTTACAAAGTTAAAAGACTCACTCTTTAGCTTTTCCATAACCCCCATTTCCATTGAAAAAACCATGAAAAATGCATAAAAAACCAAGCGCTAACTCTAGAAGCGCTCATCACAAATTTCTGAAATGCGATCCAGCGCAGATCGCGAATCGCAAATTTCAGTTTTCATTTAAAATGCCCATCGCGTTTTCCATTTTTTTGATTTGCGATCAGTCTCCGTTGCATAATCAGCCATCGCGTTTTCCACTTTTGCGATTTTGCGCCATCGCAAATATTTGCGCTGCGATCCATCGCAGTTTCCACACATCGCAATATCGCATAATCGCAATATCACATTTTCTCTCCGTCACATAATCTGCCATCGTGTTTTCCATTTTTACGATTTGTGATCAGTCCCGCCGGACCCACCATACGATACCCCCGCCTTTCATACAAAAACACTTTTTTCCTTTGTAAAGTCGAAAATGATATATTTTTTGGTTTACAAAGGTTTTGCCCATTACATCTCGCCATTGCATTTTCGCCGTCAATCTGCACCCCTGCTCCATGATCCAATGGTTACGCTCCTTCCCCGCCTCCTAAGCAGTTTAAACCTAAAACGCAGGATTTCTTAATCATTTTTGTGTTTTGCAGGTGTTTTAATGGTTTTCCATTTGTATAATGAAAGAGAGCCGAGGGCTGGGAAAGACGTTTCCTGTGCCTCTGAGCTGTTAAAGAGAACCATCTGCGGGGTTTCACTCCATTGTTTTCTCAATGCTTCATGGGCATTGATGCCTTTAAAAGCCCAGTGCGGCCTGCACATCGACAAGACACTGTTTTATTAAGAAACATAGTTAAAGAGTATAATTTTGAAGACAGAGTACAACAGAATGAAGATTGAAGACAGTTTTACAGGGATTACGGCTAAGACAGTTATCAAAAGCCTAATCCCCAACTCAAAACATAGTTTAAAGAAAACCTAAAAGTTTTTTATCAGACAGAGAGCCTCCACTGCCACATCTGAGGCAAATTGATTCCTCAACTACCACAGAGCCACCTGTTGCCTCAAACCTTTCAAAACAGAGGCCGAAGTTATTGAAGAAAATCAGATATTCGCCTCTAGCACAGCCAGGGAGTTACTTCTGCAATGAAATTAATGTAGAAATATCTGCGGAGTTACTCCACACAGCACACAAAGCCTCAAAGTCAAATAAAGCTCCCACCGAGCTTGATTCATAAATGTAAAAAAATTAATACAGAAAACCACTTGTAAACTTCTTCATCGAGCCCCTCAAAAGGCCAAGAAGTCTTGAATCTGTATTAATTTCCTTAAGAGATCTTTTATCAGATCTCACCTCCTCATTCTTCTATAAATACTTCTGTAGAAGATGAGAAATTGTTGGTTGCAGAACTTTGAAATACACTTGAGCTCGAAATTCCTTATTGTAAATAGTGTTCACTGGCCCTTGAAGCTCTGTTTGTGCTAGAGTAGCTAGGTTGAATAGTGAAGATGATTTCTGAACTGAAACATTGGACCTGAAGAATGCAACTGGTTTGACATCAATATAAAAGTTGTTTCTTGGGATCCTGGTCTATATTACTGGTGAAGTGCTTCTGTCTTTGTTAATCGTTTTCCTTCTATGTATGCCATATTGTTCATATTCTGCTGTAAAGAACAGTTTAAACAGGGTTAGGATCAACTGTATATCAGTAACCTTCTCTGGCTGAGAAATATTTATCTTAATGTTTTCTTCAAATTTTTTTTATTTAAGAATGATTCAATACAGTTCAAACAGTTAGGAATGTTGGCATTCCCTCATCCTTCTGTTTGCTTAAACATTGTTCTTGAATGTGATTTCCATTATTTGCTATTAAAGTTAGACTAGAGAAGATATAGTTTGCCCTGATTCCTAGATTCTTTTCTCCAAAGGCAGATTCTGAAAGTTTCCCTTGGTGTTGACTGAAAGCAGACTAGGTTTAAAATTACTTTATCTGATCTTAAGTTACACTTTTTTTCTCTTAGATGTTTTCATACTTTCTGAAGGTAATTATGTGGATTACTGGATTGTTTGTCAATTAAGCTGCTTTGATAGAACTTGCCCAAGAAGTTTAGGGTTAGCCCTGTCCTTGGTTGGTTTTAAACAGTTACTTAAGAGGCTTTTCTTGTTTGGACTGACTATAAATCCTCTGAGAAATTATTATCAGTTTCCACCCCTCCAACACTTTATTGTTTCCATCCCATCGCTCTAATCTCAATAATCTTGTGGTATAGATGACTTGCCCCTTGGATCATTCTTGATGTTGTTATTCAATTAAAGCCATGTTATGACTCCATAGCCCAATGGACTAAAAACCAGTGTTATATCTATCTCTTAGCCATAGCTGTTCTTCCCTCTTGCAACTTCTCACCTTTGAAACTCTTTGCATTCAGGACTTTCACCTCGAACAGTAATCATACTCAACCATCCAAAACAAAACAAAACCCTTGGCCTTCATAACTAGCCTAATATCATTACCTTAAGCTTTCAAAGACAATATCCATCTTTGTACTTATTGGAGAGATCCCTCTCCGGATTCAGGAGGGATAGATCCTAGAATCCCAAAGTGGTTGAAACGATGTTGTTTCTGTGATCGGACTTTTTCCAATCTTGCTTATTACAGAGACCTAACATTTCTGGCGACTCCACTGGGGACTTGAGTTAAGTTTTCATCTCATTTTCCCTTGATTTTCACACAAAAATTTGAGAGTAAAAAGTAGCCTTTTCAAGCACTACCACAGAAATGGTAATCATGATGAAACCTGTTTGAATCAGTGACAATCCAGGTCAACCCTAGGATTCTGATAAGTCCTCATCTAACCTTGAAAAAACAGCTAGCTTAGCCATAAGAGTAGATTGTCTTTGTCTCATAACCTTAGCTAAGTTTTGAAACAGAGTTAGGATATTCTTAAAAACCACACTACTAAAAACAACTCAGAAAAAACTAAAAAAATTTCAGATTGGTATTCAATAAACATGGTGGTGGACCATAAAACCTTTTACCTCCAAAGGAGCTAAAAACTTCCACTTGGCGACTCCACAATCCTTAACAGACCTTAAGACTCCATTGGGAAGAACCCTTATCATCATAACATCATTTAAAACTCAGTTACAGGACTGTAGGATTAAATTTGCGTAAACAGATTAGTTAACCTCTTAAAGATTGTCATATCTGGTTGAACTTGTCTTGTTTATTTGGGTCTAAAGAACACAGCATAGTGGCTCCTAGAAAGATTCACACTAGAGCCCATCCTGACCCTAACCCACCTGAGATAGTTGATGACCCAGAAAGCATCCTTTGGAAGTCTCCTAGGATTAAATTATCAACTGTTTTCAGATCACCCTTGAGAGCTAATTCAGTCCCTGAAAATCTTTCGGCTCTACAACAATCACAAGTTGACTTAGTAAATCCATTCAGAACTAGGTCATTTGATGATATAATACAACTAGACTCTAAGTCTTCACTTTCATTCCCGAAGATAATTAAACATCCTGGTAGTAGAGAAACAACACCTCCTGATTTACATTTCCTTCACAACCTAGGTGTCTCTCATCCAAGATCAGCTCAGCAGTCTACTCCTGATCCATCCACTTCTACTCATCCTACATCCACTGTTCAAACCACCACACCTCAGCCCACTTTCCATTTTGTTAATCCACCTCTTGTGAATCCACCTCCACCTCCTACCATGGCTGCATGGTATGCTCCCTTAGTCCTTCCTGTACCATTAATCAACCTTCCACAGGACTATCAGTCCAAAATCCCATTGTATGATGCTAGCAATGCTACAACTGCATCACAACATGTGGATAAGATGAATGACTACTTTGACAGAAATGAAATCGATGATGATTCTGTCAAGCTCAGATTATTTGCTCAAAGCTTAGGGGGAGAAGTAAGAAAGTGGTTTAAAGGCTTGGCCCCCCATAGTATAAATGATCTCCAAGGCTTCCATCAAACATTCTTAAACAAGTGGGAAGTAAGGAAGAACCCTCTCCAAGTTCTTGTTGATTACAAAAATCTCCATAGGAATCCAGGGGAAAGTGTACAAGCCTACTACACCAGATTCAACAGTGTATACAACGCACTTTCCCCAGAATTAAAACCTCCACAAGGTTCAGCTTTAAAAAAATTTCCCGAAGTTTTTGATGCTGACATGACCTATTCACTGAGAGAGAGAGAGATTTTGCAACTCTTGAAGACATGCAAAGGGGTGCTCTTTCCGTGGAAGTGAACTTGATGGAGAAAAGAGCAAGGATGAGAGCTGAAAAGAGGGTATCTTTTAGAGAGGAGTCCACACATTCTACTTCCAACTCAAAGATGGAAAGGATGATGGAAGAGATGATGAAAGAGATGAGCATAATTAAAAGAGCCCAAGCAAGTCAAAATAAAACTGCTCCTCAAAACAGAAACCAAAACCAGAATCAGAATGTTAGAAGGAACCAACCTCCAAACAGACCTAGGGAAGATGATCAACAGATCACTCCTCCCTTTCATCAGAAATATATAAGTGAGGTTGAGGAAACAGACGAAATAATAGAGGAAGGTGCTATCAACATGCTGGAGGTTGATGATGATGATTTTGAGATTCATTATGATAAAAAACAAGGTCTATATACACCATATGATGAAAAAAGAGATGATGATGAAAATCATTATCAAGACATGGAAAATGTCATCATAGAAACTCAAAGAGAATATGACCTCCGAAGCAAAACCAGTCAACAAACTCCCAACACCAAAATCTCTGACAAATCTTCACAAAACAACACTACAACCAAACCTAAACCGGTTAAACGAATGGAAAAAACAGTGGCTGTGAATTCTGATAAAGGTAAAGAGAAAGGCACTCAAAACGATGAAAAACAGAGTGCAGACATTAGTAGTACTAACACCTCGGCTAGTACTCTTGTTACAACAACTGTGTCAAGTATAAATAAAACAAATCAGCAAGTTGATATTGCTGATAAAGTGACAGCTAATAAGGCTGAGACAAGCACTCCGAAGAATCAAATACCTTTCAGCCTAGAACAGGAAATGTCAAAGATTAAAATCTTTGTTCCCTTAACCGAGTTAGCTGCCCAACACGTATATAGAACTCAAATTTTGAAGGCTTTAAATATAGAGGAAAATGGAGATACAGTCAATCTTAGTGATGACCAGCCCGAGCTTATTTTTGGTCCAAAGATTGAAGGTAGATACCAAGAGGGACCCGTCCCTCCCTTTTATGTAAGTTTAAACATCCATGACAAGATTTTGCACAACGCTATGCATGATTCCGGGGCTTCTCATAATTTAATGCCTAAAGCTGTGATGGAGAGCCTCGGGCTATAAATCACCAGACCTTACAAAGACCTTTACTCCTTTGACTCAAGTAGAGTAAAATGTCTAGGATTGATCAAAGACCTCTGTGTTAACTTAGCCCAGATCCCAGCCAAATGCTTACTCATGGACATTGTTGTGGCTGATGTGCCCCCAAAGTATGGAATGTTATTATCAATATCTTGGGGAGCTAAGTTACAGGGGACTATGCAGATGGACATGACGTATGCGACTATCCCTGTTTTCAATCAGACTAGAAGACTTTACAGGGAGTCTCATATGAAATATATGGTCACAAGTCAAGACAAACCTCAAAACTCTCCTCTCTATTCCGTAAGTACAGGCCTCGATTCTTTTATCATGTTTAACGATGAAGCACTTAGTGAACAAATCACGTTATCAGGATTAATGGGCGATAGAGAGGAGGAGGTAAATACCATGGAACTGTCGAAACAGTTTGCTGAACCTGTACAATCTAGTGAAAAAAACACAGGTCTCGAGCTTCTAACTATGCGTCCTTTACCGTTGAACATTAAGAGTCAGGAAAGCGCATCTCCATTCACTGAAAAATCTGAAGAGATAAAACAAATTCAATGGTGTGCTACTAATCATGAACAGAAACTAAACACAGAAGTTAAAGAGGACATTCATCTAACAGATGAAACTGAAAATAGTCCCCTATGGAATATGCATTTCGATGGGTCATGCACTAGGAATAACACGGGTGCAGGTGTCTGGATTAATAACATTGAAAACAACCATACAGAATGCATTTCATGTAAATTAAACTTTCAGTGTTCCAACAACATAGCGGAACACGAATCCCTTCTATTAGGCTTACATTTGTTGAAAAAGTTAGGAGCCAAGAGAATTAAAATTCACGGGGATTCGGAATTAATCATTCGGCAAGTCAATGGGAAATATAACGCTCATCACCCCAGACTTAGGGCCTATCGAAATGATGTCATGGGCCTTTTAGAAAATTTCGATGAGTCTGAATTAATTTTTTTCCCAAGAAAAGAAAATATTACAGCCCACAATTTAGCTTTTGCGGCCAGGACATGTCTAATGCCATATGAGACTGGAGACAACAAAACTCCGATAAAATTTAGACCAGCAGTGCCTGATAACAAAAAATATTGGCAAGTGTTTGACAATGAAAAACAAATAGAAGACTTCATGCAATTCATAAATGAATTCGAACTGCATAGTTCGGACTTAGATTATGATACAGACTGCAGCGAAGAAAAATTTCTTGGTAAAGAAGAATCGTCTCTTGAACCTGTCAATATTAACCTACTGTCTAGAAAACTCAGTAACAAAACAGAATTGAGTGCAGAATTAGAAACAGAAGAATTGGAAACTCTGCACCCTAAAGACGAAAGTTTGCCTAGGGGTCTGACCCCTTTAGAAGAGTTGTTTGATTTTAACGATGTGGAAAATAAGCCAAAACTGGAACCTGTAGAGATGGAAGTGGAGGAATGCAATATAGGCAGTAAAGAGAAACCGAAAATGATCAAACTGTCCAAAACTTTTCCAGCTCACATTAAACTCAAATACATAGAGCTGGTCAAAGAATTTTCTGATGTTTTTGCATGGAGTTACGAAGATCTTAAATCCTATGAAACTGAAATAATACAGCACAAAATCCCTCTTAGAGAAAACCAAAAACCATTCAAATAGAAACTGCGCAGAATAAACCCCGTCCAGTTACCGTTGGTTCAGAAGGAGATCATGAAAATGTATGATGCTGGTATTATTGCCCCTGTTAGATATTCTGAATGGGTATCTAATCTGGTGTCTGTTGGAAAGAAAACTGGAGAAATCAGGCTTTGTATAGACTTTAGAGACTTAAACAAAGCTTCATTAAAAGACAACTACCCTTTACCAAAGATGGATCACATTCTACAAAGGGTGGTAGGGTCTAGAAGAATTTCTTTGCTGGATGGCTATTTGGGATACAACCAGATCTTGGTTTACCCTGCTGATCAATTAAAGACAACTTTTACTACGCCCTGGGGCACCTTCATGTATGTGAAAATGCCCTTTGGTCTAATGAATGCTGGAGCAACCTTTCAAAGAGCCATGGACATAGCATTCTCGGAAGAATTGGGCTTCTTCATCATTATCTATCTTGATGATGTCACTGTGTTTTCAAAAATAGATGAAGAACACTTAGAACATTTGAGGAAAGTTTTCGAGAAGTGCAGAAAATTTGGGATATCTTTGAACCCTAAGAAGACACTATTTGGTCTCCAAGAAGGTAAAATTCTTGGGCACATTATTTCAGAAGAGGGTATAAAGATAGATCCAAAGAGGATTGAGGCCATCTTGCAAATCTCTCATCCTCGAAACATAAAAGAGTTGCAGTCCTTCATTGGGAAGATCAACTTTTTGAGAAGGTTCATCCCCAACTTAGCTAAGCTCCTTAGGAATATCACAAACATGTTAAAGAAGCAGCAAGGGATAAAATGGACCATGGAAGCAAAGAAGTCTTTTGAACTGGTGAAACAAGCGTTAACTAAAGCACCGGTTCTAATAAGTCTTGATTTTTCAAAATATTTTTATATCTTCTCGTTTGCATCAGAACATACCATAGCTGTTGTCCTTTTACAGAAAAACCCACAAGGACAAGAGCAGCCTATTGCATTCTTTAGCAAGGCATTGAGGGATGCCCCTCTGAAGTATAACATTATGGAAAAGCAAGCTTTTGCTTTGGTTAAGGCTTTGAAAGACTTCAGAGTGTACATCCTTCATTCACACACTATTTCCTTTGTCCCAAATTCAGTTGTTAAAGACATTCTAACACAGGACCCAGATGGTAAGAGAGGTAAGTGGATTGCTGTCATCCTTGAATATGATTTAGAGATAAAACCCACTAAGCTCATCAAAGGCCAAGGTCTAGCTAGAGTAATGGCTGAATCTAATTGTGAAGTTCTTGATATTAATATGATCAATGCTTTGGATAACCAAGAAGAATTCTCAACTCCCATTGTTGAAGACCATTTTATAAGTTCTCCTTGGTATGCTGATATTGTTTATGTTTTGCTTAATTTAAATGCACCTCCTGGTTTGACAAAAACAAAGGCAAGATTCCTAAAGTTAAAAGCTGTAAACTATTGCATTATTGATAAATGTATTTATTGGAAAAATGCAAGTGGTATATTGCTTAAATGTTCGCCTGAGTTGGATGCAGAGACGATTAAGAAAGAATTCCATGAAGGAGAATGTGGAGGTCACTTGTACTGGAAGTCAACAGCCAACAAAATTTTGAGGGTTGGTTTCTATTGGCCTAATCTTTTTCCTGATATACACAGGATGATCATTGCCTGTCATAAGTGCCAACTGTTTGAGGGCATAGGAAAACTGCTACCCCTTCCTCTGCATCCAATCATTGTTGAAGCTCCCTTTCAACAGTGGGGACTTGACTTCATAGGAGAAATCCATCCACCATCCTCTTCCCAACATAGGTGGATCCTTACTGCCACAGACTACTTCACTAAGTGGATAGAAGCCATTCCTTGTAGGCAAGCCAATGATTCAGTTATAATAAAATTTATGGAGACTAACATCCTCTCTAGATTTGGCTGTCCTACCAAGATCATCACGGATAATGCAGCAGCATTTGGATCAAAGAAAATGGTTGAATTTTGTCACAAGTATCAGATAACATTGGGACACTCCACAGCCTATTACCCTCAAGGTAATGGACTCGCGGAATCTTCCAACAAAAGCTTAGTGAACATAATCAAGAATTTGTTGGAGGACAATAAAAAGTCTTGGCACACAAAGCTGATCCATGCACTTTAGGCTGACAGATTAACTTTGAAGAAATCTATTGGTGTGTCACCCTTCCAGCTTGTGTATGGTACAGATGCAATTTTTCCTAACAGCCTTGGTGTACCAGTTATGAAGTTAATTCAAGAGTTGTAGACTGAAGAAAATGACATGACCAGAAGAATAAATCAGACCATTCATCTTCAGCAAACTAGGGAGGAGGTGTATAACAAAGCATTGCAGAAGCAAGATAGTATCAAGAAGCTATTTGATAGAAGAACAAAGGCCAGCAATTTCAAAATCAGGGACAAATTTTTAAAGTGGGACTCAAGGAGGGAAGAAAAGGGCAAGCATGGAAAATTTGACAACCTATGGCTTGGCCCTTTCTCTATTCATTCAGTTGTTGGTAACAATGCATTTTTCTTACAGAAACTGGATGGAACAGAATTGTTTGGGGGTCCTGTCAATGGCAGGATGCTTAAGCATTACTTCTCTTGATCCATTTTTTGTTTTGAAGCCTTTTATCTTTTTTCCATTATGAATATTCCATCCACCATTGCATTCAAAGTTATGAAAAAACAAAAAATACAAAAACAAAGAAAAGAAATGAAAGAGGGCAGAAATGAAAACAAGAAAGGCAAAGCCCCATGCCAAAAAAGAGAAACAAATCTGAAAGTGTGCAAGCTCAAATGCCACTCCTCAAAAACACACTTCTAGTTGGTCAAACTGTTTAATCTTGACTAATTAGCTTTAAATTTTTCTGCTGATAGGATAGTGAATTAGATTTGCCAAACTGTTTAATCATGGCTTATCAGTAGATAGATTAGGATAGAAATTAAAGGTTCAAACATGCTCAAAGTCCGAACCTAAGTTTCCAAGAGAAGAATGACTCAAATCTGTTTCAAATTCTGAGTCAAAAGATGTAAAATCTGGTTCTAATCAGCTCAAAATCTGAACCAGAGAAACAAAGAAGGGACGGCTAAAAAACAAAGCAAAATCAGAGCGGTGAAGAAAAGAGAAGGCCATAATGAGAAACTTTCAGATCTTAAGCCTTCCATTTTGATTTTTAAATTTTCTGAAAATAATAATCTATGTGCAGCTTGTTTTTATGCCATAGATCACAACAAGTTAAACAACTCAATCTTAACTTGACTGTTTTTAAATTTCTGTCTTAGAATTTAGAGAATGAAAGTCTGTTGGACAGTTTAATCCCAACAGAAAGTAGATTAGGTAGAGAAGAGTCTGGACTCAACTGTTTAATCTGAGTCCATGGAGAAATAAGGAGTAGAAATAGATTATATTTCCTGCTTTAAAAAAGAATAAAATGTTGTGAATAGAGTTTGCCAATCCAAGTGCACTCTGATGAAGAAAAAATTCTAGATCAGTAGTATTGGGTAGGTAGAAAGTTTGTATTGATGAAGGACCATTGTTTTCATGGCTGCTAAATATGTTTTCAAACAAGATCATCCTGCAAAGGAAGGGCGGCCCAATGGATCAGGCACAGATCAGCCTCCCAGAGAATGCAAGTCTGAAGTTCTTGATGCCTTCAAGAAGGCACCATCCCCAAGTGGAGCCACTGTTAGCCACCTATAATATTTTGTTATACCAAAAGGTGGCTAAGACTTTTTTGAGCCTCCAAGGAACAAATTTTATCACTAAAAATTGTTGGCTCTTGAAGACTCCTTGAAGGCCTCATGCCTCTGTCCGAAATCTTCATTTACTATTTTTATTTCATGCTCTGAAATTCTGCTAATTTCATAAGAAGAGATTGCTGAAGAACCATCATTTTCGCCCTTCTCCCACTCAAAAGTAACCTTCATCTGCTCCCCTTTTCCTCCATAAAATCCCCTTTTTTTTCATGATTTCTTCTCTTTCCCTCATGAAAAAACACTTTTACAAAGTTAAAAGACTCACTCTTTAGCTTTGCCATAACCCCCATTTCCATTGAAAAAACCATGAAAAATGCATAAAAAACCAAGCGCTAACTCTAGAAGCGCTCATCGCAAATTTCTGAAATGCGATCCAGCGCAGATCGTAAACCGCAAATTTCAGTTTTCATTTAAAATGCCCATCGCGTTTTCCATTTTTGTGATTTGCGATCAGTCTCTGTTGCATAATCTGCCATCGCGTTTTCCACTTTTGCGATTTTGCGCCATCGCAAATATTTGCGCTGCGATCCATCGCAGTTTCCGCACATCACAATATCGCATAATCGCAATATCGCATTTTCTCTCCGTCACATAATCCGCCATCGCGTTTTCCATTTTTGCGATTTGCGATCAGTCCCGCCGGACCCACCATATGATACCCCCGCCTTTCATACAAAAACGCTTTTTTCCTTTGTAAATTCGAAAATGATATATTTTTTGGTTTACAAAGGTTTTGCCCATTACATCCCGCCGTTGCATTTCCGCCGTCAATCTGCACCCCCGCTCCATGATCCAACGGTTACGCTCCTTCCCCGCCTCCTAAGCAGTTTAAACCTAAAACGCAGGATTTCTTAATCATTTTTGTGTTTTGCAGGTGTTTTAATGGTTTTCCATTTGTATAATGAAAGAGAGCTGAGGGCCGGGAAAGAAGTTTCCTGCGCCTCTGAGTTGTTAAAGAGAACCATCTGCAGGGTTTTTCTCCATTGTTTTCTCAATGCTTCATGGGCATTGATGCCTTTAAAAGCCCAGTGCGGCCTACACATTGACAAGACACTGTTTTATTAAGAAACACAGTTAAAGAGTATAAGTTTGAAGACAGAGTACAGCAGAATGAAGATTGAAGACAGTTTTACGGGGATTACGGCTAAGACGGTTATCAAAAGCCTAATCCCCAACTCAAAACACAGTTTAAAGAAAACCTAAAAGTGTTTTATCAGACAGAAAGCCTCCACCGCCACATCTGAGGCAAATTGATTCCTCAACTACCACAGAGCCACCTGTTGCCTCAAACCTTTCAAAACAGAGGCCAAAGTTATTGAAGAAAATCAGATATTCGCCTCTAGCGCAGCCAGGGAGTTACTTCTGCAAGGAAATTAATGCAGAAATATCTGTGGAGTTACTCCACACAGCACACAAAGCCTCAAAGTCAAATAAAGCTCCCACCAAGCTTGATTCATAAATGTAAAACAATTAATACAGAAAACCACTTGTAAACTTCTTCATCGAGCCCCTCAAAAGGCCAAGAAGTCTTGAATCTGTATTAATTGCCTTAAGAGATCTTTTATCAGATCTCACCTCCTCATTCTTCTATAAATACTTCTGTAGAAGATGAGAAATTGTTGGTTGCAGAACTTTGAAATACACTTGAGCTCGAAATTCCTTATTTTAAATAGTGTTCACTGGCCCTTGAAGCTCTGTTTGTGCTAGAGTAGTTAGGTTGAATAGTGAAGATGATTGCTGAACTGAAACTTTGGACCTGGAGAATGTAACTGGTTTGACATCAATATAAAAGTTGTTTCTTAGGATCCTGGTCTATATTACTGGTGAAGTGCTTCTGTCTTTTTTAATCATTTTCCTTCTATGTATGCCATATTGTTCATATTCTGCTGGAAAGAACAGTTTAAACAGGGTTAGGATCAACTATATATCAGTAACCTTCTCTGGCTGCGAAATATTTATCTTAATGTTTTCTTCAAATTTGTTTATTTAAGAATGATTCAATACTGTTCAAACAGTTAGGAATGTTGGCGTTCCCTCGTCCTTCTGTTTGCTTAAAAATTTTTCTTGAATGTGATTTCCATTATTTGCTATTAAAGTTAGACTAGAGAAGATATGGTTTTCCCTGATTCCTAGATTCTTTTCTCCAAAGGCAGATTCTGAAAGTTTCCCTTGGTGTTGACTGAAAGCAGACTGGGTTTAAAAGTACTTTATCTAATCTTAAGTTACACTTTGTTTCTCTTAGATGTTTTCATACTTTCTGAAGGTAATTATGTGGATTACTGGATTTTTTGTCAATTAAGCTGCTTTGATATAACTTGCCCAAGAAGTCTAGGGTTAGCCCTGTCCTTGGTTGGTTTTAAACAGTTACTTAAGAGGCTTTTCTTGTTTGGACTGACTATAAATCCTCCTTGAAATTATTATCAGTTTCCACCCCTCCAACACTTTATTGTTTCCATCCCATCGCTCTAATCTCAATAATCTTGTGGTATAGATGACTTTCCCCTTGGATCATTCTTGATGTTGTTATTCAATTAAAGCCTTGTTATGACTCCATATCCCAATGGACTAAAAACCAGCGTTATATCTATCTCTTAGCCATAGCTGTTCTTCCCTCTTGCAACTTCTCACCTTTGAAAGTCTTTGCATTCAAGACTTTCACCTCGAACAGCAATCATGCTCAACCATCCAAAACAAAACAAAACCCTTGGCCTTCATAACTAGCCTAATATCATTACCTTAAGCTTTCAAAGACAATATCAATCTTTGTACTTATTGGAGAGGTCCCTCTCCGGATTCAGGAGGGCTAGATCCTAGAATCCCAAAGTGGTTGAAACGATGTTGTTTCTGTGATCGGACTTTTGCCAATCTTGCTTATTACAGAGACCTAACAGACATTACGCCACGAATTGTCCATAGAAGAAGAAGAACAAGAAAGCTGCTGGAGCTGCAGCTGGTGAGGCTCTTGCCTCGCAATTTGAGCTGGACTTCTCATTGATCGCATGCATTGTGTCTAGTGCATTGGGATCGGGGTGGTATTTTGATAGTGGCGCTTCCTTTCACATGACGAGAGATGTGAATCTTTTCAGTGACTTGGTGGAGAAAGATCTCCAGTTGCATGTTGAGTTGGGCGACAATGGACGATACAATGTGACCGGCATTGGTACCATAACCTTTCATAGGGAGTCAGGTAAACTCATTCTTTTACAAGATGTAGTGCATGTTCCAGGTTTAAAGAAGATTTTGATCTCAGTCGCAATGTTAGAGGATAAAGGGTATGAAGTTGTCTTCAGTGAAGGAAAATTTTTCCTTCGGCACAAGGCAACAGGACAAGTCAAGAAGCTTGGGATTCGAGCAAATAATATCTACAGACTTGAAGTAGATTGGATGTCTACGGAGCTTCCTACTGTTGGGAAGTGCAAGAAAGACATGCAATTGATGCTTGAGAGGGAGCAAGTTTTGCATGAAGGTAAAGGTGAACCTCGGGATGTGGAGCAGCCATAAGATGAGGATCATGGAGTGGAAGAAACCACTCATGCAGAGAAATTTCATTCCAGATGGGCAGAGGGAGTGCATGCAGCTATACCACTAGGTGAGAGGTGGGGCGAAATGCATGATTAATCCCAAGAGGAGATTTCTGGGCAGGATTCATTGAGATGATGTGGATCTCATGAATTGAACCTGGCTACGAGGTTCCCACAGTGCAGCAGTAGCATGATAAGTTGGAGTGATGCAGGCAGATCAAAGTGACAGTGTCGGATACTGGAGCGCGGATCAAAGTTGACAGCAAGTGCAGAGTGCATGGGTGCAAGAGTTCAACAACGCAGTGGTTCCTGATGACATGTGCAGTTGGTACCAGTAGAAGTCAAAGACTTTGATGATAGATGCATCAGACTGATTGAGTTGTTTGGAGCCTATTCAGTTTCAGAGGAGTTGCATAGCAGATGCATGGAGTTGCATGGCGCTTGTGAAGGTTGCAGGGCGAATGCATGGAGTTGCATGTCGCATGCAAAGACAGTCCTTTCTTGTTGAGAGGGAGTGTTGAAGATGGAAACAAGAAACAGTGAAGGAGGCATCCTGAAACATCTTTCCTGATCCTAGTTGGAAAGTGATCACCTAAACTAGGTGGGGCCCACACAGGTGATTTTTGTCGCAAAGTCTATTTTTAGACTATGTCTATTTTTAGACATATGGATCATGGTCTATGAGTTGCAAGATGCTATTTATGGATGATTGGTTGAGTTGGTAAAAATAGATGGACCTCTATTTTTAGACATTGGGCGGAATCTATTTTTAGACTGCCGGGCTAAAAATAGAACAGTCAAATATTATTAACCCTTAATAATATTTAGACTATAAACATTATCTTATCCTCTTGGAGCACTTCAGCTTGATGCTTGGATGTGGCACATGCAGCTGACAGAAGGAAATACGCTTTTCCTAAGGGTTAGTTGAGCTATTGCATGGTTGACTTCAGTTAGAACTCATGTGGCAGAGTTTGGTGGAGTTGATGAGACAGTTGGTGGAGTTGTGTTCGGATTAACTTAGTTGAACTAGTTGTATTTAGTCTAACTGATAAATACACTAGTGATGAGTGGTGTGAATTAATTATTAATTAATTCACTAATTATTAACTCATAAATCAACTAAAGAACACATCAGTTAACTGCAATGCATGGACAGTTCAATGGAGACCAGTGTTAGATGTGGGTGAAAGGGTGAGTCTACTATCAGTTGTGACTATTGGTTGTGCATGATATTTTCACACACATTGATGGAGATTGCCAATGAGGATTGCGTAGTACAAGCCAAGGGAATTCGAACTTGGATCCAATTTGTTCTCATCTTGGATTGCGCAGTAGAGGCAGGCAAACTTGTGGAGGATATTTGAACCTGTGACTTGTTCAAATTTGAGCTAGTTTGTGTGTAACTTTTGGAGATAGTACTAAGTACTTGTGAGGAGTATTGTACTATGATTGTTACATGTTCTCTATCATTATAATATACAGATAGTTGGGGGTTTTCAGCTGTAATCTTTCCCCATTACATATTGTGTTATATGTGTGCTTGATTATGTTTTAATGTGCGCATGCGACTGCTTCTATTTCCGCATATTGATGATCAATTGTAGAAGAGGTTATGTATTATGCATGAATCTTAAATAGTGTGTAATCAGGATAATCTCGGTGAATAATTCAGCTATTATTCAAATTTCTACAGGACCCCTCAAGCCAAAAAATAGTTCTGTTGCCGGGACTTGGATAATTTTGAGAGAGGGATTGGGTAATGCCAAAGCCATACTGGAAGCCGGAGAGAAAGGAAATTTATGAATGGTTTGAACAACAAGTTCAGGAATTTTCCATAAAAGAAAAATGTAGTGATAGGTTGACCACTGAAGAGTGGAAGAATGAGTACATTTTCACAGAGATCTTGGGATCTTCTTTGTAACGATTGCGATTTAGCTCCAGGAGTGGCTCGCAAGACTGGTAGAGTTTCAGAAGTGTTGGAAGGATGAGCGGATCACAGATTGGACCCCCAAACTAATCCAGCAGCTAGAAAAAACTGATAACACCATCACTCACACAGTGGACCACTGGGTAGACAATGTGTTAGGGGGATTTGCGATAGAATTTTCCATTGATCAGTTCATCTCCTACTCTGAAGCAAAGAAAATATTCTTCATGAGGTTTAGAGGTAAGTTTCTGAAGACGTTGCCATTACTGATCAAGACATTATTATGCAAAAATAGTATTATGTGTAGACATATCGATTGAATGACCTCTGATCTAGACGGGAGCACAACACGGAGTGGAAAGTACTATAGGACCAACCTAGAAGGAGATTGATTGGTCTACAATCCAGTAAGGGAAGAAGCTTCACAGAGTCCTCCAGCCACATCGCTTTCAAATCAGCCTAGAGGTAAGAATTCACCGACCCCTTCGCAACCGGAAGACGACATGGCTACACACATGAAATTACCGACCTTTAAGGGTGTGGGGGATGAAGACATGGATCATTTTTGGTTTGTCGCATGATTGGTATGGACTGCACAGAACGTGGCTAGTGATGCGGTGAAAAGGGAACAGCTATCCCTTGCCTTCGAAGGAAGAGCTTTGGACTGGTACATGGGATACATCAGCCATAATGCAAATGCAACCATTGAAGAGATTAAGAATGCCCTGAAACAACAGTTCAAGAAACCTAAGTCCTACTCCTAAATCATGGTTGATCTAAAGGACTTCAAGCAAGGAACTTCCGAATCTGTGTGGGAGGCCGATCAATGACTAAAGAAGGTGATCAGAGAAGGGGGATTCCAATATGATGACAGATAGCACACGGAATGGTTTATTGCTATGTTGCTGCCTCACCTGCGGGTACCTATGGGGCACCAAACTTTCGAATCGTAGGAGAAGGCCTTGGATGGTGCCATGAAGTTAGAAACTGCACCTCGGGATGAGACCTAGCTGGGCATCCAACAGATCCAAGGACAGTTGGAAGCAATACATGTAGAGATTGAGAACCTACGAAAGGAACAAGGGGCAGAAGCTAGCCCCGAAATATGGTGCATACAATGCCGAGTGAACAGCCACACCAGGGATAACTGTCCTCTATTAGTAGATTATGTGCAGTCTGGGGGACCGAGCCCACTACACGTTAGGGAAGCTACGGGACCTAGTGGGCTAGCGCTCTAGTGCGATGATTATCGTGTTGCAGGGCTACACGATACTAACCACTGTCCCCGCCTTTATACATACGTTCCAGAGGTAAAGCAGTAATGGTGTAGGTTCTGCAGATCGGTGGGACATGACGAACATAACTGCCAAACATATGATTTGATGATTGATCGAGGAAACTTATATAGAGTACAATCAGACCCTGAGTCACCAAGGACTCCCATAGGTATAGGTGGCTCCCCATTAAGGGGCAGGGGAGGAGGACAAGGTGGAAGTGCAGAATGAGGACGAGTTCAACTAATCTGCTATAACTGTGGAGAAGCGGGACACTTTGCAAGGGACTACCCAAACCCCACTAGGCAATCCTGCCGATATTGCAAATAGCTGGACCATGTGATTGAAGATTTCCTGATCTTGATCACGAAAATGTAGGAAAATCATTCGACACCTACGCAGAATGTGCAGAGAGTTAAGGCTAAGATGTGAAACAAAGATCCGAGTGTGAATGTGGTGACACGCAGCGGGATGGCCACCAGGGGGCCTGAGGAGGAGGCTGCGATGGAACCTCTGATCTATCAAGCCACTATAAAAAAAGAAGGCCTGGACCTAAAAATGAGGAAAGAAACATTTATCACATCTCACAAAGACTTTGCTGAGACAGAGGCAACTACTGCTCGGCCACCTGCGAACCTCAAGGCAGATAAGGAGGTTGAGCCCTTTTTGTAGGCATGTATGAAACTACTGCACAACCCAAAGGCTGTGGAGAACCTTCAGCCATTAATAGGTAGCGGCACAACATGATCCAACCTAACCTCGGAAGTCAAGGATTTTCACAAACTATACACGTATAAGAAACGCACCAAAAGAGAAATGTAGTTGTTTGCACAGATCGATGACTACGAAATGAGCCAGGTTATTTTGGACCTAGGGTCGAATGCGAATGTGTTACCTAAGAAGACTTGGAAATGAATGGAAGAACCTAATTTGGAATGATCCACTCTTCAGCTGTGCATGGAAAATCAGCAGAAGATCATACTGCTAGGAAGATTTTCTAAAGTTACGGTGGATATCGCAGGAGTAAAGGCTCGTGCTAATTTTGAAGTATTAGAAATTGTAGAAGATGCGGACCCCTACCCTGTGCTTCTGGGATTGGACTGGGCCATAGATATGGGTGGTATCATCAACCTACAAAAAATAAGCATGGTGTTCGAGAACAACGGCACCAGGGTGATAGTACCATTAGATCCTGCAGAAGGTGAATGATATATAGAGCCGGTGCACGATGAATAGGAGGCGGATCACATTTACAAGTTGACTGAACGGGATGAATATTGGATCAACCCCACGGTGGATAGAGTACTCTGCTAGGAAAAGGACAGTGAATGCTTCTATAACTCTGACGGGGAGATGGAGAATTGGAAAAATTGGTTGCATGATGTCTCAGCGCTGCGATGTCTTCGAGTCACAAGGGACTTCCGCTGCATTTCCTCATAGGTAATACACCTACCCTACTTTGATGGTTCTGGTAGCATGAAGGAATTTTTGCGAGTATTTGAAGCAGAGGTTCCCAAGGGATGAAGGCTATGGGCCCTTAAGCTAGCCCTGCGTGGAATACATGCGCACTAGTGGGAGACACATAAGGAGGCATTCCAAGATTGGGAGGCATGTTGGGATATGATGATCTTGCGATTTGAAGCCCTAATCGACCTGCGGGTCAAGACATTGCTTGGATCAGAATATCCATGTGAATATCTGTCAGCATGGGAAAAATAGTTGTGCGACAAGACGACTAAGCAATGGGTTCACCTACTGATTCATGACCTAGGACCTATTCCATTTGCATGGTACTTAGTTTTAGAGCTCCATCAGTGCACCTACCACTGGGGGAATTTGAGAGAAGAGTTCCTGGGAACATTTGGGTTAGTAGGCCAGACCATGGTGCTTGACGCATTCCTGTGAGACATTGACACTAGGGAGTGGGGTGAAACACACCTGTTCTTCACACTAGAATTACCCACGTGGGAAAAAAAAATACCAAGCATGGTAAACTACCGTAGCCCGGGCCCAATGGATAGTAAGGATGATCCGCGAGCTGAGTTTAACTTGGAATTGGAAGGGGTGCGCATGACTACTAGGCTGCGAGGGGGTTGCAATGGGACGCACCTTACGTTGAATAGGAATGCAGATACAGAAGGTAGAGTTATCTTAGATACGGTGACTCTCACAACAAGAAAACAGCTACGGTCACTCCTCGACCATGCAGGGTATTACAAAAATTTTGTTTGGGAATATGTGCTACTTATAACGCCTCTTAAAGACTCGTTCCCACAAGGGATCTGGTGCGGTTGGGAGGACACCTGTGGGGAAAACATGTCTTTGGTTGTAGAGTACCTTAGGAACAAGCTTGTGTTGGGGGGAATGCACAAGAGGCATGGATGTTTAGTCCAAGCTCAACAGGTATGCAGAGTGCACATAGGGAGTGAAAAGTGCCAGGGGGAACAGTAAAATCAGGTAAAAAGGAGAAGTTACCGTTAAACGGAGCGAACGGTTGGAATTCAATGAAGCGATTCCTTGGGATTTTTTACCGTTTACTTGATGGTAAGCTCTGAATGACACTTACCCTACCATTGGATGACCATAGGCACTATAAATTTAGACAACTAGCTCAAAAACCAGCTCCGTATTATGCCAGTAACCGGTATGTAGTTTTTTTATACTGTGCAATTTTTTGGGTCTGTTGCATCCTGCTTATGGCAAAGAGACCCACTCCTGCTGTTGATAGGCCCCTAGAATCAGGAATCCCTGTTCCCACTAAGACAACAGCTCCTAGGCTCGTGGAAGCCTCAGTACCTACAGAGCCTGAACAAGAGGCATGTATCATTGGGTCAGGGGACGAATAAATCAATAGGATAATTACACTCTGGATACCTGAGTGGAGGATTGGCCTCATTCCTGGCGAAAAGAGTACCAAAGGGACCTGTGCCATAGAAGTACCCCCTACTAAAGACCCTAAGAAAACCCTAGAACCAAGCGCAAGGGGCGCAGGCGTAACCGCGGAAAGGAATGCCCAGCTGCTACAGGTCGCCAATACGGATGTCGGGGCCGATTTGCAACTGGCACTAATTGTGCTAGGGAAAAATAACCCAGCTACCACCTCTCTCCAGTATATAAAGCGGCCAGGTGGGCCTGATATAGGGCCCTGAAAAAAGTAGCACACCCAGTGCTAGGAATATGATGCGACGGTCACACTGATTGATGGTGATCTCAAACAAATCATGGATGCAATTACATTGGCAACAAAGGAAAGTTGGGCAGTCATAGAAAAATAACAGAAGGTTGCAATTGACACCTTCTAGAGTGAGCTCCGCACCCTCCAGTGGAAGGTAGATACACTGTAGACCAGCGTAACTCAAAAACAGGCACCCTTGGAAATCAGCAGTACCATGCTCACACCAAGAGGAAGCCACCTCTGCTCCTTACCTAACAATGCCCTTATAAGAACCCAACTCCAATTCGATACAGAGGTCCACTTGGACTTAGCTAAGTTTCCCACTGAGGCACTGCAAGGTCTCCACGCTGCTGTAATCTAGGAGACCCACCGGCGAGACATGGAGGTACATCAATAGCTCGATATGGCCAAGCGGGCCCTCAAACGGAAAGAGGCAAAAAAATCCCTTGCTATATCGCATCAGGTGGAGCTTGAAATGACATTCCACCAGCTCTACACAGAGTTTATGGATGGAGTCCCGGTAACAGCTACACCTCAGGCCAAGGTAGAAAGTATGGTTGGAGCCATAAAAGCATCTCGGATGGAAATGTAGAACATCAAGGCACAACTGGAGAAGAAACTCTCTAACTTACAGGCTACATTGTAGCCCGCCACGTTGTCGGAGGTTCTAGCCCAGTGCGCTGCGCTGGTGGCCGAAGCAACAAACTCCATCTCAGAGCAAATTACTCAGGGCGCCCAGTTGCTTGAATCATCCATGCAGCTCTTGACTATCGTCCAGTTCCACCTGGTCCTCCAAAAGGTCAGTCAGGACTTACGATAGCAGGAAGAATCTTTCGCACAGGTCGAGGCTACCTTGCCCACCTTGGTGCCTATGCAACAGTTAGCACAGTTGCAGATTAGAAGCACTCTCTTGGACGTGATTGAGAAACACCGGTGTCAGAAGCACGTCCTTGAGGAGCGATTAAAGCCATGGGCTGCCACAACCCTTTAGCTCTCACAAGATTTTGATGGCGCGGTCACACAACTCATTGAAGGGCCAACATCCCAGAAGCTCATGGATATTGCGCAGCGTGCTTCTACTCAGAGCTAAGAAGTACTACCCCCGCTGATCACCGCCATCAACACACTACCCACACAGGTGGAGACCCTACTATCGCAGTGACTCAGGACGAGTCACAAGATTTTGTTAAGGGACTGTTGGAACAGGGTCTCCTACAAAGCCGCGAAAATGGTCCATTTTGTATATTTTTTATTATATTTGGTATAGCGTAGGGGTTTTGGGGTGGGTCAAAGCCCCTAGATCATTGTAAATGGGCCAAGGGTAGACCAAGATTCCGCGAACCATGGTTTGTGGACCATTGGATGCATAAGCTAGAATAATATAAGTAGTTGAACCTTTTTGATTTGTAGAAAAAGCCAAGAATGATAAGAGATTGCTGCTAAGTGAAAATTGATAGATCTGGTCAAGGTTTTTGGGTAAGGACTCCTACTACTGTGTGCGCAGAGGGCCTCTGTCCTACTGTGTGCGCAGGTTGGGTTTTTGGGGTTTTGTACGTAGATCTGAAATATTAATGAATGCAGAAGTATTGTTGCCTATATGAATCCACTGGAATTGATGTGATATGAATCCATGACGTCTTGATTACTTAGTATATGCTACTGTGTTATTGGTTTAAGTTGTGAACATACTTGTGTACTTATTTATGCTGCAATATGGGTTTGTTCTACTTGCTTCATACAAGAATATCTAAAATAGTTGTGTATTGTTATATGAATTCTTGATCTGTTTATTTCTGTGAGTAATATTGCTATTGCGCATGTGGATACAAAGGGAATCTAGGCTCGGTGATATTGGGTCGGGTCATGATCAGGGTGAACGCAGCTCTGCTTGACTTACCTACCCTCTCCCGGGGTGTGGAAACCTGGTTCCAGTACCCACCCATACTACTTCAGGTGAGACTTTGGCCTGCGCAAGCAGGTCACTTCTTAAAGGGCCAGTCGTATAGGGGTTTGTTGGTAAACCTTAAACATTTGAACCTGGGTCAGGACCCCTCGAGCCAACAGAAAATCCCTAGCAATATCTTCAAAACTCTTCTCGGACATACATCTCAACACTCTGCTCACACTTAGGCGTAATTTCACAATTATAATTCTCTGGAAGTAAAGTGGCAAAATTTGGATTAGGATGAGATACTTATAATAAATTTGGATTTCAAACCCCATGATTGTCTTCAAGCTCAACTCATTAATGCAGATTTGGTGGCATATTTTCCGAGCCATGCATAGTAAATGTGTTTTCCTCGCTCATTTTAACGAAAAATTTCCTATCAAATCAACTTTTTCTCTTCCAATGGTCAAATTTATGGTGAGATTCGACGGACCCTCTCTTTTGTCACATCAATTCCTCCCTCATGGTAGTTACCTCATACTTTGACATCCTCCTAAGTTTCACACAGTAATCCATCTTCGACGAAGTCCTTCTTTGGTAGAGTAGTTTATATTCTTGTGCCCACTTTCAACTACATGTGACACTAAGACTATTTCCATTTCATATAGTCAGTGTGAAGTTCCAGGGACAGATTTGCCCCTTTATATCTTCAGTTTGCTACCATTAAATCATCCAGGAAACAATTCACCATTCATCTTCACGAGCTGAACCGCACCACCATCTGATATATCCTTAACAATATATGGCCCCAACCAATGTGTTTTTAACTTTCTTGGGAACTTCGTGAACTTACTATCATATAGAAGTACAAGGTTGCCTACTTTGAATTTATTTTTCTTAATGTGTCTATCATGCATGGATTTCTCTCGTGCCTTATTCACCTACCGATGAAATCATGTAATGAATCGATCTTCCTCCAACATGAGTATTTGTTCCATCCTTTCTTTCATGATATCATTTTCTACCATGTTTTTTACTGCTACAATTCTTATACTAGGCACAATATATTACATAGGCATAACTGATTCCTATCCATAAACCAACCAAAATGGAGTTTGTCCTGTCAGCTTCTTGCATGTGGTCCTATATGCCCTTAACACCACAGGAATCTGTAGATCCCAGTCATTCCTATTGAAATTGCATACTTTGGTTAGAGCATACTCCAAAATCTTGTTAAAATCTTCAATTGTTCCATTTTCCTGAGGATGATATGGTGTACTCTTTTGACGATGCACTTGGAATTATTCAGTCAATGCTTCAATGGTTTTACGCAATAAGTGTGATCATTTTTCACTCATTAAGACCTTCAGACACCCAAATATGGACATAATATACTCAAATATGAACTTCTTGGCAGTTTTTGCTTCAGAGGTTGTGTTTCATTCCATCTAGTCAAATAATATGTTGCAGTAATTATATACCTCACTCTAGTATTCTTGCCTTGGTGATTGATAGTTCCAACAAATTTTATTGCCCACTTATCAAATTCCTACAAAATCACTTGTGGATTCAAGGGAATTTAATCTCTCCTAAATGGTATTCCTATTTTTTTCCATGCATCACAAGCTCTGCAAAACTCCTTCGCATCCTTATGCACTGTGGGCCACAATAACCCAGCTCTTAAAATATTATGCATAGTGCCTTTGCCTGCATAATTTCCTCCTATAACTCCACCATGATATTCTTCTAAAATTCTCTTCCTCTCATGCTCAGAGACATATATGCGCAGTATTTCATCTGGCCCCATTTTATACAAATGTCTTGCAATCAATGAAAAATTAGCGACCTTAACTACCAGCTCCTTTTTCTGCTGTGTAGTGTACTCTGTGGATGTCATTCCTATGGTCAAAAAGTGGATAATTTCTATGAAGTGATCATCTGTGACCCTTATTGCAAATAATTTTGCATCAGACAGGTTCTCCTTAATGCTCATGGGTTCTTCACATGTCTCGATCCTTGATAGATGACCAGGTCCAACGTTCAATCTCTCTGGCTTGAGTATAATTCAAAATCATACTCCTGAAACAATAACAACTAGAAAAATATATTCCCTCCAAAAATAGGCTTATTGACCAAATACTTAAGCATGGAGTGATCAGTTAACATATTGAAGTGCACTCCCAAAAAATAATGTCTGAACTTCTGTAATGTGTAAACCATATCCAACCCCTCACTTTCTGTCATGGAATAGTTCTTCTCTACCTTGGATAGTTTCCTTCCTACAAAATATATGGGGTGATCAATGTCTCCATCACTAGGTTGTGCCAATACTAAACCCAACACTATGCAAGAAGCATCGACATGTACGTGAAACTCCCTATTCCAGTCCGAGAAAACTAGAATTGATGCAGTTACCATATTCTCCTTTAGTATGTCGAGGCTCTTTTGGCATTCGTCATCCCAACAAAAATTAACATCCTTCTTCAATATCTTCTCCATCGGCACAGTTATCTGCACATATGCCTTTATAAACTTCCTATATTAGCCAATATGTCCAAGTGTTGTGCATAGTTGCTTCACTGTTTTAGGTGATTCCAAGTTCACAATAGGAGCAATCTTCGCGGGGTATATAATCAATCCATGTATACAAACAACATGCCACAAGATTATACCAAAAGGTACACAAAAGATGCACTTATTCAATTTCAGTGATATTTTCTATTGCCTACAGGTATCAAACATCAATCTCAAGCTTGAAACGTGCTTCTTTAGTAACCCAAAAATTGTCCAGTAATCAAAGTAAACCTCTAAAAATTTGTGTACATACTCCTTCAAAGTTGCGACAAAAACTCTAGAGAAAATGGAAGGAGAATTATTCAATCCAAAAGGCATGACTGTATACTTATCTTACTCCTATCTTCCAGTGCAATTTGGATCTAATGGTAACCTGAAAAACCATTTGTAAAAGAGTAAGATTCTTTTCCTCCAACATTATCCAATACTTCATTTGTGAAGGGTGTAGGGAATGGGTCATGTACACATGCATTATTCAGTTTCCTCAAATAAAAACAAATCCTTATTTCACCCTTTGTATTCGTCTCTTGAACTACCATAGGACTAATCCATTCAGATTCCTCCACAGGTTCAATTATTCCAACCTTAATCATCTTCTCCAATTCTTCCTTCTCTTTTTCCTTGTACTTGGGGTTCAATCTATAGGGTCATTGTTTCACTCGCTTTGCATCTAGATTCAAATTAATCCTCATAACTCCTAGATCCCCTAATATTCCCTTTCATTTAGAGAATTTTGTGGGAAAGAGTTCTTGATATTCATGCAACAACTCGGTAACTTTGTTGACTATGTCTTCATCCCAATAATCCCCAATAAATGCAAATTTTGGCCCTTCGTCGAACCCTTTATTTACTTTCTTTTTCTTCAGGGGTTGCATTATTTCGAGTATCTCAGGTTTTGGGCCAGAAAATTTGAAATGTCATTCTGATTTTGGGATATTAATATTGCGCAGATCTTCCTCATCATCCTCTTTCGTTGTCACAATATAGCATTCTACTGTGGGTTGCAACTGCATGGTCCAATCAAGCTACATCCACGTTACACAGTTATATTTTTAAAAATCCCTGCTCTAACTGCTTGAAGTGCTTCATCTATGCATGGACAATCATCTTCAAAGCTAAATGTCAGTAAGAACCCTTCAATCAAATCAGACCAGTTCATTGTTCCTTGGCATAGCTTTGTCTCCAGATACTAATTCATATGTATCACGTCCAATGTGTGAAAAAATATATGTACTCACTCTCGATCTGGATCTTCGCCCCACACAGAAGTCCAGCGAAAAATATGCTCCTGGGGGTCATATTTACCATCATATTTCACTATGATTTTGGTATTTACATGGCCAAATCAGACCTTCATCAACCTGCGATACTCTTTCAAACTCTCTATACTTTCTTCATGATTACCCCACCATCTAGAAGTTGTAGATCTTAGAGCTACATCCAAAGCTTGGAGTCTATTTTCTTCCAGTAATTCTCTTTCAAATTCATCAAGAAACAGACTGACATCTCCTATCCCATCATATTATGGAAAATTACATACCTCTGAAGTGATGCAATGAAGTGATCTTGTAATTATGTTACATCATCTTAGAGAATTCATGAAGCCTGTTATACTAATTCTCTAGTTCTTCATCAATGATTGAAATGCGGGAACTATCTCGTTCCCATATTAGCCTTCCATCAGTAGTGGGATTGATCTAATCTTCATGCTTAGATTTTATCTTATACATATTTTCAATATTTGCATCGCAGTATTCATCACAGATAGGCTTTGCATGCCACACTCCTTCTGATGGGTCTAGAGGAACAATGACCCTCAAATCACCATGTTCAAACACCAAATTTCTCTTCTTCAAATTTATTATTGCATCTGTTGTAGCACAATTTGACTCAACTAAAAGTCGAGAGATGTTCTAAGCAATTCAAGGTTGCTGAGGAACAATTATTAAAATTTAAGAAGAACTAGAACATGTTTAAGAAGATAACCACAAGCTCAACATATGTTTCTCAATGATTCTCCTCGTCTCATGTCTTGGATGTGATTCATGGCTCAATGTATCAGAAAATTAAAAGGTACAAGCATGAAATTTTGAGTCTTCATTGAGGTGGAAAAAGTCTGAGGTAGGGAAATGCTTCATTGAAGAAATTGTAGTTCCCTAAAACAAATACAAATTCCCTAGCTGAGGATGGGTTACTTCGTCTTCAGTCAAAAATTGATCCAACCCTATCCAGCAAGCTCTATTTTGCGCTGCATTTCCTATGAACGATACTTATTAACGAAGCTAGAGGAAATGTTATGCCTTATCATATTTTGGGGAATGTTGTTCTGCAACATATCAACAAAAGGGAGCCCATCTCTATGAGATTATAATTGAGGAGAAGGACAAGAAGGAGAAACATCTCGAGCTATTATTTGAACTGACTGAACTTAGAAAGCCTTTTACAAGTTGGCAGATGGAAACAATTGACATATCATATCTGAATGGTACACTAGCTACAAGTGTCATGGATGATGAGGTTAGTGTGCTTAAAAAATATAACGTTAGATCTTTCAGATAAGATTGAAGATCTAAAGGCAATGATGCCAACTCCACCGATGTCTAAAGTTTTTCGATTTCTTTATAATTACAAGAGCCTTTCTCAAGATAAATTTTTTTGTATGGATGTGAATCCCTCTTATGAAGCGGCAGCAATGGCAAGAAATGGTTTTGATCGGCCAAATCTACCAGCAATTACTTCCAATTGTAATATAACGCATATTGGTGTGGTTGGGAGAGATATGAAACGCCCAACATCAATATTTTATTTGAGAGCGGAAAATTACATGCACAGAAAACGCAGAACTTCTGTAGAAATTAGCTGAATAAATCACTTATTCAATGAATATTAACCCGATCATACATCAATTTCGAATTGCATGCATAACACATAACCTTCTTCTACAATTAATTGTCACATGCGAAAATAATAGAAGCAATCTCACATCAAATCAATCACACATTAACTCAGTATGTATGGGGAAAGCTTATAGCTGAAAACCCCGCAGCTATAGTATATTATAAATGGAGAGAACATGCAGCAAATGCATAGTACAAACTCCTCACAAGTACTCAGTACTATCTCCCAAAGCTACACAAAAAACTAGCTTGGTTTTGAACAAGTCACAGGTTCAAAACACACCCACTACTTCTCTGCCTCTATTGCGCAATCAAGGCTGATCTAAATAGAGATCCAAGGTTCGAATCTCCTTGGCTTCACTGCGCAATTGTCATTGGTAATTTCCTCCAAGTGTAATGCAAATCCCATGCAAAACTGATCCTCCAACTGATAGCTATACTCACCCTTTCATCTACTTCTTTCACTGGTCTCCACTGAACTGTCCATGCACTGAGTTAAATTGATGTGTTCTTTAGTTGAATAATGAGTTAATAATTAGTGAATTAAATAATATTTAATTCACACAACTCATCTCTAGTGTATTAGCCAGTTAAACTAAATAAAACTAGTTCAACTAGTTAACCAGAACACCACCTCCATTAACTCCTCAATCAACTCCACCAAAACTCTGCCACATGAGTCTAACTGAAGTCTAACATGCAATAGCTCACTTAACTCATAGGAAATTCGAATTTCCTTATGTCAGCTGCATGCCCCACCTCTGGGGGTCAAACTGAAGTGCTCCAAGAGAGTAAACTGATGTTTATAGTCTAAATATTATTAAGGGTAAATAATATTTGACTTCCATATTTTTAGGAGATACAGTCTAAAAATAGCCTAGGTCCTAAAAATAAGGGTCTCATCTATTTTTACCAACATGTCGCATACTTCAAGAATCTCCAACTGGAATTCCCAAATTATGCTCCGTATGTCTAAAAATAGACATAGTCTAAAAATAGATTTTTCGACAAAAATCACATGTGTGGTCCCCACCTAGTTTAGGTGATCACTTTCCAACTAGGATCGGGAAAGATGTTTCAGGAGGCCTCCTTCACTGTTTCTTGTTGCCATTTTCAACACTCCCTCTCAACAAGAAAGGACTGTCTTTGCATGCGACATGCAACTCCATGCATTCGCCCTGCAACCTTCACAAGCGCTATGCAACTCCATGCATGCGACATGCAACTCCATGCATTCGCCATGCACCCTTTGCATGTGCCATGCAAACTCATGCATGCACCATGCAACTCCATGCATCTGCTCTGCAACTCCTCTGAAACTAAATAGGCTCCAAACAACTCAATCAGTCTTGATGCATCTAGCATCTATCATCAAAGTCTTCGACTTCTGCTGGTACCAACTGCACATGTCATCAGGAACTACTGCGCTGTTGAACTCTTGCACCCATGCACTCTTACACTTGCTGTCAACTCTGATCCGCGCTCCAGTATCTGACACTATCACTTTGATCTGCCTGCATCACTCCAACTGATCTTGCTACTGCCATGCTGTGGGCACCTCGTAGCCAGGTTCAATCCATGAGATCCACACCATCTCATGAATCTGCCCAGAAATCTCCTCTTGGGATCAATCATGCATGTCGCCCCACCTCTCACCTGGTGGTATAGCTGCATGCACTCCCTCTGCCCATCTGGCACGAAGTTTCTCTGCATGAGTGGTCTCTCCCACTCCATGATCCTCTTGTGGCTGCTCCACACCCCGAGGTTCACTTTCACCTGCATGCAAAACTTGCTCCCTCTCAAGCTTTAGTTGCATGTCTTTCTCCCACTTCCCAACAGTAGGAAGCTCAGTAGACATCCCATCTACTTCAAGTCTGTAGAGATTCTTTGCCCGAATCCCAACCTTCTTGACTTGTCCCGTTGCCTTGTGCCGAAGGAAAACTTTCCCTTCTCTAAAGACAACTTCATACCCTTTATCCTCTAACATTGCAACTGAGATCAAATTCTTTGTTAGACATGGTACATGCAATACATCTTGTAAAAGAATGAGTTTACCTGACTCCCTCTGAAAGGTTATGGTACCAATGCCGGTCGCATTGTATCGTCCACCGTCGCCCAACTCAACATGCATCTGGAGACCTTTCTCCACCAAGTCACTGAAAAGATTTTCATCTCCCGTCATGTGAAAGGAAGCGCCACTATCAATATACCACCCCGATCCCAATGCACTAGACAACATGCATGTGATCAATGAGAAGTCCAGCTCAAATTGTGAGGCAAGAGCCTCACCAGCTGCAGATCCAGCAGCCTGCTTGTTCTTCTTCTTCTTGGGGCAATTCGTGGCGTAATGTCCATGATCGTGACAGTGAAAACACTTCACTTTGGACATGTCACGCTCTTTGCCATCCACACCGGATTGAGAAGCCTTCTCCTTGCCCTTCCCCTTCCTTGCTTTGGCAGCCAAAGCGCAGTCTTCTTCATCAGATACCTTTGATGAAGAACCATCTCTGGTATTTCGCCAGATCTCCTCTTGCACGAGATCAGACCACAGTCTTTCCCATCCCGGCAACTTTTCCTGACCATTGACACTATCTTGATATGCATGCCAACTCTTCGGCAAACCAAGAAGTGCCAAACTCACCAGATCCTCATCCTCCACCGTCACACCAACACTTCCCAGCTCATCCCGACATTGGGTGAACCTCGTGAGGTACTTCGGCATACTTTCCCCCTTCTGACACTTGATGTTTCTGAGTCTATCTTTGAGTGCCAGCTTCCTTTGATCGCTCTTTCTTTGGTACATATCCATCAAGGCTTTCCACATCAAATATGGAGAGGCCTTCCCGTGTAAACTGGATACAATGTGATCCTTTACACCCTCCAACAGGATCCTTCGACACTTTGCTTGTTTCTTTCGCCATGCTTCCACAACATCAACATCATTAGAAGTAGGCTTTGGAATCTCTTTCTCCACGAATTCCAACAGCCCATGATCATCTAATACAGCCTCCATGCGGTCCTTCCATGCAACATAATTCGAACTGCCTTCCAAGGCATATTCTAGTCGCAACCCGATGAAAGACATTTTCACTGCAGCACCAAGAACACAAATCTGCAAATTCGAATTTCACCACCAGCTGATAACTCAATCGCTTCCGATCTACACTTGAGAGCTAATTATTTCCAAATTAGAGATTGACTGCATGGGCATTCACCAGATCTTTCACCTTACAAATAAGGATGAATATTCCGGAGGCTACCTGGCCCGCATGCAGGCTCTGTCCGAGGAAATAATAAACAATCACCGTAATAGATCTCGACAATTAATATTGCTCCGATACCATGCAAAAATTAGCTGAATAAATCACTTATTCAATGAATATTAACCCGATCATACATCAATTTCGAATTGCATGCATAACACATAACCTTCTTCTAAATTAATTGTCACATGCGGAAAGAATAGAAGCAATCGCACATCAAATCATCACACACATTAACACAGTATGTATGGGGAAAGCTTATAGCTGAAAACCCCCAGCTATAGTATATTATAAATGGAGAGAACATGCAGCAAATACATAGTACAAACTTCTCACAAGTACTCAGTACTATCTCCCAAAGCTACACAAAACTAGCTTGGTTTTGAACAAGTCACAGGTTCAAAACACACCCGCTAATTCTCTGCCTCTATTGCGCAATCAAGGCTGGTCTAAATAGAGATCCAAGGTTCGAATCTCCTTGGCTTCACTGCGCAATTGTCATTGGTAATTTCCTCCAAGTGTTATGCAAATCCCATGCAAAACTGATCCTCCAACTGATAGCTTTACTCACCCTTTCATCTACCTCTTTCACTGGTCTCCACTGAACTGTCCATGCACTGAGTTAAATTGATGTGTTCTTTAGTTGAATAATGAGTTAATAATTAGTGAATTAAATAATATTTAATTCACACAACTCATCTCTAGTGTATTAGCCAGTTAAACTAAATACAACTAGTTCAACTAGTTAACGAGAACACCACCTCCATTAACTCCTCAATCAACTCCACCAAAACTCTGCCACATGAGTCTAACTGAAGTCTAACATGCAATAGCTCACTTAACTCATAGGAAATTCGAATTTCCTTATGTCGGTACATGCCCCACCTCACGGGGGTCAGCTTGAAGTGCTCGAGAAAGTAGCTAGCTGTTTATAGTCTAAATATTATTAAGGGTAAATAATATTTGACTTCCATATTTTTAGGAGAGGCAGTCTAAAAATAACCTGTGACCTAAAAATATGAGTCTCATCTATTTTTACCAACATGTCGCATACTTCAAGAATCTCCAACTGGAATCCCCGAATCATGCTTCGTATGTCTAAAAATAGACATAGTCTAAAAATAAATTTTTCGACAAAAATCACATGTGTGGTCCCCACCTAGTTTAGGTGATCACTTTCCAACTAGGATCAGGAAAGATGTTTCAGGAGGCCTCCTTCACTGTTTCTTGTTGCCATTTTCAACACTCCCTCTCAACAAGAAAGGGCTGTCTTTGCATGCGACATGCAACTCCATGCATTCGCCCTGCAACCTTCACAAGCGCCATGCAACTCCATGCATGCGACATGCAACTCCATGCATTCGCCATGCACCCTTTGCATGCGCCATGCAAACTCATGCATGCACCATGCAAACTCATGCATGCACCATGCAACTCCATGCATATGCTCTGCAACTCCTCTGAAACTGAATAGGCTCCAAACAACTCAATCAGTCTTGATGCATCTAGCATCTATCATCAAAGTCTTCGACTTCTGCTGGTACCAACTGCACATGTCATCAGGAACTACTGCGCTGTTGAACTCTTGCACCCATGCACTCTTGCACTTGCTGTCAACTCTGATCCGCGCTCCGGTATCCGACACTGTCACTTTGATCTGCCTGCATCACTCCAACTGATCTTGCTACTGCCATGCTGTGGGCACCTCGTAGCCAGGTTCAATCCATGAGATCCACACCATCTCATGAATCTGCCCAGAAATATCCTCTTGGGATCAATCATGCATGTCGCCCCACCTCATACCTGGTGGTATAGCTGCATGCACTCCCTCTGCCCGTCTGGCACAAAATTTCTCTGCATGAGTGGTCTCTTCCTCCATGATCCTCTCCCCTATCTCCACATCCCGAGGTTCACTTTCACCTGCATGCAAAACCCGCTCCCTCTCAAGCTTCAATTGCATGTCTTCCTCTCGCTTCCCAACAATAGGAAGCTCAGTAGACATCCCATCTACTTCAAGTCTGTAGAGATTCTTTGCTCGAATCCCAACCTTCTTGACTTGTCCCGTTGCCTTGTGCCGAAGGAAAACTTTTCCTTCTCTGAAGACAACTTCATACCCTTTATCCTCTAACATTGCAACTGAGATAAAATTCTTTGTTAGACCTGGTACATGCAATACATCTTGTAAAAGAATGAGTTTACCTGACTCCCTCTGAAAGGTTATGGTACCAATGCCGGTCGCATTGTATCGTCCACCGTCGCCCAACTCAACATGCATCTGGAGACCTTTCTCCACCAAGTCACTGAAAAGATTTGCATCTCCCGTCATGTGAAAAGGAAGCGCCACTATCAATATACCACCCCGATCCCAATGCACTAGACAACATGCATGCGATCAATGAGAAGTCCAGCTCAAATTGCGAGGCAAGAGCCTCACCAGCTGCAGATCCAGCAGCCTGCTTGTTCTTCTTCTTCTTGGGGAAATTCGTGGCGTAATGTCCATGATCGTGACAGTGAAAACACTTCACTTTGGACATGTCACGCTCTTTACCATCCGCACCGGATTGAGAAGGCTTCTCCTTGCCCTTCCCCTTCCTTGCTTTGGCAGCCAAAGCGCAGTCTTCTTCATCAGCTCCCTTTGATGAAGAACCATCTCTGGTATTTCGCCGGATCTCCTCTTGCACGAGATCAGACCACAGTCTTTCCCATCCTGGCAACTTTTCCCGACCATTGACACTATCTTGATATGCATGACAACTCTTTGGCAAACCAAGAAGCGCCAAACTCACCAGATCCTCATCCACCACTGGCACACCAACACTTCCCAGCTCATCCCGACATTGGGTGAACCTCGTGAGGTACTTCGGCATACTTTCCCCCTTCTCACACTTGATGTTCCTGAGTCTATCTTTGAGCGCCAACTTCCTCTGATCGCTCTTGCTTTGGTACAGATCCGTCAAGGCTTTCCACATCAAATATGGAGAGGCCTTCCCGTGTAAACTGGATACAATGTGATCCTTTACACCCTCCAAGAGGATCCTTCGACATTTTTCTTGTTTCTTTTGCCATGCTTCCACAACAACAGCATCATTAGAAGTAGGCTTTGTAATCTCTTTCTCCACGAATTCCAACAGCCCATGATCATCTAATACAGCCTCCATGCGGTCCTTCCATGCAACATAATTCGAACTGCCTTCCAAGGCATATTCTAGTCGCAACCCGATGAAAGACATTTTCACCGCAGCACCAAGAACACAAATCTGCAAATTCGAATTTCACCACCAGCTGATAACTCAATCACTTCCGATCTACACTTGAGAGCTAATTATTTCCAAATCAGAGATTGACTGCATGGGCATTCACCAGATCTTTCACCTTACAAAGAAGGATGAATATTCCGGAGGCTACCTGGCCCGCATGCAACCTCTGTCCGAGGAAATAATAAACAATCACCGTAATAGATCTCGACAATTAATATTGCTCCGATACCATGTAGAAATTTGCTGAATAAATCACTTATTCAATGAATATTAACCCGATCATACATCAATTTCGAATTGCATGCATAACACATAACCTTCTTCTACAATTAATTGTCACATGCGGAAATATAGAAGTGATAGCACATCAAATCATCACACACATTAACACAGTATGTATGGGGAAAGCTTATAGCTGAAAACCCCCAGCTATAGTATATTATAAATGGAGAGAACATGCAGCAAATGCATAGTACAAACTCCTCACAAGTACTCAGTACTATCTCCCAAAGCTGCACAAAAACTAGCTTGGTTTTGAACAAGTCACAGGTTCAAAACACACCCACTACTTCTCTTCCTCTATTGCGCAATCAAGGCTGGTCTAAATAGAGATCCAAGGTTCGAATCTCCTTGGCTTCACTGCGCAATTTTCATTGGTAATTTCCTCCAAGTGTAATGCAAATCCCATGCAAAACTGATCCTCCAACTGATAGCTATACTCACCCTTTCATCTACCTCTTCCACTGGTCTTTCACTGAACTGTCCATGCACTGAGTTAACTGATGTGTTCTTTAGTTGAATAATGAGTTAATAATTAGTGAATTAAATAATATTTAATTCACAAAACTCATCTCTAGTGTATTAGCCAGTTAAACTAAATACAACTAGTTCAACTAGTTAACCAGAACACCACCTCCATTAACTCCTCAATCAACTCCACCAAAACTCTGCCACATGAGTCTAACTGAAGTCTAACATGCATTAGCTCACCTAACTCATAAGAAATTCGAATTTCCTTATGTCAGCTGCATGCCCCACCTCTGGGGGTCAAACTGAAGTGCTCCAAGAGAGTAAACTGCTGTTTATAGTCTAAATATTATTAAGGGTAAATAATATTTGACTTCCATATTTTTAGGAGACACGGTCTAAAAATAGCCTGGGTCCTAAAAATAAGGGTCTCATCTATTTTTACCGACATGTCGCATACTTCAAGAATCTCCAACTGGAATTCCCAAATTATGCTCCGTATGTCTAAAAATAGACATAGTCTAAAAATAGGTACCGACAAAAATCACCTGTGTGGCCCCCACCTAGTTTTGGTGATCACTTTCCAACTAGGATCAGGAAAGATGTTTCAGGAGGCCTCCTTCACTGTTTCTTGTTGTCATTTTCAACAGGAGCAATGGCTGAAGATGGTAAATTTAGGGTTGAGAAATTTAACGGCCAAAACGTCCCGCTGTGGAAGATGCAGATGGAAGATTATCTGTATCAGAAATATCTGTACCTACCATTGAGTGGAAAAACAAAGAAGCCGACGGCCATGAAAAACACGGAATGGAACATTCTTGATAGAAAGGCACTCAGAACAGTATGGTTGTGCCTTGTGGCATCAGTCGCCTTCAATATTTCGAAGGAAATAACAACAGAGGGTTTGATGCAGATGTTGGCGAAACTATATGAAAAAACCTTGGCCTTAAACAAGGTATTTCTTATGAAACGACTATTTAATATGAATATGTCAGAAGGTGGATCTATTGCAGACCATTTAAATGATTTTAAACTCTGATTTCAGTTGATTTAAGTTCTGTGGTAAGTGATGACAAAGAATTCAAACTCTATATTGTACTCATGCAGAGAGTGAATAGTTTAATGTGCATGGTGCTTCCTGTCTTTGGATCTGAGCCTTTAAAGTTAATGGTTTTGATGGTGCCGCTATCCTTTATTTGAAGTGCGGCGGAAAAGCTCCGGTCGTGTCGGGTAATGCTTTGAGTGCGAGAGTCTGGGGAAGAAGAATGGAAAGAGGAAAGAGCTAGGGATATCGCCGGTAAATCAAGGAAAGGAAGATCCAAGTCCAGATCGGGGATAGTGTGCTGGAAATGTGGAAAGAAAGGACACCTAAAGAAAGACTGTAGATCTCGGAAGGGAAAAGAAGGAGACACACAACAAGAAAACAATCATGAAGCAAATGTGACGGGTGATGTGTTACAAGATGCTTTGATTCTTTCTTTCGAAAATGTTACTGATTCTTGGGTTGTAGATTCAGGGGCTTCATTCCATGCCACACCTAATAATAAATATTTCCATGACTGTGTTCAAGGAGATTTTGGACAAGTTCATTTGGGTGATGATAAACCTTGTAAAATGGTTGGAATGGGTAAGGTTCTTATAAAACAACAAAATGGAAACCAATGGCTATTAAAGGAGGTAAGGCATGTTCCAGATCTAAAGAAAAATCTGATTTCAACAGGGCCGTTAGGTGGTGAAGGTTGTGTTACAACTTTCAAAAATAAATCTTGGAAGGTCACCAAAGGAGCCCTGGTAATAGAAAAAGGCGAAAAGGTTGGTACATTGTACTTATGCAATGGTATTTCTAACTACGGTGGCTCTTTGCTTCCAAAGGAGAAGATGCGGCATTGTGGCACATCATAGGCTCGGACACATGAGTGAGAAGGGGATGAATATTCGTCACTCAAGAAATTTGTTGCTGAGTTTGAAGAATGTTGATTTGGATTTCTAGGAGAATTGCATTTATGGAAAATAGAAGAGAGTCAGATTTCTCAAAGTTGGGAAAGAAAATAAGAGCGAAAAATTAGATCTTGTGCATACAGATGTATGGGTACCTACTCAGGTATCATCTCTTTGTGGTTGTCATTATTATGTTACTTTTATTGATGATGCAACCAGAAAGACTTGGATTTATTGTATTCATAATAAATCTGATGTATTTGATACTTTCAAGAAATGGAAAGCTTTGGTTGAGATTGAGACATGAAAGAAGTTGAAGTGTCTCGGATCATGCACTAGTGAATATTGCGGTAAAGATTTTGACAGAGTACTGTTGAGCATGGAGATTAGTATAGAGAAGATGGATTCCAAGAACACCAAAAGAAAATGGTGTGTCAGAAAGGATGAACAAAACAATCATGGAGTGTGCAAGGTGCATGAGATTTCCTGCAAGATTTCCTTTACAATTTTGGGCAGATGCTATCGATACTGCTATTTATCTAATAAACAGAGGGCCTTCAAGTTCCTTGGATGGTGGTATTCCAAGGGAGGCATATTGGACAAGTAAAAAGGTAAAATACTCTTTTTTAAAGCCTTTCGATTGTGAGGCCTTTGTCCATATTAATAAAGAAAATAGAACAAAGCTTGAGGCAAAATCAAAGAAATGTACCTTTATTGGATATGGTGTTAATGATTTTGGTTATCGCTTATATGATTATGAAAATCACAAAATAATTAGGAGCAGAGATGTAATATTCAATGAAAAGGTCTTGTATAAGAATCAGTTGCAGGAAAAGAAACATGAAAAAGAAAGCAAAGAATACACAGTTCTTGATGAGATCATAGAAAAAGTAAAGGTGCCTAAAAATAATGGCATCCAGCAACCCTGCATGACCAGTCATAAGCCAACGGCCAAACACCTCAAAGGAACGAAAGTAGTGTTAGAAGATCTACCAAGATAAGTATACCCCCTGAACGATACTCTCCTTCATTATATTATTTATTGCTGACTGATTCTGGTGAAACCGAATGTTATGAAGAAGCAATGTAGGTTGAAAGCAGGAAGAAGTGGGAGCTAGCCATGGAAGAAGAGATGGACTCCTTATAACCAGAATTGGGACATAGTCAGGTTGCCTGCAAGTAAAACTACATTGTAGAATAAATGGGTTTACAGGCTGAAGGAAGAAGATGGAGGAAAACAGAGGTACAAAGCTAGAATTGTGGTGAAGGGGTTTGCACAGAAGAAAGGTATTGATTTTGATGAAATATTTTATCCTATTGTTAATATGAATTCAATCAGAACTATCTTAAGTCTTGTAGCAACGGAAGATTTACATCTTGAACAGTTAGATGTACAAACAACATTTCTCCATGGAGATTTGGAGGAAGAGATATACATGCAACAACCAGAAGGATATGAAGTAAAAGGGAAAGAAAAATTGGTGTGCAGGTTAAAGAAGAGCTTCTATGGCTTAAAACAGGCTCCAAGGCAGTGGTATCTAAAATTTGACAAGTTTAAGTCTGAACAAGGTTATACTAGATGTCACTCTGATCATTGTGTTTATCTAAAAATGAAAAATGATGGAAGCTATGTTATATTGTTATTTTATGTAGATGACATGCTTGTTGCAGGGTCTAACATGAAGGAAATAAATGTGCTCAAAAGAAAATTGACAAATTCATTTGCAATGAAGGATTTGGGAGCTACAAAACAAATCCTTGGTATGAGGATAACTAGAGACAGGAAAAATCGCAAATTAACACTGTTTCAGAATGAGTACATAGAAAAGGTGTTGAAAAGATTTAATATGCAGAATGCAAAACTAGTTAGTACACCTTTTGCTAGCCATTTAAAACTTAGTAAGGAGATGTGCCCCAAGACCCACGAAGAAATGGAATATATGTCAAAAGTTCCATATGCATCAGCAGTTGGAAGCTTAATGTATGCAATGGTCTACACAAGGCCTGATATTGCACATGCAATGGGAGTTGTAAGCAGGTACATGAACAATCCAGGAAAAGAACATTGGATGGCAGTAAAATGGATTCTCAGATATTTTAGAGGTACCACAAATCAAGCATTATGCTTTGGTGGTTTAAACATTTATCTACAGGGATATGTTGATGCAGATATGGCAGGTGACAGAGATAACAGGAGGAGCACTACAGGGTATGTATTTATTGTAGGTGGAACAACTGTCAGTTGGGTTTCAAAAATCCAAAGTGTTGTTGCACTTTCAACAACAGAAGCAGAGTATGTTGCTGCTACAGAGGCTAGTAAAGAAATGATTTGGTTACAAAGGTTTATGGATGAATTGGGTAAGAAGCATGATATGGCCACGCTATACAGTGATAGCCCATTCATCTTGCAAAGAACTCAGCATTTCATTCCAGGACTAAACACATACATCTCAAGTACCATTTCATACGGTTAGTATTGGAAGATGGAGAGTTGAAGCTGGAAAAGATACACACTAGCCAGAATCCTGCAGATATGCTAACAAAAGTTGTAACCAGGGAGAAACTGAGAACATGCTCAGTTTCAATTGGTCTTCAAGGATGACGATGAAGATGAGAAACAACTAGGTCCAAAGAGGAGTCATTGTCCAGCAAATGAAGCAGCAGTGGAGTTGCTACAATCAGTCTCCAAGTGGGAGATTGTTGGGTGTGGAGCCTGATTATCTTGTTTACTTTGTATCACAGCATTGGACCCCTGTACCTTAAATGGGGCGGCAACGCCGCCTGTAATTAATCGTTGTTGTGGGGGGTCTAGGGGGGGCGGCAATGACTTTATGGAGGCCCCCCCCCCCCAGCGGGGGGTTTCGGGGGCAGCGCCCCCGAAGCTAAAAACAGATGTAAAATTGCCTTGTAAAAGTATAGTAATTTCTAGTCAATCTGGGCCGTTCATTAGAAAAATGATCTGACGGTAGAAGTTATGTTTAGTTTAGGGTTTTTTGCCCTAGAAGGCAACCGCTCGCTTTTATGAGGGTATTGCATTGCGGCTGTGTATTGTATGTGTATTCTCTGAGTGGGAAATAGATAGGGAGACTGTGAGAGAGAACATAGGATATTATAGTGGATCTGCTGTAGGTTGCATCTCTTCATTTTGCTAGATAATAGAAAGGAAGGACTGGCTATTCAGGGTGGACGTAGCCCAAACTGGGTGAACCACGTATATCTGTGTCTCTCTGGTTTTATGTGTTTTGTGTGCTTGTATTTTCCACATATTTTGTGTGTTGCATTGCTCCATAATATATAATTTTCTAACACCAAGGAGTATATTGTAATATAGTTGGGCATCCAAGACTTCAATGTCTATAAGGACCGTCTTTTTGGCTAAACACACCAGGATGTTTTGGTAGAGACTGATGGGGGTGAATTGCGACCACCGTATGCTCTAAGCCGTGATGTCTAATGGCTTTAGTTTGGGAGACCCTAACTTCTGCCAGGTGTTTTTTGACATGATGCATGTGGATGCACCCTCGTCAATGATACATTAGTGAATGGTGATGTTTTGAACTGACACCGGTATCTGAAAAGCAACCATCGAGGGAAGCATAGGGGTGGCTTTATCTAAATCAAAAGCCATCAGTCATGAATCGGCAGGGTCGATGGCGCCTAATGCAAAAATTAAGGTTTTTCGTTGCTTTGGGCATGATTGTAATACCTCCAAAGCTGACATAACGGCGAGAGATTGAGCTAGATCATCCACAATACTATATTTATGGGCTACTTTGGAATAATTTCCTACCCGCCTAGTTGGTCCCTTGGCCATTTTTGGCAAAGGTTCAATAGGAATTTTTGATATGATCAAAGGTTCTGTCAGTGCTCTTGTACTAGCCCCTGACGAATTGGTGTCTGGTGGGGTATTGTAATTTCGGTTCCGTGTCTGAATTTTTTTTTCTTCACAAGTCATGTAGATTTTGTGGTTGTTTTTTTCCAGAATTGTCAAGAGTTTGTTGTTGCGTGCTAATTGTCCCTTGATGGGGGAAAGGCTCCTGCATGACTTCTATTTTTTGTGAGGATCCCCCTTGTCTGTGGTTACCTTGAAACTTCTTTAGCTCAGGGAGGTCGGGACAGTGGTGAGTGTAATGACCGTACTCACCAAAAATTGAACAAGAGTGGTTTGTCCAGAGATTTTCCCTCTTGTTCCACCTTTGGGGGTTATTTGGTTCCTCATTTTGATTTTGGTTGGAGTTACCTCTGGCCTGAGATCGCTGAGGGCGTTGTTGGTTGCTGCCCCCCTGGATTTGGGAAGGCTGCACAAAGTTCACCTGTGCATTATTTTGCATGGGCGGGTCTTGTGCTGGTGACTGTGCGTATTGCGGTCCCTGGTTTATAAATGGCTGTTGGGGGGGAGCTCTTTCATCAACATGTCTGGCTGCATACTAGGTCCCCTGAGCAGGAGGATAGGGTCCTCTATGATGATGGTGGTACGATGATGCCCTACTAGTCAAATTTTGTGGAGGCGCAGGATGACTTTGGTAGCCAGGTTGGGGTATGTTCTGGGTAGAATCATATGCGTAACCGGGGTATTGAATGTTGTTGCTTAGGTGATTTGGTGTTAATGACCCAATTAAACCATCTGCGGAGTTTGACGCGCTTGGAAATTCTTTGTAAGTTTGCAGGCGCGGGGCATTAGGAAAGATATTATAAATATAACCTGACTGCGTATAGATAAGCTCGAGTTGTTGCGCCTTACTGATGGTGTCGTCTTCAGATATGGGCCTTTGCTGCACCACATCCTTTGAAATCTCTGTGGTGAGATTTTTCAGGAACAATTCTAACAGTACTCAATCATCAAGTTTGGATTTGCACAAACTATGACGCCGCTGCCATTCGTGGAGATGGTCCGAGATATGGAAAACAGGTGTTTGCCTAAAGTGGGTCGGTAGTTCCATTCTAGAATCATGGTAGATGGGCAACTGAAAATAGGTTAGGAACACAGTAGCAAGGGCACTAAGGGTTCCATGTGTAGCAGAGGGTTGCTCCACTTACCATTTCACAACTATTCCAGTTAGGGTGTGTTGAAATAGTATTAGTTGAATAGTATCATCAACAATGCTGTTCGACGAACACCACAGGTGGAAAGTCATAACATGATTTCCAGGGTCTTTCACTTGCTTCCTTTTGAACTTTGGAATGTCTGAAGGGAGCTTGGTCAGCATTGGAGGCCATGTGGGGTTGTGTGCAATGGGGTCTTTTTTCAACTTGGTTAAATCTGGTAGATTTAACGAAGCCAAGAAAGGTGACTGTGAGTTTGTAGCCATTGCAACTTGTGAAAACACAATGTTCTGGTTAGGAATAGGGTTTGTCTGCAACGTACTGTACTGTGTGTTCACTTGGCTTCCCAAACAGGTAGCACTGCTCTGCCCTCTAGGGGTTGTGGGATGAGTGGTGTGTGGTGACCTTGTGGGGGTGTTCACGGATGTCATGTTGGGAGATCGACTAGGGTTCCCAATTAATGATGCCCCAATAAAGGATGAACCAATAAGGGTGGTAGTGTTCTGTCTTTGACGTGTAAATTGTGAAAGACCTGGAACCTCTCTCGGTAATGGGGGGAGGTCCAAAAGACGTCTAGATCGACGAGGTCCCGTTGGGTCCATTCTGGTGTCAACTAGGTATGGTTTTGGAAAAATTTGAGAGGATAGATATTATAATCAAAGCAAAAACCCGATCACATACATAAAACAAAGCAAAAATAAAAGATAAAATTTCCCTTTAGATTAATCCTATGTGATCCATCAATCAAAAAATATGGTTTTTTTTTGTTTGCGTATGATACTGAAATCCTAGAAGTCATATTCATCCTCACACCCTCAAATGTAACTGGGACTTGCGAAGATATCTTGCGAATGCTGGCACAACTTCTTGAAAGAATTGGTGATGCCCCTAGTCAACCAAAGAAAATCCACCAAGGTAAGGGTAGAGGATCTAGTGCTGCCTGTACCATCACCTATAGGGAAGGATGCCCTAATTTTGGCCACTAAGCACCGTCGTCCCATGTGTGCATTCGAGTCTTGGGCTTCTTGGGAATTCATCTACTAGTACCGAGTATTAGACAGGTGAGGTAGCCCCGAATAATACCGCACACAATGGGCCTATGCTTAACCCCCTCTGAATCGGGTCTGTGTTGCGCTCGGGTTTTCTTTGCCATGGGCGGATAAACAGATTTGAAATTTCCCTAAACAATAAACTTCTATGTTTCAAGATGAATACTGACCAAGGAGACTTATTGGATGCCTACCCCTTGGTCCTAACTTAAACTATAAATTCTCTTGTGGCCCCTGTGGGGAGAGTTTAGTGAGTTTGGGTAAGTTAGTTTTAGGTGTCTTTAATTCACTTAGGGTGTGAATGTGTGGGAACAAAAGGTGAACAAGCACATAGTTTTAACATGTGGATATGCTATGATCCTTTTCAAAATCCCCTATTTAAACTACGTTTTGTTGTTCCTTGCTCAAAATAAAAACATGTGCGGATATGGGCCGATTTCAATTTTTCCTAGTTAATCAAAATGCTCCTATAGGGAGATGGTGAGTTATCAATAGAGAGTGTTCATATGCTTGCCTAGGATCACCCGAAGGTGCAAAGGCAACAAATATTACTTTCTCTCCATAGACAATTCGATCTTGGTCCCGAATCCTAGTGCAAAAAATTGAACTAAACTAATGAATTTTACACTAGAAAAATGAAAAAGATTTAGTTGAGCATGTGTGGATGTGAGGCACTTACTTTGGCTAATTATCTAAGTGTTTTTTGGTGCCTAAATTCGAAAAAAATAAATTATTTCAGAATGCAAATTAATTTCCCCTCTACTTAAACTATGTGTTAACTTTGCGAAAATCAACTTGAAATAAAACTAACACTTAAACTACTAAAATGCAGCTAAAAGTGAGCTTTAACAAGTTTCAAGACACCTCAAGCAGTGCTGGTAGATTTATTAAGGGTTTCCAGTCTCTTTACAAGCAATAAATAAATGGAAATGGTAGAGAAATACTACTTCTGGTTTCCGTGCGCAAAAGGCTGAGATAGGCGCGAAGGCTGCGTGCAGGTCACCACTGAATGCGTGCACTAGGGCGCGTCTGTCTATGAAAAAGCCACACAATTTCCTACAAATAATTTTTTTGGGAGCTCTTCAACTTCAACCTGTCACTGAGGGTGAATTAGGCGATGAAGGAGAGAAAGTGGGCAGTTCCAGCCCAAATCCACAAAAAACAAAGAGGTCTCTACAAAAAGGCACAACCACATAAGATGGAAATAAAAGTTAGTGGAGTCACCAATCCTGTGTATCTGTGCTTGGTGCAAGAATGTACCAAATCACACCTACTTAAGAGGAGTGGTTTTTCCCTCTTAAGTTCTTGGTCATAGGCAGTAAATAAAGGGAGTCAAGAAAGTTAGGGAACATGCTAAGACATAAACATACTAGATAGAGAAATAGCATTCATATTCAAACATAAAAACTAAACTAAAACAAATAATACAAAATCTCTAAATAGAGTCAAACAACTTCAATAATCCAAATGGGGGCACTTACGTCCCCTCTTATTGAGTGCTGGTAGAAGTGAAGGATGAAAATTTTACCCACTTGCAAAGGGGCCCTTAGAACTAGGGAGTTCCAAGTCCTGATGCAATGATGTATTTACTTCTGAACTACCTTGGCGCAAAGGCTCCCTCTCTCTACTCTGGTGGACTGGAGTTGTTGGGTGGCCAACAATTGAGTCCCCTCTATCTCTACTCCAGATCACACATTGCTGGATGGCTTGGGGCAATTATGGAAAGCATAACAATGTATTCACATATTGCTCATCTCTTGGTGGCCTTTTATAGGAGAATTAAAACCCTCCTTCCCTCTCTTGGTACATTGTGGATGGTGACCCAAGAGAGGAGGGTGATTCCATTGTGTGCCACATTTAGTCCATTGTGTGCTCCTTTGAGGTCCTAAGGAGGCTTGGGCGACTATACTTAGGCAGCCTCAGGTGTGGGATCAATGTTTTAGAGTGTGCCTTGTGGTCTTGGAAAGTGACTTCTGCCACTCTCAGGTCCGTGCAACTTTTTGAGGGAAAGACGCGCTTATCGAATAAATATGCGTGCAAAGGTACATTTTTTTGGTTACTTCAGTGTGAAATTTGATTTTCCTCTTATACCTTAGAGATTTTTAAATACTTCAGATTCTCTAATGTCTCTCAACCCTCTAAATCCTTCTGCTTGACATTAAATAATGTCATCTTTGCTTGTCTGATTTTCCAGTGATAACACTAACGTTTCTTCCATTGCAGCTCCATTACATTCATTGACAAGTGTGAAGCGGGTTTTTTAGTGGAGAGGAAAACATCAAAAGGAATTTGATGCATTGAAGGAAAATATTAGTTCAGCTCTTGTACTTTCACTTCATGACTTGAAACAATAATTTGAGATACAAACTAATGCAAGTGAGTATGTCATGGGCGCAGTCTTGATGCAACATGGTAACCCCATTTGTTTTCATTCAGAAACTTTTAATGGTGCGATGATTAACTATCCTACATATGACAAGGAATTGTATGCATTGGTGAAAAGTTTGAAAAAGTGGAAACATTACTTGATGGGTAAGGAAATAATCATTCACATGGATCATCATCCATTGAAATACTTGCAATCACAAAAAAAGTTACAGCATGCAAGGCACTTCACATGCATGGGATTTCTTCAACAATTCCACTTGGTGATATGATTTCTAGACCAATTGTTAGTGCATCCATTATAATTAAGCATAATTTTGTCATGCATGAGAGATATGTTGAACAATATGCTTTAGATAATGATTTCAAAGATGTATATGCGACTTTGTGTCAAGGTAAACAAGTATAGGAATTGGATTATCATGTGCATAATAATTTGTTGTACCATCTTGGAAATATTTTTATTCCATAGGTAGAGAGAGTCAACATCATAAGGGAAGCACATACTTCTCTTATTGTTGGTGATTTCGGTGTAGGTAAGAAATTGGCACAATTACAGAGGTATTTTTACTGGCCTCGTATGCTTGAAAGTGTGTCACGATTTGTAAGAGGATGGTCATTATGTGTTTTCAGTAAGCCTAGCAAGAGAAAGTTGGGATTGTATACACCACTTCCAGTACCTTCCCATCCATGGGAGAGTGTTTCTATGGATTTTGTAGGAGGTTTACCTATGTCTAGGAGAGGTCATGATTATATTTATGTAGTTGTGGATAGGTTCATCAAAATGTGTATTTTTGATGCCTTGTAAAAAGAAGGTTACAACTGAACAGACTGCTCAATTACTCTTTTAGAATGTATGGGTACATTTTGGGTTTCCCACATCCATTTTTAGTGATCAAGATTCTCTCTTTATTAGGAAATTTTCATCAAGCTTGTGGGGACTCGTTGACACAAAATTGAAAAAGAGTACAAAATTCCATTAAAAAAAAATGGCCAAACATAGGTGGTGAACATAACCATGATACATCTTCTTCGAGGTTATTGTAGCAAGCATCTTAATTTGTGGGACGAAAATTTTCACTATATTCAACATGCTTACAATCAGGCCAAGCATTCATCGACTCAAACATCGTCATTTGAGGCATGCTTAAGATACTTTCGCAAATCTTCTTTAGATGTTATATTTGGGAAGTTTGTTGCTATTGATTGTCATAGTCACATAGATAAGGCCAAAAGATTCGTTGAACAAGTTCAGTTGCTACATCAAACATTTCAAGAATAGTTAGAGAAGATGCAAGTCAAGTACAATACATGACATGATAAGCATCGTGTGGATCACATTTTCCAAGCCAGTGATGAAGTTTGGCTTCACATTAGCAAAGAGATACTCCAAGGAGAAGGTAAAAAGCTGAAACCAATTCGATATGGTTTGTTGTTTCTCATTTTCATTTACCTTTGAAATATTTTTCAAAACACCAAAAAAACATATATGATAGAAAAAGTGAAATTTTGTGTGTCGTAGAAGAATTTTTATTTATATGTTTGTACATTAACATTACGTGACGATATGTGAAGGTGGGTCGAGTTAGGCTCATTCACATGCAAAACAGTTCAAGAGCCGGACCAATGGGCATGTTCAAAACATTGCAAACTGGAAAGAGATCTAGAGTGCAGGATAATGAAGGTGAAAAACAAGGTTCCATTCCTCCTCCAATGGTGACTCCACAACAAAAGGACCCTGTGAAATAGGTTAGTAAGGGAAAACAACCTACAAATTCACTTAATAGAACAAATGTGCAGTAGGGTGAGTCTTCCCAGAACACATTAGTTGACACTAATTTTTTGGAGAGAGTTGTTCCTGTACCCGAACAAGCAGAAAATTCTAGAAAGAGTGAAGAAGAACCTGAAAAGAATGTTAAAAAAAATCATGCTTTCAGTTTGACAAAAGAATTGGAGAAGTTTAAAATTCAGGTACCTCTTCTAGAATTAGCTAAAATACCAGCTTACAAGAAATAAATTTCAGAATTTATTAATATCACACAGATGGAAGATATAAGTGACACAGTGAACTTACAAGAAGAAAAGCCAGTAGTCACCTCTGGTCCTCATGTAGAAGAAGTAGATCCTTCTGTTCCACCCTTCTATATTTCTCTGTTGCTTCATAATTTTACTCTACATAATTGCATGCTGGATTCAAGAGCGTCCCATAATCTCATGCCATTGTCTGTTATGAAGGAACTAAACTTGCAGATTACCAAACCTTATAGGTATTTGTATTCATTTGATTCAAAAAGGGTGAAATGTGTTGGTTAATTAAAGATGTAGTAGTTTTGTTGATACAAATCCCAACAAAGAGTATAGTCATGGATGTAGTGGTTGCCGACATCCCAGCCAGGTTTGGAATGCTGCTATCAAGATCTTGGGGAGAAAAATTGGGAGGTGTTCTAAAATTAGGTTTCACTTATGCTATCATTCCGGTTTTTAATGGGGAATAAAAGCTATTGTACATAGAAACAAGGTTTGTGAAGACCAACTCCAAGAAAAATGCAGGAAATTCCCCATTTATAGTCAAGAAACAAAAGATCTTTCTTGTTTCATGCTGCATGAAGATGCAGAATTTTCTGAAGACACATGGAAGCAACTCTCTTCAGCAGTTGTAAATAATGAGCTGCACTCAAGGAATATTTGGAAGTGCTACTTTGATGGTGCCTACTCCAAGGAAGCCGCGGGTGCTGGATTCTTGCTGATATCACTAGAAGGTAACCTCATGCCTTTCTCTTTTAAACTAGTATTTGATTCAAAAAACAATGTGGCTAAGTTTTTGGCCTTAATATCAAGCCTTAAATTTTCCAAACAGATCGGAGTTCAATTTATTTCAATTTTTGGTGACTCTGAATTGATAATAAGGCAGATTAAAAATCATTGTCAAACCAACCATCAGAGATTGAGATCATATAGGATAGAAGTTTGGGATTTGATAGAAAACTATTTTGAAGCCCCCAATCTTCAGTATAGTCTGAGGGAGGAGAATAGATTGGTTGATTATTTAGCAGTTACATCCATCACTTTCAAACATCCAATAAATCCAAGGTTAAGGTATGAAATTGAGGTTATACATAGACCTTCTATCCTTGACAATGTGAAACATTAGCAGGTTTTTGATGATGATGAACAGATAAATCAGTTCCTGACAATGATTGGTAACTTTGAAGATGCTGAGATACACCAAGAGGAAGAAAAAACAAAGCAAAAATCAGAAATAAGAAACCTTAAGCAGTCAATAGGTGAACAAAATATTATCCAATTGAAAGATAATGTGCTCCCTAAAGGGTTGGTTCCCCTTGAACGATTATTCGATTCTAATGATGTTGCTTTTGATTCAAATAAAACACATCAAGAAGAAGATATGGAAGATTGTAATTTGGGAACTCAGTAGGAACCCAAAATAGTGAAATTGTTCAAAGGTGTTCCCAAAAACTACAAAGAAAGATGCATTGATCTTTTTAAGAAATATATAGATGTGTTTTCCTAGTCATATGAAGACTTGAAAACATATGACAAAAGCATAATTCAACATAAGATTCCATTGAAATAAGGAATCAAACCACACAGACATAAGCTCAGATAGATAAATCCATTGTTGTTAGCTCCAATTGAAAAATAAGTGAAGAAATTTTTGTAGGCAAAAATTATAGTCCCTCTCAGATATTCAGACTAGGTTTCTAATCTGGTCCCTGAAAGAAAGAATAATGGAGAGATAATATTTTGTGTAGACTTTAGGAATTTAAACCGAGCATCTCTAAAATATAATTATCCTTTGCCGAAAATGGATTATGTCTTACAGAAGGTGATAGGAGCTCACAAGTTGTCTATGGTTGACGAATTTTTTGGGTATAATCAGGTAGCAGTAGAAAAATAAGATCAGAAGAAGACTGCTTTCATGATGCCCTGGGGCACCTTCATGTATATAAGGATTCCATTTGGCCTTATGAACGCAGGTGCAATATTTCAGAGGGCCATGGACATAGACTTCATTGGTGACAAGTTTGTAGTTATATATCTAGATGATGTAATTGTTTCTCAGGGTCAGATGATGAATACTTGGAGCATTTGCAAAAAACTTTTCAAACCTGCAAAAAGTTTTGTCTGTCATTAAATCCCAAGAAATTTTTATTTGACTTAGAAGAAGGTAAATTATTGGGTCACATAGTTTCTAAACAAGGAGTAAAGATTGACCCAGCAAGGGTGGAAGCCATTCAGACGATTCCTTTACCCAGAAGCGAGAAATATATCTAGAGATTCCTAGGAAAAATAAACTTTCTGAGGAGATTTGTTCCCAATTATGATGATATTTTCAAAAGTATAACAGATATGTTGAAGAAAAATGCAGAAGTGAAATGGGATAAGGGAGAAAGAGAATCATTTTCTAGAATAAAGGAAGCACTATAGGAAGCTCCAGTTCTGATTAGTCTAGACTATCAAAAGGCCTTTCAGGTATTCTCATTTTCATCCCCCATTACTATTATTGCTATGTTGTTGCAGAAAAATGAAGATAGTAAGGAGCAGCCAGTTGAATTTTTCAATAAATTTCTTAGAGATGTTGAGCTCAAATACAATATTATGGAGAAACAAGTATATTATTTTGTCAAAGCAATGAAATCCTTTAGGACTTATGTGTTACAGTCCCAAATAACTACTTATGTTCCTAATTCTGCTGTGAAAGACGTGCTGGTCCAAAGTGATATTGAAGGAAAAAGGGGGAAGGGGATAGAAAAAATCCAAGAGTTTGATTTGGACATCAAAACCACCAAGCTAGTCAAGGGATGGGGGTTAATGAAGTCGTTGACAGAGACAAATTTTCAAGCCTTGGGAATCAATCTGTTGGCACTAGTGGATGGATCTATTAATGAAGAAGGTCAAAAAAAGTCCAAATCAGGTATTCAATACAAATTTTTGTGCTCTGATTGGTATAAAGATATTATGCATTACCTACGTTTATTTTCCTATCCAACTTCACTAAATAGAACAAAATATAGAGCTCTCAAGCTCAATTCTCAGCCATATGTTATCGTAGAAGCAAAGCTATACTGGAAAGATCCTGCTGGTATTTTTCTGTTATGTTTGACCGAAGGAGAATCTATTGAAGTCACCAAACAATATCATGAAAGTATGCGTGGAGGACATTATAGCTGTAAGGTCATTGCTCATAAAATTCTCAAGTCATGCTTCTATTAGCCAACCCTATTTGTAGATGTTTATAGACTGGTTAAAAGTTGTCAAAAGTGTCAGTTGTTTGCTAAAAAGAAAAAACTTGCTCCATTACCTCTCATCCCAGTATTTATTGAAGAAACTTTCAGGAAATGGAGATTGGATTTTATTAGAGAGATAAATCCACCATCAAGTGGACAGTTCAAGTGGATTCTAACTACCACTGATTACTTTACAAAATAGGTTGAAGCAATACCCACTAAGAAGGCGAATGACCAAGTAGTGATGAAGTTTCTAGAGGAAAACATTTTTAGTAGATTCAGATGTCTAGTCAAAATTGTGACATATAATGCTCAGGTATTCAACTCTGCTCGTTTCATTAATTTATGTCAAACATATAATGTAACTTTGTCACATTCCACTGCATATCATCCCCAAGGGAACGGATTGGCAGAGTCCTCAAATAAGACATTGGCAGAATCTTGAAGAAGACAATCATTGAGAATTAGAAGGATTGGGATATGAAGTTGAAGTTTTCCCTCTGGGCAGTTCGAGTCACTACCAGGAGATCTCCTGGGAAGTCTCCCTATGCACTGGTTTATGGAACTCAAGCACTATTTCCTACTCAGTTGGGAAAACAAATGATTTATTTCCTTCAAAAAGCTCAGGAAGAACCTAATGCTCTGGTAAGAAGATTGAACAAAATAGTTGAATCAAGTGAAAACAGAAAGAAAGTCAGGGATAAATTTATTACTTATCAAGAAAATATGAAGTCTATATTTGACAGAAAAGAAAAATAAGCTCTCTTTCAAGTAGGAGATTTGGTATTGAGATGGGACACAAGACGAGAAGAAAAGGGGAAGAATGGTAAATTTGACCCTATTTTGTATGGTCCATATAGAATCTCCGAGGTAAGGTCAAATAACACATTCATTTTGAAAGATCTAGATGGAGAGTCAGTACAGCTGCCTGTGAATGGGCCGTATCTGAAGCATTATTACCAACATTAAAATTCAGCATTCCACCATTGTAAATACTAGATTTCTCATTATTCATATGTCACCAAGAAATATTTGACTCCATTCCCAATGGATAAGGCACTAATCTGCGATTCTTAGAACTTCCCTGGAAAAAATCACTATCCCCAGGTGGAGCCAGATGTTGTGGCCCATTCACATTTACCTTTGAAATATTTTTCAAAACACCAAAAAAGAATATATGATAGAAAATGTAAAATTTTATGTGTTGTAGAGGAAATTTTATTTATATGTTGGTACATTAACATTACGTGATGATATGTGATGGTGGGTCGAGTCGGGCTCATTCACGTGTAGAAAAATTCAAGAGCCGGACCGATGGGCACGTTTAGAACTTTGCACACTAGACAGGGTCGAGTCAGGCTCATTCGCAAGCTTAGGAGGGACTAGCATGATAGAACACCGAATAAGCTCAGGAGGGTTACACCATGGAGCAAACAAACTAATTTCCTAAAGGCGGAGAAATGGCACATTTCCCTTAAAAAATTAAGATTTTTGTAGGAGGCGCAAAGGGAAAAATAGATGGTCAGGATAAAAATGCATATAAGCAAAGGAGCATATTAGTGGAGGTTAAATTGCATATCGCATATCGAAGAGTTTCACATTTATATAATAAGAAATCACAAGGTAAAATATTTAAAGTGCAATGTGAAGAAAATCAGCAAAGGAGTAGTGTGGATTGTTGGATTTGGGCATTGATCAATGACGAAGATTAAATCGCATATCGCATATTGGAAATTTTTACATTTATATGATTTGAAATCACAAGTTAAACTGTTTAAGTTGCGATGCGATAAGTCACAGAAACTGTGAAATGCGAAGTGCGAGCGATGATGTGGGAATATGACGTGGTAGTGATGTGGCGATGAAGTGGAAGTGATGTGGCAGGCTGACGTGGTATATGACATGGCCCCGACCCCACAAATCACGGGTAATTTAAGGTGACGCCATGGTGACATGGTAGGGTGACGTGGCACGATGACGTGGATTGGCTTGCATACCGCACATCGCAAGTTTTAAAAGTTAAGTGAAAAGGGTAAGTGTTATAATCACCGAAGTGCAATGTGCGATGCGGTGGGGCCCAATCGCAAATCACAAGTTTTAAAGGATAACCACAAAAGGTAAGTGATAAAGTCACCAAAGTGCGATGTGCGATGCCAGGTGGGACTAGATCGCATAGCGCACATTGCAAGTTTTGAAAGATAAGTGCTAAGGAAAAGTTAAATACAACGAAATGAAATGTGCAAAGTTGATACAGACACGATGTGGTTATAATGATGAAATCTAAAGGATTTCAAGTCCGGGCTTATGAGGTTTTTGCACCATTTTATGAAGAAATAGGCAAAACATGGTAGAGAGACTTGGGTAAGTGACATGACGCAGAGCCAAGGAGAAAAGAAGACTAAACATAGTAGGCACACGTAGAAGAGGTAGATTCATGTAGCATGTGACATGATGACAATGTTTGAAGCATAGAGGCAGAGGGAAAGTTGGGTAGAAGAACATATAGTGGCACTGGTTGAAGCACAACAGCTGGGTCAATTCGGGAACTGAGACGTTGTTACAGAACTGTGCAACTGTTGCATCATAACCAAAAAGGACACCTCAACACTTCGGGGGGACGCATCAACAACATCAGATTCAAAAAAATGAACGATATTTCCAGTTTCAATTTGTTTTTTTTTTTGTATGATTGCATAAGTAATCTTAATAGTTTAGGTAGTCGAGTGGTTTTCAAGAAGTTCATCAGTTAAAAACTACTTTGATGTATTTAAGTAGATGGAAATAAATAACATAGGTTCCGAGTTTTGGACCTCTGGATGACCGTTAATTTGGTACTTAATTTTCTAAGAAATTAATGAAAGAAGACCAAGTTTCCTGCACCTATTGATGTTGATATGTCTTTCCAGTTTCTCTCTGTGTTTATTCCTCTTTGAATGAAGTGAAGTAATGTAGCAGTCGGTCTCTTAATTACATCCATGAGTAAGAGTTAAATAACCTTAATTTGCGCTCCTTCACTGCATCTCTTCTCTTTTCACAAACTCTTGATGAAACTTTAAAGTAATAGATTCCGTGTTTACAACATATTATTTCGAGTTTCCTCTCTCTCCATGATTTCCTCTGAAACTTAAAAGTGATAGATTATATTTCTCAACATATCATTTTGAGTTTCCCTTACAGTTATTCTTTTCATTTCATTCAAATATCAATAGTTTATGGTATTGTGAAGGATTTCATTATATCAGATTATTGAGGGTATCAAGTAATTAAATTCCAAAGGTGTTAAACATAGACCATTTGATATTGTAATTGTGACACACATTTATAAAATGTCTTAAGCACTGATTCATTACCACAACCAAGAGATTGTTTCTTGAGATACAACATGGTCCATTTATAATTTTGGAAAATATTGGTAATAACGCCTTCAGGTTGGATTTTCCTTCATATGTGAAAATTTATGCATTTGTTAATGTTGAGAATTTAAGGTTGTATGAGCCTCCTTTGATTGAAGATCAAGGAGAGAATGTTTAGATTCCTTCAATTGAATATTTATCTCTTGAATATCTTGAAGAATTGCAGCAACAAACCATCCTTGACATGAAAGCAAGGACTTCAAAACGAGGGAACGTGGAGTACCTTCGTGTGGGTCTCAAAGGAACAAATCTAAAAAAATCCACATGGATTGAGATTGTAAGGGTGAGGGAATTGTACCCTCATATGTTTGTTAACTAAAAGTGGTCTTTTGGGGTCCAAAATCTTCCAGTGGGGAGGAATGATCTAGTGGATCAATAAAATTCTCAAAATAAAAAGTGCTTGAAATCATTCGAAACCAATGCCAAAACAAATATCTTGTTTCCCTGAATCCAACGCAACTCGTTTCACTCAAAACCAATATCGTATGCTCCCAATATCTCGTTCTGATCACTTTGGAAAATAAATAAAATTTTAAGAATTTAGTTGTAGGGATGTCCATTTAGCAATTCGTACGCTGACTGGGAAATGATTGTACCTCCTATGGACCAATGATATGTGGATAAGTGGAACTTGATGACTAGTTCTAATTGGTGCATTTTTATTGGTTTGGGGCTCATTGAAGTGGTCCAATCAGGAGAGGCCATGTGGGCTAATGGGAGGTCACCATGTTGCCTCCTGAGATTGGTGCAAAATATTGTTTGGGGTATCAACTAACCTCCACATGATTCAAACGCAAAACCAACAAACTATTAGAAAATCCCTCCACTGGGCAGCCTAACATGTTCCTTATTAAACCTATGGGGTCTACTGATATTTAAAGTCAAGTGATAATAGTGTTGGAGGTTGGGGCGCAGGGTTAACCACCGACCCTAGACCACAGTTTATGGTTGTGTTATATGATACCGACCACAGTTGTGAACCAGAGTCACCACCTACCAAATTGTTGGTTGAATCATATTTTTGGTATATGACACATGGTAACGTTATATGTTATTGAAAGTTTAATTAGCAGCTAATATGAGTTTCGGGAGGTATGTCACATGGAAATGGTTTGGTTGCGGTAAGTTTAATGTTATGGCGGGATGGTTTAACACCAACAGTTAACTCCAACAATGACAACATGTGAACAATGCATGGTGAAGTTTTATGTTTGTGGAACCAGACCACAACCACACAGAAACCACAGGTTATATACTGGGTCTGGTTAATATTATTGGTGCAAAAATTTAAACCTAACCTCGGTTCAACCAGGCACGAACCCCAATTCTTGAGCCGAATCAAGATATTCGCCGGGATCGGTTTAAAATGACCCCCGATCCGACGACATCAATTGTGCCACTTGGCGCATTATTATCGATTCATGGGATGGCATAGGAAATTTAATGAAGTGAAAAATTACACCCGAAGTGTTGTGAATCTCATCGACGCAGGGCAAATTTGTCGCTCCACATGGTCAAAAAAGTCAAAAATTGTATAACAATTAGCAGGTGGGTGAGAATTGGAGGATAGTTAGCAGGAAAAATTCTGTGGAGCATAAATCAGACAATTTTCGACCTTTTTGAATGCAGAAAGAGCCCATCTAGGGGTTTTCACTGTTCTGGAGCCATTGGAGACATTCATTTTGCATTAGGAGCATTGTAACTTGATGTAAACAAATAGTTTTAAGCACAATGAAAGAGGCCCAACATTGGAAGTTGGACTAGGAGATGTAGCCCAGGTGAACTCCTTCATCATTTGTTGTCTTGTGTATGTTGTTATGGTACTGATGTCTTCATTATTTTATGCAGATTTGAGTTTTAGAAGCATGTTTATGTTTTAATGTAATTTACATAATTCCCTAAAAAACTTAAACATTTCACTTGAAATTTTCATTAAAAACCCTCAAGTTTACATATACAGCTTAGTTAAAGTGGGAGATCAAATGATTGTGTTGGTGGTGGTATATGGAAGAGGGTTTCTACATATGTGGACTAGGATTATCATTAATATAGAGCTACGAAAATATCATGTTTCTATAGGGTGGAGGATGTGGCACCAAATATGGTAATATAAGAGGAAATATTGGATTATTCATTTTACCCATTTGAGGTATAGTGGATCTAGATGATCCCAATTATCTGTGCTCAGAAAACACCTGTGGGTGTAGGGAGGAGGTACCCTGAGGGGGAGTAGTTATCAGAGGGAATATTGAATATACTCAATGAAGTGGCACAAGGTCTATTCAAGATTCATTCTAGGGTGGAATCCAAGCTATACATGTGGATACAAGTTACAATAATGGTTTCCCTTAAGGTATTAATGTTACCTCAATCACACAATCGTAACACATAATGGAAAAAATTCTACAAATCCTAGCCTACAAATCCACTGGATTAAAGAGACATGAGTGTTTACTTGAAATTATGAAGGCACTAATACTGATAACTCAACCATAGCCTCTTGCAAGGAGTTTAATCTTTCATTTTGAAATTGTTTCAGTTTGTTAGTGAATAAACTAGAGGAAGATTTACTGGAAAATACTTAGATTCGATATAGTTGTAGTAGGGTGTCATGGATATCATTCTCTAGAAGGAGAAAGGAGAACCAAGAAACAAAAAATTATTAAGAAACTAGAGAAGTAGATAAACTTGAACTTAGGGGGGAAAACTAGGCTCAATGTAGTGACAGAATTGGAAGAACATGTAATTGTTGGTTGATTCCTTGGCAGGTAAATGAACATGGATAGTCTTAAGGAGTTGAAAAAGGAGAATTTTGAACCAATGATCATATACCCTCCCAACATTATGAATTTGGATAAAGTACGGTTAGTTTGGATATTCAAAACAATGATTAAGGTACAAACCAAGTCTTGCATAATATATTTAAGTGGGGTTCGCAAAATTTATTTTAAAAAAAGCGACATGTGGATTTTGATGTGAGAATTTCACAAGTTGAGATCCTTCTAGTATAGGTTCAGATTATTTATGTACCTCTTATTCTACGGTAAAAGGAGGTATTTGAAGCAATTGAGAATGCTCCCAAATCGTACTATGAATAAAATTAAACCTTGTGTGATACATGGTACTATGGAATGGTAAGAACATTAGTGGCGTTGAAGACAAACAAGGGATTGGTAGAGAAAATGGTCATTAAGCATGGGATAGACTCTTACTAACCCACTTTGGACTATGAAGGAATTCCATTTAAGTGTCAATAGTTCCATATTTATGGGAATTTAGTATTGGGATACTCATACCCTTATTGGAGGAAGAGATGGATGCAAAAAATCAACCAAAATAACTAGGAGTGAAACTAGTAGAAACCCATCTCTTTCATAGAAGACTTGAGGAAACTAAGATTAAGAGGGCCAAAAAAAAAATCTAGTTATCCCACAAGAATCAAGAAAATAACTATACACATTAGGTGTTCACAAAGATCAAATTCTGGATACAGTTAGTGACAACAAGTTCAATGAGCTATCTTTGGGTAAGTCCCCTTGGATTCCTTTCCCTTGTAAAAGAAAGTCCACTAAAAATTATACTTTTGCATCTTCTAGGGAAGAGGTAGAACCTAAAGGGTTGGAATATATTAGTGAATTATTTCCTAGCCTATTAGGCATCAAAACCCATACCTTTCCAACTAACATTCCTTTAGTTGCAACTAAAAGTCCTCTAGCAAAACTTAATTTCTAGATATGGACATCTACATCCCCTAGGTAAGGAACATAGGCATGCATTATTTATGGAGATTCTCCTCCATAAGAATACTCTAAATAAAAATTAAGGTAAAGGGTAAGGGAACACTTGAATTCCTAAGGAAGGTGGTGGGGGTTAGGTTTTCTAGATGAGATAGGTCAATAACCTAGTCAAAGAGTGAGAAAGCCTAACTTTTCCGAGCGGTAGAAACAAGTATCCTCATAGATCTAATGTGGAAAGTGACATCCATTGATAGGGTCCCTTAGAGAAAATTCCTCTTTTTAGGGTATTAAATGATATATATAGCATTAAATTACAAAATGTTGGAAAATCCCTCTAAGAAATTGGCCATTAAGAGGTTAAAGTCCTTAAAACACTATACTATCCAGTTTAAAAGTTATGATTGAAGGAGAGAAAATAATCCAAGAACTTTTAAAAATTTTGAGTGGCTGCATATCATATTTATTTATTCCATTGAGAGATCTAGTGGGAATATAACATGATGGAAAATGTGCTCCTTCACTCTAACTAATTCTCAGGCTTTTCGTTTAGGTCTAGAGTTTCCCTCTTCTTGATGGATATGGAAAAATAACTCTTTCTTTTAAATGTCTATATGTTTTATACTCAAATGGGTTAAAAAATAAATAATTGGAATGTGTTAGAAACAACCATTTGGTGATAGGGGAGACCTAAATTTCAATATAAGATCCATTGAAATAAGGGGGCGTATAACCCAAATTTATTTTCTATAACATACCCAATGCCTTAATGCTTGATTAAGAATACAAGGTATCTAGACCCAACCTCCAATTTTACTTTAAGAAGATAAGGATTATCAAAATTCTCTTCCTTAAACAACCTTAGAACTCATTTCCAAGAACATCATCGTATTTTTCCTTTTTAGATATTTCCAATGATATAAATTTCATCCAAATTTGAGCTCTGGATCCAAAGTTATGGCCACTAGAAGACTTCTCCTCCAAATTCAATGTTAGCATCCATACCACTACCACATGGAAATCCTTTTGAATATGTGTCCCCACCATAAAATAATATGTCATATTAACTCATCATATTAGAATGCCACATCAACCTCCCATGTTAGCATGCCTTGTCGACCCACCATGCCCAGGGAAAATTTTAGAGGCAAAATTTTGCCAATTGGCTATTTTTTGGACATTTTTTGAAAAACATATTCACAAATTTGGTTAGTTTTTTTCCTAATTTTTACAGATATAAGATTAAATGGATGATATTTTCGAAAAAATTACCAACTTTAATAGTAAATTACATCTTTTTATTTTTTATTTTTAATAGAATATTCGCCTACATTTTATATGTATGACTTTTTATACTATAATAATCTCTTGCAATACTATAAATAGTCATAATATTTGAATCCTTAAAAAATATCTTGACCACACAAGCACACCATGTGAGATCCTGCCACACCATCACACCACATTAGAAGTGTATCAAGCCCCATTAATATCAGAAGGAAACCTCGAAGGTTAGTGTTTAACCTCTTGATACCTTATAGTAATTATCATGAGGCCCCAATAGTCTAATAACAAAATTATTGACACCAAATTAAAAATTTGTCAATTGACAGAGGGTAATCACCATTCTAAATCCCAATAGGCACCAACCACTAGATAAAATAAGAACTTCGCTCTTGACCACTCACCCATCCTAATATATTAGCATCAACCAATAGTAAAAAGTCATCATTAAATGACAAATTTATTGGCATTCCTTGGTATTGGCGTTTGAAAAGAGGGCATGCTCGAGGTATTATTAACACTCAATACCCTAATAGTTGGCATTCTGATAAGCTAGTATGTAATATTCCCAATTAGCCACTGCTAGTTGGAATATTATACTTGCTCCAATTTTGCAGTAGAAGAATAGAAAGACAATAAAACAAATCCAAGTGTGAAAAGGGATCAGGTTAGGAGGACAAATAAAGCCACCTTGGTGTGAAAGAGGAAAATTCCGGTGAACTAGATCTAGTTGACCAAGTCAACAACGCTGCTACAAGAGGGAAACCAATAAGGACAACACAGTTTTGAAAGGGAATCTTATCTAGGAAGTCACCTCATCAATGAGTGGGGTCCGGGGTGAGGAAGCTCACCAAGAATAAGAAAGAGGAGATAGCAGCAAGGAAGGCATTCAGTATTCATCTTTGTTTTTTCTTTTGACTGATTGCAAGCTTCAGCTGTTTAGCTGTAGTTGCAGCACTGTTTAGCGCAAAGACTTCTCATGCGAGAATTCCATATTCACCTTTGGTCTAGTTGGTGGAGAGATCAAAAGGGAAGGTCCTGAGCTTACTTTACATCATTTAACTTAAGGACATACATTTTGTATCATCTATAGCACAGTCACTTCCAGTAACTGTGTCTTTTCTGTAGTTGCAGCAGTTGTAGGGTTAAACCCTTCTATTTTGTGCTTGTTTTGGAGGAGGAGGTGTCTATTTCACTTTGGAAAGCCTATCAAAGAGGGCCTTGGGCCATTTTCTATATTTTTCATCTATTTCAGATCATATTTAGTCTTTTCTAATACAGATTTGTAGTGGACTGCGTTATTTTCTGCAGTGCTGCATTTTACATTGATATTTTGCCGGAAACCCTTGCCGGGGTGTTCTAATGTGCTTGTAAAAGAGGTTAAGGCTCCCATTTCTGATTCTATGATTAATGAAAGCTAAAAATATGTATTGAATCATATTTTTCTATAGATTCCCTAATAATAATCACGCTGTTGCAATCTTTAGAAATTCTATTTTGTGGAGTGATGGGATTGGGGTGCTTTTGAGCATATATGAGCCGAGGAGATCTGTTTAGTGTAGCTAGAATGATTTTTTTCTAATTCCATTTCATGTTTAAGCTACACACAACATATATAAGAGGATCCAAGTTCTGTTATGAATTTATGTTGCATGGTTTTCCTTATACAACGTCCTCATTGAAGATATTACAGAAATTCCTGAGAAGGAATATTACAGTGGTATCAGAGCTCTGCTCTTGGCTCATATTGTGGGGATAATATATCTTCAGCATGGAGGAGGAATTTATTTCGAATCTCCTACTTCAGACCCTGCAGAACATTGCAAGGGACCTCAAGGAGATGAGACATGAAGGGGATTCTATAGGGTTTTTCCATGAGGAAAGCACCATCACTTCAAATGGCATGGGGCATTCAACTGCACCACAACGCTCTACCATGCCTTCATTTATAACTGGAGGAGATAATGAGGGAACCATGGGAGAGTATTTTGAAGAATATGAACCCCAATCTCAAAGGTCCAAAGAGCACTTGAGCTTTCAAGAGTTTTTCCGGATCAAGGATGGAAGGAGGATTAATCCTCATCAAAAGGAGGAGAACTTGATGCAGGGATTAGCCCTACAGTGCATTATGGTAGGGTTCTTCTTTCCCACATTTGATGGGAAACCTAAGTGTACAGCCAAGGCTTGGGTGGAGAAGCTGGACACATACTTCCAGCTCAACAAGGTTTCTGAAATAGAAGCCATCAAGATAGCTATGCTACACCTAGAAGGGGAAGCTCAAGAATGGTGGTTTCATGGACTGACCACACTTGGGCATCATCACATCACTTCATACTTAGCTTTCACCAAGAAGCTAGTGGAGAGATTTTATCCAAGAGATCCGGAAGCCCATTTTTTCAAGTTAACCAAGCTCAAACAGGAGGGAGATCTTGATGATTATATTGCTGAGTATTTGCAGCTTTTAGTGATGGTATCCAACCTCACTATGAGCAGGAAGGTATGCATGTTTATTAATGGGGTGGCTGAAACAGTGCAGGGGTTGGTCAAATCCACTAAACCAACCACACTCCTTGAAGCTATGGAGAAAGCTAGAGACCTACAACACATCTTGCCCAGGGCAAGAACATTATTGCAGCAAGAGACCTACTCAGGACCAAAGAAGATAATCCATGTTCGTGATTTGGAGGGAGAATGTGTTGCAGGAAGGACACATCATGTCAAGACCTTCTCCAAGAAGGATGCCAATGCTGTACCATCCATAGAAGACTTTGCTCCAAGATGGGGAGCTATTGCAGCGTTAAGAGGGGTCCCAAAATATTTGACTTTGAGGGTGAGAGGTACTATTATGGGGCAAAGAGTCTCTGTGTTGATAGATAGTGGGGCCACTCATAATTTTATTGATGCACAACTGGTACAAAGGAGAGGGATCCACATGGAGGAGTTTGAGGGATTCTCAGTTTTGGTCCCAGGAGCTATGACCCTACAGTGTGCCAAGTATGTTCCGGCACTAACCATTACTATGGGGACTTACACCTTGATAGACCACTTCTTTGTGGTAGACATTCTAGACACCAATGTCATATTGGGAGTCTAGTGGTTGATCACTCTTGGGAGATTTACCACTAATTGGAGAACTTTGGAGATGGAATGGACAGAAGGGAAGGATGGTCAGTATCAAAATATCAAGGGTATAAACACATACCCCCCTTAGGTTGTTTTAGCACACAGGATGGAGGCAGATCTGCACAGAGGGGATGTTGAATGGGAAGTGGAGCTGCATATATCCAAAGTAAGGGGCAAGGATTCACCAGTGCATCCAAATGTTCAGTCTCTTTTGGACCGGTATTCTATAGTATTTGGAGATATCCCACCTGGGAGACCTCCTGACCGAGGGTTTGAACACACTATTGAGTTGGAACAAGGGTTCCAAGCAGTAATCACCACTCCTTATAGGCACCCAAAGGCTTATAGAGATGATATTGAGAGGGCCATCCAAGAGCTACTAGCTCTAGGACACATCCGACCTAGTACTAGTCCTTTTGCTTCTTCAGTGGCCTTGGTAAAGAAGAAGGATGTCACATTGAGGATGTGCATTGATAATAGAGCCTTGAACAAGAAGAACATGAAGAACAGGTACCCTATACCCAGGATCAATGAACTCATGGATGAGTTGAGGGGTTCTAAATAATTCCCCAAGATTGATTTTAGATCCAGGTATCATCAAATCAAGGTGAGGGAGCAAGATATCCCCAAGACAACGTTCAGATGTCACTATGGGCATTTTGAGTTTCTGGTAATGCCTTTTGGATTGACCAGTGCCCCAAAAAATTTCCAATCTTGCATGAACCACATCTTTCGTGGTCATTTGAGAAAGTTTGTATTGGTCTTCTTTGATGATATTATTATCTACAACCACACTTGGGAGGAGCACCTGCAGCATATTGAGACAATTTTACATATCCTCAAGGAGCAACAATTCTATGCCAAGCTCTCCAAATGTGAATTTGGCCTCACAAAGATGTTGTATTTTGGGCACATCATAGGAGTGGATGGAGTGAGGGTACATGAGGAAAATATCCAAGCTATCAAAGATTCGCCTGAGCCCAGGAATGTCATAGAACTCAGGGGGTTTGTGGGCATATGCACTTATTACCGGAAGTTTGTGAAAGGGTTTTCACAGCTAGCAACACCACTCACAGACTTGAAAAATAATGGAGCTTTCCATTAGAAACCTACAGTGCAAAGGGCTTTTGATAAGCTCAAAGAGGTAATGAGTAGTTGTCCTGTTTTGGTTTTTCCTGATTTTTCTGAACCTTTTGTTCTAGAATGTGATGCATCAGGTGAAGGGATTGGAGCAGTCTTGATGCAAGGTGGGCATCCTATAGCCTTTGAGAGCAGGAAGATGCTCCCTCATGAGAGGTTATACCTCATATATGATAAAGAGATGTTGGCTATCATGCATGCAGTAGCCAAATTCTGGCAATACTTGGTGGGGAATAAGTTCAAGGTGAAGACTAACCATAACAGTCTTAGATTCTTCCTTGAACAGAAACAACTCCAGGAGAGACAACATAAGTGGGTGAGAAAAATCCAAGCATATGATTTTCACATAGAATATGTCAAGGGTAAGAGAAATGTAGTAGCTGATGCTTTATCCAAGAGGCCTACAACGCTGTCTTTGAGGGGCATGGACGCAGATTGGAAGGCTCAACTTTTGGTTGAGTATTCCAAAGATGATTTTTCATGTGAGATACTTGATGGGATGGTATCAGATGAGAGGTATAGGGCGATGGATGAGATCATCTATTACCGGGACCGGATCTTCTTGGCTAATAATTCCAAGCTCAAGGAGAAGATCCTACTAGCATCACATGATTCCCCACTTGCCGGGCATCAAGGTTTCACAAAGACTTATAGGACCATAAGGGAGAGATTCTCATGGAAGTGTCTCAAGGAGGATGTGCTCCAACATGTCAGAGGGTGCACCATTTGTCAACAGAACAAGGGAGAACACACCCAACCTGCAGGGTTATTGCAACCACTACCTATTCCAGATGGGAAGTGGGCAATCATCTCTATGGACTTCATCACCGACCTACCGATAGTACAGGGTAAGGATTGTATATTTGTAGTTGTTGATAGAATAACAAAGTACTCTAATTTATTTTCCATTTCTGCAAATTATAAAGCTTCATAGGTAGCTGAGCTCTTCTTCAAAGATGTATTTAGACTCCATGATCTCCCAAGGACCATAGTGAGTGATCGGGACAGACGCTTCATGGGTGGATTTTGGAAAGAAATTTTCTGGTTAGTGGGGACTGATTTGACTCCAAGCACTAGCTATCACCCCCAAACCGATGGACAAACCGAGATAGTGAACAAGTGGCTGGAGGGCTACTTGAGGAACTATGTAGTAGGGCAACAGAGAGCTTGGCTATGTTGGCTCCACTTGGGAGAGTATTTCTACAACACTATTCACCATATTTCTATCAGCATGACTCCATTTCGGGCCTTATATGGGTATGAGGCACTCTCATTTACTAATTTTATGTTTGGGGAAAGTAAAGCTCCAAGGGAAAAGGAATGGATTCAGAAGAACCAGGAATACTCAGGGAACTCAAGGACAACATTGCTACTACCCAGAACCAACAGAAGATGTATGCAGACTGTGGTTGGATAGAGAGACAGTTTGAGGTGGGAGATATTTTCTATCTGCGTCTTCAGCCTTACAAACAGTCCACACTCAAGGAGAAGGGAGCTGAAAAGCTCAAACCACGTTTCTATGGGCCATACAGGGTGATCAAGTGTGTCGGTAAGGTAGCATATGAGCTGGAGTTTCCTAAGGGGAGCATGATCCACAACATCTTCCATGTCTCTTGCCTCAAGAAGTCCATTTGGAAGAATGTAGTTGCCAACATGGATCTCCCCCCTATTGATGATGAGGGCCACCTAATTTTGCAGCCAGAAGCAATATTAAACACAAGGGAGAGGCAACTAAGGAACATAGTCATCAAGGAATATTTGATTCGATGGAGGAATCTACCAGATGAGGATGCCACTTGGGAGGGAGAGAAGATATTGCAACATCCTTCTTTACTGTTGCTTGTGGGAAAGAAAATTTTGAGCGGGGAGGACTATAATATTCCCAATTAGCCACTGCTAGTTGGAATATTATACTTGCACCATTTTTGCAGTAGAAGAATAGAAAGACAATAAAACAAATCCCAGTATGAAAAGGGATCAGGTTAGGAGGAAAAATAAAGCCACCTTGATGTGAAAGAGGACAATTCCGGTGAACTAGATCTAGTTGACCAAGTCAACAATGCTGCTACAAGAGGGAAACCAACAAGGACAGTGCAATTTTGAAAGGGGAATCTTCTCTAGGAAGTCACCTCATCGATGAGTGGGGTTCGGGGTGAGGAAGCTCACCAAGAATAAGAAGGAGGAGATAGCAGCAAGGAAGGCATTCAATATTCATCTTTTTTTGGTCTTTTGACTGATTGCAAGCTTCAACTGTTTAGCTGTAGTTGCAGCACTATTTAGGGAAAAGAATTCTCATGCGGGAATTCCATCTTCACCTTTGGTCTAGCTGTTGGAGAGATCAAAAGGGAAGGTCCTGAGCTTAATTTCCATCATTTAACTTGAGGACATCCATTCTGTATCATCTACAGTGCATTCACTTCCAGTAACTGTGTCTTTTCTGCAGTTTCAAGGTTAAACCCTTCTATTTTGTGCTTGTTTTGGAGGATGAGGTGTCTATTTCACTCTGGAAAGCCTATCAAAGAGGGCATTGGGCCATTTTCTATATTTTTCATCTATTTCAGATCATATTTAGTATTTTATAATACAGAGTTGCAGTGGACAACGTTATTTTCTGCAGTGCTGCATTTTACATTGATATTTTGCCGGAAACCCTTGCCGAGGTGTTCTAATGTTCTTGTAAAAGAGGTTAAGCCTCCCATTTCTGATTCTATGATTAATGAAAGCTCCAGATCTGTATTGAATCATATTTTTCTGTAGATTCCCTAATAAAAATCACGCTGTTGCAATCTTTAGAAATTCTATTTTGTGGAGTGATGGGATTGGGGTGCTTTTGAGCATATATGAGTTGGGGAGATCTGTTTAGTGTAGCTATAATGATTTTTTTCTGATGCCATTTCATATTTAAGCTACATACAACATATATAAGAGGATCCAAGTCTTGTTATGTGTTTCTGTTGCATGGTTTTCCTTATATAGCGTCCTAATTGAAGATATTGCAGAAATTCCTGAGAAGGAATATTACATAGTACTTTCATACCCATAAATATAATAACAAGGGGTCCCGACACTCCGAAATATAATATAATGAGGCCTAATAGTTGATACCGAATAACAGACAGTCAAGTAGAATGATCTCTATTAGGTAATTGACATATCATGATTTTTTAATATCGAGGGTTCATGATAGAGGGTTATTAGAGGTATTATTGGCACCCAAATATTGATATCTTGATAGCCTAATACCCCACCTATAGACGTAATAACCTTTTGATTATATCTTTCTCACGACTTCCATGTCAAACTATATTACTAAGGCCCAGAGATAAATCCTACAAGACCTAAATTTACAAAACTTCTAATAAGAAAACCCTAAAATTCTAAGGGTCATCTATAAATTTTTGAACTTCCTACTAAGCTCTCGGATTAGTTTCATAGAAGTAAAAGTAACTCTAATAAAGAAGAAAATTTCCCAAGGATTTCTGAAGGCTTATAAATCTTCCCTAGCCTAAGTAATCCTAACTGGTATAGGTAATAATGCTTAGATGAACAAGAAAAAACCCTCTCAAGTTTTCCTAGAAACTCGAGACAAACAGGGAAAGGGATGGAATATTCTAGGGCTAACATTTTCAAAAATGCAAAGAGTAAACTAGAGATTAACAATATAAGTGGAAGATAAACCTGTGAATCCTCACATATAGATCCATTGGAGTGTTCAGTGTAATTGGGAGTTGATCCTAGCTAGCTCCAAATCCAGGTCATGCACATTAAGAAGAACATATTAAAATTTTCATGACATAACAATCTTACCAATCAAAACCATAGTAAATAAACAACTAAGCACTACTGAATAAACCATCATAAGCCAAACATCTAGAAAATCATTAATGAAACAAAATAGAAATTATCATTGAACAATAGTCTATAAGGAAGAACAATCAATCTATATATTAATTAAAAGAGGGAATTTTACAACCAAGTGTGAAGTTGCAACATAACCTCCTCCAAATCCTAGCTCCAATACTCTCTGTTGGAGACGATCTCGAAAATGTAGCAATGCTTTGAATTTCAATCGCTTTCTCGGTAGCCAAGATTTCAATTTATAGGAAAATGGAGGCTATGAATATTATCAGTTTCTCTTGAATGCAATTTGGGAAAAATATTTGGGGTGGATGATGTTTCCTCATGAATTAATGCTTTATTTCGCTTTATAGTAAGATTTATCTGAATAGGGAAAAAATATAGACAAGGTTGACGCGAGCGGATTCCACCATGTAAAAGTTTCCTTTTGTCAATGAAAGCGTTACAATGAGTTAACTCAGGATTTTTTCTCATGACTGAGTGAGTTTCTGGTAATGCAGGTCATATGAAGGAACATAGCGTTAATAACTATGGTAACGTAGGTTTCATGCTAGCTGACCAACATTATAATTCACCTTTTTAGGAATGAAGAGTGTGGTATAGTCTTAAATGGGCCAAATAAAGAGGTGTATTTCAGCCAAAAGAATAGTGATCTCCTCTAAGCTGATGAAAAGGTATTTTCAAGGATAATATATGCCCCCTAAAGTGTGAGGTCAGAGAAGAAGGTGATGGTGAATATACTTTATAAAACTATCGAGGTTTGCAAAGGAGTCCTACAAACAACATCAAACCTATGTTAGATATAAATAATATCCTAGGTCGAGCATTCCCATGCTCAGTAGCTAAAGTAGAAAAATACATTGTGGATCCATGTAGAAAGTGATAGATCATGTCTACCAATAAGTACAATGTGGAATATGTTACAATGTAATCAGTATAATATAATTTGTCTCCAAAAACAACATATGCAGCTTGGGAGAGGAAATAAGGCTGAGTGATGTGAAACTCATCCCAAGTCTTCATCACCATATTTAAATGGCATGATTCTACACATTAATGAATGACTTGATGTCGAACATGTGATAATTCATTTGATTAATGGCTAATGATGAAAACTGTTAACAAACGCGAGAAGGGCCACTGATAAGGATGATGGTCTCCAAGATGTGAAGTACAGTCTAGCGAGTGTGGATGTCAAATGAGTTGAGATTGAACACTAATAGAATCACTCAATGGGGATTCAATAATGAAAAGCCCTAATCAAATGTACGAAAAACTACCACTGTGGACTACAAGCTCTAGGGTACCATGATGTTTTTATATTTTTTTGTGACAAAAACCCTCCAAAGTTTGGTCTAGATTTGAATTTTCGAGCCTAATGTGGAACTTGCGATCGTTTGTTCCATAGTCAATTTATGGTTAATGGATAAGTTTCGAAGTCACTTGCATACACGTGTTTGGTCCATAACATGTTTATGAGAGAATTATTTTGCACAAGCTTGAAAATGCCTAGCATAGTCCATCAAGACAATGTCTATGCAATGTTTAACCTATTCCAACAGTCAGTGTGCACTGTCAATTGACGGTCTCTCACTTTTGGTTGCAATTGTAATTCTATTTCAGTGAGTTTTTCAAACTGCCAGTTTTGCACAACTTCAATTTCGTGAGTGTTTATTTCATGTTTTTTACTGTCTCTTTCACTTTATTTCACCTTAATTAATTTTTTTTCTTGTTATATTTTTTTTGGCATGTGTTACTTTCACCATCATTTGCACATCGAAAGTGTCCCTTGCAATTTTCTCTTCATATAGAAAATGTCGTCTTTTGGCATGGGAAGTGTTGCTTATTGTATAAAATGTAGTTTTGGTTTGTTTCAAGGGGTAACCTTGGTTCTAATGAGTCATTATTTCCATGTAGACATGTATCACACTCATTCCCAAAGTTCCAATAATTGTCACACAAGTGTCATCATTGTAACCGTAAAGTGTACATTGAGGAGATTTATATGTTTTTCACATTTTCTGAGTGATCAATGTTGTGAAAACAACTTGTATAAGTGTGTGATCATGTTCAAATTTTTCCACTGTTTAATTTGGTCTCACTGATCCCACACATAGACAAATTTAAAAAAGTTCCTTCCCATGAAACTTGACCTCACTCAACCCTCCTGAACTACACATTGCACAGTCTCAGCCCTCAAGCCCTGACCTTGCCTCTTGGAAATGTGCACTGTGCAGTCACAGTGCTTAGCCTTGACCCTTGGTCTCCAAAACTACACAATTTTTGCCCCCAGTCATCCACAACTGCACAGTGTGCAATGTTAAGCCTCAAGCTTCTAGCCTGACACCTTGAGCTACGAAACTGTGCAATCCTTGAGACTGTTCTCCCTCCAAAATTGTGCATTAGGAAAATTCAAGCCTCAAGCCTCAAGGTTCATCCCTTGAACCCCTAAACTATGCAATCTCCCATCTTGTTCTCCTACCAAGAATGCACATTGGGAAACTCCAAGCCTCAAGCCTCAACCTTGAGCTCTTGAGTCCCTCAACTGCACAATCACCTAACTTGGCCTCTCAGAACTATGCATTGGGAAAATTCAAGGCTCAGGCCTCAATATTGACCTTTTATTCCCTATATTACACAATCCCTTAATTTTTCATTCCAAAACTGTGCAATGGGCAACCTTAAGCCTCAAGCCCTATCGTTGAACTCTTGAACCCCTTAATTGCGCAATCCTTTAACCTTGGCCATGATTAAATGCTCATTTCACAGCATCAAGCCATAGTATTGGACCTTGGCCTCTATAAATACACATTCCTTGTGTCAAGCACTCAATCAATCAGTCGGTCCCAACCCTAACAAGTGATTTCATGAAACATGTTAGATTAGGATTTTTTGGACTAATGTTGGCTTGTCATAAGTGGTTTTCAGTTACAGGTACTTTATCTTATCATGATAGGATGATGATGGAGGAAAATATGAAGGAGATCATGCTAGAAGACACCTATGGAGCTGAAGAGATAATATGATCATTAGGTGAGAAGATGAAGGAACACTAGAGTACAATAGAAGATAAAATGTGAGGACCGAATGAAGACTCCATACTGATTCACAACCCTTTTGAGGGTGGATAAGAATAACAAAGCATATCTCTCACAAAGCTGAAGTATTGGATACATATTTTATTGAAGACAAAGTAGTAAGAAGGACAACTTGGCACTGCTACGTCATCATGAATTCTATGTCATCAGTGTCATGTCATGTCCTTTCACGAGCCATAATTTTCCACATTTTTAGTGGATTATGTAAAATAAATATTGGAGAGATGTAATGTAAAGTGGAAGTAAAATATTCATCTATATCATGTGAAAAGTTATTTAGGAAGTGCAAAGTTTACTAAGAAGTTAAAAAATCATGAGGGTAGTCCAAGAGTCACAAGGGAGGTGATGGATCACCCATTTTTCATATATACACCCTCATTGTTCATGTAATGAAAGATTCACCTTCGATCCTCCTACAAGGCACCAGAGAGGAAGATAATTCTTTTGGAGCAACAAGTGAATTCTCTAATGCTCCACTATTATGGCTGGTGGTTTTCATTTTCTTTATGTATCTTAGAAATTATATTTAATTCAAAAGCTCACTAAGCCAACACATTTTCATGCGTGTGTCGTAAATATTGTAAGACTATTCTTTGAATGTTTTCTTTGTATGCTGTTTTCAAATGTACAAAGGAAATTGAATTATTTCGGTAGTGTTGGTACTTATCTTATGGAAGGTATGTTGTATGTGTTAACAGTTGTTGCTTCTAAGCGAATTATTTCATTGGTTGTTCAACGATTCATTCATTTTTTATGCTTATGTGTTTTTCCTAGATTAGTATTATTACTTGTCTTTGAAAGGCTCAATTTTATCTCCCCTTTCAGTAGAGGAACCTCGGTACACTCCACAACTGAAAAACTAAAAGGCATACTCACTTGAAAATCTGATAGAACATGTGCATTAATCATTTGTGCTGAGCATTTTAGGCAAGGCATATCTTTAAAGAACATAGGGAAGTCGAGCTTTATTTTCTAAAGGGCTCCCACACCAAACGATGTGAAGTATAATTGGTACTTTTCATAGGGGAGACCCCCTTGGTTGACGGATTTCCAGCGCCATCAATAGTGTCTCAAATCTCTTCACAGATAATTTTTTGAAGTCAAAAGGAAGGGATTTATCGAAGGTAGGCACTTATGAGTCCCACGTCAATCGAAATGAAACGGTAATAAATTAATTTATTTTGAAGTGATATGGAAAAACAAGGTGAACTCAGACTTAGGTCAAATGGGCACATGAAAGAGTGGTTGATAAGGTCAACAGATAGTAGACAATCCCTTGAACAATGAACAACACAACACTAAGGATACTAGGTAGCTTAGACTTAAGAATACCAAAAAGAGTAGGATACGAGGATGAAAAGACATCGGGGTATCAAGGAAAGACTCATAAGATGGTAGGGTTCAAAGAGAAGTTGAAAAAGGGTGAATATGCTATATGAGTGACATGTTCAAGGGATAGACAGTAGACTGCTACCATAAAACTTCTGATTGATATATATAGAAATGATTGTTCCAAATTTTTCCCATTCCATTTAGGTTTTATGAATCTAGAAAGGGTAAAATCAATGGTATTTTCATTTTTAGAGAGTCTAAAAAGAGCTTAAATAAGACTCCAGGATGCATCTTTGTCATGGTTGATGACCAGGTGCGATAAAGATATAATAGGATACCTCACATAGCTACTTTTCCGTAGTTGTTCCATTGAGTCCAGATAAAGAGATAAACCTATGCTCAATAGATGTTCACCTCATTTTGGTATGAGTACAAGGGAGAAAAAATTAAACTCAATAGTCTTCGTAAAGTTTTGTATAAGTTGATAAATAAAACTTGGGGTATCTTTTTTCTTTTTTAGATTGGAAATAAAGAAAAATATAGAAAAAGAATGGCTTGACCTTTTTCATGGGGGTTTTATAAGCCTTAATAAGTAAAATTGATGTTTTCTCGATTTTATGAGCGAGAAAAAAAACCATAAAAATAATTCTTGTTCTTCTTCGTGGGAGATTAATAAGCATGAAGAAGTAAAGCTGAGTTTTTTTGGTTTTATGAGTGAGAAAATGAGCATAAAAATAATGCTCATCTTGCGTTAAAAGCGATCAAATCCATTGATAAAATCAATCATGGAAAACATTAGCAAATTTAAACATATGCAAAAGCACTTACAAGAATTTTTTGTTTTTAAAAATATGTATTTTTTTTTTTGTTTTATATGTCAAAAACTAACAAAAGTTTCGGTATGGCACAGATGTGCCACCAGTTTGTATTGTAGAAAATTTGTATAATCATCCAAGTTTTGGGACTCTTTTGATGTACTAAAAACTTGAATCAATATATATATATATATATATATATATATATATATATATATATATATATATATATATATATATATATCTGGTTTTTTAGGTGCATTTGATGTTTTGTGTAATTTTTTGGTGAAAATGTACACACATGTTTGCAAAGAAAATTGAAAAGAGACAGGCTTGAGGAAAATAACCAGGACTAACAAAAATAAGAAAAAAGGAAAGAAACATACTAAAAGAAGCAAAACATGGACATAAAGTTACATGATAAGCATAATATTTTTTCAGGTAGATCCCCTCTTGGGATTCCATGAGTGGGTCTCCATCATAGTCTGTAAGTTCATAGGAACCTTTAGAAAGGACCCGAGTAACAATATAAGGACTAAGTGAGAGGGGTTGAAAATTTCATACCCGCAAGAGGTTAACTAATTTTCCTTCCAAATATAACTCTTGAAAAATTTTCAAAGAGGAAGGAATGATCTCAGGTTGATAAGGTGATAGGATTTGTAGAGAATTCACTTTCAATACATATGGAAAAGATACTGAGACATGATGGTGAAACTCATCCCAAGGTCGCTCAGCGAGAGACATGATCTCCATAATAGCCTCACGACATGGAAAGATAGTGTCAAAAAGACCAATAGAGGGATTTGCAATGTAAGATTTCGTGGAATCATAGGCCTTAACTAAGGAAGATTGAGATTCAGACGTAGATTGAATAGCTTGATAAGCCAGTTCCGCTGGTGACAAAAACATTTGTTCTGCAAAGAATTGAATGGTAGAAGGGGTTGGTACGATCCATCATTAGATAAATTTTGAGGCAAAAATTGGGCCTCCTAAGGAATATTCTAAAATAATAGCAGAAATAAGAAAATAAGATTTGATTAGTTCTTCAAATTTTGGAGGGAAAAAATCAAAACTACTTTTTCAACTCATCTCCTCACATTTTTACTCAAATTTAGAGTGAGAGCACTCGTTGAATGCAGACTTTAATTATTCATCCAAGGAGTACCCATGTTGCATAGACCCTACTATATATAAAATGAGAAATATATGAAAAACATGATTGCAATCACATTTTTTCATGTATTTCTCATGTTTTGTGTAGCATGGTCCATCAAAATTATGCAACATGGGTACTCCTTAGATCAGGAATTAAATTCCACATCCAACCATTGCTCTTGATCGAAATTGCAAATGATATGATCATAGTGGAGAGGTAGCTGGAAGTAGAACATAAATGCTTTAGCAAGAGTTGCAAATGTGGAATGAGAGGTAGTGACCTGGTCAACATACCACTTTGCAGCGTCTCTAGTGAGCATATGTTGGAATAACCGAAGGCAGATGGAGTCATCGGTGATAGAATTGGATGAACACCAAATGTGAGAGGATAAGACATGATTACTATGGTCCTCTTCAGCGTTTCCTTCAAACTTAGGAATGTCAGAAGGAATCTTAGTTGGCATAGCAGGCCAACCTGGATTGTGGAGTATAGGGTTGTTAATTAACTGATTGAAATCAGAAAGGCTTAAACCTACCATAAAAGGTAGAAAAGGGGTAGCTGGAACGGTTCCGGTAGCGGCTCCGCTAGTAGCAGCTCCAGCATTAGATCCAGGGCCACCACCAGCTTGAGGAGCAGCACCTGCATTGGCGCCTGGCATGATGAAAGAATGAGGTGGAGGGTAATTGGGTTCGAAATCATAGGAAGAACCCGATGAACCTGAATTAGAGTCGGTATGGGGACTCGGCGAAGGACTAAATCAAATTCTACGTTATGGAGTAAGTTTTCCTAATGGAAAATAAGGATGAAGGCCTTGGGGGCACAATGATGGAAAGATACAAATTACACGAAAAGGGTGAAGACCAATAAACAAAGGCTCAGTGAGGCAGATAAATTAATTACGATGTTTATGTCTTGGCTTGGCGGTGTAAACCAAGCGCTCTTCGATTTAGGGGTGTGTGTTTACAAGCCATGTGTTAATTTTATTTAAGCCCAGACAGTTGTATAAAGAAAAAGAAAAAATGTTGAATTACTGTAAATACAACTGAAAAGACAGTAAAATAAACAACTACAGATGCATAAATTCAACCCAAAAGAGGGCTTCCCAAACAACTAGTTTAAGAGTTGGGAAAAATTGACTCTAAAAACACAAGATGGCCAAAATATCTAAGGAGTAAGGGACAAGGATCTAATGACTCAAATCTGCTGGAAAAGGTGCAAAAATCAACAAGAGACTAGAGGGGAAAAATGCTGCAAAATGAGAGGCAAAAGGTTAAAACCCTAGGGGAAATAAGGGAACCCTAAGGGAGATACAAAAAAAACTCAAGAGGGGGTTTTGGATGGAATAATAAATGATCAAAAGGGACCTGAAAGAAGGATAGATCAGATCCTGAACAATGGTTGAAAGTGCTGCAAAATCTCATACTACCTACTCAGCTAAACCCCCCTAAAAAGGTGGAAGTGTATTGAAACCCTAAGGGGCTTGATTCTACTTCAAGGAGACAAATTGAGCATATCCAGGCCTAATATGGGCTGAGATAGAGGTCAGAAAACCTAGAACAATGCTTGTGACAAACCCTAACCATCACAAAAAAAAATCAGAAAAAAGTTACAGCTTGCAGGTACTGACCTGTAAACTGTGGAAATTGCAGTTTTTGGGCTAATATCCACGAATTCAGGAAGAAATCACAGGTTGTAGGCCAAAATGTGTGAGTTCTAGATCCGAGATCTTCTAGTGGTAGGTTGTGGAAAAAGTTGCTGTCTCTGGTGCGACTGATATCTGTTACTTGTGGAGAACACCGAAAAACACACAAAAGTCAATTTTTTTACTGTTTTAGGGCATGAAAGGTAAAAAAAACATCAAGAGACTAAAAAAATTTGAATAGAAATACTAGTTATTGAAGTGTATTTTCACACATGAATATGAATTACAATATTGGAGTCACCATTTGTTAGCGTAAATTCTTAACGCAAGTGTACGAAAAGAGCTCACTTTAGCCGTGTGTGAAAAACAACCCTAAAAAAAACATGGCTTCTTAACTTCCTTATATCTACAATAGATAGCGGATCTTTGGCGGGTTGTGTATCTTCATTTTGCTGGATAATATAAAGGAAGGTCTGCTGTTTCCATGGACGTAGCCCAAGTTGGGTGAACCACATATATCTGTGTCTCTCTTGTTTTATATGTTTTCTGTGTTTGTGTTTCTGCATATTCTATGTGTTCCATTGCTCTGTAATATATAATTTTCTAACAATCGATGACATAACCACTAGTATGAAAAGCATCAATCAAATAAGGACCTAGTTGTATCGAAGGTTTCATGGGGGTAGGAATGCCTTTAGTAAGCAGATAGGTGCTAGAAACATTATCATCACTATATAATGGAGGGGGATTAGAACTAAGGAATGGATTCTAGGCAAAAGGGTTGTTGAATGTTGTCGAACTGGGAACACACGATGGGGTGAAGGTTGAGGGGCTAGGAGCTGACACAAGGAGTTGGGGTAGTGGAGAACATAAATTGTTGACCACCACCCAAAGTGGGTTTAGTTTGGGTTCCTTGATTTACCATAGGTTGTATAGTGGGATAACCAAAAACATGTTTGGAACTTGATGCAGGTGGGTTCGATAAAGGTGGAGCAAAGGTGTCCAAAACGTCCATGACTCACTAGCAATCATCATGGTGTTTAAATGGGGAAATAGGAAGACATGGAAGGAAGTGGAACGACATGAATCAATACGAGCCCAATAACATCAGTGAAGGGAGGATTACAGGGAGGTACAAATCCTTCAGTAAATGGGTCCTCTAGTAGGAAAGAATCTGGGTCAGTAAGTTGCAATTCAACGTCTAAAACTTGAGACAAACTCCCCTAAGTACAGGGGAAAGTAGGTTGACTCGTATATTCCTCCATAGAAAGTGGGGAAGGCTTCACATGTGTCTAGAATAATGAGGTCCTATAGCAGCTAGGGTGAAATATATATGTTTCACAGGTTTATTAAATGGTGATGAATATATATGTTTCACAACTTTATGTGTGTATATTCCCAGTAGTAAACAAGATACTCCTAAAAGAAAAAAGACTCTAAGATATCATCAAGGAGTTAGAATTTTTCTGATAGTCACAACTAGCTGGTGATGGAATCCAATATCAAAGGAATATAAGAAGAATACATTTGGGATAGAGATAGTTATGATTACTCCTGAGATTCACATGAACCTTAGTGTGAAGGGGCTAAGCACTCTCGTGGTGATGAGTACCCTCCCAAATAACCAAATATGGAGTAGGTTCATTTTTCTTCAAGTACCAAGGAAGCCCACACCAATCACCTTATGTATGTTTCCATAATATTTTGGCCATTAATCTTTACCTACAAACACTGTCACTACTAGGGGGTGTCAGAGTCGTGGGAAACATGTTGTGCGAGCAGGATACCTCTGTCCCTGATTTAGCTCTTAAATTATTGAAGTAATCCTCAGTACAAGAAATTTCCACTGAAATTCATTCGAAGGTGGTATACCTTCCTATATACTCTGATGTTTCCTCACACTTAACTCCTATGTATGAGGAGTATTCCCAGTCAATGAGGGTGCAATAGTATTTTCAATCATAAGTGACTATAGTATGTTTTGTAGTCTTGGGGAGTTTACTTGCACAATATAACCCAATACCCTACCATAAATTATTGTGTGTTTTCTTGTGAAAAGAGTTTTTGATCAATTTTTTTACATGATTGCCTATAGGGTACATCTTAAATGTCTTCAGAAGGTGTTTTGACATGTGAAATCATGAGACTCTAACTCAAATCATGCAAATCATGCTCTTTATATTTTTCTTTCAATGAAAAATAGTTCTACAAGGGTATAGAAACACAATTTTTTTCCCAAAGTAAAGAAACATAACACAAATTCCAACACACCTAATAAATGTATACAATCATACTCAAGTTAAATGCACACTAATGAACTGAAAAATCAAGCAAATATTCAAAATAAAATGATTTTTTATTTTATTTTAAGGTTAAAAACTGAGCTAATATTCAAAACAAAATGATTAATGCAGTAAAATCAATCAAATTTCAGGACAACAAGGACTCCAAGGTCAAAATCATGAAAATATCAAACAAGGAAATCCATAACAAAGGTGAAATACATAGGCTTTAAGTTAGTAATGTAGCTAACTAGGCCATGAAAGTGTGTTATACCATAGGTAAAATACTATATCTAAGGGACATAGTGCATTATAACATACTAGATTGCACTAACAGGGTGCATTACAATAGTTTTTCTTATAAAAGAAGAAATTTAAGTCAAAACAAAAACTCAGATCAGTTAAACTAGCAAGCATGCAAACAAATGATAAGATTAGAGATCTGGAATCTAAGAGAGAAAATCAAACCAAGAAGCAATATCTTATATCCCTAATATGGTCACTAATTTTCTTGTAAGGAATAACAATAAGATGAACAAGAAAACACCCTTTCAAGTTTTCCTGGAAACTCGAGAAAGATAGGGTAAGGGTTGGAGTATTCTAAGGCTGACATTTTTAGCACTGCAAAGATTAAACTAGAGATTAACAAGATAAGTGAAATATGAACCTGTGAACCCTCACATATAGACTTTTGGAGTGGTTAGTGTAACTGGGAGGTAATCCTAGCTAGCTCTAAAGGTAGGTACTGCACATAAATAAAAAAAGATTAAAAATTCACAACATAACAATAAACAATCAAAACCATAGTAAATAAAAAACTAATCATTACTGAATAAACCATCATAAGCCAAACATATAGATAATCATTATTTAAAAAAAATATAAATGATCATTGAGAAATAGTCTAGAAGAAATAGAAATCGATCTATATATGAATGAAAATAGGGAAATTTACAACCAAGTGTGAATTTGCAACATAACCTCCTCCAACTCTTAGCTCCAATAATCTCTCTCATAGATTATCTTGACAATGTAACAATGCTTTGAATTCTAATCCTCTTCTAAATGGTCAAGTTCTCAATTTATAGGCAAATGGAGGCTATGAAGACTATCAATTTCTCTTCAGTTCAATTTTGGAAAAATATTTGGAGTGGATGATGTTTCCTCGTGCTTTAATTATTTATGTGCATTTATAGTGCTTTATTTGAATAGATAAAAGTTATAGATGAGGTCAAGGCGATTAAATTACATCGTGTAAGAGTTTCCTTTTGTGAACAAGAGTATCACAATGAATTAACTTAGGATTTTTCCTTGTGACTAAATGAGATTTTGGTAACGTGGATCATATGAAGGAACAAAGTGTTACTGACTAGGGTATTGCAGGTTGCATGCTAGCTAACCAATGTTATAATGCACTTTCTTAGGAATGGAGGGTGTCTTATAGTCTTAAATAGGCCAAAGAAAGAGGTTTATTTTAGCTAAAAGCATAGTGATCTCCTCTGAGCTGATGAGGAGGTATTTTCATAGATAACATATGGGTAGGTTGACAAGGAGATGAAAATTTAACACTCCATTTCAAGGATCTGATAGACACACACTCCCTGCTAAATTTAGTTAAAGAAGAAGATTCTAAATAAGTGGATAGTTAAAGTGAATCGGCATGTCCCTAAGAAGGAAAATTCACATAATATATACATAAAGCTTAAAAAATATAAGAAACTCTCCCAAAGGACAAGTGCTATAGGCCATTTTGTCACATATGGTCAACATGTGTTATAGCATCATTTTTCACCCTCATGTGATTCATGATTGTCTCTTTGGCCTTGGGCACCCATTCCCACAGACTTGAACAAAATTCATAAAAAACAGTGTTAAAAATCCCATACGCGGGTATGCCCAGACTTTTCCGCATGTATACGCGAGTCCATACACACTTTTCCGCGTATGCCATTAAAATCATTAAAAATATATATAAAAATTCCCTATTTTCGGGCTGGGTTGATGATTACTCCAGTAGTTCAACCACCCCAGCACGTGGCCAACTGTTTCCAACTGACTGAAACTACTTTGAGGGAGTATAAAAGCCCCTCATGTGCATGGCCTAAGGGGGAGAGAAATTTATAGACATTATACTCTGTTGGAATCCCAATTCAAGTCCGATTTCCCGTGCCTCCTACACTTTCCCAGATTTTTACAGGAAACCCTTGTTTCCTGGAGATGTTCATTAGTTTATATGTCATCTCGTGTGCACAAGTCTTGAAAGTATCCTAGCGAGGCAAGGGTGGGACGGATCCGGATGACTGTCTGTTCGAAGATCGTGGAAGGATTCAGGTGATCTCTCCACTTTTTATTACTGTACATGTTGTTCGTAATAAAGAAGAACCATCTTGTTCCTGAATTCATGTGTTAATATCTGCTTGCATATGTGAAAAGATTATTATTTAAGCATTTATTATTGTTTATATGATGTTTCACATGGATTTCACTGACATTTAGGATAAATATATGTTGTACAACTAGATTTCCGTGCACGTTTCTTCTTGGTTTTCAGGTTGAGGAGGAAGAAGGGTGTTGGGGGTTTGGACCCCGCGGGATCTACATCAAACGTAGGATTACGGGTGAGTTATACTATCGATGATTATCTAGTTTTTAGCATAATAGTGTGGTTGTGTGAGTCCTTCTTGAATAGCATGCCCTGCTATGTGGAGGTTTTGACCCAACAAACCTCTAGGGAGTTATTTCCCGAAACAGAACTGGCGACTCCGCTGGGGATCGCATTCTTGTGATTCCCCTATTGGGTAGTTTCAGCTGTTTGAAAGGTTTCCAACAGTTTTAACTATTATTTCCAGTCCAGTTAACTTTTTCTTAGTCAGACTGAAGACCTGGTTCTTTATCCAGGCTTAATATTTTTTATTTTTCATTATTTACCTTTATATACGCGAGTTTTTTTGTACACAGTAGCGTATACACACAGTTTTTATTAAAGGAAGTCGCGTATACGCGTGTTTCCTTTGACACAGTCGCGTATGCATGCCTGTTTCAAAACTGTCAAGTAGCGTATGCCTGGGTAAATTTTGAAATTTTTGATTTCTTGACTTTTTAGTCTTGTCTGCCTGTGGAGACCTGTTCCTGCAGTGTCTTTACAGTCTCTGGATTGTGTTGATAGTGGTTATTTGTCTTTTTCTCTCTTGTTTGATTGAATACTGACTTATTAGGAAAATCTTGTTTTTTAGTGCTTGCATTTCTGGTTCGAGTACCAAGATCTCTTTCTGGAGATTCTTGGCTGTTCTGCTTAATCAGAACAGAGAGCTTTTGCTCGTACACTCTTTCCTCATTTTATTTTTTTCTTTGCACTTGGATTTTTTCTTGTTCTTGGTTGGTTTTCTCGAGTTCATTTGACTAGGTCTTGTTGCAATTTTTGAAGAAGTCTTTCCTGGTTCTTTGAAGTTTTTGATTGCTGCAAGGTTGTACTATTCTTTTGGGCTGAGTTACTGAGTTTCTTGTCTTCTTTTGCTCATATAAATCTTGCTACTAAGTGGAACTATAAGATTTGGAGCGTTTTTTGAAGTTTTGCTTGAAATTCAGAGTTGTTTGGCTTGGTAATTGGATAGTTTTCTTGGTCTCTTAGAGCTCTTCTTTTTTATAAAATTCAAAAGCTCAAAAAACATTTTGTTTTGTCTTTTGCTTTTGTTTTGCATTTTTGTTTTCGTTTCGTTACATCTTTTGAAGCTTTGTTGAGATTTCTTGCCTTTGGTTTTTGACTTGATTTGGGAAGGGAATTGTCATTGGTTTCTTCCTCTTGTGTCAAGCAAATTTTGGTGTCTTTATACTGGGAGTTCCTGATTTTGGGAACTAGTTTAGTGGACAACCGAAGAGTGATAAAACTGAAGGATTCTAGGGAAATTTCTCTTTTCTTTGTTAGACTCTGCATCTTAGAATTTGCATGCTCTTAGTTATTTGCATTAGGTGCACTTAAGCATTTAGTCTTTTTCATAATTTTTGTGAGTGTGGAGTTTGATATTTGAAAAGAATTTTTTTTTTTTATAGTCTTGTAGAACCCATGTAGAAATTTATTTTCATCGAAAGGCAATTACTGCATTTGCATGTAGTTTGGTTTTCATTAACTTCTTTTTTGTGTCACAAAACACCACGAGTTTCATTTCCATATCCCATTGACCTAATATAACAGCCAATTAAAATAAGGGCTATAATTTAAAAACAAATAGCAAGTTTTTATTAAGTGTCATACACCAACTAGCTAGGTTGTAGGGCCTTGGATTAGGTGAGTGGAGAGTTAAATCTCCAAGGCCGCTCAAACTAAAACATAGAAGTTTATTAATTGAGCAAAATCCAACTCCGTTAGGTGGACCAGGAAAGCTCTCCTCCAAAGAGTCAAGCGCGAGGGGAAGTGAAGGCCGAAAAGAGAGATACCCCCTCTCTGATTTGCTGGATCTTGCCTCAAGACCGTTCTGCCCGGCTTCTGACACGGATTGGTGCCCATAGTTTCCATTCCTAGGTTCCACACAGGTGACTGCGGGGGGGAATACTCGTGGTACCTGAGGCAGACATTGTATCACTTCCAGCAGTACTTCTGGGGGTGCCCTTGTGAAGCTTGGGTACTTGTGCCGGCAAAGGCTGTCGTTAGGAGGTCGACGTAACTGTTTCTGTTACCTTCGCTAGTAGGCCTGGGCCGTAATTATCCCAAGCTACTTTCGGGAGGTCCTATTTTTCACTTTCTCGTATTTTGGTGTCCGGTCCTAATCACCCGGAGTGGAAATACCTGAAGGCTGCTTGTTTGGCTGTATCTTAGGGATTTTTTGTAGTGAGTGCTCTTTGTTCCTAGCTTTCTTAGCTTTATACTTTTTTGAGTCTAATTAATTTTTTTTAAAGTGGTTGATCAAGCGCCTCGTCGATCGAGGAGAATCCGGGGGTTATCTCCCGAGAGTCTAGAGCCTTCTTAAAGAAGGCGTAGGAGTAACATAGCAGGTGAATATCACCCTGTGGCATCTGACGCAGTGGAGAGAGATCCTCCACAAGGGATTGAAGGTCCTGTAGTTGGTTCTGGTGTTGGTTCCGAGAGGAGAATTCCGCTCACCTCGAGAGTCTTGTTTCCAGGAGAGTTAGGAATAGAAGTAGAGGAAGTACCTGAGTCTCCTCAGTCACTTCCATCTCCTCTTCCTCCCGATTATCCATTTTTTGTTGAGTACATCGGACCTGAGTCTGCAAGACCAGAAGATCCTCCATTTTATTCGTACCTTTCGATGGCCACGACTAGGAATGCAGCTTCTGCTGTGAGTGCTGCAGGCATTCAGACTCTTGCTTCAGTTGAAGGAGGAGGCACTATTGTTATATCTACGATTTCTTCTAGTACTGCTGTGTTTGGCTCTGGGTTCACCCAAGCACATGCTTCTCAATCTGGTCCCTTTTGTTTCGGAATGCCCACTAGTGGGATTCCTCCTTTTTCCTTTTCCGCTGCTGCAGCTGCATCTACACCCATGTCGTCCATGGTTAGTGGGTCAGCTTCTTTTCAAGGGTTCCCCTTCGGAACTGGGCATATTCCTAGTTCAAATCCTTCTTTAGGGTCTTTTCCTTTTACTTCTAAGACTCAAAGTTTTAACCCTTGGTCTGGAGGTCAGAGTTCGACTACTTTTACAGGTTGGAACCCTGTATTCACAACAGCGGGGGTAGGGAATCATTTTTACGCTGGTCACCAAGGGAATGTCTCTTTCCCTTCATCGAGTGCTTATCAGACTTTTTCCCCTCTTTCTAATGCTTGGAACCCCTATCAGGTACTTTCCTCTTCATTCATTACTTCAGGGGGGGGGGAACTGGTCCGGTGTTTGGTAACTCTACGTTGGGAGGGGGTCCTTCTCCAAATGTTGGGTCATTTGGCCCAACATTTTCTACGAGTTCTTTTTGGCAACCTGGTGCCTCATCAAATCCAGGGTACTCTTTTCAGAATGTTGGGAATTCATCCCATCAAGGATGGAATCCTCAGGCTTCGCCTCGTTTACCTTTTCTGGCAACGTTAAACTTGCCAGATCTGTCGAAATTGACGAATGATCCGATCCTATACAGTCCAGGGTGGCCTCCGGTTCCCACCAAACTAACTTCAGACATTCAAAAGTTTGAAGGCAAGAATGGAGAGGACCCGGCTGACCATATCACCACCTTCCATTTATGGTGTTATTCTAACTCCTTGATCGAGGACTCGATTAGGTTGAGATTGTTTCAACGCACCTTAACTGGAAACGTTGCCAAGTGGTATATCGAGTTAACTGGGGGAAGTTTTGCTACGTTTGGAGATCTGGCTACAACATTTCTAAATCATTTCTAGTTTCCTGTCCGTTATTATGCCGGGACTGAACTCCTAGCTAATTTTAAACAGGACGATGCAACCCACATTTCTGATCATATTCAGGAATGGCAGTGAAGGAAGAGGCTTATTAAAGCTCATATTCCAGGAGAATTCCTTTTGGAATGGTTTCTGAAATCTCTACAGTCAGATATTTCTAAGGATGTATCCCTCTCCGGGGTATTTTCTGAGGAGTAGGCCATTTTTAGGGCCCAACAGCTTGAATTGATATATTCTCAGTCTGGGGTCCTTCATAAATATTTGCCTAATGCTCCTCGCTCCAAATTGGATTTATCCAAGACTAAACCTGGTCCTCATGGTGATGGACTTATTGGGTCGACCAATAGTGGTGCAGCTAACCTGCTTAATCAATTGCAACAGTTGTCTTTACAATCTGCTCCTTCTGGTCAGGCTGTGCCTGCTGAATCATCGCCTTCTCAATCTTTGTTGGTGAATGCCGTTCAGACTTCTAACCCTAAAGAAAATCAACAATCTGAAGGGAAGAAGAAGGGACGTAATAAGAAAAAGGGAAAGAATGGGAAGGGTAATGCAAAATCCAACAAGCATGTTGGTGAGGGTCCAAAGGATAAAAAGAAAGTGAAGTTTCCATGCAAGCTATGTGCTGGAGATCATCTTACTCACCTTTGCCCTAAAATTCAGGATGCGCAGCGCTTGTTAACTCAGCAGGGTTCCTCCAGTTCCCAGGCTGTGTTGACAAACCCTTTTCCCCAAGGGAAACAGCTAGTTGTTGGCGCGAATCAAAATACTGGGGCTTCCTCTGGGGGCACCCAGGAAGGGGAAATTCCATCAAACATATACATGATGAGTGCTCACGTGGATGTCGCTACAAGATCCCGTGATTATGGCGAAGACGAGTCTTCGAAAGCCAAGGGTGCTCCCGATGCTACTGAGCCACTTCATATCATGAAGCCTACTGTTGAGCCTATACCTCGGATGCCCAAAACATCTACTAAGCGTACGGTGATTAATCCAAATGCCAGGGCTGCCCAGAACTACTCTATTATGGAAGATCTAGCGCAGAGTCCTTGTGCCATGTCAGCTCTTGAGGTGCTCCAGTCTTGTCCGACTCAGCGCAGTGCTCTGCTCACTGCTCTTGGGGCTGTCGATCGAAATAAATCTCTTATGATTACATTCGATATGACTAATTTTAAAAAGAGACTCCCCCATCATATGGCTTTTCATATTAAATCATCGTATCGGAAATGCAATATTTTCCGGACGGTCGTTGATGAGGGTGCTTCCACATGTGTGATGTCTCTCACATGTTGGAAGGGAATTGGATATCCCGCAGCTGTTCCACCTGCTACTCTTCTGACTGCGTTTGATGGTCATTCTCACAGACCGCATGGTATTGTCCCAGCTTTGCCAGTCTGTGTTGGGGGAAAAACTGTAAATATAGAGGTTGAGATAGTTGATGCAAGCTTGGAATACAACCTTCTGTTGGGGAGAAACTGGATTTATGAGATGGATGCTATTGCATCTTCGTTATTTCAGATTATTTGTTTCCCTCATGAAGGGAGGATTGTTACGGTGGATCAACTGGACTGTCCTCCTGTAGACCCGAATGCATCTGCTGACTCAACCATTCCAAAGTTGGATAAGGCCAAGTCGCCTGTTGAGAATTTAGGGGTTGGAATGTATTCTTCGTTGATGGGTACTTTTGATATTCCACCTCCTACTGTTCATATAAATGCAATTTCATCCTCCAGGGCTCCTCTTCGAAGAGAGTTCTTCAGAACTCATTATTTTTTGGACCCTTGGACCTTACCTTCCCCTACAGCCACATTAGCGGAAGGTCAAGTGGGTGGAATGGCATTTCCGATGTCTGCAGCTGAGATTGCTTATCAATCTATTGTTGACTCTGCAGAGTCCATTCCAGCTCCTCTTTCTCCGGAGGAATTGGATGGCGATGTGGCTCCGACTTGGACACTTAGTTCTTCTTCTGCCCAGGATTGCCTTGATACCACTCTTCCATCTGAAGAGGCCATCCTGGAAGCTATGACTGGTATAGATAGACTGTGGGATGATTTGCATCATCGGTCTTACTTTTTACCTGATTTGAGCGAAGTTGAATCAAGTTTTCCAAGTCCTTTGTCTCCTGGTCCTGTTCGCCCAGTCCTGAACCCTTTAGCACCAACACAGGTATATGCTGAAGGGAACATGGCTGTGATTTCTCCAACTATCCCAGTGAACATTTCCGGGGATCCCAATGTTATAGAGAATGTCTTCATCGGAGCTGAATGTTCCCCTGAAGAGATTTAGATTTACACCGATCTCTTTAAAGAGTATAGGGATGTGTTCGCTTGGTCTTATGAGGAAATGCCTGGTATAGATCCATCTATTGTCCAGCATGAGATCAAGACTTACGAAAATGCTAAGCCTGTGAGGCAAAAACTTTGTCCGGTCAATCCTAGGAAGGCTACAGCTATCAAAGCCGAGGTGGAGAAGCTGCTTAAGGCAGGATTTATTTTCCCTGTTCCTTTGACTGAATGGGTTTCGAACCCTGTTCCCGTAGATAAAAAACAAGGAACAATTCGAGTTTGCATCGATTTCAGAGACCTTAATAAAGCATGTCCAAAAGATAATTACCCCACACCATTTATAGATCAGATCATTGTTGAGTGTGCCGGTAATGAGATTTTCTCCTTCATGGACGGTTTCTTCGGATATAATCAAATTACTATCCGTCCTGAAGATCAGCATAAGACTGCCTTTATTTGTCCCTGGGTTATGTTTGCTTACAAGAAGATGCCTTTTGGTCTTAAAAACGCTGGGGATACCTTTCAGCGAGCCATGTCATATGCCTTCCACGACATCAAACAGATTATCGAGGCATATTTGGATGATTTAGCTGCTCATTCTCAAAAGAGAATGAATCATCCTGCTCACCTCCGTCAAGTATTTGAACGATGTCGTTTCTATAAGATTAGGTTGAATCCGAACAAGTGTGTTTTTGCGGTCACATCCAGTCATTTATTGGGATTGATTGTGTCTAGGGAAGGGATTAGGGTGGATCCCTTCAAGGTTGAGGCAATACTTCGGTTGCCTCCCCCGTCGTCTATTCGTCAGCTTCAAAGTCTACAAGGAAAAGCTAATTTTCTTCGGAGATTTATCGTAAATTATGCTGAAGTTACCAAAGGATTTATGAGATTGTTGAAGAAGGGAGTTCCATTCTTTTGGGATGACTTCGCTCAACGCTCATTCGATGCTTTGAAAAAAGCATTGACCTCTGCTCCTTTATTGAGTCCACCTGATTATAGTAGGGATTTCCTTTTGTATCTTGCAACAGCAGAATCTACCATTGGTATGGTTCTGGTTCAGGAAGATGATGCTCTTGTAGAGCATGTTATATAATTTTTTAGTCGAGGCTTGGTAGGACCTGAACTCCGGTATACTCCAATAGAAAAGCTAGCTTTAGTAGCTGTTCACACTGTGCAGCGACTCAAACATTATATTATTCTACGAAAAAATTATGTTTTGGCAGCAGCCAATCCATTTCAATTTGTTCTCAGTAGGTGAGTGATTGGGGGAAAATACAATAGATGGATTGTGATTTTGTAGGAATTTGATCTTGAGTTTATGTCTGCCAAGTCCAAGAAATCATTAGTTTTCGCGGAATTGATTTCTGAGTTGCCCTGTGGAGAAGAGATAGTCTATGATGAATCCTTCCCGGATGAAAATTTGTTTCTTATCTCTCCACAGGATCCTTGGTATGGAGATATCATTGTGTATCTCTAGACTGCGAAGTTTCCCTCTACTTTTTCGAAAGATGAGTGCCGTAAGTTGCGTCACTCGGCTAATAATTACTTGATCATTGGTGATGCTTTATACCGTCGAGGGGTTGATTCAATCTTGAGACGTTGCTTAACTCTCGAAGAAGCTGAGGCTGTGCTGAATGATTGCCACAGTGGAGCTTTTGGTGGTCATTTATCTGGGCTTGCTACAGCCCAAAAAATCTTGCGTGCTGGGTACTTTTGGCCTTCGATTTTCAAAGATTGTGTTGAGTCGGTCAAAAAGTGTCATCCGTGTCAAGTCTATACTCGAAAAATGTGCGCTCATCTATCTCCGCTTTTTCCAGTCATTACTGTCGGTCCCTTTACAAAGTGGGGTATTGATTATACTACTTGTAACCCGCCTTCGGCTAAAGGTCACAAGTACATTATTGTAGTAGTAGACTACTTTACGAAGTGGGTTGAGGCTATGCCTTCTTTTGGGAATGATGGTGAGACAACAGCTCTTTTTCTTTTCAACCAGGTTATTGCTCGTTTTGGTATTCCTAGAGAGATTGTCACTGATCATGGCAGTCATTTTTAGAATAGCATGATGGCTGAGTTGGCTCTAAAATTAGGTTTCCACCAGGAGCATTCATATCCGTATTATACTCAGGCCAATGGGAAAGTGGAAGCCGTGAACAAATCCTTGAAGGAAATTCTTCAAAGGACAATCAATAAAGCTCGATCCAACTGGCATATCATGCTATATCCTGCACTTTGGGCATATAGGACGTCAGTGAAAACTGCAACTGGCTTTACTCCATTTCAGCTAGTTTACGGGTTGGAATCCGTATTTCCCATTGAATGTGAGATTCCTTCTCTTAAGTTAGCTGTCGAACTTCTTCCTGACACTTCTAGTCTTGAATAACGTCTCCTTCATCTGGAACATCTCAATGAGCAGCGTCAGGATGCCACCACGATGAATGAAGCGCATAAAAACCGAGTTAAATTTCAGTACGATAAGGCAGTCAAGCTTAGGGTTTTTTCAGAAGGTGACCTTGTTTTGGTCTATGCCCAAGAAAAAGATGCCCTGGGGGCAGGAAAGTTTAAGTCTATGTGGTATGGCCCCTTTATCGTTAAAAAAGTCCTTAAAAAAGGAGCATATAACTTGGTTGATTTTGAAGGGAATAAGTTGCTGGAGCCTAGAAATGGGCTCTATTTGAAAAAGTATTATGCCTAGGCTTCGGCCTGGAATTTTGCTTTTGTATATAGTAGTTTTGCTTTGTACATATCTGGTTTTTCTATCTTTGATGGGATGGTGATGTTTTTGATCTGCTTTGGCAGGTTGTGTCGGATGTCATGAGTCATTTTGGTTTCGCCGATGGTGCTAGTAGACACACCCGGAACTTGGCTTCCGCGGCTTGGGTGCTTCATCATCCATCCAGTCAGCTGTTAGTATCAAGAGGAGTCTGCATTGGTCCTGCTTCCAATAATATAGCAGAATACACTGCAGTTATTTATCTACTCTCGGAGGCAATATCTTTGGGTGTTGATTCGTTGGTAGTTTTCTTGGACTCTCAGCTGGTGGTGTCGCAGTTGAACAATACTTATCGGGTTCGAGATCCATTTTTACTCCGGTTGTTCTTGAGGGTGCGTTTGTTACAAAGATCATTTCAATTTTTAACTTTCATTCATATTCCTCGAGCTGAAAATTGGATGGCAGACTCATTAGCTAATCAAGCAATTGATTGGCATATTAATCATTCAATACATTAAAATTTAATCATCAAAAACATCATACATTTTTATACATTTGTCACATCACATCAAACATCGCTGTATATATATTATCAGAGTGTTCAAAAACTATACAAAATTTGGATCCATAAGTCATACAAAATTTGGGCTTATGCCCGATCATGTTCAAATCTCAAAAAATATACAATCATTCGATAAATCATATATATCTACTCCTGTGGTCCCTGCCCAGAAGTTGTGTTCCTATAGAACACGATCGCAGTCTCAACTCGGCGGAATAACCGCACCCAGTCACGAGGTACTCCTACTACCCGTCTCTAGGTGGCCTCGGGTAGATCTTCCACAGCAGCCATAGGCACTTGGCGGGTTAAACCCTCCAAGTTCCTCTGTATAGCATGGAGGGTTTTGTCTGAGTCTACTGTATCCGCCTCGCCTCTGTGGCGCTTGTGTCGCGGGTAAACATCAGGACGGACTGGTCCAATATCTGTATCATGATCATTATAATATTGTAAGTCACTTTGAATCCAAACAAAAACATGTTTTATTTTTTCATACATATTGGAAAAATCCAAAAAGATCATATAAGTTAAAAATTTCAATCTTACCGACTGTGCCCCATGCCGCGCCAGGTGGAATGACGAGGTCTGGATCACCTCAGAAATCCATCCCGGCATAGGGATAGTCCTCCACAACGATGATTTGTTCTCCCCACCATTGGAAGAACTCATCATCCCAGGTGGTTCGAGGAACTTCACTTCCCCCCAGTCTCTTCATCAAGTCAGCCCATCGGGAAATTCTTGGGTCCCTTGGACTGCTGATAGAAGAGATCACTTTGGGTCTCAGTCTAGGAATTTTCTCGAAGAATAATGTCATCAAGATTGTACCATATCCGAAATGTTTTGTCTTTGCTTTTCGGATGGACGTCAACTGTTTCTTCATGTTCATTAGTAGAGCTGTGTACCAATCATATAAATGAGTTAAGAATTCTACAGCTATACTCATTTGAGTCCTGGATGCCTGGTGTAGGGAAGCAGATCCTGCTACCCGGCCAATGGTAAAGAGGAGAATTTTCATGTGCAAGTCTCTTAAATCTTTGATAGCAATTTGAGTCCCAACTTTCTTGGAACCCTCTACGCAGTAGACATGGACGTAATCTTCCACGGTGAGCCCTCCCAAAGGTTTGCCATGTAAATCTACTGGCTCCCCCCTCCGGGAGAGTCTAGTAATAAAATAGATATCTTCCACTTCGATACGTATGGGCATTTGATCTATTATGAAACAATCTTCTTCCAGTTCCCAATAATTCACAGGCATTTCGAGCAACCGGACATTACTCTTCATATTTGGCATTTTGAAAAATTTGAGCAATCCACAATTTCAGAGAATATTGAGCGATAATTGGTCCTGCATTACTTCATTGTTAATGACACTGTGCTCACGTTCTCTCCATGATATAGTCATCTTGCAAAAATTCAATAATTTCTCCATTAGAATCACATTTTTTCATTTCGAGTTGCGCATACGCGACTTTCTCTGTACACAGTCGCGTATATACGCGGCTTGGTCAATATAAACCCGTGTATGCGCAAAACCATAATTTAAAATAAATAATTCCACAGTGAAATTTACAAATTTTAAACTTATGAATGGACAAAATTGATAGCAAGGATGGATTAAGAGCTTACCTAACAAATTCGGCGAAGTTTGACGGTCGATTGCTCCTATTTTGACGAAAGTGGCTTTTTCTCCAGAGCTCTTTTTCCCAATTCAGCAAGTAACAATGAACCAAATATGAGGTAACTTGTGTATTTATGCCCAAAAAGTTGAAAATTTTCGCAAAAATTTGTTATGCTTATTTTTTCAATCTATCTTCAGCTGCATAACCCAGATGCTTGGAAGTGCCCAGATTGGTATATTTTCAGGTACATTTTGATGAATTCGAGATTTTTTCCGGTTTTTGATCCATGACTGCTGACCTGTCATGGCAGGTATATGATCTTCACTAGCATATAGGTTAGGGAATCCAATTTCCGTTGCATTTTGCATACTAGCCTTCATTCTGATCACTTGCCATAGGGTCGATCCCATCAGGTCATGAGTATTTCACCCATTTCACTCGCCGATTATTTAATCATGACTTGGTGGTAGAGCCTTCCTTTACATGGGCTTCCTAGTTAGTTCCTCGCTATCACTTGTTGCCCATGCTGCGTTTTATGTAGGCTAGGGAGTCCTCTTTAGTCCTGCCATGACTTATGTGTTGAAGCTTCATTCTTCCTCTTCTTCACTATCATTTTTCTGGCTATTACCCTAGAGGCTCCCTGGTGTTGTTGAGTTGTATTATTGCATTGCATATTGGCTACTTGTTTATCCTGGCCTTTAGCCAGCTTCATTTTGGACTCGATGTTTAAGCCAACTTTTGACCTTGACTGTCTGCACAAGTTAACCATTGCATGCATTTAGCTATCGCGACTTGACACCCTTTTACCCATGGATGGAACATTCCTCTGAGTATCACTTACCAGTTTCTGCCACCTTGCATTGAGCATAGGATTGTTCCTATCCTAGGAACTAATGCATATGTCTCTTGATACTCGTTCTATCCATTGTACTTTAGCATTATTTTATTCTTTTTTAGGCTTATTTTATGAAAAAGACAAAAAAATCAAATATAACAAAAAGAGCGGGAACGGGATGTAACTTCGTAATTTGATGGCAGTACAGTGTCAGTTTGTCGCCCTTGAACAAAGCACATACACTTATATATTTCCTTCATTTGGGATGGTTTTAGTTTTGACCTAGGTTCAGCCTTTGCCTTGTTTCACTAGTCAGTTCTCCCCCGGTTGGTTATCTCTTCCAATCATATGGACAGTTTGTTTTTTCCTCCTGCATAACAGACTTATACAGTGTCACTTTTTACTGCCATGGTCATCACGAGTCGTGATTTTGTTCAAGGGAAGTCTAACCAGAGTCGGCCATTCTGTGGTGTCCCTTGACTCATTATTCAGTCGGCCTTCCCAATCTTGTCAGTATCTTGTTCTATCACATCAGATGTTTTGGTCTTCTGCTCTTGCTAGTTTGAGAAGGTCCCCATTGACTTCTCACTGGCGGGTTTGTCTCTCATCGACTACGACATATTGCTCTGAGAGTAAACCTAGAGCCGCACCCTAGCCCTATTTCCATCATTGATAGGTGACCTTGTGCTCAGCATTTGATCATCATTATGGGTCTTTGACTGAGTGGTTTCCCCTGTGTTCGACGTCAGCACACATTATCACACTTGGGATTCGTGCAGTACCTTGATTTCCATTTGACCCTATCGGTGGATATCTCGCCTTTGTGTCAGCTTTCATTATTGGTTGGTTCAGAGGGTTTCTTCCGTGCGCTAGCTTCATCTTGTGCATGTCGGAAACATACTTCGGTTTGGTTCCGTCACTCTACTTCGTCCGATTCCTTCCAAATCTTGGCCTGCGGGTTACACTCGCGCTGGACTGATGTGGGATGCCTTAATGCCTTCCTTCCAGCAGATCTTTTCCCATCGACTCCGACTCATTTCTCTGGGAATAAGGTCTAGAGTATTTTTGTCAGTACCTTAGGGTTTGCAGTCATCAGTGGCAGACTCTTCGCTATCGACAGTGGGGATTCATCATTGCCTCCTGATTGGTAGATTATTTCAAGTGTTCGACTTCAACTCATTCATTCGCACTTGTTAGATTGTATTGGGGCACCTTGACACTCATTATCATTATCGGTGGGTTGTCTCGCGTTGGTTAACGGTATACATCATTGACCGGTAATCCAACGATTTATCACATGGTCGACTTCAGCTCATTTATTCCCATTGTGTAGAATTGTGCCATAGTGATCGGTGAAGACCTCGGGTTGCATCAGCATTTTTCGGTTCACTTTTGACAGTCCATTCAGTTTCTTCCAGTGATGTCGTTCACCCTTATATGTTGCAGTGTCAGTACAGCAGCATCTTATATGTTGGCTCCCGAGTTGCGTGATTGTACCATGTGTTCCACCCCTTATGATTTGGTACTTGGAGATTCAGTTACTTTTATGATCAGACATCCAGTTTCAGCATCTTTGATCAGCTTTCTATATGTGATACTTGGACATTGATTCCGACTTGTACTTCCGGGCCATGCTCAGATGATTCATTGTGTACTTCCAGTTCAGTTATACTTGTATACATTCTGGATTCATCATGTATTTTCTATATGCTGTATTTTTCACTGAGCATGGGTATGCCCGCCTCAGCATGAGTTGACTCTCTTTTTTCTTTCATTGGTTTTTGGCAGGCTGAAATCTGGTGAAGTCCTCTCTTGTCCTTGCGAAGTTCTTTCTATGTGCATAATACATTTCGGCCATCATGTACCCCTTCTAACCTCATATATTAGGGGGCATCTGTTATAACATCATTTTTCACCCTCATGTGATTCATGATTGTCTCTATGGCCTTGGGCACCCATTCCCACAGACTTGAACAAAATTCATAAAAACAGTGTTAAAAATCCCATACGTGGGTATGCCCAGACTTTTCCGCGTGTATACACGAGTCCACATATACTTTTCCGCGTATGCCATTAAAATCATTAAAAAATATATAAAAATTCCCTATTTTTCAGGCTGGGTTGATGGTTACTCTAGTAGTTCAACCACCTCAGCACGTGGCCAACTGTTTCCAACCGATTGAAACTACTTTGAGGGAGTATAAAAGCCCCTCATGTGCATGGCCTAAGAGAGGGAGAAATTTTATAGATATTATACTCTGTTGGAATCCCAATTCAAGTCTGAATTCCCGTGCCTCCTGCACTTTCCCAGATTTTTACAGGAAACCCTTGTTTCCTGGAGATGTTCATCCATTTATATGTCATCTCGTGTGCACAAGTCTTGAAAGTATCTTAGTGAGGCAAGGGCGGGACGGATCCGGACGACGGTCTGTTCGAAGATCGTGGAAGGATTCAGGTGATCTCTCCACTTTTTACTACTGTACATGCTGTTCGTAATAAAGAAGAACCATCTTGTTCCTGAATTCACGTGTTAATATCTGCTTGCATATGTGAAAATATTATTATTTAAGCATTTATTATTGTTTATATGATGTTTCACATGGATTTCACTGACATTTAGGATAGATATATGCTGTACAACTAGATTTTCGTGCACGTTTCTTCTTGGTTTTCAGGTTGAGGAGGAAGAACGGTTGCTGGGGGTTTGGACCCCACGGGATCTACATCAAACGTAGGATTACGGGTGAGTTCTACTATCGATGTTTTTAGCATACAAGTGTGGTTGTGTGAGTCCTTCTTGAGTAGCATGCCCTGATCTGTGGAGGTTTTGACCCAACAAACCTCTAGGGAGTTATTTTGGAAAACAACTTGTACCTCCTAATAGGATCAAACAACATCGTTTCCCCCCTTGTCATCATCATTGCACAAAGCCCTAAGCATGCCTCTTTCATTCCCTAGAGTTTCTGCCTGAAAATACATCATCTAAGCTAGTTTTAGGACCAATGCTCCCTGGCCTCTTGTTGGATGAAATCCACCTACAGGTTGCTCCATTGAAGCCTGTGTTGATCACCTACAAGTTTCTCCCCTTTGCACCTGTGTTGGTTCTAGAAATTTAGAGAGCGAGAATCCCAAAGCCTCCATTTCTAGAAGCTTCTAGGATCTGTTGTAACCATTTACCTCAGATAAAACATTCAGATCCTATCCTATCCTTCCTTGATTTCCATCCCATACCCTTTGATCTCATGCCATGAAAATTATAAACAATTGTAGTGATAGATTTATTTCTCCTACTAATTACTTCAATAAGTTATTATTCGAAAACTTCCGGAAAATATCGAAATAAATACTACTGCAACATTCACAAATATATATGTAGAGAAATAAACAGTAGGGAACATAAGCACAAGAATCAATCACATGTACACAATTATTTTTGGACAATTGTCCCTGGAAAAACCTAATGCGGGAAAACCGGTGCAGCAGATGAGGGTTTTATTAATTCTTCAGCAAATGATATCTTTACAGGGAAATATAATGGCAGATAAAATCTGAAACACTTGAGACTGAATATCTGGCTCCCTCGGACAATTCTTTGACACCCTGATCAACTCCTGTTGGCTCCTGTGTCTGTCTGCGTGATTCACTACGCAGTACCAGCGCTGGACTATGTAAGTCTACATGGAGACTACGTGGGTTCTCTGCGCTGCAGCATGCCGCTGCCTCCAGTGGCCCACTGCTGCCCTCCGTCCCTGATCTCGATCGCCGCTGACTCCCTCCTCCTCTTGCTTCTACAAACTCCTCGCCCTGCAACTCTCCCTCTGAAATCGAATTCTCTTACTTTAGAATCGATCTCCTTCGGGTACTGAGTGTATGCCCAGCTTGTTTTCCAAATGACCCTCAAGCCTTCTTTTATAATCTTCCTAACACTTGTTGGAGAACCAACGGCCCATATTAAAAGATTAATTGATGGCTCAGATTAAAACTTGACTTGATCCATGTTTTCTAGAAGATTCATAGTCTAAATTATTAATACCCTTTAATTATTTCATTTCCCTAAGTTTAGACTTAGGGTCTTCATTAAAATAATTAATTATTTTAATAAGTCTTGAACCGAGTGGAATTTCCACAAACTATGTCTGGGTTCTTTGGAATGTTGTTGTTCAAGCCTCCCTGCAAAGTTTGAAACTTGGAACACTTCCGGATGCTACAAAAATCAACACTCCTTAGCGAGGAATGTGTTCCAACAATATGCCTATTGCATGTTGCTCTGATTCTGAAGCACCCTATGTGTTGTTGATCTCAGGATTCTGCTCCCCCCATCTGCTGCGCTGCTGCACCCTGTACTGCTGCCTTTGACACTGCCATTGTCACTTGTTGCCTTTGTGCCACAGCTCCCTCTGAATACTAAATCCTCCATTCCTGCTACTAGAAGGGATTCTTCATCATCCCCAACTTCTCTTTGAAGTAGACAAACTTTGTCCTTCCCAGAGCCTTTGTGAGGATGTCATACCTATTCTCTGTTGGAGTGTACCTCGGCCAGACATCTCCATAATTGTACACAATTCCTGATGAAGTGACACACGATGTCAATGTTTCGAACCTATCATGAAACCACGGGATTCTTAGAAAATTTAATGCAACCACGATTATCACAGTATAACGTAGTCGGTTTCAACCTCTGACCATGATTAGATTCACTTACTTGATTTCCTAATCGATATGGCTTCTGAAGAGCATGCGCTACCATATACTTTCTCAGCCTGGCGACTTAGTGCTACAAACTTAAGCCTCTTTTGCACCGGGAAGTCATTCTTGATCCTAGTATTTTTTAATTTCTATTCCGATCTATTATCCCAAAATTAGACATGATAGAGGCACTTGTCCAGTTAATCTCATGTAGAAATGTTTCAGACCAATATTTTAGCTGAGGCTTAGCCTCCTCAACCTGAGAGGGCTCTCTCAAGGGTTTATGATTTTTGATAAATATGTAGATGGCTAACTCTATATGGGGTAAAAGTAGATAAATGATATAAAATGGTTGTAAATCACATTAGCAAGTGTACATTGGGCTTATGGAGTCATAATAGTTTCAGCATAATCAAAACAATCTACATAGCATGGAAGTCAAGGAATATCAGAGTTGAAGTCAAGGAATACACATGTAGAACAGTGAAACACAAAGTCAGTTTGTCTATGAAGGAATTCATAGCATCACTGATGAATTCTGAGTAACATAAGAAAACACCATTGCAATAGAATATTGAAAATATTCCATCAGAACAAGAACATGCAAGAAATCTTCATGAATCTTGAGTTGTCTAAGTAGAAATTCTGTATTAAGCTGAAAACAGTCACTTACAATAAACATAGTCTTTTTGCTAACAAATGTCCAACCTCTTCTATTTCGACTCCTTGATATTTTATAGATTATTTACATCATAAGATAAGCTTATCCACAACTAGATACATCAAATTCCTATGCTTTGACACCTATCTTTCCATAAAACATGGTAATTATTTACATAAATAGTTGTAAACCTAATACAGGGTCCTATTACATATAGAATTAGAACTCTTTTAACTCTACTCAAACAAACTTCTCTAAACTTAATTACATCATTTGCCACCAATATTTTCATTAAGTTTAATCCTGACGATGAGCTCCAACATGTTATGACCATAATGACGATGATGTTGATTTCCTGCAAACCAGGAAACTTCTTCCCTATTTTAAGGCTTAGGATTCTTTTAGTTTCTTGAGACACTCTGACCACTAAGAAACCATAACTTTGAGGCTAATTGTTGTCAGGAACATGATTAGCATATGTCCAAATTCATTCCCTTGTGCCAGGTGTGTAAAATCAACTTTAAACTTCTCAAAACAGTGAAAACAGACCTACGCTACGAAAACAACACAGTTTCATAGCGCTTTTTGTAGCGCAGTATTTTTACCCATTTTCCTTCAAAAAATTTCTTCCTTTTCTTTAGGGTTACTTTGATATTCACTTGACATATATTCCTTAGAAATTTCAAGTCAACACATATGATCTTCCCTCCAAAATTTGATAAGGAAAGGGTGAAAAAGCTGCTACAGTAGTTTCGTAGCGCATTTCACCCTTTTTTCACTGTGTGCACTACGGAACTGCTGTGTAAGTAGTTTTAACCATATTTTCTTCAAAATTTGAAACAAAAAGGTGCCACAACTTTAGAAAATCACTGGCTTCATCAAAACCATCAGCTATTTGGACTAAAAACATAACCTTCATAAAATTTATTCCTCATTTTCCATTTGAGTTTGCTTTGAATTTGTCATTTTGTACCTCTGTTCTTTAGTTCATTTTGAGACTGTTTTAATTGCAGCTCCAAATCCTCCACATGGCCTCTTATATTTCTATTATTTTCTCTCAAATGAGTGTTGATCACTCTAACAAATTTTTCTTCTTTAATGGTTGGAACTGTCCATGTAAAAAACTGCTCTGCACTGCTTGGAATCTCTGACCTAGAAATTGTTTGACCTTCCCAAACACCCTTCATCCTCTTGAACTCTGTATTTTCAATGATGTTCTTTCTAGCCCTCTTTCTCATCATTTACATCTCTTGGTTTGCTAGCTTCAATCTTTCTTCCAGCAGTTGACACTCTGTCATGTGTTCCTTTCCCTTCATTATCTTGCTGGTGCATGCTCCACTATAGGTGATGAGAGATCAACCACCTCTTCAGGGAATCTGGCTACTTCAATAGTTACTTGGATATATTTACTACTTTCTTGGAGTTTATTTGCATGCCTGGTTAAAGGTTTCCTAGCTTGAAACACAAAGGCTGCATTCTTACCTTCAAATTCCAATTTCTTTGCCGATTTCATTTTTCTTTGTTTGTGTTCATCTACTTCAATGAAATCTGCTTGCACAATGGGTGATTCTTCTATATCAATTGCATGAATTATATCATCCAAGTTTCCTTTCATCATTGGGCTATCCTCTGTCACTGAAACAACTGATTTTCCCTTTGATGTTGTTTCTTGGCTTCTTGTCTTTCTCTAGATATCCTTCTTACTGGCCACTTGTTTTTGTTTTGTTTCTTTGACCCTTTCTACTCTCCATATTGCAGGTGATGGAGTTTCTGCAACAAGCACTGATGTTTTCTCTATTCTATCTTCAACCTGTTTCCTTGGTTTCAACTTTACAAACCTCTTTGCTTTAGTAACCACTAGCTGACTGGATTCTGCTACTGGTGGTGAAGGATTCCCTTTAATTTTAGGGTTTCTAGCTGGGGTTAGGGTTTCCATTTAAAATCCACTCATAAATAAAAAGGAAGACCAATCCCTATTTATTTTCTGAAGCTCATTCAAAACCAATAACTTTATCAAACCGTGATGAAACATAAATGTTTCACAACCATTATATTTAGCTTGGACTTTGTCAGCCATTTTGGCAAGGCTTCTATGCAAGTAAAATGGTAAATCTAATGATATCATACCTGTGAGATGCAACAATAGTTTGAAATGATAAGTGTAAAATTTATGGTACCTGCCTTCACATGTGAAATATCTTTGAATATTGAAGAGTAGTTTTGCATAGTTGTCCTTGATACAACTTATAGATATTGCATTGTTCAGGTCCATATCTACATATTCAGGTTTCATAAATTCCTTGCATGGTTCCATGTCGAACCTAAAACCTTTAAACCAAGATTCCTGTCCCCTTGGTATCTCTGTCACAGAAGCTATGATCTCAGGTGTAATTGGCATATTTATCATTCCAATTTTGGTAGTGGTTTCACTGAAATGTAAAGCAAACTCTTTGGGCACCTGAGTGTGGCAACCCTGTAGCTTTTCACAAAATTTGAGACAACCAGCTTTGTTAAAAGCCTCCATTACCATTTGATCCTCAATAATAGCATTTGCATTCTCAGGCTCGTATCTTAGACAATGTCCCCCTCTATGGACCTTCTCCTCTGCCATGTTTCTTGTAAAAAAAACTTGTTAGCTTCTCTAAAACCTGTAAAACAACCTTGCTTGACTTGATGAACAGCCTCACTTGATTTGATGAACAACCTCGGTTGATAATGGTGAAAGTTGTCTTTGAATAGAACAACCAAAAACTTATCTTTACTGCTTCAGAGCTCGGACAACATATGTGAAGGTAAATGAAACAGAGATGACTCAATTAGGCAAAAAGAAATTCGAATTAGAGATGTCACCTCATGACTAAATGATGTTTGATTGATATCATATCATGACTATGATGACTGTAGGATAGGTAAGTACATCGAATCTAGTAACTAACTGACTCACCATACCCCTATCATATCATTCTCCAACTAAAACTGACAGATCTCGGCTTATTTAACACGATAGCTAAGAAACCGCGCTTTCGTAGCACTCACAGTGTAATTTTCGCACTTTGCGCTATGAAAGTAGCAATGCTTTCATAGCGCAAAAATCCCTTTTTGAACTAACGGCGCTACAAAATAGTGGATTCCTGGCTAATTGCAGAAAATTAGCCCGAAACTTACTTAAATGACTCTTGAATGGAAAATGTGAATTTTTTTACCATGGAATGGACCTATAAAGACCTTATTTGAATTCAGATGATGAACACCAAACCTATAAAAACTATGACATACCCTTAACCATACTAAAATAACTTTCAAAACTATTTAGACCATGATAAAAAATAGAGTTGACATACAATGTTTTGAATTTTTTTTTTGGTGATAGCATGATCAAGCTGAACTTCGGCCAATCCGCGTTAGTGAAATTACTCAACCACTCAATCCAAGCAATTTGTTCCTTGAGTACCTAAGAACATGCTTGGATACGGCCCAATAATACCCTCTTCCCGGTTCCACTATGAGCCAGGTGAAGAAGGTATTTAACATAGTAGATGCACAGCCTTGTATTTACCGGATAAACCAATGACCCTATGAGTTGTCTATACAACATAGGATCATCCTCATCATCTTTGGACATGTCTCCTTTTCTTTGATTGGTGATCATGGGAGTTGTCATAGGTCTATAATCCTCATTTGAAATCTATTCGGAATGCTCGTAATGTATCTTACTTAGCCAAGGAAGATCTCTCCTTGTTCTGCTGCCAAACCTCCAACCCCAGAAAATAGTGCATCCATCCTAGATCCTTCATGTCAAATTGTTCAGCCAAATTCTTCTTGCAATTTGTGATGAACCTTGATGATCCTGTCAAGCACAGATCATCTACATACAACACCAGTATCAAGGCTCCCTCCCTACTCTTAGATAGTAGAGATTGGGATCTGCATCACTCTTGACGAATCCCATCTTCTGCAGATAGTTGTCAATTTGACCATACCAGGCTCTGGGAGCTTGCTTCAGTCCATATAATGCTTTCTTCAATCTACACACATGAGTTTTCTAATCATGTGTCTCAAAGCCCTCTGGTTGTTCTATATACACTTCTTCTATCACACCATTCAAGAATGTCGTCTTGACATCCATTTGGTGAATTTCCATCCCATCTGCGTAGCAAGGGATATCATAGACCTAATAGATGTGTATCTGGCTACCGGGGCGAAGGTTTCTTCATAGTCTATTCCTTCCTTCTGAGCATACCCCTTAGGCACAAACCTGGCTTTAAATTTCTCGATGCTGCGGTCTGCAGCATACTTGATTTGTAGATCCACCCGGATCCTACAACTGATCTTTCCTAAGGTCTAGGTACTACTTCCCAGACATCATTTGTCATGATGGAACTATACTCTTCCACCATTGCATCAACCCACACCTGGTGTTGAGTTGCTTCCCGAAAACTAGAAGGTTCTCCGACTTGAGCAACCAAGGCTTGATACCTTTTAGGCTGCTTACGTTGTCTCTTCTCATTTCGGGGAATTCCGACAATATCCTCTGCATCTTTCTAAATCTGTAGAAGCTCCCTACTCGTTCTTCCACTATTGGTGGGTGGATTTATCGTCTCTCCTTCTTGCAAAGCCTCGGGAGACACATCCTTTGGATCACTATGCCTTGGAGAGGCAACTGAATTTTCTGTTGCTGGTTGTTGGGGCTAGACCAAAGGCTCTTCCTCTAATTGTGTAGCAGAAGGCAGCTATCATGATCTTCTGAAGGCTTTCTCCTCCATGAACTTCACATCCCTTCGCACCACCACTTTCCTCCTCTCATGAATGTAGATGCGATAAGCCTTTGCATGCTCATTGTATCCTACCAGATACCCCTTTTCAGCAGTTATCTCCAACTTCTTCCTCTTCTCACTGGGCACATGACAGTAAGCCGTATTGCCGAAGATCCTAAAGTGACTCACTTCAGGCTTGCTTCCAGTGAAGACACTTTCTGGCGTGATCTTTCCAAGTATAGTGTGAGGAGTTATGTTCTAAATGTAGACAGTTGTATTACACGCTTCAGCCTATAGAAATTTGGGCATGTCTTGGTCATACAACATAGATCTGGTTGCTTCAACAATAGTCCAGCTCTTCCTTTCTGCCACACCATTCTGTTCCGAATAGTATGGGGTTGTCCATTCTCTTTTGATGCCTTCCCTTGCACAGAATCCAGTGAATTCTTTATCTATGTATTCACCACCATTATCTGAGCGCAATACCTTGATCCGCTTCCTTGTCAGATTTTCCACCAGAGCCTTAAACTCTTTAAATCGACTGAAGACTTCATCCTTGGTCTTCAAGAAGTAGATCTAGGTTTTCCTAGAATGGTCATCAATGAAGGTGACGAAATATTCAGCACAGCTAAGAGCTCTAGTGGACATTGGCCCACAGATATCTGAGTGTATTAGATCCAACACACCCTTGGCCCTATTGTTGCTTCTCTGATATGTTGCCTTGGCATATTTCCCTAATACACACCCCTTGCAGACATCATCTCGTTTGGTGCTCAGTTCTGGAACACCTGTGACAGTGTTCTGGAGAGTTCTCAACGCCCCATGATGCAAGTGCCCCATTCTTCTGTGCCATAGCTCATTCAGGTCCGTTTCATCTGCGCTGCCAACTAGTGCCATTGGAGAATCAAGCTGTAGCTTGTACAGTTTTTTGCTTCTTAGCCCGATCTGTGCCTTCTTCTTCCAACTAGGGTGCTTGACATAGACTCTATTGCCAATAAAGTAGACGTCATATCCTCGGTTTTGAAGTTGTGACACTGAGAGTAGATTCATCCCCAAACCCAGCACTGCAGTACATTAGTGGCCCGGATTTTGTTCCCTGCCTCGGTCTGAAAAACTACGGTACCTCTCCCAATGGGAGTGCACTTTGCTTTATTACCCATGGTTATTTTGAAATTCATCTACTTTTCTTGGTAGTCGGAAAAACAGTCTTGTACTCCCGTCATGTGAGCAGAGGCACCGCTGTCAATATACCAGACATCTGAAGACGCAGTGCTCGATACACAAGCAAAATCTTCCTCTAGTCTGGATGCCAATACAGATACATCGTGATCCATCTGTTCTATCATGCTTCTTCCCCCTCCTATAGAAATGCGTGAACCCTTCTGCGATGTTGCTGCAATAGTAGATCTTCATTCACTAATAGATGCCACCTCTCTGTTATTCATCTCTGGCTCTGATACCATGTGAAAATTTACAAACAGTTGCAGTGATAGATTTATTTCTCCTACTTATTACTTCAATAAGTTATTATTCAGAAATCTTTTGACAAATATCGAAATAAATACTACTGCAACATTCAAAAATATATATGCAGAGAAATAAACATAAATACAAGAATCAATCACATGTACACAATTATTTTTGGACAATTGTCCCTGGAGAAACCCAATGTGGGAAAACCGGTGCAATAGATGAGGGTTTTATTAATTCTTCAACAAATGATATCTTTACAGGGAAATACAATGACAGATAAATTCTGGAACACTTGATATTGATTTGGCTTACTCGGACAATTATCTAACATCCTGAACAACCCCTGCATGCCCCTTCGTCTCTCTTTGTGATTCACTATGCAGTCCCAGCGCTGTACTACGTGAGTCTGCGTGGGATCTCTACGCTGCAGCCTCAAGCTGCGTCCAATGACCCACTGATACCCTCCATCCTTGATATTGATCACCACTGACCTCCTCCTTCTACTTCTGCAAAATTCTCGACCTGAAAATCTCCCACTGAGATTGAATTCTACATCTTAATGGATCTCCTTCGGGTACTGAGTGTATGCCCAACTTATTTTCAAAATGACTCTCAAGCCTTCTTTTATAATCTTCCTATTGGAGAACCAACGACCCAGATTAAAAGATTAATCAATGGGTAAGATTAAAATTTGATTTGATCCATGTTTTCTAGAAGATTCATACCCTGAATTATTAATACCCTTTAATTATTTCATTTCCGTAAGTTTAGACTTAGGGTCTTCATTAAAATAATTAATTATTTTAATAAGTCATGAACCGAGTGGAATTTCCACAAATTGTTTCTAGGTTCTTTGGAATGTTGCTGTCCAAGCCTCCCTGCAAAATTTGAGACTTGGAACACTTTCGGATGCTACAAAATCAACACATCTTCCCATAAAAGTTGGATCTAAAGCCCTAGGTTGGTAATTGGATAAGAACTCCCAACTTACCCCACTCCTCGATATATTTACAACCTTCCATATGCAAGGGGTTGGATTTTGGATAGTGACTATACCCTTATGTTGTTGTTGTGAGAGACATAATTTCATGCATTTAGGATGATTGGAGGTGCACTTTGTGACAAAGAAAGGACAATTAAACTTGGAGGAGCTCTTTTACAAGATCAACACCTATTTATGGCTGTAACTTCTTCCATTTATATTAATGAAAAGAGTTCTATGTTTTCCAATATGTGATGTTGTTAATTCATGTATTTCAATACCATGTTGATATATTGAATAAAGTACTTAGATGGTACTGCATAGATCCCATAGTTTCTTGGCTTGTGTTTTCTGCCTATGTAGGTTCTAATTTTGGCGATCAGAGCTAAGATTGGAGCATTCAATCTAAATAAGGAGTGAAGCACGCGAAGGATTCCAGGAAGGATTCATATTTTCATCTATTTACTTTAAGGAAAGCATTGGGTTCCTTGTCTCTCTATTGTTCTAAGGTAGCCACCAGACCTAGGGGAAATACTTTTGTCCGCAATCGTAAATTCCCCATAACAAATTGGTGACTCCAGTGGGGAACAGTGTATTCCCTTGGTGGTTTCTTTGCCCATTGTGTTTGATTTCCTCTTTTATAGACCTTTGTTTCTTTAACCAGCCAATAACATACATGGGAAGTGATTTCATTGAGTCTGCTTTGAAATTTACGTGTCAGAATACTCTATCCTTGGACCAACACACCCTTTGTGCTTCTGATAGAGTGTTGGACCCCACCTAGGCCCTCTCTATACCAACATTGAAAAGAAATGATGCCTCTTCTACACCAATGTTGGCCCTTGTTTTTGGGAACAAATTTCTCTTGTTTTTTATTGCCTCTTTGATCAACCTACTTCCAACTAACCTTCCCTAAGTCTTGAGTGTCTTGTGATCTCTCTAAAGCCTCCATTTGGTTTACATTTACGTTTGATTCCATTTGGTAAGAACTGGTTTTGATTTTTCTTTGTTCTTATAATTAGGTCACTTGCAAACTGATTTCGTTTGGTCACTGATCGCTTGGATGAATTGTTGTTCTAGCCCTCATTCTGAAAAGTAAATTTGAATCAGTGATTAAACTCTTTCATCTTATTTTTCCTCATTTCTAAAATTAAGTGAATTGAAAATAATTTTTTTGCATTTCCATTTAAGGTTTTGTATGTGCATTGATATAGGAGTAGTTACATTAACAGGGAAATCATATCTCAAATATTTTTTATGGAATATTGTATGTTACATACTGATTGTTTATTCCCTTCCTTAGCTAGAATTTCATTGAAAGAGAAACATTTCCATTTTCTCATGCTAGATTCACATTTTAGGATATTTAGGTGACATTCACGGTGAGCCCAAAACTGAAACTTAATAAAAGATAAACAATAAAATTTATTGAATCAACCTAAGGAGAATTTGTAACATTAACAAAAACACTTAGAGGTCTAGGCTAGAGACGTGTTCCAACGCCATTAAACATAGGATTTGTCATTGTTTTCTAGCATTGCATCTTGGGGTTGATATCTCGTTCCATGTATGTAAGTGTACAGGATTGTTGTCCACGTACCTTTGAGTATATTGGATGGCGCTCCAAGCATGATAAGTATAAAGAAAGGATATCATTGAATGATTACGCATTAGAAAACACTATTATGGACTACACTCCCACGTACCATCGAGTATATTTTGGGAGTCCCCTATAGGTTTCTATCCATCCATAGGTAACCGAGTCTGCCACCTTGTATACCATGATACACCAAACACAACATTTGGTGAGATTGGTTTTCATACATTAATTCCTTGGTTCACCAAGGTGTATATTGTAGTTCACAGTTGCTTGGTGATCCTTTATGCCTATATTAACCTCGTTTTGATTTATTTCTTTTTGTGTTAATAAAATTTACTATCCAACATGGAAGAACAAAATCCCCCACCTCGTCATCCACGTAGAATTAAAAATAAGGCTCCTCTTCCACCAGAGGCTACTCTTCGCCATCGTGAGAAGCATAAAAAGACACAAAATACCAAATATTGAACTTCAGGAACTACTTCTGGCCCACCTCTTGATATTGATCTACCAGAATCATTTTCCCTTTGAATTCCTAGCCCGCGATTACATCTACTCTTATTATTGACACTGGAATAATAAAAAAAGAAGTCCCTGAAACCTTATTTCCTGAGGTTATTGAACTTGACTTTCATGAGGCATACACTTTGATTCTTTAGGTTACCAAACCTGAGGAGCCTCAAACATATTCACCTGTTACTTTAGGATCTTCCTCTTCTTTTCCTTTGTCTTAGGAAAAACCTATATATCTTGGACCTGACGGTGAACCTCTTCCATACGGACTTGTGAATTTTTAAGAGATATCATAAGAAGAGACTCGTCCATCTACTAATTTTCATTGGGAGGGACTCCATCTTTACCAGACTGATCCTATTCCTCCTATTCAGACTCCGACACAAACTCCTAATTTTCCTGTTTCTTTGGACTTGACCACAGATCTCTCGTGGGAATCTTCATTGGGATTTTTAAACATGAATGGAACTGATCCAACCTCTCAGCTCATGTATGCCACTATGGTTTAGACATCAAATTTTTCTTCATCATCTATGTTTGAAACATCATCGGAAACACATTTGTATGGTGGCCTGTCCGTCCCACCTGGTTATCAGTCTTTATCTGCTACCTTTTCTAGTGAAACTTCTACCCCTTTGACCTCTCCCATTCCATCTAATTCAGGAATAACATCTGGTACTTCTCTTATGAATTCCATAGAGTTTTTTCATCCTCCTTCCACTACAGCCACGATTGAGTAGCAGGTTGGTCCTTATATTAGTGGGCAAGGCTACCTTCAACAACCTAACTCTCCTTATGTTGGGTACCCTCCATCTGGATTGCAGTTGCCTCTGTCATCCCCTCCTACTTTGGCAGGGGGAAACCTCTTGTTGGTATACCTCAAGTTGGTAATATTCCTTATTATATTACTGCTTATCTTGGAATGGATGCCAATGTTTGGAAACCTACTTTTACCATTCAACCTGTTTCATTTTGGGACCAATTTTTGAATCCTCAATATGCACCATCTTCATCTCAAATTCCTATCTGTCCATCTGTACCCCAACAATATCAAATACATGTGAGCTAACCTTTATAGGCTATCGTTTCATCACAAACTTTTCCATCGGTATCTGGTAATTCCTAGGTCTTACTTAACCAACCAATACAAGGTACCTTACATTCCCAACCACTTGGACATGGTACTCCTCAAGTTTGAATAGGAAAAAATGTTCATAGTATGGTGCAGTCCCAATCGAACCCACCTTATCATAGGAAAATGAAAAATCCCATCAAGAAACAAGATACATCATATCAGGGTATTCCTCAAGTGGCCTTTCAAGGCCAAAAAATCCAAACTCATCCATTCTAGCAACTTTATGGTCATCCCGAAGCTGCAAAACAGGGTCACTCATATACTGGTTATAATAATCCTCCTTATGTTAGTACCCAGGTTCCTTATTATCAGAACCCTCCTTATCCGGGAATGCATGTTCCTGTTTCTAAAGAGATTCCTTTATATCCAGGCCATCCTCCTCTGGACTTTAACTGGTAGTTTCCTTATGTGGATACTCTTAAATTTACAGACTTAAATAGGATCACTAATGACCCCATTGTTCATTCGCCTTGGTGGCCGATCAATCCTACTAAATTTCCTTATGATATCCAAAAATTCAATGGGAATCCAGGAGAAGAATCGTCGATGCACGTTATGACACATAATCTATGGTGTTCTTTGAACTCCCTTAATGATGATTCCATTCGACTTCATCTTTTCCAACAAACGCTTACATGTATCGCAGCTAATGGAATATTGAGTTACCTACAGCTTCGTTTCATGATTTCATCTCTTTGGCCACCACCTTCCTCACACATTTCTAGTTGCCCATCATATATGAAACTGGAATGTAACTTGTTAGGGTCCCGTGATTTGGCCGATTGGCTAACCAAATGACGATGTAACATCAAACCAAGCTTTGGAGCCCAAGGACCTAGCCTTCCTGGACTCAGAGAGGGCTCTCTCTATATGTGTAGAAGATGTCGGTGTGTTTACTTGCGATGTTCTGATATTAGGCTAGTTATGAAGTGTGTTTTTTTGGTTTTTTTAGTTTTTAAGATTGTGAGGGATGAAACTGATCAAATACATAAACTGGATGACAAGATGTAGATAAATTGGGCTATGGGGTCAAACAGATCAAGGAAGCTATGAAGTAATGATGTAAAGCTGCTGTAGGGCCGATTTGATTCACAGTAGAAGGGATCTCTGGGAAAAATGGATTAAATGAACAATAAGTTGGTGAAAAACAAGGGATTTCAAGTGAAAACTAGTTAATAGCAGACATAAACATGTAATAGCAAGCCATTTATCATGCTAGGAATAACTATAAGCTAATCAATACATAGAAATCAAACATTCCAGCCATACATAGAGGTATAAGACCCTCTAACTTCGGGAAAAGGCTATCAGACTTTGGGGAAAACACATGAGACAAACTAACAACTCATGAACTATGTCGGAACGCCTAAACATAGTCTCTAAGTCATTGGGCACTTGGACAAATAAGTTTTCATAGTTTTAGGCAAAGGGCTAGATCGAAACTAGGCCTCCTTGGTTCAACAAAATGATCAAAAAATCAGTCAAAGAGAAAGTTTTATGGACAGAACTATGGGCAGCTGATAGGTAGGTAGGGAAAACCATACATCCTACTCAACATACATGGAACTGATGAATAAAACTAAGCAACAACACCTTAAGTTACTAAAGAGCAGCTAAGAATTCTTTAGCATAACTAAGGGAGAAGAAAACATCAAGCTATGAAGATTCAGGGATTTTGAGGTGCCTCCATGGGCATGTCTCAAAATCAATCTTTACTGATCTATAGCAGTAAGAAAAATGAAATATGAGTGAAAACTAAAAGACAAAACAACATTAAGAAGCACTATACCATTCTACCATGTCAAGGAATCCATCAACAAGCCTTCAACATTCCTCAAAAGCATCCAAGAGGCAATCCAAACATCATAACTCAAGTGTATTCTTCAAAGCTCATATGACCAATGCATTAATTCTTCTCTCAAGTTCAGCCTTTGATTTACAAAGAGAATCATGGAATAAATAGGCTTGAGGGAGGAAAACCTCATGGAGCAACTAGCTATCACATTGGCCAAGTCAAAATATCTAAACTTGTCCTTGAGGCTTTGCAAAGCCCAAGGCACAAAATATCTCATAAAATATCTTAAAAACTGCTAAAAACGGAAATTATATTGACTTTACATTATTTTCCCATGATAAAAATAGCCTAACGCACATTTGGGAAAAGCAGATTTTTGGAGTTCAAAAATTACAAAAATACTTCATATTTAGGCCTGAAAAAGGTCCCCTGACTTTCTGAATGTGAATGGCAGCCTTCCTGATGTCGAAATGAGGCTCATGATGGCTCGTTGGAAAGCTCTCTGTGTCTTCTTTCCAACGCAAGTGGAATCACCTCAATCTGATCTCTGAAAGTCCCTCAAAACTGTACCTGTGCGCAAAAACCCAGAAAATAGCAGGCTGCTGATATGGCGGGCAGAATGTGCAAAATGAGGCTGTTTTTCGCCAATTTGGAGGGGCGAATGATCTTCAAATGCCCTGAAAATCGCTGGAGACATGCTCATGGAATTATGGCATCCATCGGTATCATCCTCCTCCCTTGAAAAATCCTCGAACTGAAACGGCGCAATTATGAGTTTTTGACTAAAAACCCAAAAAATGCCGAAAAACAAAAAGTTGCCGAAATAGGCCCAAAATTGGCATGCATGACCCTCAAGGGTCTATAGCAACATGCTCCGAATCTAATGCCAAAATATCAAGGGCTGATATGTCTTTCTTCTCTTTCCGTGTCGGCCGCTCCTTAAAACTGCTGTTCTTGATCATCATCCTTATGCTGTTGCTCAAACTGCTGAGCTGCTGCTGTTCAGCACTATCCTCCTCTGGTTCCTGCTTCTGCTGATCTTCACCACTGTCATGTTGCTCCTGTTGTCTTGCTTTGGAGGCATTTTGACCTAACTATGCTTTGGAAGAAACCAACTGCCTTTTATGAACAATGCCCTGCTGGATTGAAAATGGCCACTATACTATTTGGACAGATATGGACACTGTGGATTTGAATAAGATGCAACAATGTTTCTTTGAATAAGTCACCTCTGTACTTCTTAAAAACAGTCCTTCAACTCTGTATGCACTTCAGCCATGCAAACTTTTTAACAATGGTACCATGTGTAAAAGATGGGATAACTGCTTTGTAGATTCCCTGTGTACTGTTTTGAACAATCACCCCTCTTGTGATTTGGTTAGGCCAACCTACACTTTCACTTGTGAATTTTGAGAAATCAATCACCACCTGTGTACCTCTGGCTTCAATGTTAAACTCGATCATCAACAATGCTGCCTTCTAGAAAATGGCCCTATTCACCTTCAGAAAATCCCTGTTAACAAATCTTCAACATGATACAAAATGGTTTTTGTAAAGGCAGACCCAAGTTAGATGTAAAATCAATGTACAGTGGTTTAAGAAACACACTCTCTGCTTGTGAGTTTAAAAAGTTCCACCAACACCTCTATACCCCTGCCTCCAATGTTTAAAGTTTCAACCATCAACAACTCTGCCCTTTAGAACGTGGCTCTGCACCTTTGGAAAAACTCTGTTCAACAATCTTTAGAATGATACAATGTAGTGCAATGAAAAAGAAGACTTAGCTTAGGTGTAAAATCAATGCATAGCGCTTTGGGAAGACCAGCTCTTTACTTGTGAATATCAAAGGTCAACACTACACCTGTACCTCTGTCTTAATATTAAATGCAATTACCAAGAACTCTGCCCTTTAGAAAATGGCCCTTTTCATTTGTAAAGTTTTAAGAAAACAAACACTGCTTTTGTACCTCTGCCTCCAAAGTTTACATTTAACCACCAACAACTCTGTCTTTTAATATGCTGTTCACCTTTGGAAACTCTTTTCAACAAACTTCGGAATGATATAGTGTAGTGCAGAAAAACAGGCTTGGTTTAGGTGTAAAGTCAGTGCAACAGTGGTTTAGGAAACAAATCCCCTGCTTTGTGAGTTTCAAAGTCCACCAACACATCTATATTCCTGGCTTTGATGTTAAAAAACCACCATCAACCACCTCTGTCTTTTACTATGCTGTCATCTTTGGAAGCTCTCTGTTGATAAGTTTTCAAATAGTGAAAAACAGTGAAAAAGGGGCAGATTTCAAGAAAAGGCTTGCTGTGATAGGTGTTTTGGTGCCTTGTTCTTTAGAAATGGCCTTCCCTCTAAACATATCACAACCACAGTTTTTCAAAATGACACCATTCAGTGGAAGAAAATCAGAACTGTGCTAGGTGATATATCAATGCACTATGGTTTTTAGAAAACACCTTCTTTTGCTTGTGAGTTTAAGAGAGCCACCCAAATACCTGTACCCTTGTCTTAATATCAACTGCAATTACTAAGCACTCTGCACTTTAGACAGTGGCCATTTTTATTTGTGAAGTTTTTAAAAAACCAACACCACTTTGGTACCTCTGCCTTTAATGTCAAAATCTAACCATCAATAATCTTTGCTCCTCAGTGTACTGTGTATTTCTGGCTTCAAATGTTAAACTTGATCATCAACAACCGTGCCTAATCACCAACAACCCTGCCTCCAACTTCTCATCAACAAACTTTGCCCTTTTAACTATGTACAGCTTCAAACCGAGGTCTACAGGCTTTAAACTTGATTTTTCGAGTTTTTCAAGGTAGGAGATAGAGTACCTTGTGAGTTTTTGAGAAGAAATCCCTTGGAGGGAGCTAAAAATGCAACGGAACCCTTCAAAACTGGCGCGGCAACCTTTGGAGCAAAACCCGTCGCGCCGGAGAAAAATGTCGGGTGGAGTTGTCGTGCGGTCGGGCGGCCACCTACAGGCACGTCGCGCCCGCCTACAGGCACGTCGCGCCGACGTTGAAGGCCTTTGCAAAACGACGCCCAGGCACGTCGCGCCACTTTCCAGGCCCGTCGCGCCGACTGTTGAATGCAAATTTCGGAAATTTCGCCCAATTTTCTCGCTTGTTTGATGCTGGATGCGAATGGACTCCCCTTTAGATTTTTGAAAATGAAAATTTACACCATAATTACCTTCGCTACTATATCACCACAACTCTCCAACGGTTACTTACCCATTCGGATTTGACATTACCTTTAAACTCTGTTTGTTTTTTTTAAACAGTGGGTTTTCAAATCTCTGTTTGCAGGAGTAGTATACGGTGCTCTTTTCCCTCAAAATAAAGGTGGTGCTTTCTTCCTTTTAAACGATCCAACAAAGATCACGGGCTAAAAAACTTTGGAACACAGTGAAAAATGACTTTTAAAGGGGGAATCTTCTTGGTGACAAAGTTTTTAGAAGGTCTTGTCTCCAGGTCCCTTTTCCACACAGTCCTGTGCTACACCTGCTCTTTGGAATGGTAACAAGTGGTTTGTCATAAGACATATAAACAGTGATAATTCATCACAACCAACTTCCTCTGCCTGTTTATTAGATTAAATACCACTCGCCTCCTCCATCTGAAAAGACAAGCTTGGGCAATATGAAAACAAGACTTTTTGATATATAGTCATTATTCTGCTCTGAACATTGTGTTACCTCTTTTTTCCCACAGAACCATTTCATAACTGAAATATGTTCACTTTATGCACCAAAACATTTGAAAGATGTGATTTGGTATTTGACATTGTCTTGTTGCTTGATCTTTCCTTCAAGGAGACAATTTTCTTTTTTGGTATCAGTGGTACACACAAGTTCAAAATTGTCTCTTTGTCTATTCATAGCATTGCATACCTGTCATCCTGCATTTTATGACTCAACCTTGGTCACTGTTTCACTTTCCCAGTGATAAATTTCTACTTCTGAGTGTTTCACAAGTTTTTCTCTGGACTGTAAATACACTTTTTAGGTTGCATCCTTTCACCCTAGACTTCTATGTTTGCTCAGAAGGATTTCCTTTGATTTCTATATAGGTGATCATGAAAGGTCTTTAACCCCTTTTTAAGTCAACTGCTCCTTTGGCATTAATAGCATACAATATGTTCAATATTTTCTCCTCTCTACTGTATGGACTGTTGACAGATAGCTTTTTTGAAGAGGGAGATCAATACATTTATATCATAGACAGTAACACTTTCCTTCATTCAATTTCTTTGTGTCTTTTCCCTGCACTTTTGGACTTACCAGTTTTCAACAGCCTGCAATGATTTTGGCTCTCTGCTCATATATGGAGGAGGCTCTTAATCAGGTAAAGTATCAGAAGCCCCCTTTTACCACTATGTCAGACACAGCCTTTCTCTGAATGTGGTGGTAAGTAAATCATTTGAACAGCATCAATCCAGGCATCACTATTTGCAAGCATCACTGTGCTTTTTGAAGGAAACCTAGCCACAGTGACACTGTTCTAAGGTTGTTGAGATATTTGTCACTTGGCTTGTTCATCTCATGACCTGTTATATTGACAAAACTCTTTGTGACTATGAAGGTTAGTGCTTTCTTGAAAAACCAAGAACTTTCTCCTGCCTGTGTAATGGCATTGTTTATCATCTGTTCTGTTTGATCTTGTGGATAGACAGGGTCCTTATGCTTTGGAAAGTTCACTGATGACAGGCCTTCTAGAGTTTCAACCATTCACTTGACTTGAAAGTTTCAGATGATCTCTTTTATCAGGCCAAACTCCCTTTCCTTTGAGCTTATCATATCTCCACTATAATCCTGTTATGGTCAGCAATTACATTCATGAAACCTGAAGATATTGTTTCATTGTTTCAGTAAGGGCAAACCTGGACTTTTGCAGCCTTTTGAATCAACTCTGGCCTGCGCCCTCTGCTTATGTATGAAGGAGGCGCCCTAACCCTCTGCTTGTAAATGAAGGAGGTTCTGGGCCTTGACAATTTACCATTTAGCTGAGACAGTGGCGACCCTTTCTTACTGTGATTTTCATGCTGGAAAGAGCTGTAAGGTTCTGATGAGTGACCTTTGTTTTGCAGCTTCATCTCAGGCTCATAATACACTTAGAAGCAGTTGTTCCTCTAACTGTAAACTCAAACATTTACTCCATGATATGAAATATATTTCCTGTCTTTGTAGAACCATAGAACACAGTGAAAAACCTACTAGTCAGCTTGAGAATGGGCTTCATGTAGTGCTGAGACCTAGGGAATATGAGTGGTGCGACTTAAGGCTGTTTGTCAATTTCATTTGCAAAGTAAGGGATCAGTCATGGTAGGTCTGCTGCAGATGAAGGCTTTTTTGGCTTTTTGATGATTGCCAAAGGTGAGATGTCCTAAAACGCCACTTCCTAACATAGGGGAGACCTTTGAAACAGATGTGGATTCGCCTTTTAAGGCTGATGGGCAGGTCAATAAGGCTGAAGCTAGACAGGATTATGACAAGGAGGTTTAGGCTTTCCAGGGGTGGAATGAATAGGTAGAAAGGCGAAAAAAGTTTTGGGAGGGTTTTCTGGATGACATATTGACATGAGGAAATTAGTTTCTAGAAAACTCAGCTGAAGATATAGTCATCACTAACATGTAAAAAATACTGATGGCTAACATAACTGTTAACCAACTTCAAACAATGAGATTCCACTCACATTTCAAATCAAATTCATGAGTGGAGGCATCACCATCAGTTGGTCAAGACTTATTTTCCCGATCAATTGTTAGTGGAATGATTCACCAAATCTCTATTGTCACCTGTTATCACTCCCCCCATTTCCCAAGGCTAAGAATGGAACTGAAGGAAGGTAACCACAAACCAAACATAAGGTAAGGTAGCTAGCCCTACCAAAACCAGAGAGGGCTCTCTCAATGTCACTTTGCAGCTAATGAGATGACTGGATATATAATGATATTAGGCTAGTTATGATGCTCAGTAGATTAGGGTTTTGTTTGTTTTGAGTTTTTGCTAGATAGGAATGACATTCAAGGAAATAGGTCTAGGGTTTAAGTCTAATTTCAAAGGTTAAGTTGCAGAAACAAGGATGAGGCCATGAAGGTAAAATCATGAACATACTTAATTTTTCAATGTGTATAGGGTTTGAAAGAGGAGTTAGAATGAGCATTTAATTGATTTCTATTATAAAACAGAGCATATAAAGCAATGATTTCTATTTATAAACTCATAAGATTAGCATACAGAAGCATGAATACTATGAAAAGGTAATATAAGATTTAAATTGATGAATTAATAGAGAAAAAACAATTCTTAAAAGAATACAACTGGAATCTCAAGAGTATAGCTGCAACATTCTTTGATTTCACTAAAAAAAGAGTTGGAACAATAGCTCCACTGCAAATAACAACTATCCAACCTCCAAAATGAATTGAGGTGGACTAAATATAGAAAATAGAGTTCATGCCACCTCATTGGGTCAAAATATGATCTAAAACACATCATAAATGTATTGTTTGAGTCATTACCTAGAATCTAGGGAAGTTAGAAACCACTTCCTCAAATTTAGCTAATAACTAGGAGTTCATGTCTCTTGGATTAATTACATAATTAATCCATAAAGAGAGGCAAAAAAAATATTTCCTACCAAAAAGACACCTCATGGGAAAACTAAACCTCAAATTTTGGAGTTTTTCTGAGTTGACAACTGTCCATGGGAATCCAATGACAGAAGCATCGCGCCTCCAGCAGAAGCATCGCGCCACTTTGGAGATGATTGACTAAATTTTAAGTTCCCATTTGAAAATATGGAAGTAAGGTTAGGTAGAAATGTGTGTCTTCTATCCATTTCACCCTGAAAACTAAGAAAATACCCACTTGAAGGCCTTCAAAAATTGATTCTCCCAACTCACTCCAAAAGCGCTGTGCAAAGGTAAAAAAGATGGCAGAAGCATGAAAAAAGTTTTTTTTTTTCATTTTTCTTCAAAATGGAAGGGTGACATGTTGATATGATTTCATATGTGTGATGTATAGGTGACGAGGCATCCAACCATGCATATTTTTCTCCATTTAAGTGCTCTAAGGAAAAGCTTCTCACCGCTACACGATGCTTTTGTTGAAGCCAAATTTCTAGAATTTTGAAAATATCAACAAGGATGCAAAAATTACTCAAAAAAATCCAAAATTTGTTAAGTATGATGTCCTAGTATGATGGGATAAACAGTTAAGGAGGCCTCAACAAGAAGATCCAAATTTTCCTTCTCCTTAAGCTTCATTAGGGTTTCCTTTAGCTTCTTTCTCAACATTTTCACCCTCACGTTGGTGATTTGATTCCTTGTGAAATAGTGCCTTACCATATGCCTTGGAGGTTGTTATCTCTCTCTGCCTTCTTCAACAACTTCTCAAGATGGATGTTTCACCTATCAAGACACAACTCTTTATCTTGTTCAATTTTGGCAGCTATCAACTCATCAAAGCTTAATTGAGATGGTGGTGGAGATGGATCTCTTTCTTGTTCTTTTTGTTTAGTTAACCCTCTTGTTCTTGGCCTGCTAGGCCTTGCTTCAACTTATGTGTCTTATAGCTACTCAAAATACACCACTTCCTTGCCTTTACCCTTGTCTGCCTCAGTACTAGCCTTTGGTTTGATTTGGAGGGGTTGTTTTACCTTTAGCTGCATATTCTCTTGCTGTAGGAAGGTAATCAAGAAGTTTTCCTTTGAGAGGCTGTCCCTCAACTCTGTTATCTCTGCATATTTCTCCCTTATAATATTCTCAGTTGTCTTGTCCTTTACCTACTCTGCCATGTCAACTTCCATGGGTGCTTGTTCATCATGATGATGCAATTGTGACTCATCCTCATGCATGAGTGGCTCACTATCATGAACAGGTGGTTGATCTATTATTTGTCTTTTTTCAGCTGTGCTATCAGGTGCAATTACTCTGATGGTCTTAGGAGAAAAAAACCATCCTCTTTCCTTTCTTATAGGTTTTATTGATCTCAACCCTAGGCGCCTTTGACATCTATGATTGCCTACTTGAAGAGGAAACCTCTTTTTGTTGTGCTGGTGCTGATGGTGTGATATGGATGATGGATGGGCTAGTAGGAGGTGCTGATGCAACTCTCTCCATGAAATTTCCCCAAGACATATTGATTGTTGAAAGATGATGCAAAACAATAAGCTTGACCAATCCATGATGAAATAAACTGGGGTGATGATATTTAACTTTTCTCTGTACCTTTTCAGTCATCTGGACCAAATTTTGAAAAAATAGTTACGCAAATTGAGTGGCTGAGTAGCTGTGAAGTGCATCAATAACCTAACGTGGTATTGGTACAACCTTGAAAATATCCCTTCACATGTAAGATATTTCATAATTAACTTCATCAAAGGGGCGTATTTATCAAGTAAATTACCGAAAGGAAGATATGCTCAGGATCATCTTTGTAATGAGGTTTCAGGAACATTTTGTAGTTTTCAAGGTCCAATTCCATCCCTTTAAATCATATTTCTCCATGGTTCGTGATACATGTTGCTGAAGAAAATAAATCCATTGATATGTTAAACTTAGTGCCTGCTATGATGGCCTTGTCTTTTCTAAAGCTAGTGGCAAAAATGCTTGTCAACTGAGCATGATAGCCCACCTCTTTGATCCTCTCACAAAACCTCAAACAACCATTGTTTTCAAAACATCTCTTGGAAAAAGGAGAGGTATTGATTTCTTGCAAGCTAGATGGCTGAAAACTAGAATGGTGGCCTACTTTATGAACATTATTTTCTTCCTCCATGGTGTTTTTCATTAAGACAAAACCCTCACTGGATGAAAGGAGTAAAGGAGGTGTAGAATTAAGAAAACATGGGATGGTGTTAAGGTGGCTTTAGGGGCAGAAATGAGGTGTAAAGGAGCTAGGGAAAAATCCCCAAAAAATTGAGGAGGTAGGGTGATGAGTTGGAAATAGGATTCAATTTAAATTTCTAGAAATGGGTATGAGGAAGGTGCCCAAAAGATCAAAACACATGGATTTACTAGTTTTTCTGCAAGAATGTAGTGAAAATTAGGGTTTTGATGAAATTGATGGAAAAGAGGGTTTATGAGTGATAGGATATGTTAAGGTATGGTGTATGGATGTTGTATGAAGGTTGTAGATGGTTGGAGTAGGTTTTTATCAATTGAAGCAAGCAAAAGATGAAAAACACCAAAAACATAGTGGAGATGACCTAATGAAAGAAAGCATTCATTTGCTGATGAATTTTGGCTTGAGATAGGTAGGAATGGTGTCCACTTACTGCTTAGGAGGTGTATGAACCCTTGTGCAAGTGTTTTTAAGCTTGGAGGAATGGTTTGGATCTCAAACACCAAAAGTGTAGCGCATTCGAGAAACGTAGCACAACACCTCAAAAGCGTAGCGCAACACCTCGAGAAGCATAGCAGGAGAAAATTGGAACAAATTTCTTAATTTTTATTCAACCAGTGGCAGCTGTGGAGTATGATGGTGAGAAGAGAAGAGCTTTATCGAACATCAAAGGATAAAATGAGTTGAAGAAGTCTATTTTTCTTTTATAACAATGACAATTTTTTTTTTTTTCTTCTAGTGAAATCACAAACTTTTTGAAGAAATTTCTCTTTTTTGAAAAAATTTAATCAAGAAACACAATTTATTTGATGAAAGACAAATTTCCTTCACTTATTTCCCTATATTTTCTACATCCCTATGCAAATGGCTTGTATGGTGAAAATGAAATTTTATTTGCCTTCTTTCATGACATAAGTTGACTCTTATGGTGGCGAAACAAATGAGACCTAGACTCTGACCTAGATGAAGTTGCGGTGAATGAACTTTAACCCTAAATGATAAATGGATGACATGACCTCTAAGATGATAATTACCATGAATGAATTGAAGGGAGTAGCATTCCAGACCTAGATATATTCGGTGATTGTTTTTTATTTGAAACTGACTTGAAACATGAAATTTTGATCTAATACCACTACTAAATAAACCTGAAAGAATACATTTGATCACTAAACATTTGGACACTAACATCACCTATAACTTAAGATGTGGCTAAAGGTGGATTCATGACCGAAGAAAAATTTATTTCTCGTGCACAATATTTGGACCTTGTTTACACCCAATGAGGCACGCTCTATGATAAGATACATTCGAATATTGTTCCTCCTCCACTTGGTAAATAATATCATGTTTGTGATGGCATGATTGGTTCTACCAGTTTGCATTCAGAAAGTTAACCCTCCGGTGTTACTCTTACCGCACCTGCTTAAAACCATAAATCCCATCCTACTGCGACTTCTACTTCTGAGATAAATTTCGTTTCATATTATAAAGGAAAGTATCAACAAAAACCTAAAAGAAAGAAGAAAGGAAAAGGTAAGAAGAATAAACATCCCTCACCGCAGGATAAACAAACAAATCAATCCTCTGATGATAAATGAAAGCCTCGATACCCATGCTTGATTTGCAATGAGGATCACTTTACACGTGATTCCACACCGTGTTGAAATGAATCAGTTTCTAAAATTTCCACTTCTCCCATTATGTTGACCGACACATTTCCTAATGAGGATAATCACATGGTTATCGAGACCCTTCTTCCTCTAACACGATTTTGATGCTTTCCTCCTCAAAACTGGAATCTGATGTTATGGTGGCCACTCATAACAAGGACTATGGTAATGTGAATCCATCGAACAGTCGGGCTACTGATCAACCTTCTAGTCTGACATCACCTTCATCAAATCCTAGTCTATCTCCAATTCCTATGGATTTGACTATAAAACCTCTTAAGAGAGTTATTCATAAGTATGCTTTCAACCCTCGTTCAAGAGCTTCTCAAAACTATAACATAGTTGAAAAGTTGGGTCAATATCCATCAACTATGTCAACTCTTGAGGTGTTTCAAAACTTCCCCACACAAAAGAAGGCCTTGTTGTCAGCTATCATATGTGTGGATCCATTGGATTCCAACCTAGTGGTTTTCTCTAATGAAAACTATACCCCTACAATTCTGGCCCAATTATATTTTATAATATAGGTCGTCATTCATGGTAAGAACATTCATCACTCTATTGTGTACAAGGGAGCCTCTACCTGCATTATGTCCATGTCTTGCTCGAATCTAATTGGTTCACCTTAACTAATTAAATCAACCACCACATTGAAATCCTTTGATGGAAGAATGTACAAATGGCCTTGTGGGACTCTGAATTTTCTTCAAACAGAATTAGGGGTAAAAATTGTCTCCATAGAAGTCGAATTTATCAATGAATCTCTCGATTATAATTGTTAACACTGGAAAATCGTACAACAGAAGATGACATTAATTAATGTCAAGCCTAAGGATTTACAGGGAAGGAACACATTATGGAATCAAGAAGTATTTAAAATCTCTAAGGTTTTGAGAAAATCAGATTTGAACTAGTCTTAAATGCTAAATTGGGCGCTTAATCCTTTGAGAAGAGTGCCTTCTGTGAGCCTTTTTTCTCGATAAGCGCGCATTCCTGGAAATGGAAAATATAACTTTCCGGGACCACACAAAGCAAAGGACAATTACTCCTTATATGAAGCCACCTAAGGACAGCCACCAACGCCTCCTTAGACACTATGTGAGCACACAAAGGAATATTTGGAGCACATAATGGAATCATACCTCTCCCTTGGGTCACCATCCATCATGTACCAAGGGAGGGAAGGAGGATTTGAAATCCCTTATATAAAGCCACCAAGAGATGAAGAAAGGGTGATCACATTGTTATGTTGGCCAGAATTGCCCAAGAAATACCAATAGTGTGTGACGCAGAGCTGGAGATAGAGGGGACTCGACTTGTTTCCACCCAAAAATCCTAGTCCATCACATCGGAGAGAGAGGGAGACTACATTAGAGGCAGAGCTTGGAAAATAACATCCTTGCATCGGGACCTAGAACCATTGTCTAGGGGACCTTCGGCAAGTGGGTAAAATTTCTTCTCCATATCAAACATTTAATAGAAGAGGCCTTGAGCCATCATTTTCATTATTAACATTTTGACTCTCTTCAATAGCTTATATTTGTGTTTTATTTTTATTTTACTTTGAGCATACATTCGCATATTTTTTTCCTCTAGATTATATGATTTTGAGCTCCACCACTTTCTGCCTGTAACCAATAGTTTATAGGGGTAGACCACACCCCTTAAACTGGTGTGATTTCGTACACCTGTGTGTAAAATCCACCACTACAGGATTGGTGACTCCACCTAGGCAACAGTAGTCAAAATACCAGTTATGCACATAATTATACCCAGAACATGTCTCAACCCAAATTTCAAAGTCATCATATGCCTCAGCAAGATTTGACTAGTAGGACGCAAGTGTATCACCAGGGTGGACCCTATCCTCTGGCTGAGGGGACCCAGTACGCAGAAAGAAACACTTACAAAAACTAATGCACAGGTGAAATTTGTGCAGCCGTCCCAAAATCAACCACACCAGTATAACCAGGAGAACTACCCTCCTAACGTGGTTACGAAAAAATCAAAAAACAAGCCAAAAGGGAACCCTCGATAGGGGGGTAGCAACCAACAGTGCCCACCACGATCCCAAGCTGGAGGCAACTCTAGAAGGAATCAGAACCAGGAGCCAAGAAATGCCTAATGGCAAGGAAAAAGGCCACCTCTGCGAACAAACCATTCTTGTTCAAGATGTGGTGAGTACGGGCACTATCCTCACCACTGTCCTAATCTCCTCGAGCTAAAAAAGCTTCAGAGTAACCGAGGACAAGGAGGATCTTCCCAGCAACCTGCTGTTATGTAAGAACCTTTCCCCCACCAAGGAACAATCAGCACTCAACAAAAAAACCCAGACGATTCTGGGAAAAGCAGCCATGAAATTTACATGACTGGGAAGAATTTTTTTTCCAAACACGGAACTGCAATTACAACACCCCACCAGACACCACTATGTTAGGGGCTAGTGCTAGTGCACCGACTGCACCTTTGACCATTTAAAAGATGCCTATAGAACCATTGCCAAAGATGGCAAAGGGACCTAATAGGCGAGCAGGTAACTACTCCAAAGCAGCCCATAATTATAGCAACGTGGATGATTTAGCTCGATCACTCGATGCTATGTCCACGTTAGAAGTATTGCAGTCATGCCCAAAGCAACGGAAAGCCCTACTTTCCGCGTTAGGTGCTATCAACCCTGTCGATACGTGCATGATGGCTTTTGACTTAGACAAAGCCACCCGTAGGCTTCCTTCCATGGTCGCCTTCCAAATATCGGCATCGGTCCAGAATATCACTATTCACTGAAGTGTCATTGACGAGGGTGCATTGACATGCATCATGTCAAAAAATGTTTGGCAGAAGTTGGGTTCTCCCAAACTAAAACCCTCGGTCATAACGCTTCGAGCCTACAATGTTCATCCCTCGACCCCCATCAATATAATCCTCAGGCAGAGTTACATAGACATCGAAGTCTTGGACGCTCACTTGGATTACAATATACTCCTCAGGCAGAGTTATATGTAAGCCATGTCCGCCATAGCCTCCTCCGTCTTCCGCATTATGATGTTCCCCCATGAGGATCGCATCATTACTGTAGACCAGCTGACACACAACGAGAAGCATCCCCTAACCAACATGGATGTAATTCTACCCTATGTAGATACAGTCGCAAATGGTCTTTCACAGTACCAAGAATATGGCCCTGGCCAATTCAAACCGTTGTCTGTCCTAGGGTCATTCCTAGGAGATCTTCCCATTACCCATGAGGTATCGCCCGATGCCACAGGGGCCCCAATGTGCATGATGTCCACATAAAGCATTGAGGTTAGTAAGGACATAGAATCAAGCAGTAACGACACTGACGCATCGACCATGACAATCTCTCTAGCCTACGTCGCCTCCCAAATCCCTTTCCTCTACCCCCCAGCTGGCTTCGTCTCCTAGTAGGTTTTGGCAACATTGGTATTACCCAACATATCATTGGCATTCCCAGTTTAGTACCTCGTTCCCCCTTCTGGAATGGGAGCCACCAACTTTACTGCCATAGGGTTAAAGCCCCTCAGTCCTGAGGAGCACCAACCTACCCAAGAAATGGTCAAGACCGCCCCCGCAAAGGAAGTTCCTGTTGCGAAATCGGTTATCACGGCCAAGAAAATTGAAAATAGAGGAAAGAAGATGGTGACCTCTGCCATTCAAAGGGAATCACTAGTCTGCGCCATATGCGATGTTATATGCCACCCTACCCACATATTTCCAGAGTTGGATGAGTTAAAACCACTCCTCGGCTCTGAAGTAGACATCTCGACGCCATGTTCCCGTAAAAAGGAACCTACCACCAAAGGTAAAGGCAAAGCGCTGTGTACCAATCATGCATGCGCTCTTTGTGACATCTATGGGCACTATACCCATCGTTTCCCAAAGATCCCGCGACATAGGGATGCCTTACATGTCATCGTGTGATCCTACTGTTACACCATTTTTTGGTCATCTAACCTATTATCATTAGATGGACCCAAGTACACCATGTAAGACCAATTTTACCCTAAATAAAATTGATTTCACTATGTGAAATAACTTAATAAAACACATTTATTAGGTTGTTTATGGTCTAAACAGGAAACCCCAAGGGGAAATATTAAACAAATCGATATTTGTTTGGTTTTCCTCATGGAATAATTAATTAAACAATAATTTAATAATTATTCCTGGTCATATTTAACCCAAAACAAGGAAATTAGTTAGATAAATTCTTATTTATCTTCTTATTTTCTAGGAATAATTATTTAAATCTTATTTAAATAATATTCCTTGTTAAATATGACTAAATCATTTATAAATAATTAAATAAATCATTATTTATTTAATTATCTTTCAACCACTTCCTTAAAATGATAAATAAATCGTTTATTTATTTATTATTTACAAATAAAGGGATTTGACCCAAGTCAAATACTTTTCCCCTCCAATAAATATAATAAAATATTCCATAAAAGGTGGATCTAGATTTGGTTAATATTATTTTAATCATGCACCAAGATCTAGAATGACCCAATATTTTGTTATAAATAGGAGGGTTTTTCCTACCATTCTTCACCTTTTGTTGCCTATTAGATCACTCTAGATCTATACTCTTGGTCTGACTTTGAGCCATTATCATTGTCACATTATCTATTATTTGCTTTGTGAGCTCCCTTTGAGTTCTATGTTTTCCTGGGTTTTCTACACCAACAAGAGAGAGAAATTCTAGATCTGAAGTGCTGAGAACTTTCAAGAACCCATCCCATTGAGGAGAATTGGAAACACCTTTCTCGTTTTCCTCCCAGGTGCCCTTAATATAAAATTCTTTCAAAAATATTATTCTTGTCTTGTTTATTGGATGCATGGAGTAAAACCTTATTTTATTGCTTAATGTCTTTTTATGCATAGATCTAGATTTTTGCAACATTTATCTTGATCAACTAACTATAGATCTGAAGATATTGGCAGCTATATTAGATGTTAGGGCTATAAGTTATGCATAGCTAAAGTGGTCTTTTTTCGAACACTTCGACAAAAGATTCATACTAACAACTGGTGACTCCACACGGGTTTTCAATTACGACCGCTGTCGTTTTTCATATTCCTACATATCCAGCTGCTTCAAACCCTAGGGTTTCTCTTCAGCTTTTTGTTTTTCCTATTTTTATGTTATTTTTCACCTATAAAACCCTCAAACATTAAAATTTCTAACTTCCGTGTGTTTTTGGCCCTATTGCGCAGGTAATAGACATCAGTTGCAACTGTGATGACAACTTTTTCTGAAATCTGTCGCCGAGAGATTCAAAACTGCAAGTCACACTATTCGGCCCTAAACCTACAACCTAGACTGCAGGACGCACTTTTCAGCCTCAAAACTGCGACTTGGACAGAAAACAGGTCAGAACCTGTGACCTGCACTTTTTTTTGCAGTTTTTCTAAAAGTTTTATGGGTTTGTCTGAAGCTTCTGTCAGGGTTTTCCAGCCTCTGTCTCTGCCTGTTTAGACCTGTTCTTGTTCTGTTTCACTCAAATAAGTGGAAATCTAGCCCCCTAGGGCTTTAGTACCCTCCACTTTTTGTGGAAGATTTTTTAGCTACTGTAGGTGTCTAAATTTTCAGAGTTTCAACCATTTCTTTTCCAGATCTGATACCTCCTCTTCAAATCCCTTTTAGATTAGCTATTTTTCCTTTCAAATCACCTCACATAGTTTTTTTTGGGTTTTCCGTTAGGGTCACCTCATTTCCCATACTGCCTTTAGTTGTTTACCTCCTTTTTTATAGCAACCTCGCCTCTGCCTCTTTACTATTTTTTGCACCTATTTTCAGCAAATTTATCCTTTAGATCCCTGTCCCTCTCGACCTTAGATCTATTGGATTATTTTAAGTGTGTTTTGATTATATTTTTTCCCTCTGTTAGACTAATTTTTGAGAGACCTGCCTCCTTGGGTTAGATTGATGCATTATTAGCTGTTAATTTTCTATTATTTCAGCATTATATACTGTTCTTTGCAGATTTGTTTTCAGTTACGCAGCACACTTTTTATTTTTCTCTCAAAACGTTTGGGTTTAAAAATTAAAATTAACGCACACCTCACACTTACCCTAAGTGAAGAAGAGCCTGGTTAACACCGCCAGGCAAAGACTTTAAAAAATTGTAAAATCAATTGCCACTGCACCTCTTTGCCCTTGTTTCGACATTGTAATCACTTGATTCTACACCTCCCTGCCCTTGTTGGTCATTCTTCTTCCCTCTGTGCCATGTTTGTGTTGTCATCATTGCACCCCCAAGGCGTTTATCTTGGAGAATTCTTGGCCTTCATCCTCAGTTTCCGGTCGGTCGACCTACTCCTTCCCGCCGTCGTCGAGTTAGTCCTCCTCCGAGTCCGCACTCTGACTCCTCTTTTGATTCATTGGGTTCTCCTTTTACTCCTGGTTCTCTCCCTGTTACCTTCACTATGTCTGGTCCAGGGCCTAATGCTAGCGGTAATCCTGGTCCTCCTGCCGGGAATTCTATTAGCCGAACCGCCACAAGAACTACCTCGCTTGCTCCCTTGCTCCCTTTCATGGCAGGCCTCAGTCTCCCCGATTTCAATCAGTTGATCAATGATCCTATCCACCATGATGTTCTTTGGCCTACTATGCCAACCAAGCTCCCCTCCGACATTCCCAAGTTCGAAGGCCTTGCTGGAGAAGATCCCTCCAACCATATCCGATATTTCCACATGTGGTGTTCATCTAACTCCATTACCGATGACTCTGTCTGTCTTCGGTTGTTCCAACGAATGCTTACAGGAGAAGCTTCTAAGTGGTATGTTGATAAGGCCACTTCCTCTCATACCACCTTTGCGACTCTTGCCCAGGCTTTTTTATATTACTTCCAGCTTCCCCTTAGTTATGACACTGGTATCGAACTTTTGACTTCTTTCCGTCAATCATCTACGACCCGCCTATCCGATCATGTCCAGGAATGGAGGAGAAGAAAGAGCCTATGTCAATCCCCTACCTTTTAAGACCATGTCTACATGGACTGGTTCCTTAGATCTCTCTTGCCTCCTATCGGGAAAGATGTCGCACCACATTTTCCTCAAACCGAAGAAGCCTCCCTCCAAATGGCGTTAAAATATGACCTAATTTACGCTCAGACGGGTTATGTTTATACCGTTCTACCTGGTCTCCCCAGACCCGGTGGTGCCAATGCACTGGGGGCACCTCATGCCGCCAACGGTATCGTTGGAGCTCTCTCTCATCCATACGCCCAACCTCCCATGGGTTATGGTTTTCCTGGGGGGGGCAGCACCTCCCGGACTTTTTCCCCTCCCGGTAGCACATATCTAGGATACGGAATGCCCCCTATTTTGGCCCATCCTCCTTCTTACCACACTGTTACCCAACCCCCTTATTATCCGTATCCGTAGCTTGGTGCTCCAGCTCCTCCAGCATCAACACCTCCACCTCCCTTGCCTTCTCAACCCCCGCAACAGTAGTCACCGCCCCCTCAAGAGTAGGTGGATGCACAACAGGGATTTGTGGCTACCCAACCACCTGACAGACAGGAGGCCACTCAACCTTCCCCTTATGGTTCCTCCGATTACCAGATCCTCATGATGAGCTCTAATCACCCTCTAACCGTCGACCTTAACCTTCAAACTCGGTCTTGTCAGTACCCCAAGCCTCCTGCTCCGTCTATCCCCGAGTCACCTTATTCAGGTTCTACAGAGCCTCTTTCGACATCCAATGGTCCCTTGCATATCCCTCAGCCCAAAGTTGAGGTTCATAACAAGATTCCTACGGGACAGTTACGCTGAAATGCTACTTCTAGTCGAGCTGCTCATTCGTATAGCATAGTAGACGATTTGGCGCAGTCTCCTGTTGCCATTTCAACACTGGAACTCCTCCAGTCATGACCTTCTCAAAAGAAGGCTCTACTATCCACCATGGGTGCTATAGATCCTGCTGATGACCAATTTATTTTTTTCGACACCCATCAATCAGAAGATCCTCCCCTTCCTACTTCCGTAGCTTTCTAAATCCCCATCAAAATCCGTAACACTAACGTTTCTCGGTGTATCATTGATGAGGGGGCATCCACCTGTGTGATGTTCGCTTTGGTTTGGAAACAAATCGGATCTCCTGAGTTGGCACCTTCCACGATCACCCTTCGAGCGTGGGATGGCCACGTCTCCCAGCCCATTAGCCTATTCCATAATTGTCCTATCACTCTTGCGGGCAAGACTGTTTGCATTGACGTTGAAGTCATCAATGCCCCTCTTGATTACAACATTATTTTGGGGGATAGCTACACCTATGCTATGTCTGTTGTCCCATCCGCTGTACACCACAAGATGTTTTTCAGTCATAATGGAAAGATAGTCACCATTGACCAGTTGACATATCATGAGCCAAAATCTCAGACCTCCCCTGAGTTGACCATCTCTTCCGTGGCCAATAAGAAAACTATTGATTCTTTGACCAGTGTCTCTCCCGGTGTCTACAAAGACTCCTCTTTGCTTGGAACCTTCCCTGGTCTTCCTCCTCCCCCTGTATCTGATCCCAACACATCGAATTTTTGCATGATGCGATTATCTCAGGCTTCCCTCAAGCGGCCCGCTTCAGCTAGTTAGTAGCCTCCTTTCCCTCCATAACCTACTCCTAGCCCTTCGATTCAGCCTTATAGACCTACTCCTCTTGGCCCTTCAGATGGTATTCATGAGCCTATTTACCCTCCTGGAATGGTTCCTCTAGGCCTTGACCATTTAGGATCTGTCCCACTTGGCCATTACCCCTCTGGTCAAATATCATTCCTAGCTCCCCCACCAGGAGTGTACACGGTACCTATCATGGCCACCCTCTCTCTTCCAAACCTGACCCTTGGGATTCCTGTCTGGTAACTTGATCCTCCAGTCACTACCCTACCTGGTCAACCCAAAACTTATCTTGCTTTGACCCCGGCTCAACTGGTCCCCATGACTTCTCTCGCTGCAACAGTACCTCAGTCACCTCAACAGGAACCACGTCCTGTTGCGACCGCTTTGGGTAAGAAGGGCAAAGTTCGCAAGGGGGCATCAAAGGACAAGGCTACCCCGACAAACCCTGCCCCTGCTCGGCCTCCAAATCATACCATCTAGTGTGCTTTGTGTGATGTTGTCAGTCACACCACCCATACTTGTCCGTAGTTGCCTCACCTTAAGTCCATGGTCAATGAGACGTTTCCGGAGTTCGATATTCCAGAGGTATATGTCACTATACCTGATTCACTCCCAAAACTCAAGTCTTTGTGCAAAAATAACCCTTGTGATTTGTGTGATTTCCATGGCCATTATACTCACCTCTGTCCTTGCCTTGAAGAGTACCTCTCCTCTTTGAAAGTGGTTTGCCAATTCGAGGCCAAGCGCAACGAGTACCCCACTCCCTTATTTGTGCATTTTTCTTCGGCAAAACTAGAGGACATGAATTCTCCCATCGACATTCCCCCTCCTGATGTTGAGATGCCAAAGCCTTCGTCCACCATTTTCTACTTATCATCATCCATGAGACCCTCGGTGGAAGTCCCCTTGGAGACTTCCCCTGACGTTTCGGTTGACCTCCCTTCAGCGATCACCCTAGGCTCAACATCGGTAGATCCTTTATCTGATTACTATTCTGTCACCCCTTGTGACGATGCGCATGTGAACCTCTCTTCTCATGATGATGAGTCAGGTAGCTTCACCTTGTCAGGTGGTCTTTCTTCCACCAGTCACCCCATCTTCTATCACGATGACAACATTATGGAAGAAATCACCACCCCTGACTTTGTCTATTCCCCCTTACATCAAACCCATGCGTTCAAACCACATACACCTTGTGGCCATTACATTGAAACCCAATGTTTGGGTAAGGGGGCACCCATATTTGAGAGACCAAGAGAAGCAATTCTCCACAACTCTCCTAGTGTATCTGGTCGTGTCGACTTTAGTACCATTATTCTTCCACATTTAGAAGAACCTCTAAAGTCCCATATCAATTCAGATCACTCTCGAGATGATAACCCTTATCGTTCCTTGATATTACATCATCAACCCAGTCTCTTAGACATTGTTGTTGACCAACCTATGGGTTTTCTAGGCGAGCATTAGTTCCTTATCTCCAAATCCTCTCTTTGGGATAGTGACACCAGGTATGCCAACCCGGAAGCTTAAAATCCATTTGATTCATATATGCAGTACTAAAAGAGATTGGTACTCCTCCATTTCCTTTCTCAAACTGCATAACCATAACGAAAACAAATGGCGCACCACATCATTCAAATGTGTTTAGATTCCCCTTTTTCTAAATACATTTGGCATGACCACAACATGCTTGGGGGAACCTATGCCCCTCAACCATAACCCTCCTCAAAATCGAATTTATTCACTTGTAACACTCATACTAGGGGCACCACTTGGCCTCCATACTTGTCCATGCTCGTGTTAATGTTCGTCGTGAGTTACCATCTTGTACTCGTGTTTTTATGGTCCCCCATTGGACCTTTTCTGTGTGGCAGCACCATTTAGTCGCCCTTGTTTAGAGCATCTGAGTTGAGTCATCATCGCATTCATGGAGTCTATCCCGAGTCCCTTTATATCCCACTATAGTCCTCCATCCTTCATTGCTTGGTCCTTCTCTCGTGTCACAAATTATGGCCTTCAATCCCACTGTCCCCTATCTCTCATGATATTGTGTCAGTCGCTACCAGGTCATCCATACCCTTTATGCTTTAACAAGGGAATTCGTCCATTCGCTACTCAGTACCCCCCATTTCATCATCATCATTGGTGTCAGTATGTTAGTCGCTCTACTACTTTCTCTCCTCAGGGCCTAGTTCTTCAGCACATTAGTCTACCTTACATTTCTCTCTATGACTTCCCTTTTGATGTGTGGTGATTGAATTCTTACAACGTACTTCGGTCATACGATTTTCTCCTAACACTCGCACGCTGGGGGGAAATCTGTTACACCATTTTTTGGTCATCTAACCTATTATCATTAGATGGACTCAAGTACACCATGTAAGACCAATTTTACCCTAAGTAAAATTGCTTTCACAATGTGAAATAACTTAATAAAACACATTTATTAGGTTGTTTATGGTCTAAACAGGAAACCCCGAGGGGAAATATTAAACAAATCTATATTTGTTTGGTTTTCCTCATGGAATAATTAATTAAACAATAATTTAATTATTATTCCTGGTCATATTTAACCCAAAACAAGGAAATTAGTTAGATAATCCTTATTTCTCTTCTTATTTTCTAGGAATAATTATTTAAATCTTATTTAAATAATATTCCTTGTTAAATATGACTAAATCATTTATAAATAATTAAATAAATAATTATTTATTTAATTTTCTTTCAACCACTTCCTTAAAATGATAAATAAATCATTTATTTATTTATTATTTACAAATAAAGGGATTTGACCCAAGTCAAATACTTTTCCCCTCCAACAAATATAATAAAATATTCCATAAAAGGTGGATCTAGATTTGGTTAATATTATTTTAATCATGCACCAAGATCTAGAATGACCCAATATTTTTCTATAAATAGGAGGGTTTTTCCTACCATTCTTCACCTTTTGTTGCCCATTAGATCACTCTGGATCTATACACTTGGTCTGACTTTGAGCCATTATGATTGTCACATTCTCCATTATTTGCTTTGTGAGCTCCCTTTGAGTTCTATGTTTGTCTGGGTTTTCTACACCAACAAGAGAGAGAAATTCTAGATCTGAAGTGCTGAGGACTTTCAAGAACCCATCCCATTGAGGAGAATTGGAAACACCTTTCTTGTTTTCCTCCCAGGTGCCCTTAATATAAAATTCTTTCAAAAATTTTATTCTTGTCTTGTCTATTGGATGCATGGATTAAAACCTTATTTTTACTGCTTAGTGTATTTTTATGCATAGATCTAGAGTTTTGCAGCATTTTTCTTGATCAAATAACTGTATATCTGAAGATATTGGCAACCATATTTGATGTTAGGGCTATAAGTTAAGCATAGCTAAAGTGGTTTTTTTTCGAACACTTCGACAAAAGATTCATACTAACAACTGGCGACTCCACACGGGTTTTCAATTACGACTGCTGTCGTTTTTCATATTCCTTCATATCCAGCTGCTTCAAACCCTAGGGTTTCTCTTCAACTTTTTTTTTTCCTATTTTTATGTTATTTTCACCTATAAAATAGTCAAACATTAAAATTTCTAACTTTCATGTGTTTCTGGCCCTATTGCGTAGGTAACAGACATCAGCTGCAACTGAGATGACAAATTTTTCTGAAATCTGCCACCGAGAGATTCAGAACTGTAGGTCGCACTTTTCGGCCCTAAAATTGCGACCTAGAATGCAGGACACACTTTTCAGCCTCAAAACTACGACCTGGACAGAAAACAGGTCAGAACTTGCGACTTGCACTTTTTTTTGCAGTTTTTTCTGAAAGTTTTCTGGGTTTTTCTGAAGCTTCTGTCAGGGTTTTCCAACCTCTGTCTCTGCCCGTTTAGACCTATTCTTGTTCTGTTTCACTCAACTAAGTGGGAATCTAGCCCCCTAGGGCTTTAGTACCCTCTACTTTTTGTGGAAGAGTTTTTAGCTGCTGCAGGTGTCTAAATTTTCAGAGTTTCAACCATTTCTTTTCCAGATCTGATACCTCCTCTTCAGATCCCTTTTAGATTAGCTATTTTTCTGACTTTGAGCCATTATCATTGTCACATTCTCCATTATTTTCTTTGTGACCTCCCTTTGAGTTCTATGTTTTTCTGGGTTTTCTACACCAACAAGAGAGAGAAATTCTAGATCTGAAGTGTTGAGGACTTTCAAGAACCCATCCCATTGAGGAGAATTGGAAACGCCTTTCTTGTTTTCCTCCCAGGTGCCCTTAATATAAAATTCTTTCAAAAATATTATTCTTGTCTTGTCTATTGGATGCATGGAGTAAAACCTTATTTTTACTGCTTAATGTCTTTTTATGCATAGATCTAGATTTTTGCAGCATTTGTCTTGATCAACTAACTACAGATCTGAAGATATTGGCAGCCATATTTGATGTTAGGGCTATAAGTTATGCGTAGCTAAAGTGGTATTTTTCGTACACTTCGACAAAAAATTCATACTAACACCTACCAAGAGGATCCCACCGCCGAATCTCTCAAAGATGAACCTCGTGTCGTAGTATACATGCATGAGGAACGACACTCACTAGAAAGACAACTATTTGTTCCTCCTCCCCCCAAGCCACCATACACCAACCAGGGACAAGGGAACCTGGTTACCTCATCCTCTTGAGTTATTAGGCACATCGATTACTGTAGATGGTTTGGTCAGGTCTTTGACCTAAGGTCACCTAGGCAGTAGTAATATGTATTCAGGGAGATCCTAGATGGGGGGTAGTAACCAACAACGCCCCCCCATTCGATCTCAGTCTGGGGGCAACCACAACTGAAATCAAAACTAGGAGCAAAGTAACAACTCCCAAGCAAACAGAGGCGAGGCCACACAATTTCCACTTCCGAAAAAATAAATTTTCAGCACCGGTAGGTATGCCCTCTCTCATCCTTTTTTTTTAAAGATCATGCCTTTCAATAATGTTTGATGAAAAGAAGATGCTTTCACTTGAGTGTAATATTCCAAATTTAGCATCCAGCTAATTGGAATATTGATTTTTGTTCTTATCACCTAGCAGTTGAATAAATGGTAAAGGAGGTCCATAAATAATAAAAATATGAATAAAATCCCTCATAATGTGAAAAGGGATCATCATAGGAGCTAGATTTCACACCCTCATGTGTGAAAAGGGACATTTTCTTGTGGACAAAATCAAGTTTGACCAAGTCAACAACATAAATGTAAGAGGAGTGGATCATCAATAAAAATAACTCAATATGAATGAGGATCAGTCTATATAACTATATGTGAGCTAGATTGAAGACCCTTAGGTGTGAAAGGGGCTGAAGCAGGTTGAAGAGGTCAACCTTGACCAAATCAAACAACGATGTCATGGAGGAGTGGCCTTGATGAAGGTACAACGCAGTTTTGGAGGGAGATTGTTTGTGTGATGGTGGAAAACCTAATGAGTGAGACACAAGGTGAGAAGGCTCACTTAGTTTATAAGGAAGAGGATGGAATTCATTTGAGGTTATCTTATGAATTATATTTTGATGTGTCTGATTAGAATTTTGTCTCTTCAGTTGTTTAGCTAAGATTGTTGGTGTTGTTTAGCACTAAGGTATTCCTATTTAGGAATTCCTTCTCTTCCCTTTGAGTAGCTCTTGGGAGAGACCTGATCTATCATTCCACACATCTGGAATTGGTGCCAAGATTTAGTCTTCATTTTCAGTGTAGTTTCTGCAGGAGGTTGTGTTGAGTTTCAGGGTGTTGCAGTGGAGGGTTGAGAAACCCACTTTTTGAGTTGGTTTTGCATAGGAGGAAGGCTTATTTATACTGGGAGATCAGTTTGGAGGGTTCTTGGGATGATTTCAGATCTTTGGTAGTAGGCCAACATATTTCCATCACCTACAACATTATTCCAGTTTGGAATTGTGTTATTTTTGAGGGGCAGTTTTAGCAGTGGATCTTGTGGCTCTTTTTAGGAGTTTTCCTGTGATTGGAGGGTTGATCCTTCCATGGGGGAAGACCTTTGATCATATATACATCAGATCTATATTATTTCAGCCTTCTATACTCTTGTGCTTTAGTTTGAAGTGATTATTCAGTCTTAGTGCTGAAGATCACCATTTGTATTTGGGTGCATTCCTAGAAACCCTTCCCGGGTTCTCTAGATTTTGTATAGAGGAGACTAGATCTCAGTTTTTGGGCCATATTGATTAATATAACATCATATATATTTGTATCTACTATTTTTGTGTATAAACCCTCATTTTTCTTCGTTTTATCTTTATGCAGTAATTTCATATTGCAGTAGTTTTGGGGTTTTGGCCTTTTCTAGCTATCCTAGGTGTGGGAGGTCTGTTTACCTCACCTAGTTTGAGTTTTTTCTGATATATTATTGGATTTAGGTTGTATATTGTCATATCTCAGGGTTCCAAGAGTTTATTTCATTATTTATAGCATATATTTCTGAAAATGCGTTTTTTAGGCATGCATTGCTGAGCAGTCCCATTTGGGGATATTACAGTGCTATTAGAGCATGATCTTTGGCTCAGCTTGTGGACTTCAAGCCAAGGTGCTATAAGAAGAAGGGAAGATAAAAATTATGGAAATAATGAGCTTTGTCTCATCATTTTTCCGATTCATGAATAACCTCTCCAAGGAGGTTAAACAAAAAGAAGAAAAGAGAAGCAATGAAACTTCTAGAGGGTCTCAACAGGAGGAAGACCCATGCACTTCCTATGATCAGAAAAGGAAACCAGTATTGCAGAGAGCTCTAAAGAATCAGACCATACCCTTTCCTTTTTAAAATAAGGACACATTGCAGGAAGATGGAGGACACTTGGATCACAAGATTCTGAGTGAATACCTTGTTGAGTACAAATCTCAACCTAGAGCCTTCAAGGAGACTCTAGATTTCCCTCAGATCATTCAATTAGAGGAATAAAGAAGACCTTGTAGCCAAGGGAGGATCAAGTGAAATAGGCTTCTATTTTCTACTTTTGATGGGTCATCTACAACAAGGGTTTGGGAAAGGAAACTAGATGCATTATTCCTACTACATCCAGTGGTAGAAAGAGAGGCTGTAGAGATTGCAGCGCTGCACATTGAGGGTGAAGAAAACATTTGGTGGTTCAACCATTTGAGTCATGAAAGAGTGACTACTTTTGTTGAGTTTACTCAAAGTTTGATTAGAAAATTTTGCAAAGATAAATCAGAGGAGAAGAAGCCCTCGCCACCATTGGAGGAGACTTGTACCAGCGCTATTATAACCATGGAGGAGTAGACTTCATCTTCAACAGTTTTGGAAAACAACACATATGAGGAAGGAACTCTTGCAGCCCTACAAGATGCTTCCAAATTTCACCAAGGTATGCCTAAGTTTCTATCTCTTATCATTTCAGCAAATCTTATGGGGGAATATACATCATTGCATACTGCTAATTTAGAGCAACAGAATTGCACTGCGCTGTACAAGAGCAACAATGAAGAAAAGAGGACCCATTCCTTATGGGAGAATTCAAATGGTAGCTTCCTTCATGAAGCAATGGAGGAAAGGGTGATAGATGGTAGACATCTTGAAATGAGAAATATTTTCTCCTTTCTAGACGACCCTTTCTCAATGATAATTCCATAGCTCAAACAGAAACTTCTACCCACAACAGATCCAAAATCTTATTGGTTTTGGAAGGCCATTGATGAGAAGAAGGTCTCATGGAGAGATATTATAGGGAGTGCACTTCAACACATCATGGAGTGCAAATTTCTTCAACAGTTTGAGGAGGTTTTTCCCTCATCACACTTGGATCCTTATGGATTCAAGCTAGTCATTGGTGTGAGATATTTTCTAGGAGATCTCCAAGGAATTTCATTTCAACATCCCATGAAATGCAATGAGAAAAATTTGATATGGGAGGATGGTAGTATTCATTGGAGGAGTACCAAGATGGATAATGGTAGGAGACATCCACAGGGGGATGAATGGATGTGGATGGAGAGAAAGAGGCTGGTGAGGAACTTGCATATTTATGACACCGGGCAGCAAGAGGCATGGTTGCATTGGCTACTCTTGAAAGAGTGCGGCCATCATAAGACATATCCTTTTTCAAAGGGTGCGTGGGTGGAAGAAATTTGGCAGGATACTTGTATCATAGGGAAAAAAGGAGTATGGATGCATTGTGTTGATATGACATTATTCATATCAATCATTATGTTTTCACCACATGATTTGTATGATGGAGGTATGAGGAGGAAGCAAAAGCTTTTGTTGCTTTGGTTGTTCTTGGGAGAGCAGGGGCAGATTTTCTCTCACACTTTGCATGATGTTGCAGGAGTAGGAGATGGCACTATCATGGTGCAAAGGGGCTACTCCTTAGCCTTGGATGATTTGGAAGTACTTCCTCTTTGGAAGAAACTTCTTGTATGTAGCAGCATTATGGGAGATGTCTTTGACAATGAGTATGTCAAAGAATGGAGTTATAAGTTAGCGGGAGCCTATTTGCATAGGCCAACAGTGCTGTCACTTTGGAGCTTGGAATTATTGATGGAGTGTCCCCAGGATTACTTCACATTTGATGCACTTGGTGGAAAAGGAGGAGGTGAGAATGATGGAATAGTGGATGGAGACATCTATTACTGTGATATGTTCTTCTTGACTTGGATTTCCAAGCACAAGAAGGAGGATCTTCATGCAACACATGGTTCATTCCTCTTCATGGGAGTATGCCAAACAACTATGGAGAACTTATTCATGAATCCATGCGTCATCTTAATTTTAGCACATGGTAAGAATATTGTTTTTGCATCTATTGATTATCTAACACAATATTTGCATTCTCTTACCATTTCTATTTAGTGCATTTCTCTACAAGGGGGCAAGCTGCTTATTGAGCTCCATGGGAAATCTTTGGAAAAATATTATGATGGAGACAATCATCTTTTGTATGACTTTGGGAAAGTGTTTGGGTACTTATTGTATGCTCAGTTGATACACTCAACCATTTACTATTTACTAGTAGATGTGGTGACTTACACAACTAGCCATTTGTCAAGAAACAACTTTCCATGCTTGTTGGGTGCAGTATAGGGTCTATAAATGTACCAACATTTAATTTTTCAATCCAGAGAGTTCGTGAAATTCGAGACATAGCACTGGAAATGCCAGAGAGAGTCCCTGGTAACTTGCAAAACAAATTCTAGTTTATCTTGCGATTAATCTCGAAAATAAATGTAATACTGCACTAGTGCGAGAAACACCAATCCAAACAATTAAAAGCATGCGGGAAAGTAAAAGTAATCAATGCAAAAGGAAATTCTAATTGAAAGTAAACAAAAGGTAAATAAGAAATGGAAATCAAGCAGTGCCGGCAAAATAACGAAAAGACTGTAAATGCTGGAATAAATTCAAAAGAAATTCAAACTATCTTGCTTGCACTAATTTTTCCTATACTAATTCTGCTTGCACTAATTTTGCGTGTACTACTGTATATTATAACGTGCTTGCACTGGTGCAAGAAAAAAATTTGCTTGCACTAATTATGTGTAACAACAATACAGAAGTTAAAGGAAACCATAATATTAATGAAGAATTTATCAATTCAAACATCTAGTTTCCGTATTTATAAATATCGGCTCAACAAATGTAAAAATCACAGCTTTAAATATAAATTAATAGATCTCGAGTAATTTACAGAATTAGAATTAGAGCTCATAATGGCAGAGCCGATCTTATGGATTCAGACAATCTGGAGGGCACAATCATTGTTTAAAATATTTCAGGTGCAAGTATAATTAATAATGCAACAAATGAAATAGAAACAAATTGCAGCAACTCAAATTAACCTTAAAACTAAATTCACACAACAAACAAACAAGAATTGAAATGCTATTTAAATTATGAGAGCGGTGTCGAGCTGGTCTGGCAGCCAACACATCCAACTTTCACCCTCTTTGAGTGCCTGGTTCACATAGAAATCAAAATCATTAGATGCAATAAATGAATAGACAAAGCATGAATAAAAATTGCTTCAATTAATTAAAAAAAAATAGTCTTTTACATAATGCAGACATTGGCTAATCCTAGCAAGTAGGAGAAGCATTCCACACTGAAACCCACGTGCTCCTACATTGGAACAACCTCTCCTCCCTTCTGCGCTATGCTTGCCCATGCGTGCTTCTACCCTTTGTTGATTGACTAAAATTGAGTCATCAGGCTTGGAGCCATAACTCTTCTTTTATAAATTTTTTACATTCCAAACTTGGCATAAAACAAGCCAATCCTTTGCAAACATCATGGCGATCGAATCCCAACTAATTATCATTAATAGAATATCAGTACAACCGTTTCCCTACAGAAAATAATGGAGATTTACCACAAATTTCCCAAATATGGGCATTTTCTGTAGAAATTATATGCAATAAGCATGCATATGTCCTAGATCCACCTGATCTCACACTATTTAACTTTATGCAAGATACTGAATCTATTCCACTTGTTAATCTTTTGCGGAAAAATTAATTGCACACACATGTGAAGCATAAACAAAAATATTCAATCGTACATAACACAATTTTTAACCAGGAAAGCCTGAAGCTGAGAACCCCAACTATATATTATGTAACATGGAGATCATATGACAATCTCATACAAACATACAAAGCTTATCACAAGCCCTCAGTACAGTACAATCCTCATACACTAATCAGGCCTAATATTGCAAATCCATGCACTGATATTTTCCACCTGCTAGCCTACCTCCACTGTGAAATCTTTGCTGAAGAATAGATCTGAATGAATTAGAATTACTCCATCCTTGACTGCGCAATCCTCATTGTAATCTCCACTGAGTGTGTGATGCAATCAATGCATCACTATAGTCACAACAAAAATTCTATCTTGCCCTTTCACCTATCTCTCCACTGGTCTCCACTGAAATTGCCATGCACTGTAGTTAACTGCTATATTGTTCAGTTGATTAATGAGTTATTATTTGTGAATTAATTAACTAATTAATTCACTCCACTCTCACTAGTGCATCAATCAGTTAGACTAGATACAACTAGCTCAACTGAGTCTAACTGAGTTAAACTGAATACAACTCCATAACTAATTCTTCCAACTATGTCATAACTCTGCCACTTGAGTTCGAACTGCGTCCTCCATGCATTAGCTCCAGTAAACCCTTAGGAATAGCATAATTCCTTCTGTCAGCTATTGTGCCACATCTGTGCACTGAATTGAAGTGCTCCAAGAGAATAAGTTGCTATTTAGAGTCTGATTATTATTAAGAGCTAATAATAATCGACATGCATCTATTTTTAGATTGACGATCTATAAATAGACTTCCCCCAATATTCTAAAAATAGAATTTCATCTATTTTTCCAACTTGATCAACCATCCACAAATAGCATCCTGCAACTTTTTAAATATGATCATCATGTCTAAAAATAGACATAGTCTAAAAATAGACTTGTGCTAAAAATAGCCTGCGGGCCCATTTAGTGAAGGCGACTCTTTTCACTAAGCTCATCATATTTTTGAATCTCAACACTCCCTCTCAACAAGATAGGGATTATCCTTCACCCTGATCCTGCCTCTATGGTATTCGAATTTTCTCCTGGTGAGTGCCTTTGTCAGAATATCTGCATCCTTATCCTCTGAAGGAATGTACTGAAGCAACATGATATTCCGCTGCACACAATCTCTGATATGATGATTCCGGATATCAATATTTTTAGATCTATCATGAAGCACAGGATTAACCGAGAGTTTAATGAAACTCTGATTATCACAATGAATCACCATGGTATCTAAATGTGAACCGAAAAAACCAACAAGAATCTTCTTCATCCAGATAGCCTCACATGCAGCTAAACTTGCTACCATGTATTCTTCTTCCGCTGAACTGAGTGCCACAGATCTTTGTTTCCTGCTGTACCAAGAAACTGCCATAGATACGATACTGAAAATCCCTCCTGATGTGCTCTTTCTGTCTGTTGGGCGTCCTTCCCAATCTGCATCCGTGAAGCCATGCAACTTCACCTCATCCATCTGTTTGTGCCATAAACCATACTCAGATGTGCCCCTGAGATATCTCAAGACATGCTTGCATGCCTTCCAAAAGATCTTGGTAGGCTTAGCCATCGCTTGTGAAAGCTGGTTCATCGAATAACATATGTCCGATATTTTATTGACTAAATACATGAGCGAACCCACCAACTGTTGATAAACAGTGGCATCCACTACCTCTGCCGATGTAGCATCCTCTTTCTTCCAATTTCCTAGAAGAGGAGTGTCGATAGGCTTGCAGCCTTACATGTGAAACTTCTCCAGTATCTCCCGAGCATACTTGCCTTGAGACACAAATAGTTCACCTTCCTGCTTCCATATTTCCAATCCAAGGAAATAATGAAGGAGGCCTAAATCCTTCATCTCAAACTCCTTTGCAAGATCTAACTTGCATGAGTGTATCAAATTCTCATCACCTGTTAGTATCAAATCATAAACATAAAGTACAATGATCAAAATATTACCCTCAACCACAATCTGGTACAGGTTTTCATTCGCCTCACTCTTGGTGAAGCCAAGTCTAGTGAAATAGGTGTCGATCTGAGTGTACCAAGCACGGGGTGCTTGTTTCAGCCCATACAATGCTCTTTTGAGCCTGCACACATGTGACTCGCTGCTGAATATCTAAAATCCTTTAGGTTTCTTAATCTACACCTCTTCCTCAATGATCCCATTAAGGAACACAGTTTTCACATCCATCTGATGAATGTGCCAAGGCATCTGCGCTGAGAGAGAAAGGATGGTCCATATGGAAGAATACCATGCGATAGGTGAAAAGGTTTCTTCATAGTCAATCTCCTCAATCTGTGAGAAGCCCCGAGCAAAAAATCTTGCCTTATACTTCTCGATGCTCCCATCAGTAGCTTGCTTTACCTTGTAGATCCATCTTGATCCTAAAACTGATTTTCCCACCGACCTTGGAACAATATCCCAAGCAATGTTTCTAACAATGGAGTCATACTCCTCCACCATGGCATATACCCATGTGGGATCCTACGCTGCTTCTTCGAAAGAAGATGGCTCTGTCACAATACACTTTCTCATAAGAGCCATGTATCCAGTATATCGGTTAGGTGACTGTTTCTATCTGCGCTGTGATGTAGGGACTCCTACATTCCGTGCCGCATCAAGCTTCAATCTCTCAGCTTCTGTGGTACGCTTTCTACCTTGTCTGATGTTTGGTTCTGCATGAGTGGACTCCTCCACTCCATGAATCTACTCTTGTGTCTGATCCACATCCAGAGGCTCATCTTTGGGAACAAGAAGTTCCTCCTCCGCATGCAAGTGTAGCTCCTTCTCAAGCGACAACTTCATGGCTTTCACCTCGTTGAATTTTATATCCCGTCGCATAACAGTCATCCGACTGTTTGAAAAATACACACGATAGTTATGGGGTGTTTCTATGTACCCCAAAAATATACCAACTTTTGCAGTCAGCTCCAACTTCTTCCTGGTGTCCTTCGTCACATGAATGTAAACAGGTGAGCCAAAAATATTCAAATGAGAAATATTAGGCTTCTTACTAGTAAAAGCTTCCTCGGGTGTACTCATGCCAAGTAATCTATGAGGACAAGGGTTTTGCACATAAACCACAGTGTTGCATGCTTCCGCCCACAAGTGCATCGATAGGCCCTGGTCATGTAGCATCGCTCGTGCAACACCCACGATCGTTCTGTTCTTTCTCTCCACGACCCCATTCTGTTGTGGGTTATGAGGCACTATTAGTTCTCTTCGAATTCCTTCTTTTCTACATAAGTATTTGAATTCACCCGAGATGTATTCATCACCATTATCACTCCATAGAGAGATTTCCTGCTAAACTCCTTCTCCCTTGTCCCTTGAACTCAAAAGCAAGAGCGTTTCACTCTTCTTACATGAAGGAAGATCCAGCATCTGAGAAAGTCATCAATAAATATCACATAATACTGTGTTTTTTTGTTTAAGCCTTAGAATGGTCCACACGTACGTGTGTCAATTCTCTCAAGGATCTTAGCCCTTGGTTCTCCTTCTCATGAAAGGTGGTCTTCACAAACTTACCCATAGTACATCCCTTTCACTGATCTTACTGCGCAAGAGTACCCTTGGGAAGTCCAATAGAAATTTGCTGCAAAATATTCAAAGCGCCATGGTGAAGATGGCCCAATCTCCTGTGCCATAATTCGCCCTCATCCTGGCTCACCACTTCCTCTGCTTTGCCCACCATTAGAGCGCAGCCATCTACCTCCAGCTTGTATAGATTCTTAATTCGAACCCCTATCTTCTTGGTTTGACCCTTTTTTTTATGTCGAAGGAAGGATTTTCCCTCACTGAAAACAACATTATAACCTCTGTCTTCCAGCATTGCGACCGAGACCAAGTTCTTCTTCAGACCTGGAACATGCATGACATTATTCAACAAGAATGGATTACCGGACTCCCTCTCAAAGGTAATGGTCCCAATTCCAGTCGCACTGTACCGACCATCGTCGCCCATCTCTATAAGCATCTGGAGGTCCTTCTCCTCCCAGTCACTAAACAACTCTTTGTCTCCAGTCATATGGAAAGACGCACCACTATCAAGATACCACACCGATCCCATGTAGCTTGAAACCAAGCATGAAACCAAGGAAAAATCTAGCTCAAATTGTGAGGCTAAGGCCTCTCCAGTTGCAGATCTAGCAGCCTGCTTATTCTTCTTCTTCTGTGGACAGTTAGTGGTGAAATTTCCATGCTCGTGACAGTGAAAACACTTCACTTTGGACAAATCCTGCTTCTTGCCTTTAGCACCAGATTTTGAAGAATATTTCTTCCCCTTCCCTTTCCTTGCTTTGGCAGCCAAAGCACAATTCTTTCATCTTCATTCTTCGATGACGATCCATCCCTGGTACCCCACATTATCTCCTCCTGCACAAGATCCGACCAAAGTCGCTCCCATCCCGACAGTTTCTCCCGTCCATTGACAGAGTCTTCGTAGCTATGCCAACTCTTTGAAAGCCCAAGGAGAGACAAGATCACCAAGTCTTCATCATCAACAGTAACCCCCACACCTCCCATTTCATCCTTGCAGTGGAAAAACTTCGTGAGGTATTTTGGAATACTGTCACCCTTCTCGATTTTTATTTTTCTGAGCTTGTCTTTAAGCACCAACTTCCTCTAGTCGCTTCTTCTTTGGAAAAAATCTGTCAAAGCCTTCCACATTAAGAATAGAGTGGATTTCCCATGAATTCTGGACACAATATGGTCCTTCACACCTTCCAAAATAATTATTCTTGTCTTTGTTGTCTTCTTTTTCCACGTGCCAAGTAATGCAACATCACTAGATCTTAGCTTAGGAACATCGCTATCAATGAACTCCATCAGTCCATTATCCTCTAGCACCACCTCCATCCTGTCCTTCCGGAGCTATTTAATTCAAGCTCCCATTAAAGGAATACTCCAATCTCAAACCATTGAAGAACTTATTTCAATGTATACTCGATTTATGCACCAGAATCCTCATGTAAATTCGAATTTTCCACCGAAGCACAAACTTACTTCCCCACAATTGCAATATTAAATCAACAATGCTACGATACCATGTAGAAATTATATGCACTAAGCATGCATATGTCCTAGATCCACGATCTCACACTATTTAACTTTATGCAAGATCTGAATCTATTCCACTTGTTAATCTTTTGCGGAAAAAATTAATTGCACACACATGTGAAGCATAAACAAAAATATTCAATCGCACATAACACAGTTTTTAACCGAGAAAGCCTGAAGCTAAAAACCCAAACTATATATTATGTAACATGGATATCATATAACAATCTCATACAAATCATACAAAGCTTATCACAAGCCCTCATTACAGTTCAATCGTCATACACTAATCAGGACCAATCTTGCAAATGCATGCACCAATCTTTTCCACCTGCTAGCCTGCCTCCACTGCACAATATATGCTGAAGAATAGCTCTGAATGAATTTGAATTACTCCATCCTTGACTACGCAATCCTCATTGGCATCTCCACTGAGTGTGTGATGCAATCAATGCATCACTATAGTCACAACAGATAGTCTATCTTTCCCTTTCACCTATCTCTCCACTGGTCTCCACTGAAACTGCCATGCACTGTAGTTAACTGTTGTATTGTTTAGTTGATTAATGAGTTATTATTTGTGAATTAATTAGCTAATTAATTCACTCCACTCTCACTAGTGTATCAATCAGTTAGACTAGATACAACTAGCTCAACTGAGTCTAACTGAGTTAAACTGAATACAACTCCATAACTACTTCTTCCAACTGTGTCATAACTCTGCCACTTGAGTTCTAACTGAGTCCTCCATGCATTAGCTCCAGTAAACCCTTAGGAATTGCGTAATTCCTTCTGTCAGCTGATGTGCCACATCTGTGCACTGAACTGAAGTGCTCCAAGAGAATAAGTTGTTGTTTAGAGTCTGATTATTATTAAGAGCTAATAATAATCGACATGCATATATTTTTAGATTGACGATCTATAAATAGACTTCGCCCAATATTCTAAAAATAGAATTTCATCTATTTTTCTAACTTGATCAACCATCCACAAATAGCATCCTGCAAATTTTGAAATATGATCATCATGTCTAAAAATAGACATAGTCTAAAAATAGACCTGCACCAAAAATAGCATGTGGGCCCACTTAGTGAAGGTGACTCTTTTCACTAAGCTCATCATCTTGTTGAATCTCAAAATTTTCTAGAATTCTGGAAAAGTTGGTATTTTTAACAAACTTCCTCCAAATCCCCCTTCGTATCTCCTTAACCATTACGAATTTTGGAAAACGGCTCGAGGCTTTCTCCATTTCCTATGCTGAGAGAAAAACCCATGTTTCAAAATTATGAGATTCACAAGAAAGGTTGAGATAGATTCTAGGGATTTTAGTTTCAACAACATTTTCAGAACAAGTTCCAATGAAAGATTGATCCTAAGGTGGTCTTTGAATTAAATATTCTCGGGGTAAATGTTCTGTGATAATAGGGGAAGTTTCCAAATTCATTCCCTTTCCTAATATGGAAGGTGTAACATCTCGTTCATTATGGGAATCAACATAAAGAATAGCAGGTTCAAACTATTGTGCAACTTGATGGTTTGGATTAGGGTTAAGATAAGGTTGCACATGCAGCTGGGAACATGGAGGAGGATAACATAATGGTGTATTGGAAATAAATTGTGATTGTTGTTGGTGCTCATATGATTGAATTTGCATGGGATATTTCCCTAGAGAAAAAGATCCAAATGATTCTTGAGGCCATGGAGATATCTGGCTCGAGGACGAGGGCCAAGGAGAGGGCCATTGCGGCCATAAGGTCGGGTATTGAATAAAAGGAGGATTATAATTTTTCCATGGAACTGTAGGGTTGTAGATGTGTTTACGAACCTGTTGGGGACAATAAATATTATTCCAAGTATTAAACAATGATGAGTTTTGAGTTATCCCTGACGGTCGATTTATTTCCTTACTTAATTCCTTAAATACCTGTTGAAAGCCCAACAGTGATGGAAAATAATTTGTTGAATGATTATCCTTACACTGCTTCCATTCTTCCTGCAAATCATCCAATTGTAAATTTAGAGAAGATTTGGTAGCTCCTATTTTTGTGGTAGATTCCAAAAATTCATAAGAAAGTTCTCGAGAATTCTTACTGATCTTGGAGATTCCTCTTGAATAACTAATGCACAATTTACAAACATCATCATATGGTACGTGAGAAACATCACCTGCTCCTATAATATTTAAATGTTCTAAAAATTCGTCTTTGATTCCTTTGAGTAGGAGTGTTTTCAAAGTATCTTTTACCAAATTCTTATGTTTTGATTTTTGGAGGTTGTATCTAAATCGCTCCACATAATCCTCCAAGCTTTCATTTTCCCCTTGTGTTATTCCAAAAATATCTTCATCGGCCTGGCAATAGTTTTGATATTTCTCCAAGAATACATTCTTCATGTCTTCCCATGTTTGAATGCAGTTCCCACCAAGGCTCATGAACCATCGGAGAGCTGCTCCTATAAGAGTAAGAGGGAACACTTGCAACCTTTGAGAATTAGTACAATAACCATATCCTCTACAAAGTACTTCAAACTTAAATAAGAATGTATCTGAGCCTTCATTTTCCAAACCATGAAATTTTGGTAGTGCAGATGGGGAAATATTATGCATTTCAGCCACTCCTAGATCTTTGATAGGAAATTAAAAAGTAACAATGTTTTCCATTTCTTACCAAAGTAAAAGAGGTTCTCCATGTACTACTTAGAGACTCCTTCTTTGAATGTTTCTTCCGACTAATCAGTAAAATAGGTGCATTGAATGATTGATGTTAGCCTCAAACTCTTCATTGAAAAATGCCTCAAAATACAATTTTTCTATCTTCAACGAGACCACTGGTACATTTGTTAGCACATGAATAGTGTATATTTATATATGTGTGTAGGGTGGGTGGGGGGTTATTACAACATTAAATGAAATGAGAAACCTTAAAGAAAAAATGCAGGAAAAAAATAAATTCAAAGAACATAAAATTGCAAGAGAAACTGGATGAAGGAATAGAAACCAAATGCAACAGGTCACCAAGGTCCAACCCCTAAGCGCCTCCCTAGCAATGGCGCCAAAATGTTGGGTGCAGTAGAGGGTCTATAAATGTACCAACATTTAATTTATCAATCTGGAGAGTTTGTGAACTTCGAGACGCAGCACTGGAAATGACAGAGAGAGTCCCTGGTAACCTGTAAAACAAATTCTAGTCTATCTTGCAATTAATCTTGAAAATAAATGTAATCCTACACTAGTGTGAGAAACACCAATCCAAAAAATTAAAATCATGCGGGAAAGTAAAAGCAATCAATGAAAAAGGAAATTCTAATTGCAAGTAAACAGAAGGGAAATCAGAACTGGAAATCAAGTGGTGCTAGCACAATAACGAAAAGACTGTAAATGCTGGAATAAATTCAAAAGCAATTCAAACTATCTTGCTTGCTCTAATTCTGCCTGTACTAATTCTGCTTGCATTAATTTTGCCTGTACTACTGTATATTATAATGTGCTTGCACTGGTGCAAGAAAAAAATTTTCTTGCACTAATTATGTGTAAGAACAATCCAGAAGTTAAAGGAAACCATAATATTAATGAAGAATTTATCAATTCAGATATCTAGTTTCCATATTTATAAATATCGGCTCAGCAAATGTAAAAATCACAGCTTTAAATATAAATGAATAGATTTGGATTAATTTACAGAATTAGAATTAGAGCTCATAATGGCAGAGCCGATCTTATGGATTCAGACAATCTGGAGGGCGCAATCATTGTTTAAAATATTTTAGGTGCAAGTATAACTAATAATGAAGCAAATGAAATAGAAACAAATTGTAGCAACTCAAATTAACCTTAAAACTAAATTCACATAGCAACAAACAAGAATTGAAATGATATTTAAAAGATGAGAGCAGTGTTGAGCCGGTTTGGCGGCCAACCCAGCCAACTCGCACCCTCTTTGAGTGCCTTTTTCACACATAAATCGAAATCATTAGATGCAATAAATGAATAGACAAAGCATGAATACAAATTGCTTCAATTAATTTAAAAAAAAAGCCTTTTACATAATGCAGACATCGGCTAATCCCAGCAAGTAGGAGAAGCATTCCACACTGAAATCCACGTGCTGCTACATTGGAACAACCTCTCCTCCATTCTGCGCTATGCTTGCCTATGCCTGCTTCTGCCCTCTGCTTAATTGATTGACTAAAATTGAGTCATCAGGCTTGGAGCCATAACTCTTCTTTTATAAATTTTTTACATTCCAAACTTGGCATAAAACAAGCCAATCCTTTGCAAACATCACAGGGATTGAATCCAAACTAATTATCATTAATAGAATATCAGTAAAACCGTTTCCCTACTGAAAATAATGCAGATTTACCAGGAATTTCCCAAATCTGGGAATTTTCTAGAATTATGGAAAAGTTGGTATTTTTAACAAACTTCCTCCAAAGCCCCCTTCGTATCTCCTTAACCATTATGAATTTTGGAAAATGGCCCGAGGCTTAATCAATTTCCTATACTGAGAGAAAACAAATGTTTTAGAATTATGAGATTCACTATGATTGACATGGAAATCGAGGTGTAAATAGGCAGTCTGGAAACTTCTACAATTTCGGGGCTTTAGCATTAATTATTCTCTAAATATAAATATGTATGACCTGGGTGTGTCTTGGCTCATGTGGAAGTGTTCAAATGACATTTTGATCATAAAATTATTTCAGATTCTCCCAGAAACGTGTCAATGTATCAAAGCCCCAAATTGGTGGAGGCACGCTGTAAAACTTGCACTAGTGCAGGCGCGCTATAAGAGCTGAATTGGTGCATGAATCTGTTGCACAGTGCAGGCAAGTAATTATAGGTTCAAAACATGATCAAATCAAATTTAACCTGCAACATACAAACCTTTATTAAACTTCCATTAATGGTATTTTAATCCCGTTAAAACGAAAGAAGTAACAAATACTTGCAACAATAGTCATTTAATCAAACAGTAGCATGAGAGATTTTGAGTGAAAAATGAGACAAAACTGAGGCCCAACAATGCTATTTTCTGAAGCTGCAGTGGGGAAGACTGCACTGTGACCACTTGGGAAACTGTTGGTACCTTCCAGCACCACATAAAACCTTCATTATTTCCCTCATTTTGATGCTAATCATAATTTTATTTGCTGATATTGTTCTTATTTTTATTGGGAGCATGATTGGGGGAGAGACACATTGGTTGGATGTGTTCTTTGGGAAGGAGGATTCCAACACTTTTTTCATTACATGCTCTAATGGGAGCATGGGAGGAGATATGGCCACCACAAAAAAACACTTGTTTCTTTATAAGGTGGGCCATGAGATTGATGGGATGCCATATGGTGATGATTTCCTACCCATCACATATGGGATGGTTTGGGCCAACTTGATTCACAAAGTTGGAGAGGAGATATTTGGAAGCCTAGTCTCTTTCTTGCCACTTGAGGGAAATTTTATTGCAGCCCAAGATCAGCAGACACTCTACACTTATCATAGGTGGAAAGGAGGACAACGTCGGGTAGGCTATTTTTTCTACCATGATCAGATTTTCAGCCCACCTACATTGCAGGGGCCAAAGGTGGAGAAGAATTTTCAGGAGTTGCCATGTTGGGAGGTGACTCATTTTTTATGGATGATGGATTGGGGATGGAGGATCCACATGGGAATGGTGATTCCCAATACATTTCACATCCCATGCCTCAAAGGGACCTTTAGGCAACACCTTATTGCCTCCTTGAGTACTCTACTTGTTCATGATGATAGCTATTCAGCTAGCTTGCATGCTTGGGAGGGGAAATATGGAGATTTATTGATAAGAAAATATCTCTTTCCTTGGAGGATTTTATCATATGTGGATGATACAGAAAGAGGAGGGGAGACTTCTCGGTTCTATCCTTGCAGTTGCTTGAGGACAAGCAACATTTGGGAGGGGAGGACTGTAATATTCCAAATTTAGCATGCAACTAATTGGAATATTGATTTTTGTTCTTATCACCTAGCAGTTTAATAAATGGGTAAGGAGGCCCATGCATAATAAAAATATGAATAAAATCCCTCATAATTTGAAAAGGGATCATCATAGGAGCTGTATTTCACACCCTCATGTGTGAAAAGGGACATTTGCTTGTGGACAAATTCAAGTTTGACCAAGTCAAAAACATAAATGTAGGAGTGGATCATCAATAAAAATAGCTCAATATGAATGAGGATCAATCTAGAAAACTATATGTGAGCTGGATTAAAGACCCTTAGGTGTGAAAGGGGCTAAAGCAAGTTGAAGAGGTCAACCTTGACCAAATCAAACAACGTTGTCATGGAGGAGTGGCCTTGATGAAGGTACAATGTAGTTTTGGAGGGAGATTGTTTGTGTAATGGTGGAAACCCTAATGAGTGGGACCCAAGGTGAGAAGGCTCATTTAGTTTATAAGGAAGAGGATGGTAGTCATTTGAGGTTATATTATGAATTATATTTTGATGTGTTTTCTTAGACTTTTCTCTCTTCAACTGTTTAGCTAAGGTTGTTGGTGCTGTTTAGCACTACGATATTCCTGTTTAGGAATTCCTTCTCTTCCATTTGAGTAGCTATTGGGAGATACCTGATCTATCATTCCACACATTTTGCATTGGTGCCAAGGTTCATTCTTCAGTTTCAGCGCAATTTCTGCAGGAGGTTGTGTTGAGTTGCAGGGTGTTGCAGTAGAGGGTTGACAAACCAACTTTCTGAATTGGTTTTGCATAGGAGGAAGGATTCTTTCTATTGGGAGATCAGTTTGGAGGGTTCTTGGGCTAATTTCAGATCTTTGGTAGTAGGAAAACATATTTCCATCACCTACAACGTTATTTCAGTCTGGAATTGCGTTATTTCTGGGGGGCAGTTTTAACAGTGGATCTTGTGGCTCTTTTTGGGAGTTTTCTTGTGATTGGAGGGTTGATCCTTCCATGAGGGAAGAAAATTTATCAGACTTGCATCAGATATATATTATTTCAGCCTTATATACTCCCATGCTTCAGTTTTCAGTGATTATTCAGTTTTAGTGCTGAAGATAACCATTTGTATTTGGGTGCATTCCTAGAAACCCTTCCCGGGTTCTCTAGATTTTGTATAGAGGAGACTAGATCTCAGTTTTTGGGCCATATTGATTAATATAACATAAAATATATTTGTCTCTACTATTTTTGTGTATAAACCCTCATTATACCGCACTGCCTCTTTATGCAATAATTTCATATTGTAGTAGTTTTGGGGTTTTGGCCTTTTCTAGCTATCCTAGGTGTGGGAGGTCTGTTTACCTCACCTAGTTTGATTTGTTTATGATCTATTCTTGGATTTAGGTTGTATATTGTCAGATATCAGGGATCCAAGAGTTTATTTTTCTATTTATAGAATATAATTCTTAAAATTTGTTTTTTAGGCATGCATTGCTGAGCAGTCCCATTTTGGGATATTACATTGAGGTAGTTGTTTTGCATGAAAAACCTGCAAACCATTCACAGCACCATATATTGAAGGTTCCAGAGTAGGTATCATTCTACCCTCAGCATGATATATTCCCATAAAATGTTTTATATCCTGACATCATTTCTCCATCAGAAATAAACCATAGGGCCCTCATACCCGACCACGTTTATCATCACCTCACCCTACATATGATAAACATCTGCATTGGTCGGTAGAGCCTCCCATCGATGGTGCTTGTCACCCAAATTAGACCATAAATCACAACAAGTGACGCCATGGCCATACCACTTCAGTCCAGGAAGCCTCTCGTGCCAATCCATTCATCATGCATAAGGTCAAGTTCACCATATAAGCTGACAGCCTCTTCCTGAACGACCAGTTTGTACAAGCAGATTGAAAGTGCACCTCCGCGCATCATATTTGGCCCAACATACCTCCATCATCATAATCCCATCTGCGACACTTCTTCATCCACTTCATCAACCCTGCACATGAGACCAACCAATGGGACCCACACCCCTAGCAAAACACCTCCCTCACACCTTCAGTGAGTGAACCCTTTCATGTTTTGGGGTACCCATCTCTGTGTTTTGTACAAACCAAACCTCATTATTTTATTCTTTTGGTAAGTGTGACAACAAAAGATGCACTTCGCCACTTCGCCCTCATATTTCATCTTTTACCCCATGGCAGCAGTCCCTCATTCCCCTTGTTCAGATTATTTCACCCACACACATGCACCATCACGACATTCATAGCCGGTTCACACCCGCCCTGGAAGTCCTACCGAATCTAGGGATTTTCCCTTCAGAAATAACTATGACTGCTGCTAAGCTGCTAAAGTATACTCCGACCTCGGGCCACTGAATCCTCATCATCCATTTTCAGTCACCTCTCACCAACATGCCTATGTTAAACCCATCACATCTAGGTCCATGACCTCTCAATTCAGCGACCCATGGTTCGGTCAAGGCTTCCTTTTTTTTGACCTCAACACGTGTTTTCCAAAAAGGAAGCGGTACCTTGGATCACCCCTCACCATGCAAAGGGGTATCCTTGGGTGGCACTATGGGAGACATCATTGTCCATAGATGTCATCGATCCTCTTAAAATTTGACTATGACAAAAGCTTTCATGTCAATATGGTATCATACCTTACAACCATTGCACTTTGATCAGATCCGTCGAAGACCCGTGCCTCCATAAACGTCTTTGTCAACAATGCTTACACGGGAAGGTCCCAACCAGTACATATACGTACATTGCGCAGTTATATGCCATACCAAGGTTATGCATATGGGTACCATGTTCCACCTATTTTCAAAGAAATAATTCCCCCGAGGGCGTCAACAGTCGTCGTCAACAACCGTTAGCATCACTACCACAACAGTGACACAGACAACACATGTATCTGTCAATTTTGTTTAACTAGCCATAGCATTACGAGCATGGGACATGCCCGCCTCGTTGAATTTTTGTATATATGTTGTATATTTTGTTTGCTTTCAAGGGTCCCTTAGGCCATGGTCATCTCGGAAATGGTGCAAGGTGTTGTCAATTCTAATATTCACGCAAGCATCTCTCTCTCTGTGCACGATACAAAAAAGAAACTATAATGCATTTCGGATATACAGTCCTTCCTAGACCTCACACATTAGGGGGAAACTGTTAACATTGGAAAATCGTACAGTAGAAGATGACATTAATTAATGTCAAGCCTAAGGATTTACAGGGTAGGAACACATTATGGAATCAAGAAGTATTTAAAATATCTAAGGTTTTAAGAAAATTATATTTGAACTAGTCTTAAATGCTAAATTGCGCGCTTAATCCTTCGAGAAGAACGCCTTCTGTGTGCCTTTTTGCCCGATAAGCGTGCATTCCTGGAAATGGAAAAATGTTACTTTTCGGGACCACACAAAAAAAAGGACAGTTACTCCTTATAAGAAGCCGCCTAAGGATAACCACCAGCGCCTCCTTAGATACTATGTGAGCACACAAAGGAATATTTGGAGAACACAATGGAATCATACCTCTCCCTTGGGTCACCATCCATCATGTACTAAGGGAGGGAAGGAGGATTTGAAATCCCCTATATAAAGCCACCAAGAGATGAAGAAAGGGTGATCACATTGTTATGCTGGCCAGAATTTCCCAAGCAAGACCAGCAGTGTGTGACCCGGAGCTCGAGATAGAGGGGAGTTGATTGTTGGCCACCCAACAATCCTAGTCCATCACAATGGAGAGAGAGGGAGGCTGCATCAGAGGCAGAGCTTGGAAAAAAGCATGCTTGCATCGGGACCTAGAACCATTATCTAGGGGCCCTTTGGCAAGTAGGTAAAATTTATTCTCCATATCAAACGTTTAATAAGAAGAGGCCTTGAGCCATCGTTTGCATTATTCTCGTTTTGACTCTCTTCAATAGATTCTGTATATTTTTTTTTTAGTTTTAGTTTACTTTGAGCATACATTCGCATATTTTTTTTCTTCTAGATTATATGCTTTTATGCTCTATCACTTTCTGCCTGTTACCAATAGTTTATAGGGGTATACCACACTCCTTAAACTGGTGCGATTTCGTGCACTCGTGCATCAAATCCACCACTACAATAATCTTCTATTGAGACAAGCATGGGTTTATGCATGGTTGTCATCATTTCGACTTACTTCTGAATTATTTCCTTTTCTCATAAAGTCAGGATTATAGCCATATGCTTCTGTCACCTAGTTTACTCGATAAAATTGAGTTGGAGGAGTTAGAGTTCATGTTGGGTGTGTGTTATATTATTTCCACAACTAGCTCCACGTACGAAGCGGGGGGTAAGAGGGGGGGAGTGTATCCCCCCCTTCACTTGCATCATGCGCAATAGGGGGTCACAAGAGGGGTGGACCTACCTATGTTTTTGTGCACATGTTTTGGGCATGATATTTTTCTGTCCATTTTATTTTGTAGATCCGGTCCAGGGAACTATGGTTATGTTCTAATCCAGGGTTAATCGATTTGGGTTTATGAAAGCTTCGACATGTATATATGTGTATTGTAACATTGAAAAGAATATAATGAAAAATCAAGCTGGTAGTCTCAGTTTTTGGATCCATGGGAAAATATCTATGGATATTTGTTTTATGTTTTATGCTCTCACTATTGTTTATCTTCTATTTTAAAAGTTTGTTAGCAGATAATTTTTGTATAGGGTTGAAACCTACATTTGATGTTAGAGTTGTTTCACTTCAAGGGGCACCTTTGCTACTCAGGGTTTTTTTGCTTGGGCCTGGGGTAGACCCTATTTATAGGGAGATCTGCGGGGTCGATTCTTGTGGTGAAAGAAGATGGCGAGCAGTGGAGAGATAGAGATCAATAAATTTGATGGTCAAATTTTTGAGTCGTGGAAGATAAATATGGAGGATTTTCTGGTGGATAAAGATCATTGGAATGCGGTAGATCCAAGTACTAAACCAATGACAATGTTAGATGAATATTGAGTGAAGTTGGATTAGAAATCAAATAGCACAATACGATTGTGTATCTCAGATTCGATACTGTTTAATGTATCTAGGGAAGCTACGACGAAGGCTTTGTGGGACAAGTTAGGGACTTTGCACCAATATAAGTCTCAGGTGAATAAATTTTTCCTACAGAAAAAGTTGTATAGTGTAGAAATTTTAATAATTTGTTGAATTATTCACCGAGATTATCCTGATTACACACTATTTGAGCTTCATGCATAATACATAATCTCTTCTACAATTGATCATCAATATGCGGAAATAGAAACAGTCGCATGCGCTCATAAAACAATAATCAAGCACACATATCAACACAGTATGTAATGGGGAAAGAAATAGCTGAAAACCCCCAAATATCTGTATAATATAATGATAGAGAACATGTAACAATACATAGCACAAAGCTCTCACAGCTCTCAGCACTATCTCACATGCTACACACAAACTAGCTCAGATCTGAACAAGTCACCGGTTCAAATCTCCTCCACTATTTGCCTGCCTCTACTGCGCAATCCAAGATGAGAATGAATTAGATCCAAGTTCAAATCCCCTTGGATTTAACTGTGCAATCCTCATTGGAAATCTCAATCAATGTGTGTGCAAATCTCATGCACAACTATAGTCACAACTGATAGCAGACTCACCCTTTCACCCACCTCTAACACTGGTCTCCATTGAAGCACATCCAGCCATTGCGGTTAAGCGATGTGTTCTTTAGGCTGTTTATGAGTTAATAATTAGTGAATTAATTAATAATTAATTCACACCATATCTGTAGTGTATTTTTCGGTTAGGAAGCTAAATACAACTAATTCCAACAAATTCATGAACACAACTCCTACTAACATCTCATCAACTCCACCCAAACTTCACAAAGTTCATGAAGTCAACCATGCAATAGCTCAACCAAACCCTGGAAAAGTACATATTTCCTAAAATGGTACATGTGCCACATCCAGTAACAAATTTGAAGTGCTCAGAGGATAAGATAATGTTTATAGTCCAAATATTATTAAGAGCTAATAATATTCGACATTTCTATTTTTAGACTGGCAGTCTAAAAATAGACTCCGCCCAATATGTCTAAAAATAGAAGTCCATCTATTTTCTCTGACTTGACCAACCATCCACAAATAGCATCCCGCAACTCATAAACCATGATCCATATTTCTAAAAATAGACTTTGCGACAAAAATCACCTGTGTGGCCCCCACCTAGTTTAGGTGATCACTTTCCAACTAGGATCAGGAAAGATGTTTCAGGATGCCTCCTTCACTGTTTCGTGTTGCAATATTCAACATATAATTTGAGGATGAAGGATGGATAATCAGTGACATAACATATAAATGCCTTCAATACTGTGGTAAGTCAGATGTTATCTATTGATATTAAAATCTCAAATGAAGATAAGTGCATCAGTTTGTTGTGTTCTCTACCAAATTCATGGGATAGTATGGTTGTTGCAATATGTAGCAATAAAACTACCTTGAATTTGATGAAATTGTCTCAGCCTTGCTGTCAGAGGAAATGAGACGGAAAAATATGGAGGGCCATAATGGAGATACCTTGTCTATACGAGAATGGTCCCAGAACATAAACACAAATAATTTCTTGAATGGGAGATTTAAATCTCCGGTAAAGCCTGTAAAGGTGTGTTGGAAATACGGAAATGATGGGCACTTCAAAAAGGACTGTAGATCTAACGCTCCTAAGAAAGAAAATGGATCTAATGATGCTCCTTCTACAAAGCCAAAAACCACCTCAGATGAAGGTGGGGATGTGTACTTGGCTTCTTCTTCAAATACACATGTAGATCATGAGGCATGGTTGATTGACTTAGGTGCATCCTTTCACTTTACTCCCCATAGGGAGTGGTCCTGTGAGTATGAGAAGTATGATGGTGGTGATGTATTCTTAGGGGATTATAGGAAATACAGAATCGTCGGATGCGGAAATTTCAAGTTGAATTTGCAAGGTGGGAGGATTAGAACACTTCCTGTGTTCTAAATATTCCTACATTGGCCAGAAATCTGATTTCTATAGGCAATATGGATGATGTAGGTGTAAAAACAATGTTCGAGAAAGATACCTGCAAGATGGTTTGGGGAGAACTGGTATTGATGGGGGAGTTTGGATTGGAACTCTATACAAGCTTATGGGTATCATTGTTATTGATGGGTGCAAGAGTTCAATGTTTCCTAAAAGTGGAGCAGAAAAACTAGTGGTATTTGGAGAAAAGACCATGCTATGGCGTCAAAGGCTTGGAAATATTTGAGAGAAGTGCCTTTGAATACTGCATATTAATGGTACGGTAGAAGGCATGTCTAATTTTTCTATGGATTTCAATTTATGTGAACATTGTGTATATGGGGAGCATAATTGAGTGAGTATCTATTCTGGTGCTAAGAGGGCGAACAAGATATTAGAGCTTGTGCACAATTATGTGTTTGGACCTGTGTCAGTTCCATCACTGGGTAATTTTGTGTACTATGTGTCATTTATAGATGAATTCTCAAGGAATACATGGACATATTTCCCGAGGAAGAAATATGAAGTCTTTGACAAATTTAAATAATTTAAGGCTCTGGTATAAAAACAGACATAGACGAAGATGAAGTTGCCGAGGACAGATAATGGTGGAGAGTTCTGCAAGAAGGAATTTGAAGATATTTGTAAGAAGTGTGGTATAACATGGTAGAAGACTACTCCATACACACATCATAAAAATAGAGTTGTAGAAATAATGACATGATGTTGATGGAAAATGCAAGAAGCACGCTCAGTGGTACCGAGTTAGGACAATAATTTTGGGTAGAGGCAGTGGAGACTGCATGCTACCTGGTTAATATATCACTTTCAGCAGCGTTGGAGAATAAGACTCCACATGAGGTATGGACTTCTAAGAAACCCTCTCTTTCACATATGAGGGTATTTGGTTGTGATGCATATGTACATGTTAGAAAGGAGAAATGAACCAAGTTGGATAGTAAATATGAAAGGTCATCTTTATTAGGGATAAGGATGGTTTAAAATGTTATAAGATTTTGAACCCAAAAACAAGGAAGGTTATGTAAAACTGAGATGTGGTGTTTAAAGATGTGAAAGATGTCATTAAACATGAAGTCCTACCAAAGGAACCTGGTAAGTTAGAGTTTGAACTAACGGAAGAAGAATCAAAATCTACAACATAACAAGATTAAGAAGAGAAAGAGCCACAAAATCAAGTTGTGAGAAGATCAATTCGAGAAAGAAGGAATCCAGAGAGGTATAGTCCATCTTCTTTCTGTTCAAATTTTGCTTTATCTATCACTAATGATGATCCTAGAACTGTCAGGGAGGCATTGGATTCAGAGGATGGAAAACTATGGAAGGAGGCCATGGTTGATGAAATGGAATCCTTGCACAAAAATGAGGCATGGGATCTGGTGGAGTTGCCCACTGAAAGGAATCCAATTGGAAGAAAATGGGATTTTAAGAAGAATATGAATGCAGAAGGCAAGGTGGAGAAATAGAAAGCTCGGTTGGTAGAAAAATGTATTCCCAGGTGTCAGGAATTTATTTTGGTCATATTTTTTCTCCTCTTGCCAAAGTAACTTCTATTAGATTACTTTTACCTATTTTTGCTACATTTTATTTTTAGGTAGAACAAATGGATGTGAAGACAACAATTCTTCATGGGGATCTGGAAGAGGATATCTACATGAAGCAACTTGAAGGATTTTCAGTGAAGGGTAAGAAAGCACTAGTATGCAGGTTAAAAATTCTTTGTAAGTGTTAAAACAGTCACCATAGATGTGGTATCAGAAATTTGATACATATATATGGGGACTTGGCTTCACTAGAAGAAAAGAGGATAACTTTGTGTGCTTTAAATTAATTGGTGACTATGTTGTTTTTTGGTCATGTATGTGGATAGTATGTTGCTGGTTGGAAATGAAAAAGAAATTATCTAGGATTTGAAGATCCAATTTTTCTCCAAATTCTACATGAAGGATCTTGGTGTTGCAAACTATATTTTGGGCATGGAAATTAAACGAGATCGAGCAAAGAGGAAGATCTGGATAAACCAAAGTAAGTGTGTCTATACAATATTGCAGAGGTTCAATATGCATGATAGTAAACTGGTGAAGGTTCCTATTCCTATAGGTGTAAATTTATCTGTTGAACAGTGTCCCAAGACACAAGAAGAAGAAGGTGACATATCCCGTGTTCCATATGCAGGTGTAGCAGGTAGCTTGATGTATATAATGGTATGTACTAGACCACACATTGCACATGCAGTAGGAATATTGAGCATTTTTATGTCAAACCCACGGAAGGAGCATTGGGTAATAGTGAAGCAGGTTTTTAGGTATTTGCGTGGCACTTATGATTATGGTTTGTGCTACCAGGGAAGAGCAGGATTGGACAAACTTTTATATATCCATGGCTTTGTTGATGTAGATTGGGCTGGTGATCTAGATCAGAGAATATATACAAGTGGGTAAGTGTTTAAGCTATTTGGAGGAGCAGTCAGTTGGATGAGAAAAAGATACTTTGTAGTGACTCTTTCAACTACAAAGGTTGAATACATGACAACCACTCATGTAAGAAAGGAAGCAGTGTGGTTGCAGATATTTTTTTAAATATGGGGTTGGTGTAGTGAGCTATAAGGATATATTGTGATAGCCAAAGTGAAATTTTCCTGGTTAATAAACTTGCTTATCATTCAAAGACAAAGCACATTGATGTTTAGTATCACTTTGTGAGAGATATGGTTGAGGATAAAAAGGTGTTGCTCGTAAAGGTGGACACTTTGAAGAATGTTGCATATGCATTGATGAAGTCTATGAGCACTAAGAAGTTATCTTGGTGTATAAAAACAATGGGCGTTGTAGGGCTGTACCAATGACTAACCTCTCTTGTGGCACCCTGTGGAATGAAAACAACAGGTGGGAGAATGTTGGGTGTGTGTTAAATTATTTCCACATGCGATGCGGGGGAGAAAGCCCCCCCCTTTTCTTGCTTTGAGCGCAACAGGGGGGGCATAGTACCCTTGTCGGGGGGTTTGGTAGCCCCCTTGCATGGGGTACGTGACAAAGCCTTGGGAAATTTGTTTTTGGACCCTATATTAGGTGGGCAGACCTACCTATTGTTTTGTGCATGGGTTTAGCACATGGTTTTTGGCATGATGGTTTTCTATCCATGGTATTTTGTAGATTCGGTCAAGGGAACTACGATTGTGTTCTAATCCAAGGTTAATGGATTGGGGTTTATGAATTCTTTGGCATGTATATGTATGTATTGTAACATTGAAAGGAATATAATGAAAAATCAAACTAGTAGTCCCAGATTTTGGATCCAAGGGAAAATCTTTGTGTATATCTATTTTATGTTTTATGCTCTCACTATTTTTTATTTTCTATTTTAAGAGTTTTTTTGTAGATAATTTATGTACAGGGTTAAGACCTACAATTCAGTTAAGCACATGTGATTTATAATTTGTAGAAATCAAGTTCAATTATCTAAGGTTGTTTTCAGTTAAACTAGTTCCAAATATTGGAGGAACTAGTGGAGGGTCATGTTGTGCAGTGGGACTTTAGTCAAGCTCAATGATCATCCAGTTAACTAATTAATCAACCCAAAATAACTAGTGCATGTAGAGAATTCAAGTTAAAAAGGCTTGGTGAAGATTCTAAGGCATTGTAACATGAGTTGTAGACTAGTCTTGAATGTCTAGGTGTTCCACGCAGTTAGATGATCAGCCTAAGGAGTTGCGCAAATCCATTTTGAAGAAATTACTAAATAATAAGGAACTGATTTCTCAAGGAAAAATGCAAGGAAAGAGGAGCTTAAGCAGAGGCAGAAATTGACTAAGTATGGGTCAGAGATTCTCAGTGAGCAAAGAGATAGGTGATGCACTTGCGAGTTGTGCTCAGTTGAGTAAAGTAATTGTGATTATTAGTCATCAATAATTTTTACTATTTGTAGATGAATAAATATTAGTTCTAGATTTCTAAATACAAGATTCCTGAATATTGTGAGTTTTAGAAATCTCACTGCCTTCATTATCCTTATACCAAATTTTTTACTATTTTACTATTTTTCCATTCCATGGTTAACCTACCACTCCTAAGAGACTCCTTATGGGCTTGTGCCACTCATTTCTATCATATTTTACCATCTATAACCTCATTACTATGTTTTTCCCTTGCCCATCACTCCACTTTCCATCTAGGGTTACCAAAGCCTATTCCTTCCCATGTTCACTAGGTTCCTTAAGCATTGATGGTATCAAAACTATCTCTGTAGGCTCTTTAGATAAATAAAGTACATTAGATTTTGGATCTTCAATACATCACTTTTTCAATACTCTTTTTTTACACTTGAAGACTCCAAGCCAAGTTTCAGTCAAAGACCATGTCAAAGAGTCCTCCCACTAGGTCAATTAGGGTGTCACATGTCTTAAGGTCATCATTGGTGTTTCAAACACTCTTCTCCTTTGATAAGAAGCTGGCACAGATGTAATAGAAGGTCAACACATAGTTACTCAAGAAAAACCTAAAGAGTTCCAAAGAAAGACTATCCATTCAGTTTTAGAGTTTGCACATGAGGAAAATGATAAGAGGTCCATCAGCTGAAGGAGTTGATGAGGTGGAGGGTTTGGTCCTAAATGAAGAAAACTTACAAAAAAAGAAATAGAACCACTTGGTATTGAGGAAACTATGGTTTTTGGGTTTGATGGCCCAAGTAGAGTGCCAAATAGTGATCACTTGCAGAAAATGACATGGAGGAAGCATACAAGGCCGGTTTCGCTTCAAATTGCATTTATGACCAAACAGAGATGAATTTAATAAACATGAGAGAGGTTTTTGTCCATCATAGGTCCAAGAAGAAAAATTTCCTTCATATTTTACACAGGTTTCATGGTTTTAGAGCAATTTCAAAAATACAGGTGTCACAGGAGAATTGCTGCACTTTTGGAGCGACCTTGGGAAAATAAAATTTTATCATAGCTGGAGTGTCCAAATGACTTGCTTAATGGGTCAAATGATAACTAGACTTAAAGAGATTTCCAATGCATTATTAGGATCTCAATTTGGAGTTGAGGAAGGCCTCCAAACGTTGCCTGCACCAGCACTCTGCATTTCTGCACCATCATTCAACACTTTTTGACTAGTCTTGGGAGAATCAACTTTTGACAAGTCAAATCAACTCTAATTAGAAAAAAAAAGGTATATTTGGAAAATTAGATAGGATAAGATTTACAAAAAGCTATCATGGGCCCAATTTGGAGACCAGGAAGACCTCCAAATTCCTTTTGCAAAAAGGAGATGCGTGCCTGGGATTGAGCGCTGCACCCTTGGCACACAACACTACCTTTGCCTGATGCGACACCTCGTTCAGGCATTGCACCCAGGGCCGACCCGACTCACCCATGGGCAGGCACTGTGTGTTTGGCTAGGCGGGACTTCTAAGCCTTGCATCCACTTAAACTCCCTCAAACTATTTTCAAGATGCCTCCAAAGGTCCTTCAAGCATGTTAAAGGCATATACCATCAAAATGCACTCATTTGCAAGTTCTTTATGATGATTTGATTGTAAGGAATAGGGAAAAATAAAAATAAGCCTTAAGTGTTTAAACTTGAAATCAATATTTTTCATTTCATTATATTCCTATAAATAGTATCTGTCATAGAAAAAGGTGGATTAGGGTGTTATGAAGATTGTCTTCCATTTAAGTTTCCTTCTAAAAACCTTTTCCTTCATAATACTCTGTCCTCTCACATTGGAAAGGCTTCCATTCCATTATCCCTCATATTGTTTCCATTTTTTGTCTTAAGATATCTCAAGGCATGTTTTAAAATGTAAGAAAAAATGCCAGTAAAGAAGAATTCAGACAAAGAGGGAAGTAACAATGAACAAGCAGATATCAATGAGAAACAAAATGAAGAAGAAAATAGTGAGGAGTCAAACAATGAAGAATCAGTTAGTGATGAAGATGAGGGCAGTATAAAGTGAAATGATGATGATGGAGATGATAATGGAAGTGAAACAAATATCCAATATGACAATGAGGTAGATTATGATGAAATACAAAGAAGTGTAGATGAGGAAGATGAGGTTGATATCAATAAGGAAAACAACAATGCAGAAAACAAAAAGGAAATGAACCAAAGGGGTAATAGAACAAATAAAAAGTTGAAAACATATTTGATACACCCCTACAGTCATCCCAAAAACCATGAGGGAGATACTTGCAAATTTTGGCAAGTTTTTGATATTTTTGGTTTTTTCACTGATTTTAAGGGCCAAGGGCGCAATGCCCTTGGCGCTGCGCTTTTTATCATGCCATAAATTGAAGGAAAACTTGAATTTTTGGGTTCCTTAGGCCAAGTACATCATACTCACAAAATTTAAGGTCATTTTGAGTTGATTTGGTCTTCTAAAAGGGTCAAAAACACCCAAAATTTCACCTTTCTGCCATGTTTTCAGGGCTGGCGCTCCGCCTTTAGCAGCCTTGGGAGTTTTGATTTTTGAATAGGAAAATGAGGCCCAATCAGAAAACCAATGGTATTTTTGGAAATTATACTTAACAATATTTCCAACGAGCCATCAGGGAGCCCATTCTGACATCGGGAAGGCCATCAAAATTCAGCTACAAGGTGACCCATTTTTCTAGTGCAGGCGCTGCACCCTTGGACCTCACTGCTGGCACTACGCCCTGAGAAGTCTTGGGAGAATGAGTTTTTGAGTATTTAAATGGAGTCCATTCTGAAAAATAAAGGTATTTCTGGAAACTATATTGGACAATCTTTCCAATGAGCTATCATAGCTACAGAACATGAACTTTTTCCCATTGGAGGCACTGTGCTCTTTTTTTAGGGAACTCTTTTGAGGAATGGATTAAATTTTTGGAATCCTTAGGCCAAGGAAATCATCCAAAAAAACATTAAGATCATTTGGAGAAAAAATGGTACTCCAAAAGTGCCAAAAACATGCAAAAATCCACCTTTCTGCCCAATTTTCAGGGTTGGCACTCTGCCCTGAGTAACCTTGGGAGATTTGGTTTTTGGACAGGAAAATGAAGTACAAATGAAAAAATAAGGACATTTTTAGAAATTATACTTGATGATATTTCCAACATGCTATCATGAAGCTCATTCTGACACCGGGAAGACCTTCAAACTTCAGCTACAAGGTGACCTATTTTTCTCGTTCAGGCGCTGCGCCCTTGGACCTCACTGATGCTTCTTTGCAGAAAAGTAAAAAAAACACACTAAGATATTTTTGGAAGTTATTGAGGGCTTCAAAGTCATATTTTTTTTCCAAAAGATGTTGAGAAGATATTTTTACATTTAATGACTTAGGATATTTGTGCCTTGGGCCTTGCATGGTATTAATGGAAAAAAATGATATTTGTGAGCAATTAATGGCCTCCAAAACGCTAGTTAGGGTTTTGAATCTCCTTTGCATGATAAATACTGCTTGAGGGCCTCATTGTTCATGTTGGTTGATGTTGGTTTTCACTTTTTGAACTGAGCATATGCTCTAAGTTGTAAAGAGTTTTTGGCTTTGGAGCCTTATAATCCTTTTGGACTGAATAACAATGGAGCCAAGCACTTTGCAGGATTCATGAACTTGGCCAATGGTGATGTTTTTCCTATTTTGTTATCATTTTCTATGTTTTACATATTGTTTCATCCTTCTCTTGCATTAGAACAAAAGTTTTAGCTTAAGGTATGCTGTCAAAGTTCATTAAGTCTGTTTGCTTCTCTTGCTTTCATGTTTTCCTTTGCTAGGTCAGTTTAGAGAATTCTTAATTTCTCTCTAGACCCACTTATGCTTGTTTATCTTAAATATGATTCAATGAATCACATGTCAAATTATTTTTATGGTTAGCCCTGCTATTTTTCACTACTTAAACATTTTTTTTAAGGTCTTTCACTTTGAAGTATTACTGATTAGGTTTAGCTAAAGAGGTCTATGATTCGCCATGCCCTTTTGCTCATCTTAAATAGTTTCTTTGGAGGTCTTTATAGCTTGATTAATGATGTTAGGAGTTCCATATTATTTGATCTATGCTGTGTGTTTATCTTAGATATTTTCTTTTCCTAAAGGTGAAATCACTAGAGACTATACAATTTTATTGCTCTCTAGGGTTTACCGGATTGTTACCTTGATGTTTGCTTGCTAGAGTTTAGTCAAAGAAGTATGGTATTCCCTGTCTTTGGTATTGTCTTCATGCATAGTATTCTAAACGCCCTTCTTGTTGTAGTATTTTACAAAGGATTCTTAACTGCCCTTTGCACCTACTCTGTTCACAATTTTATGTTCATTCCACTCACCTAAGCCTTGAAGATCCCTTTAGCCCTGTTAACTTGCCCTCTGAAGCATCCTTGAATTATTTTTGTAACTTTATAGACCTATTGTATACTCCATATCCCAATGGTCTAAACCTCTCCCACTCTATTTTTTTTCCATGACAACCTACCAAACCAATGAAAACAAACAAACAAACCCTAAACCTAATAACTAGCCTAAAATCAAAACCCTAAAATCTATCAAGTTACATATTTTGCAGAAGTATAGAGAGAGCCCTCTCTGAGTCGAGGAAGGCTAGGGCCTAAGACTCTAAAGGCTGGTTTGATGTTACCCTTGTACATTTTCCCTTGCTAATCTGAAAAATTATGGGGACCTAACATAATGGCGATCACAGTGGGACTTCTGAGTAAATAATATCTAAGTATTCCTTAGGACCTCAAAAAACCCACAAAAATTCTTAGATTTTCCTTCAGTTGTTGATGGTGGACAACAAGTACATCCTTAAATAGTAAAAATCATCCACCTGGCGACTCCACTAGTATTCAGTAGCCTTGTTGACCCCAATAGTTCTCATAGACTCCCCTAGGAATGCATTAATCATGCTGATGGTGGACAACAAAGTTGAAACCTTCCACCTGGAAACTCCACAACTCTCAATAGACCTAAAGAATCCACTGGTAGAATAATCTAGGCTGGTTGAAAAGATGTCGTAGCCCTTTCTGATTTACAAACATGGATCCAAGGATACAAAGGAGATATGCTCCAATGAACAGAGATCACATCCCCAGATTCCCACACAAAATGCCTCAGATAGACTAGGTTTCAAACCCGCCTATGTTTCAAGATGAAAAATTGATGACCCCTTGTTACATCTCATCAAATTTCATATACATGTATGGTTCATATACATGTATGGAGGTTAAAAGTTGAATGGAATGAAGACTGCCTCATGAAAATGTTCATGGGGACATTAGAAGGTAAAGCAAGAGAATGGTACGAAGGCCTAGACCTTGGTAGCTTGTTTTCTTTGAAGGATTTCCACAAGGTATTTTAGGAACATTATAAATAAAATTGTTCATCTTTATCATGAGCTGAAAATTGCTGTGATCAATCTGAAGACCTCATACAATACCTTGTAAACATTGATGAAGACTTGGGAAATTGGCATAATGAAAGCCTATTAGAAGCAGCTCATGAATTTTATTCTCAAAACATCTATCATGACAACCAAGAAGAGTTGGTTGAGGATGAAATCAGTCAAGAAATAGAAGAAGACCCACAAGATCTCTTTGAAGGTACAAGTGATGATTCACCATCTCTTCTGTGTGAGGCTCAAGAAGAAATTTAACCTCAAAACCAGCCTTTACAAGAGAAAGAGAATTGCTATAGTGTCATCCTAAGAAAGAGAAAAATGTTTCCTCTTTTGACTGAAGAAGAAATAAATCAGATTCTAAGCATGCAGCTAGCTTCTAAACCTTCATATGAGCAGAACATTTCTATTTTTCCTCATGCTAATCCTAGTCACTATAGATCAGAAAATGGACTTGTAGATCAATTTGAAGAAAAACAATCTGATAATCCAATATGTTTGACTGGTGAAATTACTTATTTTGATGATTTTCCAAAGTTTGATCAGTATGATGATGGTCATGTTCTCCAAACAGAAGCTAATCTTGTAGAAAAATCAGCAGCTGGTTTTTGGGAGGAAGCTCAGTTTCATCAAAATAGTAATTAGCCAATACATGCCAGCTATGACATTGATGAAGAACGTATATAAAACTTGGAAGTAATTGAATAATTTATGAATATTTTTTCTACTTCATTCCAGTCAGTCAAAAATAACTTTCATGTGATTGGAAATCAACATTTTTTTCAGTTTTGATGATAAGTTTGGGGAAGGTAATGAAATTCTTGAGCAAGTTGATAATGAGAAGCTTATTCCTAAGGTGGTTGACGAAAACATTCGTGACATAGAACTATCCTCAACTCTAAATTTGCAGCCACCAAGTCCCATTGAATTTAAAATTGCAGATGAAGGCTTGGAAATGGATAAAAATAGGAGAGTTGCTGCACTTCCTTCTGAAGAAGATTTTCTGCCAAAGAGTGATCCTGCTCATCAACATGAGGACCTTCACATAGATTTCAGCCCCCTAAATCAGAGCATATCAGGTTTGTTAGAAGACAACATTGAAATATATGATGAGACTGATAGTGCAGATGATCATGAGGAAGAGGTGGAGTTTCTTTCCCAAAAGAGCCCCAAGCTTAGCCAAGTGGAGGAAAGAGTGGTCTTGGATACAGCTAGTTATTCAAAACCTTAGAGCAAGGTATTGTTTCAATATCCCTTTGCTGATTTCGTAGAGACATTTGAAGAGAGAGTGTCAAGAGCAGTTTGATGCAAGGTCTAAAGAAAATTTTAGGCACTACTGTTCAAAAACAAGTGAGGTGGGAGTGGCTTTTTGATTTTTTCATCACACTCAAAGAGCTGAACCAATATCACTCATGGAATCATCTACTTGATTGGTTATACTAGAAGAGAGAGTTCACCAAATGAATGAACACAATATGTAAAGTTAGATTAGGATAGATAGGTGCAAATAAGTTCAACCCTTTGAGCATATTTTAGTTTTAGATTATTTTGAAAAATGAAAACACAAAAATAGAGAAAGGAAGAAAAAGAGGGTAGATTTAAAGAAGAGGTACAACCCCACACCCAAAAAAGAGTACTGTTGAAAGTGTGCAAGCCTAAATGCCACTACTAGTTGAAAAGGAAGAATAGTGTTCAGTCATCTAGCCTAATAATGACTAAACATGTTTTAAATTTCTGGTAATAGGTTAGTGAAAGAAGATTTTTCCAAAACATGTAAACTTGGCTTATCAATAGATTAAATTAGGAAAAGATTGCTGGTTCCCAAAGCATAAATCCAAACCAAATAAAATGAGAGGGATACATAACAAATTCCGAATCGCAACCCTCATGTTTCCTAGTTTTTCATTGTACAAAAATAATGTCTGTGTGCATCTTGTCCAAATGCCACAACCTATGGCAAATCAGATTGTTTAATCTTGGTTTAGTCATGTTTTCAATTTCATGTCAGTAAGTTAGAGAATAAAGTTTGTCAAACAGCTTAATCTTGAAAATTGAGTAGACTAGGTAGAGAATAAGAGAGTTCATTAGCCTAATCTGAACTCTTGGAAGTGATAAGGGTACAAGTAGATAGTTTTTTATGCTTTCAAAAGAAAATAATGTTTAGGGTTTTCTAGTCCAAGTGCACCCAAGAGAAGAAAAAATGTTAGGCAAAAGTAGAATGGGTAGGTAGAATTGAGATTGAAGCAATCATGTTTTCAGATTTTTTGAGATCATACCTTCAAGAGAACATCAACAAATGAAGGAAAGAAATCTGCAAAGTGCAAGTAAGGCACTGGTCTTCAAAACTCCGAGATTTGAGCTCTGAGGTCCTACACACCTCTTGAAAAGGAGCTGCCCTCCCCAAGTGGAGCCACTGTTAGTCATCAATAATTTTTTATATCTGTAGATGACTAAATATCAGTTCTAGATTTCTAAAAACAAGATTTTTGAATATTGTGAGTTTTAGAAATCTCACTTCCTTCATTATCCTTATACCAAAATTTTCACTATTTTACTATTTTTCCATTCCATGGTTAACCTACCACTCCTAAGAGACTCCTTATCGTCTTGTGCCATTCATACCTATCATATTTTCCCATCTATAACCTCATTAATCTCTTTTTACCTTGCCCATCACTCCAATTTCCATCTAGGGTTACCAAAGCCTATTCCTTCCCATGTTCACTAGGTTCCTCAAGCATTGATGGTCTCAAAAATATCTTTGTAGGCTATTTAGATAAATCAAGTACATTGGATTTTGAATCTTCAATACATCACTTTTTCAATACTTTGTTTTTACACTTGAAGACTCCAAGCCAAGTTTCAGTCAAAGACCAGGTCAAAGAGTCCTCCCACTAGGTCAACTAGGGTTTCACATGTCTTAAGGTCATCATTGGTGTTTCAAACAATCTTCTAATTTGATAAGAAGCTGGCACAGATGTAATAGAAGGTCAACACATAGTTACTCAAGAAAAACCTAAAGAGTTCCAAAGAAAGAATATCCATTCAGTTTCAGAGTTTTCACATGAGGAAAATTTTAAGAGGTCCATCGGCTGAAGGAATTGATGAGGTAGAGGGTCTGGTCCTAAATGAAGACAACTTACAACAAAAGAAAGAGAACCACTTGTTCTTGAGGAAACTAGAGTTTTTGGGTTTCATGGCCCAAGTCGAGTGCCAAATAGTGATCACTTGCAGAAAATGACATGGAGGAAGCACACAATGCCAATTTTTCTTCAAATTGTGTTTCTGACCAAACAGAAATGAATTTAAGAAAAGTGAGAAATTTGTTGTCCATCATATGTCCAATAAGAAAAACCTCATTCAGATTTTACACAGGTGTCATGGTTTGAGAGTAATGTAAAAAATACAGGTGTCATGGGAGAATTGCTGCACTTCTGGAGTGACCTTGGAAAATACGGTTTTCTGATAGCTGGAGTGTCCAAATGACTTTATTAAGGGGTAAAATACTAACTAGACTAAAATATATTTCCAATGAGCTATCATGAGCACAATTTGGAGTTGAGGAAGGCATCCCAAAGTTTCCTGCACCAGCACTCTGCATTTCAGCACCATCATTCAACACTTTTTGACCAGTTTTGGGAGAATAAAGTTTTTATAGGTCAAATCAACTCCAATCAGCAAAAAAAGGTATATTTGGAAAGTAGACAAGATAATATTTCCAGCTAGCTATCATGGGCCCAATTTGGACATAGGGAAGACCTCTAAATGCCCTCTGTAAAAAGGCACTGCGTGCCTGGGATTGAGCGTTGTGCCCTTGGCACACAACACTGCCTTTGCCCGACCCAACACCTCGTTCAGGCGTTGCGCCCTGGGCTGACCTGAATCAACCATGGGAAGAAATTGTGCGTTTTTCTAGGAGGGCCTTCTAAGCCTTGCATCCACTCAAACTCCCTCAAACTGTTTTCAAGATGCCTCCAAAGGTCCTTCAAGCATGTTAAAGGCATATACCATCAAAATACACTCATTTGCATGTTATTTTTGACGATTTGATTGAAAGGAATAGGGAAACCTGAAAATAAGCCTTAAGTGTTTGAAATTGCAATCACTGTTTGTCATTTCCTCATATGCCTATAAAGAGTATCTGTCATAGACAAAGGTGGATTAGGGTGCTGTGAAGATTGTCTTCCATTTAAGTTTCTTTCTAAAAACCTTTTCCTTCATAATACTCTGTCCTCTCACATTGAAAAGGATGTCATTCCATTATCGCTTATCTTATTTCCATTTTCAGTCCTGAGGTCTCTCGAGCCAGGTTTTACAATGTAAAAAACAGTGCTAGTAAAGAAGAATTCAGACAAAGAGGGAAGTAACAATGAACAAGCAGATATCAATGAGAAAAAAAATGAAGAACAAAAATAGTGAGGAGTCAAACAATGAAGAAAAAATCAGTGATGAAGATGAGGGAATTATAAAGGGTAGTGATGATGATGGAGATTCTAATGGTATTGAAACAAATAGCCAAGATGACTATGAGGTAGATAATGATGAAACACAAAGCAGTGTAGATGAGGAAGATGAGGCTGATATCAATAAGGAAAACAGCAGTGAAGAAACAACAAGGAAATGAACCAAATGGTAAATAGAACAAAAGAAACCTTGAAAACCTAGCTGATACACCCCTACATGCATCCCAAACACCATGATGGAGATACTTGCAAATTTTGGCAAGTTTTTGATATTTTTGGTTTTTTGACTAGTTTTAAGGGTGTTGCGCTTTTTCTCGGGGAATCCATTGGAGGAAAACTTGGAATTTTTGGGTTCCTTAGGCCAAGGACATCACACTCACAAAATTTCAGGTTATTGGGAGTTTATTTGGTCTTCCAAAAGAGTAAAAAACACCCAAAATTTCACCTTTCTGCCATGTTTTTAGGGTTGGCACTGCGCCTTTAGCAGCCTTGGGAGTTTTGTTTTTTGAACTGGAAAATGAGGGCCGATTAGAAAACCAAGGGAATTTTTAGAAATTATACTCAACATGATTTCAAACAAGCCATCACGGAGCCCATTCTGACATCGGGAAGGCCATCAAAATTCAGCTGCAAGGTGACCCATTTTTCCAGTGCAGGCGCTGTGCTCTTGGACCTCACTGCTGGCACTACGCCCTAAGCAGTCTTGGGAGAATGAGTTTTTGAGTAGGTAAATGGATTCCATTATGAAAAATAAAGTAATTTTTGGAAACTATATTGGAAAATATTTCTAATGAGCTATCATGGAGCTCATTTGGGTACCCAGAAGGCCTCCAAATCTCAGCTACAAAACATGCAATTTTTCCCAGTGCAGGCGCTACATTATTTTTTTGTGGCACTCTTTTGAGGAATGGCTTACATTTTGGAATCCTTAGGACAAGGACATAATCCACAAAAAAAATTAGATCATTTGGATCAAAACTGGTACTCCAAAAGTGCCAAAAACATGCAAAAATCCACCATTCTGCCCAATATTTAGGGCTAGTGCTGTGCCCTGAGCAACCTTAGGAGATTTGAATTTTGGAAAGGAAAATGAAGTCAAAATACAAAAATAAGGACCTTTTTGGAAATTATACTTTATGAGATTTACAATGAGCTATCACGGAGCTCATTCCAACACCGGGAAGGCCTTCAGCTGCAAGGTGACCGATTTTTCTCGTGCAGGCACTGCGCCCTTGGAGCTCACTGATGCGTCCTTGTAGAAAAGTAAAAAAAACACACTAAGATATTTTTGGAAGATATTGAGGGCCTCAAAGTCAGATTTTTTTTCCAAAAGAGGTTGAGAGGATATTTTTGCATTTAATGACTTAGGATATTTGTGCCTTGGGCCTTGCATGGTCTTAATGGGCAGAAATGATATTTATGAGAAATTAATGGCCTCCAAAACCATAGTTAGGGTTTTGAATCTCCTTTTCATGATAAATACAGCTTGAGGGCCTCATTTTTCATGTTGGTTGTTGTTTGTTTTCACTTGTTGAACTGAGCATATGCTTTGAGTTGTAAAGAGTGTTAGTTCCCTGTAATTTGCAAGATTGGCAAAGTCAAACTTCAGAGAGAACACTATTTCAACCACTTTGGGATTCTAGGATCGAGCCCTCCTGAATCCGGAGAGGGATCTCTCCAATAAGTGCAAAGATGGATTTATCTTTAAAATCTTTTGGGTAATGATATTAGGCTAGTTATGAAGTCCGAGGGTTTTGTTTATTTTTGGATGGTTGAGCATGATTATTATTTGAGTGGAAAGTCCTAAATGGAAAGAGTTTCAAAGGTGTGAAGTTGCAAGCAATCAGAACAAGATTTTGGCTAAAAATATAGATATAACGCTGGTTTTTAGTCCATTGGGCTATGGAGTCATAAGAGGTTTTAATTGAGCAACAACATCAAGAGTGTTTCAAGGGGCAAGTCACCTATATCACAGGATCATTGAGATTAAAAAGATGGAATGGAAACAATAAAGTGTTGGAGGGGTGGAAACTGATAATAATTTCAACAAGGATTTATAGTTAGTCCAAACAAGAAAATCCTCTCAAGTAACTGTTTAAAACCAACCAAGGACAGGGCTAACCATAGACTTATTGGGTAAGTTTGTATTAAAGCAACTTAATTGACAAACAATCCAATAATCCGCATAATTACCTTCAGAAAGTATGAAAACACATAAGAGAAACAAAATGCAACTTAAGATCAGATAAGGTACTTTGAGACCTAGTCTGCTTTCAGCCAACACTAAGGGTAACTTTCAGAATCTACCTTTGGAGAAAGAAGCTAGAAAACAGGGCTCACCATCACTTTTCTAGTCCAAATTTAATAAGAAAACAATGAAAATAACATCTAAGAACAATGTTTAAGAAAATAGTAGGATTAGGGAACGCCAACATTCCTAACTGCTTAACTGTATTTAATCATTCTTAAATAGACAAATTATAGGAAAACATTGAGATAAAGCTTATCAGTCATAGAAGGGTACTGTAAACAGTAGGTCCTAACTCTATGCTTGCTGTTCTTTATCAGAGAATAAATGGACAATATGGCATACACAAAAGGAAGACAATTACAAAGAAAGGAGCACTTCACCCGTGACATAGACCAGGATCCCAAGAAACAGCTTGTTATTGATGTCAAACCAGTTACAATCTTCAGGTCCAATGTTTCAGTTCAGAAATCATCTTCACTTCTCAGCCTAGCTATTCTATCACAAACAGAGCTTCAAGAGCCTTTGAACACTATTTACACTTAGAAAATTCAAGCTCAAGTATATTTCAAAGTTCTGCAAAAAAGTACTTATAGAATAAATGAGGAGGCGGGAGGGGATAAAAGATCCCCCAGGTTCAATTAATATAGATAAATGCTTCTCGGCCTTCGATGGGCTCAATGGAGAAGTTTACAGATGTTCTGTCAGTATTAATTGTTTTACATTTAAGAATTAAGCTCGATGGGAGATTTTGTTGAATTTAAGGCTCTGTATTAGCTTTGTAATAACTCTGTTTGGTTTGGAATAACTATTTGGCTGCGTTGAGGAAAATATATTCTTTTCTGATCATAACTTTGGCCTTTGTTGAATGCTTCGAGGCTATAGGTGGCTTTGTGGTAGCTGGGAGGAATCAATTGGCCTCTGTTGTGGTGGTGGAAGCATTTTTGTCTGATGATCTATTTGATTTTCTTCAATCATTGTTAATCCACTTTAAATCTATGTTTTATTAGTGGATTAGGCTTTTGATTTCAATCTTAGCCGTAATCCATTAATCTGTGTAATCAGTGTTTAATTCTTCAATCTTTGCTGTGTTTGGGTCTTTGACACTGATACTCTTTTGTTTTGATTTAGGCATTATTGTGTCTTGTTGATGTGCAAGTGTTCACAGGGCTCATATTGCATCAATGCCCATGAAGCATTGATGAAACGTTAAATTCAACACTGCAGATGGCTTCTCTTTTATGAACAAAGGTGTGGGGATCATCATCCCCGGCCTTTGACTTTCCTTCAATATAATGGACAAACCATTAAAACCTGCATAAAACAATAAAATTTAATAAATCATGCATTTATGTGGTAAAACTTCTTAGGAGGCCGTGGTTAGGAGCATGGCTGTTGGATGAATGCATCCAACGGTAGAGATTTAATGCGGAGGTCAAATGGAGGCTGTTGGAAAAAGCAGTGGAGATTTGAAGTTAGGACCATTGATCTTGCAGAGATTAATGGTCAGGAGCGATGGTAATGATATAACGCGAATGGGTCACGTTATAATTACAATAAGAAGAAATGCGAAGAAATGCAAAGGAAATAGGTTGAAATACCTTTTGGCGGAAGAAAAGCATTGAAATGAAACTTGGGTTTTCGGGATGATTGTGGGCTGTCAGATCAGATGTGGCCCTGGGATCAATGACGGAGATCGCTCGTTGAAAACCTTTGGATTATGGTGGAGGGTGATAGTGTAATGAGAGATTAAACACGAGCCGTTGATCTACAAATATCAATGGCGAAGGGAGAACGCGATAGATCATAGTGAAAATGGGGAAGGGTGGTTTCGGGAGAGAAAACTGGTAGTATCGCGTGATGAAAAGGCGGGTAGGTGGTTTTCACTTTTGGAACGCAATATGTGCCAGGAGGTGACACGTGGCATTAGAATACTTCCCATTTCACGTAGCCTTCAGGAAATTAACATTCGCGCTTAAAGTTACGCGAAAACGCGTGTCGACCGTTGGATATGGGGTCTCAGATTTGACGATGGAGAACGAGCGCAATATCAGATAGATGCATGGGTGGAAGCAGGGGGAGCGATTTCAATATGGACCGTCGGATCAAGGATTGGACTGCTAAGATTAGATCTGGAGAGAGACAGGACCCATAGGGGTCGGGCCTGTCGGAGTGAATATGAGCCGTTAGATGGAACAGATCAATGACTGAGATGTGATCTATGGGTTAAATGAAATAAAAACAATGCGGAGAATGGATTAATAAGGATCATTGATCTGCAGAGATCAACGGCTAAGGATTGGCCAAAAACATTACACAGTGGGGTATAAATTATTTTAACCAAAGTCAGGAGACACAATCTGGATCGTCTGATCTGGACACGTGGATGACCCAGATGCAATCGGAGGCATGCAATCAGCGGGGGAAGAACTTCGAATGGCGCCGATGCGATTTAGCGCTGGTCGTCAATCTGAGGATCAGAATGACGATGGGGAGTGAATCGGAGGGGTTCAAAAGGCAGAGGAATGGTTTATGATCGGAGCAAAGGAGGGCCGTTGGATCTGGATCTGGCGGGGGATGATCGACGACTGAAAATCCATCGGGAGATTGCCAATCGGAAGAGGTAAACAAAATATGAAATGCGCCCTTTTGAATTTCGCCAATGCGATACTGTGTGGGCCGTTTGATCGGCTCAAGATCAATGGTAGATATGGTTTCGAAACATGCACCGACGGAAAACCCCTTAATACTTATAAAAACCCAAAAGTTTATAAAATGCAAAGGTTTTTATGGCTCAGGGCGGATTGTACATATGTGGGTTGGCTCCTGATTGCGGGCCTATGGATACATGGAAAAAAAAGGCCCAGGGTTTTAAAATGTATAAGAGCCAATCAGATCGGAGGAAAAGCATTGGTCTTCAATCTACCCATTACATAAATCTCTGATGCGATATTACAATGACCGTTTGATCGGAGAAGATCAATGGTTCTTTTCATTGATAACACGGAATGGCGAGTTTTAGACCAAACTTAGGAAAACGTGGGTTTTAATGTTTTACAAAGGAAATTTACATCGGGGATGGTTTTATACAATTTTTTAGCGCCGGATGCCGGCTCTGTGGTTATATGAAACAACAATAAGATCGTGGGTTTATAAACAAAGGGTTGATCACATCGGAGGTTTCAATAAAGCAAAAAGACTTGCGTTATTTATTTTGTTCCGATGCGACAAGCTCTTGGGACCGTAAGCGCTTGTTTCTAGCACTGGGGCATATGTGGGGAAGTGGTTAGGACTTATCCCAAAGGGGCTTAAATCTGCAGTTAGAAAACTTAATTATTATGAAATTTTTCACAGTTTTTGATGGATTTGGGGGTTTCGGCAAGGCTCAAAAATGAGTTTTAAACCTTGTAAAAGGGTTTTCATGAAGGGGAAGGGAAATAAATGGAAAAATAGAGGAATTTAATGGGGAAAAGAGAAATAAAATGAAGGTTAGTTTTGAGGTGGAAAGAATGGAAAAATGGTGTTTTGCAACAGTCTTTTCTCTATGAAAAACAGTAGAATTTCTGAGTTTTAAAGAGGAACAGTAGTGAAGATTTAAACAAAGGACATGATGTCTTCAAGAGTCTTCAAGAGATAACACTTTTAGCAATAAAAATTGTTTCTTGAAGGCTCCAAAAATTATTTAGCCACCTTTTGATATAACAAATTTTATAGGTGGCTAACAGTGGCTCCACTTGGGGATGGTGCCTTCTTGAAGGCATCAAGAAATTCAGACTTGCATTCTCTGGAGGCTGATCAGTGCATTATCCATTGGGTTGTCTTTTCTTCATTTGAATGATCTTATTTTTCTCTGAAAAATGTTAGCAACCATGAAAAATAATGGATTTTCAACAACACAAGCTTTCTACTTACCCAATCCTACTCATCTAACATTTTTTCTTCTTTAGAGTGCACTTGGATTGGCCAAATATTTTGCAACATTTTATTTTTTTGAAAGAAAAAAATATAATCTATTTCTACTTCTTATTTCTCCATGAACCCAGATTAAACAGTTGAGTTCATATGCTTCTCTACCTAATCTACTAATCTGTTAGGATTAAACAGTCTAATAGATTTTTATTCTCTAATTTCTAAAACATAAATTTAAAAGCATACAAGTTAGGATTGAACAGTCTAACCTGATGCTGATCCATGGCATAAAAAAAAGCTGCATATAGATTTTATTTTGCAAAAAATTAAATCAAAATGGAAGGCTTAAGATCTGAAAGTTTCAAAGCACTTCCTTCATCTTTTTCAGCTCTGTTTTTCTACTTCTATTTGAGCTGTTTTTCTTTTATCAACTGGTTCAGATTTTAAGCTGATTAGAACCAGTTTTATCTTTGTTTTGACTCAGAAATTAAAACAAATTGGATTCATTCTTCTTTTGGACACTTAGGTTCAGATTTTGAGCTTGTTTGAATCTTTAATTTCTAACCTAATCTACCTACTGATAAGCCAAGATTAAGTTGTTTGGAAAATCGAATTCTCTAACCTATCAGCAGTCAATTTTAAAAATAATTAGTCAATATTAGGCTGTATGAATAATTAGAAGTGTCTTTTTCAGGAGTGGCATTTAAGCTTTCACACTTTCAGATTTGTTTCTCTTTTTGTTGGTATGGGGCTGTACCTTTATTGTTTTTACAATCTTCCCTCTTTTCTTTCTTTCACTGTTTTTGTATTTTTTCTTTTCCTAACTTTGAATTTAATGATGGGTGAAATATTTATAGTGAGAAAAAGATAAAAAATCTTTCAGAACATGATGGATCAAGAGAAGTAATGTTTGAACATTCTTCCATTGACAGGACCCCCAAAAAGCTTAGTTCCATTCAACTCTTGTAAGAAAAAGGCATTATTACCAGTAGCTGAATGAATGAAGTAAGGGCCGAGCCATAAGTTGTCAAATTTCCCGTGCTTTCCCTTGTCTTCTCTCCTTGAGTCCCACTTTAAAAATTTGTCCCCAAAATTAAAATTTTTGGCCTTTGTTCTTCTGTCAAAAAGCTCTTTTATGTTGTCCTGCTTTAGTAATGCTTTGTTATAAACCTCCTCTCTGGTTTGTTGAAGGTGAATAGTCTGATTTATCCTTCTGATCATGTCATTGTCTTCAGACTAAACCTCCTGAATCAACTTCATAATTGGTACACCAAGGCTGGTAGGAAAGATTTCATCTGTACCATACACAAGCTGCTAGGGTGACATACCAATAGATTTATTCAATGTCAATCTGTTAGCCCAAAGTGCATGCCCAAGCTTTGTGTGCCAAGACTTCTTGTTGTCCTCAACCAACTTCTTGATTATGTTCACTAAAATCTTGTTTGAGGATTCTGAAAGTCCATTACCTTGAGGGTAATAGGCCGTGGAATGCCCCAATGTTATCTGATATTTGTGACAGAACTCAACCATCTTCTTTGATCCAAATGCTGCTGCATTATTAGTGATGATCTTGGTAGGATAGCCAAATCTAGAGAGAATATTAGTCTCCATGAATTTTATAATGACAGAATCATTGGCTTGCCTATAGGGGATGGCTTCTATCCATTTAGTGAAGTAGATTGTGGCAGTGAGAATCCATCTATGTTGGGCAGAGGATGGTGGATGGATTTCTCCTATGAAGTCAAGTTCGCACTATTGAAATGGAGTCTCAATAGTGATCGGATGCAGAGGTAGGGGTAGCAGCTTCCTTTTGCCTTCAAAAATTTGACATTTATGACATGCAATTATCATCTTGCGTACATCAAGAAAGAGAGTAGGCCAATAGTAACCAACCCTCAAGATTTTTTTGGTTGTTGTCTTCCAGTATAAATGGCCTCCACACTCCCCTTCATGGAATTCGTGCTTAACCTTCTCTGCATCATACTCAGGCAAACATTTAAGAAATATACCACTTGAATTTTTCCAATAAAGACATTTATCTATAATGCAGTAGTTTACAGCTTTTAATTTTAGAAACCTTGCCTTTGTTTTTGTCAAACCAGGAGGTGTATTCAAATTAAGCAACACATAAAGAATATCAACATACCAAGAGGAATTCATAAAATGGTCTTCAACAATGGGAGTGGAGATTTCCTCTTGTTAATTTAAAGCATTAATCATATTAATATCAAGAACTTCAAAATTTGATTCAGCCATCAATCTAGCTAGACCTTGGCCTTTGATGAGCTTAGTGGGATTTACCTCTAAATCATATTCCAGAATTAAAACTATCCACTTACCTCTCTTACCATCTGGGTCCTGCGTTAGAATGTCTTTCACAACTGAATTTGGGACAAAGGCAATGATGTGGGAGTGAAAAATGTATACTTGAAGTCTTTTAAAGCTTTAACCAAAGAAAAAGCTTGCTTCTCCATAATGTTATACTTCAGAGGGGAATCCCTCAAAGCCTTGCTAAAGAATGCAATAGGCTGCTCTTGTCCTTGTGGGTTTTTCTATAAAAGGACAACAGCTATTGTATGTTCTGATGCAAATGAAAAAATATAAAAATCTTTTGAAAAATCAAGACTTATTAGAACTAGGGTTTTGGTTAACACTTGTTTCACCAGCTCAAAGGACTTCTTTGCTTCCACGGTCCATTTTACCCCTTGCTCCTTCTTCAGCATGTTTGTAATATTTCTAAGGGTCTCAGCCAAGTTGGGGATGAACCTTCTCAAAAAGTTAATCTTTCCAATGAAAGATTGAAATTCCTTGATGTTTCGAGGATGAGAGATTTGCAATATGGCCTCAATCCTCTTTGGATATATCTTAATACCGTTTTTTGAAATAATGTGCCCAAGAAGTTTACCTTCTTGGAGACCAAAAAGTGTTTTCTTAGGGTTTAAAGATATCCCAAACTTCCTGCATCTCTCGAAGATTGTTCTTAAATGTTCTAAGTTCTCTTCATCTGTCTTTGAAAAAATAGTAACATCATCAAGGTATATAATGATGAAGTAGCCCAACTCTTTCGAGAATGCTATGTCCATGGATCTTTGGAATGTTGCACCAGCATTCATTAGACCAAAGGGCATTTTCACGTACATGAAAGTTCCCCATGGTGTAGTAAAAGTTGTCTTTAATTGATCATCAGGGTGAACTAAAATCTGATTATACCCTGAGTAGCCATTAAGCAAAGAAATTATTTTAGACCCTACCACCCTTTGTAAAATATGGTCCATCTTAGGTAAAGGGTAGTTGTCTTTCAATGAAGCTTTGTTTAAGTCTCTGAAGTCTATACAAAGCCTGATCTCTCCTGTTTTCTTCCTAACTAACACCATATTAGACACCCACTCAGAATATCTAATAGAGACAATAATACCAGCTTCATACATTTTCTTGATTTCCTTCTCAACCAAATGTAGCTGAATAGGGTTTATTCTATGCAGTTTTTTTTTTAATGGCTTTTGGTTTTCCTTGAGAGGAATTTTGTTCTGTATTATTTCAGTGTCATAGGATTTAAGATCTTCGTAACTCCACGCAAAAACATCAGAAAATTCTTTGAACAACTCTATGTATTTGAGTTTAATGTGAGTTGGTAAAGTCTTAGAAAGTTTAATCATCATAGGCTTTAGTTCACTGCTTATATTGCACTCTTCCACTTCAGTCTCTAGAGGCTCCAATTTTGGCTTTTTGGCCACATCGTTAAAATCAAACAACTCTTCTAAAGGAGCCAGACCCTTGGGCAAACTCTGTTCTTTAGATTGCAAGGTTTCTAACTCCTCTGTTTATACCTCTGCAATCATCTCTATTGTGTTTTCAAGCTTTCTAGAAAAAAGATTAATATTAGCAAGCTCATGAGACTTTTCTTCTTCATCAAGAAAATTTTCTTCACTATTGCAGTCTATTTCATAATCTGAATCCGAACTGTGTAGTTCGAATTCATTTCTGAATTGCATGAAGTCTTCTATTTGTTTGTCTCCATCGAAAACTTGCCAATATTTTTTGTTATCAGGAATGACTGGTCTGAATTTAATCTGAGTTGTGCAGTCTTTGGTTTCATATGGTGTTAAGCATGTTCTATCCGCAAAAGCTAAGCTGTGGGCCGCAATATTTCTTTTTCTCAGGACAAAAATTAATTGTGACTCAAAGTTTTCAAAATATCCACGACATCGTTTCGATAGGCCCTAAGTCTTGGGTGATTTCCGTTGTATTCCTCGTTGACTTGCCTAATGATTAATTCTGAATCCCCATGGAGTTTAATTCTTTTGGATCCTAAATTTTTCAAAAAATGTAAGCCTAAAAGTAGGGATTCATATTCCGCTATGTTATTCGAACACCGAAAGTTTAATCTACAAGAAAGGCTCTCTGTGTGGTTGTTCTCAGTGTTGCATATCCAGACACCTGCACTAGCATTGCTTCTAGTGCATGACCCGTCAAAGTTCATACTCCATAGAGGACTAGTTTTAGGTTCATCTTGGTTACTGTCCTCTTCAACCATTGTGCCTTCGGATTGTGGTGGAATATCAGCACTTGGTTTAAATTGTTTTAACTCTTCAGGTTTTTCACTACGTTGAGGGTTACTTTCTTGACTATTAAGGTTTGCTAAATTTTAGCTCAAGACCTGTGTTGGGTTTGCTAAATTTTAAAGGTTCAACAAACTGTTTAAACACTTCTGTGTTGTGCTCCTTCTCCTCTCTATCGGCCATTAATTCTGTTAAATTGAATTGTTCATTGAATGTTTCATCGTTAAACAGGATAAAAGAATCAAGGCCTGTATTTACAGAATACAGAGGAGTGTTTTGTGGTCTGTCTTGGCTTGTAATCATATATTTCATATGGTACTCCCTGTAAATTCTTCTTGTCTGATTGAAAACAGGGATGGTCGCATAGGTCATGTCCATCTGCATATTCCCTTGTAACTTAGCCCCCCAAGACCTAGATAATAAAATTCCATACTTTGGGGGCACATCAGCCACAAAAATATCCATGACTAAGCATTTCGCTGGAATCTGTGCTAAGTTAACACAGAGTTCTTTGATTAATCCTAAACATTTTACTCTGCTTGAGTCAAAGGAGTAGAAGTCTTTCTACGGTCGGGTGATTTCCAGGCCTAGGCTCTCCATAATAGCTTTGGGAATTAAATTGTGAGAGGCCCTAGAATCATGCATAGTGTTGTGCAAAATCTTGTCATGAACGTTTAAACTTACATAAAGGGGAGGAACAGGTCCCTCTTGATATTTACCTTCAATCTTAGGACCAAAACTAAGCTCTGGTTGGTCATAGTTAGGATTGACAGTATCATTGTTCTCTTCAATGTTAAAAGCCTTCAAAATTTGAGACCTATATACATTCTGGGCAGCTAACTTAGTTAGAGGTACAAATATTTTGATTTTGGAAATTTCTTGCTCCAAGCTAAAAGGTATTTGATTTTTTGAAGTACTTGTCTTTGCCTTATTAACTTCCATTCTATCAGAAAAATTAGCTTGTTGATTTTTTCTATTTACATTGGTTAGAATTGTTTTAACATGAGTATTAGATGAGGTACTAACACTACTAAGGTCTGCACTCTGTTTTGTAGTGTTTTGAGTGCCTTTCTCTTTACCTTTTTCAGAATTTGCAGCTACTGTCTTGTCCTTCTGTTTGACAACTTTGGGCTTGTTTACAATGTTGTTTTGTGAAGATTTATCAGAGGCTTTGGTTTTGGGAGTTTCTTGATTGGTTTTACTTCAAAGGTCATATTCCTTTTGAGACTCTATGATGACATTTTCCATGTCTCGATAATAACTTTCATCATCATCTCTCTTGTCATCATAAGGTGTGTATAGATCTTGTTTTCTATCATAATGAACTTCAAAGTCATCATTATCTACTCCCAGCATGTTGATATCATCTTCCTCTGTTGGTTCATCTGTTTCCTCAACCTCGCTTACATAGTTTTGATGAAAGGGAGGAGTGATCTGTTGATCATCTTCCCTTTGTCTGTTTGGAGGTGGTTTCTTCTGAAATTCTGATTCTGATTCTGAATTCTGTTTTGAGGAGCAATTTGGTTTTGGCTTGCTTGTGCTCTCTCAAGAATGCTCATTTTCTTCATCATCTCCTCCATCGTTCTTTCCATATTTGATATTGAAGTAGAGGGTGTGGATTCCTCTCTAAAGGAGACTCTCTTCTCATTCTTCATTCTTTCTCTTTTATCCATTAAGTTAACTTCCACAACAAGAGCTCCTTTTTGAATATCTTCAAGAGTTGCAGGATCTCTCTCTCTCAACTGATAGGCCATCTCAGGGTCAAACCATTCAGGAAACTTGTTTAGAGCTGAGCCTTGTGGAGGTTTTAGATCCGGGGAAAGTGCATTATATACACTGTTAAATCTAGTGTAGTAAGCTTGAACACTTTCCCCAGTGTTTCTGTGGAGGTTCTTGTAATCAGAAAGGACTTGGAGAGGATTCTTATTCTCTTCCCATTTGTTTAAGAATTGCTGATGGAAATCTTGGAGATCATTTAGATTGTGAGGGGTTAAGCCTTTAAACCATTTTCTTACTTCTCCCCCTAAACTCTGAACAAATAGTCTAAGCTTGACAGATTCATCATCAATTTCATTTCTGTCAAAGTAGTCATTCATCTTATCCACATGTTGTGATGCAGTAGTAGCATTACTAGCATCATATAATGGTATTTTGGACTGATAGTCCTATGGAAGATGGACTAACGGTACAGGAAGGAATAAGGGAGCATACCATTCTGCCATGATATGAGGTGGAGGTGGATTTACAAGAGGTGGATTAACAAAAGGAAAAGTGGGTTGAATTGGAGTGGTTTGGATAGTGGATGTATGAGTAACAGATGTGGATGGACCAGGAATAGATTGTTGAGCTGATCTTGGATGAGAGACACCTAAATTGAAAAGGAAATATGAATCAGGTGTTGTTGTTTCCCTACTACCAGGATGTTCACTTGTTTCAGGAGATGAAAGTGAAGAATCAGAACCTAGCTGATCTAAATCATCAAGCGACCTAGTTCTAAATGGATTTCTTAGGTCAACTTGTGATTTTTGTAGAGCTGCAAGGTTTTCAGGAACTGAATTAGCTCTCAAGGGTTATCTGAAAAAAGTTGAAATTTTAATCTTAGGAGACTTCCTAAGAATACTTTCAGGGTTATCAACAATCTCAGGTGGGTCAGGGTCAGGATAGGCTCTAGTATGAATCTTTCTAGAAGCCACTATGCTGTGTTTTGTAGACCCTAGCAAACAAGAAGAGTTCAACCAGATATGACAGTATTTAAAAGGTTAACTGATCTGTTTTACACAAATTTTAATCCTACAGTCCTCTAACTGAGTTTGAATGATGTTATAATGATTATGGGTCTTCCTAATGGAGTCTTAAGGTCTGTTCAGGATTGTGGAGTCGCCAAGTGGAATTTTTTAGCTCCTTTGGAGGTAAAAGGTTTTATGGTCCACCACCATGTTTATTGAATACCAATTTGAAATATTTTTGGGTTTTATGAGTTATTTTTCAGTCATGTGGTTTCTAAAAGTGTCCTAAATCTGTTTCACAACTTAGCTACAGTTATGAGACAAAGACAGTCTACTCTTATGGCTAAGCTAGTTGATCCTTCAAGGTTTGATAAGGTCTTATGAGAATCCTAGGTTTTGCCTAGTTTGTCACTGATTCAAACAAGTTTTATCATGATTACCATTGGTTTGGTAGTGCTTGAAGAAGGCTACTTGTACTCAAGGGGTTTTTGGAATGAATATTTACTCACGTTCCCTGGTGGAGTCGCTAGAAATGTTAGTTGCTGGTGGCTCAACTAGTTAATATACCAACTGTGCTTGAAACTGGGGTTTCTGTTTATCCAATGATTATCTTAAAATGAAAAAAACTCAGAAATCCCCAACAGAGTCACCAGAAATGTTAGCTCCCTTTAATTTGCAAGATTTGCAAAGTCAAACTGTAGAGAGAACACTATTTCAACCACTTTGGGATTCTAGGATCTAGCCCTCCTTAATCCGGAGAGGGATCTCTCCAATAAGTGCAAAGATGGATTTATCTTTATGTTGGGGCCCTTGTTTTGAATACTTTTTTTGAATGTTTTGAATTTTGAGGAAAGAACAAATTTTTGGGTTGCGGAATGACACATGGCAGTCGCAACCAAGTCGTAACTACAGTGAGTAGCGGAGCTATCGAGGTTGCGAGGAAGCAAGAGATAGTTGAAGAAAGCAGAAGAATAGGTGCAGATGAAGAAAAGATACAGAGGAAGACAGAAAGAAGAACTCATAGATAACAAGAGAGAAGCCGGAAGCCGCTGAAGAAGAACACAAGAGGAACTAGAAGTTGCGATGGTAGGTGAATAAATAGCAGTCACCTGGCCGAAAGAAGAGACGAATGCGAGAGAAGAGACGAATGCAGAAGCAACTAAAGAGGATTGAGCAGATGCTGCAGCGGGAATCCATTCCGAGCATGATATCTCTGTAGTTCCTAGGCCTCTCTTATCTATCTTTCTATCCTATAAGATATCTGTGACAGACTTGTAAATCTCTTGCTGTGGAATCAATGTAACTATGGATTTGGTTGAATATTATCAATATAATTGCAGGTTGATATCTTATTCTATGTGTTACGTGCATGCATGATGTCTGTGATGTCTTAAAATTTTATTTGCTTAATACCTGTTTGATCTTCTGAATGTTCTTGTGTATATAATGATTTTGATACAATCAATCCTATGTTAACTATGAGTTGCGGATCCCTCCATCCCCATTGATCTACCCCTTCTGCATGCGGTCACGGCACGCCTCGGGTGAGACTCTCTGCTCTCCGGAGTAGGGTGACAATGCCGGCGTGGTTCTAGACTACAACAGATACCCTTGTTGGCTCCTACCTCTGAACCTGGGTCTTGCCCGCGAGACCTGTTTCTTTGCCAACAAATGGTTCCATTGCTGGGACCCTACATGTTATGAGGGGAACTGGATCATGGTATCGAGGATTTTCGAAGGAGAAATACAACGATGGTGGGATAACCATCTGGACCAGTTCATTAATCAGCAAGCGGAGTTGACGAATCAAAAGGAGAGGGCGCTCAAGGATCTCGTCCTTTTCTCGGATTCCGCCAGTGATACCTACGAGATCCTCTGGGGAAAATTCCCTAGCGACCTCTACAATTGGTTGCGGAGATTGCAGACCGGGGTACCTAGGGATAGCTCATGGAGGATAAACTGCAAGTGGGTGCACAAGGATCTGGTGGCCCTGCATCGGTTGGATACTGAGTTGACCCGCGCAGTGGATTTTTGGGTAGAGACCACTTTGGACGGATATATTGTGGAGTTCGCTGCAAAGTTATACCAATCCTTCTCGAAGGCTGAGGCTATCTTCCACTCCGGGCTAAGAGGGAATCTGCTCAAGGAGATTCCGTTGTGGATTAAGGCCTTGATGGTGGATGAAGGGCTGATGGAATTCTAAAAATCGAGCCTGGAAGTGTAAACCTCCAGTGCTGTGGGAAGGGCTGAAGGGATAGATGCTATGTGAAGCGTGAAGTGGGGGGAGTGGGGAATAGATGCTAAGTCCGCAAGGAAGTTGAGGGAGCGACGTGCACATCAGAGGGCATAGATCACCGACAGGTGGCGAGAAAGGGTGATGCGGGAGTTGAAGCGGTGGGAAGACAATAGGAAGAAGCAGGAGGAGGTGCCTCAGAGGATAGGAAGTATGGACACCCAGATGGATACCCTAGAGAGGGAAGGGACCGTTGTGGGAGTGCGGCAGGTGCATGGGAGCCCAGCTAGGAGAGAAAGGGAGACGACAACTGACGAAGACGATGCAGGTGTGCAGCCCGAAGAAAGTTCTAATGGTGAAAGGTACGTCGTGATGCAGTGGTTTTTTCAAGAGCGGTCGGCATTCATCCCTCCAGATAGCCCTACTTCCCAAAATTTGCGCGGCAAGGATCCCTACCTTCCCCTGGTACTCTATAACCTTTGAGTAATATTTTCGTTAAGTTACAAGCATTAAGTCGATTGCACAGCAGTTCAGTGTCGCACGTGAATAGCGGAATTACTAGTAGTATTGCAGTTCCTAGTGGTATAGTCACACAACCAGGCCCTGAAGGGTTTATTCTGATCACCCCTTCGCAAGCAAATATGGCCGCGTAATTCACCCGGTATCCAAAATTCTCTGGCCGGGGCAATGATGATGTGGAGCAACACTGGTATCTCTGCAAAGCCATATGGAGGGCTCAGAAGACGCCAGACGGTAGGAAGCTAATAGAGTTCTAAACCACGCTTAGAGAAAGGGCTTTGCGATGGTTCATCAAGTGGTCTGAGACCCATCCTAATCTAGTAATCGCAAACATTAAGCGGGATTTTTTCCGAGAATTCAAGCTTCCCCAGACAGACCATCAGGGTCTGTCTGAGCTCTGGAAGATTAAGCAGAAAGAAGGAGAGACTACATGGGAGCTGATGCGTCGGTTCAAGGACACGATCGGGAAACTCAGCTACTCAATCAACCCAAACCATCAGAGGGACTAGTTCATCAAGGCTCTGCTTCCCTTGACGCAAACCCCCCTCACCCAGCAGAAGATTGAAAACTTGCAGGACGCTCTGGAGTAGGCCATGAAGATAGAGGCCATGGAGGGCTACCCTCAGGAATATCAGGGAGGGCCGGCCCTGCAGGATCCTTCCTTGGTAGGATTCCAGCATCATATCACCAGTCTGACTGAAAAGCTCAAGGAGATGCAGTTGATAAGACCAGCCAGGCTGAACGTTTGGTGCACTCATTGCCTGGTCGAAGGCCACGTCGCAACCGAGTGTCCCTGGTTGCGTGGCATAGGTGTGGGACCCTCTGTCGCGGAAATCCAGGGGGGTCCACCTATGGGGGGTGGCGCGGTGATGAATCCACAGGGGGTATACCAGCTGCAACTGCCTTATGTGGGGTTCCCACCTCAACCAAACCCAACTGCCATGGAATATTGCGAAATTTGTCGGACGATGGGCCATCAACCTCAGATGTGCCCAATACTACAGAAGTACTCCAGAGTCCAAGACAATGCATACTGTGAGTTTTGTGCTTCTACGAATCACAACACTGAATAGTGTAGGGCTCTTGACGCTCTAGCGGATCGGCTGGACTGACCCTCCTATCGGGTGAACAAGGCTTCCAGGGGCCGAGGCGGCGGTATGCGTGGTGGCTGTACGGGGGGACGGGGTCCACTGAAATGATAGAACTATGACCAGGAGGGTCATGTGGCCCGGGAATGCCCTCTTCCCCGACGTCCATGGTGTTCCCAGTGCCGCGTGAACGCCCATGCAATAGAGGACTGCCCAAAACTTATCAAGAAATGGGAGGAACGGGCACGGCAGAGGGGCACGAATCTGGTCAACTCCGAACCTCGGGGGACCGCAACTCCAGACATGCCGAATGTAGCTATTGTGACGAGAGGTGGAAAGAAGACGGGGGATGACGCTCGTAGAAAGGAGCCAGCACGGGTTATCCGGCCCGCCTCCCCGAAACAATTACTCAGGCCGGACGCCCAGAAGAAGTACTTCCAGGAGGTGGTGGAGAGATTTTCACAGCTGGGGGGGGGGGGCAAAGGCCCTAAGGCACCCCTGCCGACTAATTCCAGAGAGCAGAGCATCACGGGAACCTTGATCAAGGAATGGCTCCAGTTATTCCTCAATATTGTTGACAATGCTGCGATGCGGTAGCAGCTCAAGCGTACCTTGGCAGACGTACTGCGGGGGAATACAGGGCCAAGGGAACCTTTGGACACAACACCCCAGTACGTACAACGAGTCAAGCGGAACAAACGCAGAACGAGAAAAGAGTTCTGGCTTAAAATGCAGGTCGCGGGATTCCAGCTCAGCAACACCATGCTTGACTTAGGATCTTACGTCAACATCCTGCCACGAAAGACATGGGAGGCTCTTGGCCGGCCACGGCTGACCTACTCACCAATCCAGCTTAGAATGGAAAACCAGTATTGCATTGTGCCGATCATTCGACTCGAATATGTCGAGGTTGACATTGCAGGGGTGAAGAATTACACGGATTTTGAGGTTATTGATATTATGGGAGACAAGGATTCTTACCCTGCCTTGCTAGGCATCGATTGGGATTTTGAGAATTACACCATCATCGACCTCAAAAAGGAGCTGATGATCTTCGAAGATGGAGAGGTCTAGGTCACTCAGCCTCTCGACCCATACCAAGGCCCGAGATATACAGAAATGGTGGATAACTGGGAGGATGCGCAGAAGTTGGAGAACCTTTATCAGATGACAACAGGGAAGCGGGAGGACTATATTAACCCGACTATGACCGGCTCCGTCAGCTGGTGTAGTGTCCAGAGCTCGGAGATGGGATCGGAACTAGCCTGGGATGATTAGCAGCAAGGTGGATATGAGACCAACACGCGGAGGTGTGCCCACATTGCTCGAGTCCGGTGGATTGGCGTGGAGATCAAGGAGTATCCCACCCTGTCGAACATGCAAGCCATCAATACCTTTATTGCAAAAGTAGAAGACGTGGTACCAGAAGGAAGAAAGATACCTCTTTTGGACGTAGCGCTACAGTCCACATCAGCCAGGTGGTGGAAAAATCACCGCGACACCCTGTCGCGGTGGAGTTGTGTGGCGAGGGCTTTGCGGGCACGGTTCAAAGAAGACGAAGGACATCGCAGCAGGCATAGGTACCAAGGGACCTCTGATCCGAGGGAACACCTGACAACCTGTGAGGAGCAGTGGCAAATTATAGGGTACCCAGAAGAGCTGTGGGTACATCGGTTCATCCACTCCTTAGATACCATCCCCCATGCGTGGTACTTAGGAGAAGAGTGGAAACGAGGGACCAGCTCCTGGCAGGAAGTTGCGAGAAAATTTGTTTGGTGCTTTTCCTTCGAAGGAGAGACAGAGCTAATGTCCCAGGAATTACAAGCTATCAAGGGGGTATTGTTTCTCAGTGATCCGGAGACTTACGGGAGCACCTTAACATTACACCCTGAGGGCAGGTGTGAGTTAGCTTGCCAATGGATCGATGGCGATCCAGACGATGATAGTCTGAAGGACCTAAGGCACCTGTACTTCAAAGAGAAGGAAGGCGAGCGAAACATCAAAGAAGAGCCGACCACTGAGGGCATCCATCTAATCCCATTGAAGACAAAGAAGTTGAACATCGGTACGGAGGACAAACCCAAACTAGCTACGGTTAGGGACTACTGGGACAAGGAGACGATAGAGGAAATTTTCAGCCTTCTCCAGGAATACGAAGACCTATTTCCGTCTTTGGTTGCAGATTTGAAGGGCATCAAAGGTGACCTCGGAGAAATGTGTATTGTGCTGAAACCAAACGCCAGGCCCATGAAGCATCAGCCCTATCGGTTGAACCCACGGATCAAAGAAAAGGTCAAGATGGAGATCGATAAGATGTTGGTAGCAGGTCTAATCTTTCCTGTGGAAGAAGCGGAGTGGGTGAGTCCTATCATCATTCAAAATAAGAAGGATAAGTCCAAAATCTGAGTCTGTGTTGATTACCAAAGTCTGAACAATGCCTGCATCCATGATCCGTTTCCCACTCCATTCAGCGACAAAGTATTAGATCATGTTGCGGGCAATGAAGCTTACTCCTTCACTGACGGCTTTTCGGGCTATCATTAGGTGCGCATTGCAGAAGAGGAAAAAATGAAGACGATGTTCACCACCGAGTGGGTATCATTTGCATACCACATGATGCCGTTCGGATTGAGGAACACCCCAGTTGTGTTTTCCCAGATCGTCATCGCTGCTTTCTGGGAGTATATCCACAAGTTCCTGGAAGTCTACATGGACGATTGGACCGTCTACAGTTTGCTGAAGAACCATGCCACCCTGTTACATATCATGTTTGATCGGTGTCGACAGTTGTAGATTTCCTTGAACTTGAAGAAATGCATTTTTGCAGTTCCTTTCGGCATGCTGTTAGGACACGTGGTGTGCAAGCAGGGGGTCTGCGTTGACCCCGCCAAGGTAGCCGTGATCATTCACATGAAGCCCCTGAAATGGTGAAGTAGTTGCGGGCACTGCTAGGGCACATGGGTTACTACAGACGATTTATCTGAAATTATGCGAAGATCACTGCTCCTCTAGAAAAGCTACTGCGAAAGTCAGAGGTATTCCAGTGGACAGTGGAGTGTCGGATGGCCCTGGACACTCTGAAGCAAAAGCTGGCGACGACGCCTATTCTGGTTCACCCAGATTGGGATAAGAAGTTCCACGTGCACATTGATGCTTCCAGTATTGCGCTTGGGGATGTCTTGGCGCAACCCTGGGAGACGACAGTTGACCACCCAGTTTACTTCGCCAGCTGCAAACTCTCTAACGCAGAGCGAAACTACACCACGATCGAGCGAGAGGCCCTTGTGATGGTGTATTCGCTCCAGAAGTTCTGCCACTATCTTCTGGGAGGTAAGTTCAAGTTCTTTAAAGTACCTGGTCAATAAGCCCGTTTTGGAAGGACAGATCTGTCGGTGGCTCCTACTCTTCCAAGAATTTACATTCAAAGTGATCGTCAAGCCTGGGAGGTTGAACGTCGGACCCGATCATTTATCCTAGTTGGAAACAAGGGAGAACAATGGATCTCTTGATGATCAGCTGCCGGATGCTGATCTTTTCCACGTCGAAGCCGTACTCGATTATTTGGCCGACATTGCAACTTATTTGACCACGGGGCAGTGCCCTCAGCACTATACCCTGCTCCAGAAGTAGCACTTGGTCGTTCGCGCTGCTGAATATCAACTGATTTCAGGGCAGCTATACAAACTGGGCCTTAATGAGGTTCTGCGTAGATGTATACTTGACCATGAACGTGAAGCTGTAATGTGGGAATGCCATAGCGACGTTGCGGGCGGGCATGTGGGGGCGAAACCCATTGCCAGGAAGGTGCTCCAAGCTGGCCTATGGTGGCCGACGGTCCACACCAATTGTAAGACATTTGTTAAGAGATGCGATGTCTGTCAGTGAACGGGGAGGCCTTCTCACCGGGACGAGCTCCCGCTACACCCGGTGCATGTGTTGTGGCCATTCGAGAAATGGGCTATCGACTTCGTAGGCCCCATGGCCCCGATAGCCAGGCATTCCAAGGCCTGGTACATCATTACCACAACCAAATACCTCACTAGGTGGGCTGAGGCAGCGGCGGTGCAGGACTGTACGGCGGATACAACAGCACGGTTCATCTTTGAACACATCATCAACAGGTTTGGCTGCCCGCGAAGTTTAACCAGCGATTAGGGTACGCATTTCAATAATGACAGAGTCAAATTTCTGCTGGACACATTCATGAATCAACATTACAAAAGAAGCCCATACCACTCGCAAGCTAATGGAAATGTTGAAGCATTCAACAAAATCCTCGAAAAGGGCTTAACAAAGATATGCAATGCCCAGCGGGATGACTGGGATGAGCGGCTACCAGCTGCACTATGGGCCTACCGGACTACGGTGAAGCGCTTGACAAATCAAACACCGTTCCAGTTGGTGTGTGGCTGGGAATATGTGATTCCTGCCGAGTTCACTGTACTGAGTCTTTTGATTGCCACATCCCTCAAGTTCTTAGAAGAGGAGTCGCTACAAGAGCGCCTCCATGAATTACAAGAACTGGACGAGGCCCGGTTTCTGGACGAATTTCACCAGAAGGTTCAGAAGGACAGGTAGAAAGCATGGCACGACCGCCACATCAAGAACAAAATGTTCTAGGTTGGAGGAAATGCCCTCTTATATGACATCAATTTTAAGAAGTTCCCAGGAAAACTGCAGATGCACTGGTTGGGACCTTACTTCGTCATCGAAATTAGAGATTCCGGAGTCGTTCGGTTGGCTCAGCTGGATGGTACTATTTTACCTGGGTGGGTGAATGGCGCACGCCTGAAACCCTACCAGGAGTAATTTTCTTTCACTCTTCATTAATAACTCTCACAATCGAGAGAACTCGTAGAGTAGTGTAGTTGAATAACTCTCCCGCACCCGGGATGAGCATAGGTAGTATTTCTTGTTCATGCATAGCTGTCAATAACTGCTCTCTTGCGGGGACCGCAACGCAACCGACTGTGGTTGGGGAGGGGCGTGTCCAACGTGTCATCCCCGTAGGATCAGTAAACATGTCAATTTTAGTCCATGTCATTTTAGTTATTTCTTGTGTCAGTCCGTAGGATCGTCTAGATTCACAGCATAAATTACCATAATTAGAATTAACCTCGCAGTAATCATTTTTCCATAATTCGCAATAACCTCAGCCGTTGCGTTTTCCCATTTTGCCATGCCACCGTCAGCAACTATTAGAATACACCTTAGCACGCCAGCAGGAATTAACTCGTTATGGGGTCTCATCAACCTCACTCGTGCCAGGTAATTACATAACTTGCATGGAAAAAAGCACAAGAATGTCGGAGAAGTTAGAATTAGAAATTGAAGCAGAACCAGAGACACCAAGACGAATTCTGTAAGTTTATAAATGCCAAGCAAATATGCCGAAAGCCAACCCAGCAGTCCTCGAACCAGAGCTCGACAGCAGAATTCATAAGATAGAGTCCCTTGTCGGGAAATACGACAATGCAGCCCTCATAGATGTAGACCTCTCGGACTCTGTCGAGTTCCCGGCACTCAATTGGCAGGTGTATATGGAACATTACTTCATAGTTTCCGAGCACTCAGCAAACAAAATTTTACCATAGTTCTGGGGCCTGCAGCAATCTTCTCTCCTGAACTTGAGAAATCTTTCGGCCTTCGGGACCACAGGACCGGCTATGCAGTGCACCAAGTTCTTGCTCAGCCGCATTCAGAATGGGTCCTTCTGGCTGAATAAGGAAATTCCCATTCATGTCGAGGATATCCACCGGCTTATAGGGCTTTCACATAATGTCGTGGATGTCTCAACTGTAGGTCAGACTACTTCCAAGCGAGCGAGGAAGTCGAGAGACGCTGACTACTATGTCAAATATGGCACGAGACGGGGAGGGAAATGAGTGAAGATAGAGCTTATCAATAAGCCCGAAATAAAGTTCGCATGCTACCTCATTGCCAGTAAGACAATAAGTCACTACACAAAGGGAGAATGCACCTTGGATACTATCTCCATTGCAGAGCACTGTGTTCAGGGCGCCAAGCTGTACTGGTGCTCCTTCTTGTTGAGGGAGCTGTTTTACGCGTGCGAAGAAAACTAAAAGCGGGCTACAAGCTTCATTTACGGATATATGATAGTTGCATTTTCCATGTGGAAGTGGCACACTCCCCTCGTCAGGTTACCAGTGGAAATACCAGAGGGCCAGCCTCTAGCCAAGAAGCACATCCCGTGGAAGGTGTCGGGTGATCCCAGCACCAAACAAGTGAATGCAGAGGCATTTCAGACCTGGTATGGATTAATGACAGACATGGTAACTAGCCAGCAAAGGGTGCCGAGGAACCTGCTAGATGAGTACAGCGAGCAAGTATGGTTCGGGGTCAGTCACAGGCATACTTACCTCCAACCTAATTGCGTGCCGGGGGACACCTTTCACATGAAGTCGCTGAAGTTTCAGCTTGAAGATACTGCTTTCCACAATGAAGTCTATTCGTGGCCGGGGGTCGCGATGGAAATCTACAACGGGGTACCCATTTACAAATTTGATCAGATGTTACCGCAAAAACAACCTGCTGAGACAGATGTGGAGGCGACACAACAGGAACCCACTGTGCTGCTCGTCCCCCTCATCCGCCACTTAAACACTCAGGTACATAGTTTTAATGCGGCGACAAAGGTTGTCTCAAGCAGTGTCGTTCCTTTTCCTTTACTTTCCGAGTTCCATCTTTCTCTCTCTACATCGCACCCCCACACAACTCCCCTCACCTCCCCCATCCCTACCATTTTATTTACTTCTTCAAGCCCGATCATGACCCTGATGGGGGAGAAGAATAAGTCCACAGATCTATTAGAAGCTCCTCAAGCCAAGCGAGCCTGCACCATTGAAGCGAGTCCGGTGGTGGACCTCACTGAGGAGGATCCACCACTACTACCAAGTACAGGGGTGCCGATACAGGAAGAACCACTCATTGATCCCTCTGAGTTCATCAACATTCGCCTTCCACCACCACGCACCATTCCACCTCCACCTACCACTTCATCCGCTCCATCCAATTCATCCGCCACCGTGTCAGACCCAATCATCCGGGAACTCCTTAATGGGGACCACAGGGCCAAGGTTGACTCCAGTACTACAGCCGTAGTACCACCGGTCGACCCCGCCAGGGAACCCCAAGTTTCTTTGTCTGATATTATTACACAAATGGCACAAATTTTTTCCAACTCAGCTGGGGCTCAGCCTGAGCCTACTGTACCTCCACAGACTGTCAATACAGATCAGCAAGAGTGGCCGGACTTGAATATGGCCGACTCAGCGCCCCATCAGACCTCGCCGCCATCCCCTCTAGAGCATTCTACTCGATCAGTTGCTAGTGGGCAACCCTTGCAGGAAAGGAGGCTGGACCAAAGCACTTCGGGGGTTGCCAATTTAGAAACATGGGGTACATCTCAGCTGTACTTATTTATCTAGAGGGTTGCCCATCAATCCAAAAGGCTTCATTATGACCTGTAGCAAAGGTGCGATGAACAACAGTAGCAGATCATTGTGCTTACTGAACAGTGTGAATAGCTCATAACCGCACAGGGGCAGCTGCAAGGTCAGATCAACGAAGTCGCCAAGGTGTTTTCTGAGTTATGGCCAGTCATCGAGGCTCATTACACTCAGATGCCTCCAAATGTACTAGAGACAAGTATCATAGAATAGGCCCTCCACCTCCGGATTGCACTCAATGGCCTCCACAAGGAAAATTTGGAGCTTCATGCAGTGTTAGCAGCACGGCTAGCGCTGCCCGACCCAGAGGCAGTTTATATAGCATAAATTTCCGAAAGGCAGGGCCAGATCCACCAGATGCAGGAAACTCTCAACTCTGCAGTGCGCGATGCTTACGGCCTCCTGAAGGGTCTTTAGGAGTGCTCAATGGCCCTTACAGTTGAAACACAGCCAATTTCAGCATGGCTGCAGCAAATTTTGAGGGAGATCCAAGAGGCCACTGACCCCGCGCGGTTGGACCAGCTATACGCCCAGGCAGATGCTCTAGAGGTGTAGATTCAGCAAACGGAGGCCAGCTCAGCAATGGCCAAAAAATTAATTTGTGAGCTCTACCCACCCCTCCAACGCAGCGCCAAGACAATGCAGCAGCTCGCCGCCGAGGCCGAAACCTAAATCGGCACGGTGTTCGGGACTATACCGGCACATGTAGAGGAGGAATTTGTCACCAAGATCGCTGAAGAGAAAGATTCATTATTACAGGGGTGGCAGCAAGCTGTGACGACCTTCAATGAGCTCAAGGCTATAGCGTTCAACAAAGTCCCAGAGTTGGGGCCCTTGTTTGGACAACAGGCTGAAGGCGCACAGCAAGAACAGGGCACGGGGTCCAGCGGGGCGATGGAGATAGAAACAATGATTTGTGATTGACTCGGGACGAGGCAAGAAACTGTGGTCGGGGCCTGTTGTGGCCCTTGTTTTGAATACTTGTTTTGAATGTTTTGAATTTTGAGGAAAGAACATTTTTTTGGGTTGTGGAACGACACATGGCAGTCGCAACCAAGTCGCAACTACAGTGAGTAGTGGAGCTACCGAGGTTGCGAGGAAGAAAGAGATAGCTGAAGAAAGTAGAAGCATAAGCGCAAACAGAGAAAAGATACAGCGGAAGACAGAAAGCAGAAATCATAGATAACAAGAGAGAAGCCGAAAGCCGCTGAAGAAGAACACAAGAGGAACTAGCAGTTGCGATGGTGGGTGAATAAATAGCAGTCACCCGGCCGAAATAAGAGAGGAATGCGAGAGAAGAGACAAATGCAGAAGCAACTAAAGAGGATTGAGCAGATGCTGCAGTAGGAATCCATTCCGAGCATGATATCTCTGTAGTTCCTAGGCTTCTCTTATCTATCTTTCTATCCTATAAGATATCTGTGACAGACTTGTAAAGCTCTTGCTGTGGAAGCGATGTAACTATGGATTTGGTTGAAGATTATCAATATACTTGCAGGTTGTTGTCTTATTCTATGTGTTACGTGCATGCATGATGTCTGTGATGTCTTAAAAATTTATTTGCTTAATACCTGTTCGATCTTCTAAATGTTCTTGCGTATATAATGATGTTTATATAATCAATACTGTGTTAACTATGAGTTGCAGATCCCTCCATCCCCATTGATCTATTCCCCTTCTGCATGCGGTCGTAGCACGCCTCAGGTGAGACTCTCTGCTCTCCGGAGTAGGGTGACAATGTCGGCATGGTTCTAGACTACAATGGATACCCTTGTTGGCTCCTACCTCTGAACCTAGGTCTTGCCTATGAGACCTGTTTCTTCACCAACACTTTAAAATCTTTTGGGTAATTATATTAGGCTAGTTATGAAGTGCAAGGGTTTTGTTTGTTTTTGGATGGTTGAGCATGATTATTATTTGAGTGGAAAGTCATAAATGGAAAGAGTTTCAAAGGTGTGAAGTTGCAAGCAATCAGAACAAGATTTTGGCTCAAAATATAGATATAATGCTGGTTTTTAGTCCATTGGGCTATGGAGTCATAAGAGGGTTTAATTGAGCAACAACATCAAGAGTGTTTCAAGGGGAAAGTCACCTATATCACAAGATCATTGAGATTAAAAAGATGGAATGGAAACAATAAAGTGTTGGAGGGGTGGAAACTAATAATAATTTCAACAAGGATTTATAGTCAGTCCAAACAAGAAAAGCCTCTCAAGTAATTGTTTAAAACCAACCAAGGATAGGGCTAGCCATAGACTTCTTGGGTAAGTTTGTATTAAAGCAACTTAATTGACAAAAAATACAGTAATCCGCATAATTACCTTCAGAAAGTATGAAAACACATAAGAGAAACAAAATGCAACTTAAGATCAGATAAGGTACTTTGAGACCTAGTCTGCTTTCAGCCAACACTAAGGGTAACTTTCAGAATCTACCTTTGGAGAAAGAAGCTAGAAAACAGGGCTCACCATCACTTTTCTAGTCCAAATTTAATAAGAAAACAATGAAAATAACATCTAAGAACAATGTTTAAGAAAATAGTAGGATGAGGGAACGCCAGCATTCCTAACTACTTAAACTGTATTTAATCATTCTTAAATAGACAAATTAGAGGAAAACATTGAGATAAAGCTTATCAGTTAGAGAAGGGTATTGTAAATAGTAGGTCCTAACTCTATGCTTGTTGTTCTTTATCAGAGAATAAATGGACAATATGGCATACACAAAAGGAAGATAATTACAAAGAAAGGAGCACTTCACCGTGACATAGACCAGGATCCCAAGAAAAATCTTGTTATTGATGTCAAACCAGTTACAATCTTCAGGTCCAATGTTTCAATTCAGCAATCATCTTCACTTCTCAGCCTAACTATTCTATCACAAACAGAGCTTCAAGAGCCTTTGAACACTATTTACACTTAGAAAATTTGAGCTCAAGTATATTTCAAAGTTCTGCAACCAACATTGCCTCATCTTCTACATAAGTACTTATACAAGAAATGAGGAGGTGGGAGGGGATAAAAGATCTCCTAGGTTCAATTAATATAGATAAATGCTTCTCGGCCTTCGATGGGCTCGATAGAGAAGTTTACAGATGTTCTTTCTGTATTAATTGTTTTACATTTAAGAATTAAACTCAGTGGGAGCTTTTGTTGACTTTAAGGCTCTATATTAGCTTTGTAATAACTCTGTTTGGTTTGGAATAACTATTCGGCTGCGTTGAGGCAAATATCTTCTTTTCTAATCATAACTTCGGCCTCTTTTGAATGCTTCGAGGTTACAGGTGGCTTTGTGGTAGCTGGGAGGAATCAATTGGCCTCTGTTGTGGCAGTGGAGGCCTTTTTTTTCTGATGATCTATTTGATTTTCTTCAATCATTTTTAATCCACTTTAAATCTATGTTTTATTAGTGGATTAGGCTTTTGATTTTGAACTTAGCTGTAATCCATTAATCTGTGTAATAAGTGTTTAATTCTTCAATCTCTGCTGTGTTTGGGTATTCGACACTGATACTATTTTGTTTTTATTTAGGCATTACTGTGTCTTGTTGATGTGCAAGTGTTCACAGGGCTCATATGGCATCAATGGCCATGAAGCATTGACGAAACGTGAAATTCAACACTGCAGATGGCTTCTCTTTTATGAAAAAAGGTGTGGGGATCGTCATCCCCGGCCTTTGGCTTTCCTTCAATATAATGGAAAAACCATTAAAACCTACATAAAACAATAAAAGTTAATAGATCCTATTGGGTCTGTGTTATATTATTTCCACGACTAGCCCCACACGTTGTACGTTGCGTCGGGCGCAGCAGGGGGGCGGCAGCCCCCCCTATCGGGGTTCGGTGCAGCGCCCTGGAATTTTTTTTTTTTGGTGTGCGGTCCCTCTCATAGGCGGACCCACCCATGTTTTGTGCATGATTTTGCACATGGTTTTCGGGTACGATGGTTTTCGGCCCCTGGTATTTTGTAGATCCAGTCAATGGAACTATGGTTATGTTCTAATCCAGGGTTAATGGATTGGGGTTTATGTATTCTTCGGCATGTATATATATGTGTTGTAACACTAAAAGGAATATAATGAAATATCAAGTTGGTCATCCTAATTTGGGATCCAGGGGAAAATATCTGTGTTTATCTGTGTTATGTTTTATGCTCTCGCTATTGTTTATTTTTTGTTATAAGATTCATGTGTAGATAATTTCTATTCAGGGTTAAAACCTACATTTGGTATCGGAGTTGTTTTGGCTTCAAGGGGATGCCTTTGCTTCTGAGGGTTTTTTGCTTGGGCCTGAGGTATACCCTGTTCAGTGGGACATCTACGGAATCAATTCTTGCGGTGAAAGAAGATGGTGAGCGGTGGAAAGATAGAGATCAAGAAATTTAATGGTCAGAGTTTTGAGTTGTGGAAGCTCAAGATGGAGGATCTGCTGGTGGATAAAGATTAGTGGATGATGGTAGATCCAGATACTAAACCAACGGCAATGCCATATGAAGACTGGAAGAAACTGGATCGAAAGGCTAAGAGCACAATATGGTTGTGTGTCTCAGATTCAGTATTGTTGAATGTATCTAGGGAAGCTACGACGAAGAATTTGTGGGAAAAACATGGGACTTTGTACTAATCTAAGTCTCTGGTGAATAAGTTTTTCCTGCGGAAAAAGTTGTATAACCTGAGGATGAAGGATGGAGACCTGGTGATAGAGCATCTGAACACCTTCAATACTTTGGTAAGTCAGCTATCATCTGATGGCTAAAAACTCATGAAGCATGTTGTCATTTGTTAGGTACTACCGTAACTGGGACAAGCCTGTTATAGCAATAGGTAGCAATACAACTACCTTGAATTTTGATGACATTGTCTCAGCCTTGCTGTCGGAGGAAATGAGACGGAGAAATATGGAGGGTCAAAATGGAGATGCCTTATCTGTACGAGGAAGGTCCCAAAATAGAAATAAGAATAAGGTTTCGAGTGGGAGATCTAAATCTAGAGGGAGATCTAAATCTCCTGGAAAGTTTGTAAAGGTGTGCTGGAAATGTGGAAAGGAAGGACACTACAAAAAGGACTGCAGATCTAAACCTCCTGAGAAAGGAAAGGAATCTGATGATGCTCCTTCTGCAGAGGCAAAAACCACCTCAGATGAAGGTGGGGATGTGTATTTGGCTTCTTCTTCAAATACACATGTAGATCATGAGTCATGGTTGATTGACTCGGGTGCATCCTTTCACTTCACTCCCCATAGGGAGTGGTTCTACGAGTATGAGAAATATGATGGCGGCGATGTATTCCTAGGGGATGATAGGAAGGCCAGAATCGTTAGACGTGGAAAATTCAAGCTGAAGCTACAAGGTGGAAGGATTAGAACACTTCCTGGTGTTCTGCATATTCTTGCATTGTCCAGAAATCTGATTTCTGTAAGTAAGATGGATGATGCAGGTGTAAAAACAGTGTTCGAGAAAGATGCCTGCAAGATGGTTTGGGGAGCATTGGTATTAATGCGGGGAGTTCGGATTGGAACTATTTACAAGCTATAAGGTAGCATTGTTATTGATGGGTGTAACAGTTCTGTGGTTCCTGAAAGTGGAGCGGAAAGCCTAGCTATCTCTGGAGAAAATACCATGCTATGGCATCAAAGGCTTGGACATATTGGAGAGAAGGGCCTTCGGATACCGCATAGAAATGGTATGGTAGAAGGTATGTCTAATTGCTCTCTGGATTTCGATTTCTGTGAACATTGTGTATATGGGAAGAAGAATCGGGTGATTTTTCCTTCTGGTGCTAAGAGGGCGAACAAGATATTAGATCTTGTGCACAATGATGTGTTTGGACCTGTGTCAGTTCCATCACTGGGAAAGTCTGTGTACTATGTTTCATTCATAGATGACTTCTCAAGGAATACATGGATATATTTCTTGAGGAAGAAATCTGAAGTCTTTGACAAAATTTAAAAATTTAAGGCTTTGGTGGAAAGGCTTGAGAAAGAGAAGAAAATGAAAGGCATTGAGGACGATAATGGTGGGGAGGTTTTGAAAGGAATTTGAGAGTTACGATAGTGTGGTATATGCAATAGAAAGAATACTCCATACACCAACAAAATGGTGCAAAAAAGAATGAATGAAACAACGATGGAAAAGGCAGAAGCATGTGGTGGTGCCGAAGGGTTGGACAAGATTAAGGCGGAGGGCGGTGCATTGCTGTACTATACGGTTAACAGTCCTGTACGTCGGTGTTGGAGGATAAGAACTCCACATGGTTAGGATGAGCAAGAAACCCTGTCTTTCACATCTAAGGGTATTTTGATGTGATGCATATGTACATGTTCCAAAGGAGAAAAGGACCAAGTTGGATAATAAATCTGAAAGGTGCATCTTTGTTGGGTATAAGGATGGTTTAAAGGGTTACAAGCTTTGGAACCCAGAAACAAGGAAGGTTGTGTACAGCCGAGATGTGGTGTTTAGAGAGGTGAAATATTTTGTTACACATGAAGTCCTACCAAAGGAACCTGAGAAGATAGAGTTTGAGCTAAAGGAGGATGAATCAGACTCTACAATAGAAGAAGATTCAGAAGAGGAAGAGCCACAAACCCCATCTTTGAGAAGATCAGTTCGGGAAAGAAGGCAACCAGAAAGGTATAGTCCATCTGCTTTTTGTTCAGGTTTTGCCTTAACTATAACTGATGATGAACCCAGAACTGTCAGGGAGGCAGTAGATTCAGAGGATGGAAAACTCTGGAAGGAGGCTATGGTTGATGAAATGGCATCCTTGCACAAAAACGATGCATGGGATCTGGTGGAGTTGCCGGCTGGAAGGAAGCCCATTGGGAGCAAATGGGTGTTTAAGAAGAAGATGAATGTAGAAGTCAAGGTGGAGAAATACAAAGCTCGGTTGGTAGCGAAAGGTTATTCCCAGGTGCCGGGAATTGATTTTGGTGATATTTTTTCTCCTGTTGCCAAAGTTACTTCTATTAGATTACTTTTATCTGTTGCTGCTGCATTTGATTTTTAGATAGAACAGATGGATGTGAAGACAACATTTCTTCATGGGGATCTAGAAGAGGAGATCTACATGAAGCAACCTGAAGGCTTTATGGTGAAGGGTAAGAAAGAACTGGTATGCAGGTTGAAGAAGTCTCTGTATGGGTTAAAACAGTCACAAAGGATGTGGTATCAAAAATTTGATACCTATATACGGGGACTTGGCTTCACCAGAAGCAAGGAGGATCACTGTGTTTATTTTAAATTAATTGGTGACCGTGTTATTTATTTGGTCTTGTATGTGGATGATATGTTGTTGATTGGAAATGACAAAGAAATTATCAAAGATTTGAAGACCCAACTGTTCTCCAAATTCGACATGAAGGATCTGGGTGCTGCAAATTATATTTTGGGCATGGAAATTAAGAGAGATCGGGCAAAGAGGAAGCTCTGGTTAAACCAGAGGAAGTATGTTGAGACTATATTGGAGAGGGTCAATATCGGATGCTTCAAACCGAGTGAAAAGTTCTATTCTGTGGCGTAAAGGCGTACGAACGGTGTCCCAAGACACGAGAGAAGGAGGGATATGTCATGTTCCATGTCTACGAAGTGCGATGGGTAGTGCAGTATACAATGGTATGTACTAGACTAGACATTTCACATGTGGTAGATGTTGAGTAGGTTTATGTCAAGCCCAGGAAAGACGGACAACGGTGAAGTGGGTTTTTAGATATTTACGTGGCACTAGTGATTATGGCTTGTGCTACCAGTGAAGACCAGGATTGGAAAGAATGTTGGACATTCATGGTTTTGTTGATGCAGACTGGGCTGGAGATCTGGACCAAAGAAGATCTACAAGTGGGTATGTGTTTAGCCTGTTTGGAGGTGCAGTCAGTTGGATGAGTAAAAGACAGTCTGTAGTGGCACTTTCAACTATAGAGGCAAAATACATAGCAGCCACTCATGCAAGCAAGGAAGCAGTTTGGTTGCAGAGATTGTGTTCAAGTATGGGGTTGGTACAGCAAGCTATAAGGATAGACTGTGATAGCCAAAGTGCAATTTTCTTGGCTAAGAACCCTGCTTATCATTCAAAGATAAAGCACATTGATGTTCAATATCACTTTGTTAGAGATATGGTTGAGGCTAAAAGGGTGTTGCTGGTAAAGGTGGACACTTTGAAGAATGTTGCAGATGCATTGATGAAGTTTGTGAGCACTCAGAAGTTCTCTTGGTGTAGATAAACAATGGGTGTTGAAGAATTGGCCCAATGACTAAGCTCTCCTGTGGCCCCCTGTGGAAAGAAAACAACAAGTGGGAGAATGTTGGGTATGTGTTATATTCTTTCCACGACTAGCCCCAACTGTCGTTGCCTTTAAGGTGCGGCCTTTGAGCAAAAAAAAAATTTACCGTGTGCGGTCCTCATGGGCGGACCCACCATGTTTTAATATGAGTTTGCACATGGTTTTGGGGTACGATGGTTTTCGGCCCCTGGTATTTTGTAGATCCGATCAAGGGAACTACGGTTATGTTCTAATCCAGGGTTAATGGATTGGGGTTTATGTATGCTTCGGCATGTATACATATGTATTGTAACACTAAAAGGAATATAATGAAATATCAAGCTGGTCGTCTCGATTTGGGATCTAGGGGAAATCTTTGTGTTTATCTGTGTTATGTTTTATTCTCTCGCTATTGTTTATTTTCTGTTATAAGATTCGTGTGTAGATAATTTCTGTTCAGGGTTAAAACTACAAATCCTACATTTATGTGGTAAAACTGCTTAGGAGGCCATGGTTAGGAGCATGGCCGTTGGAAGAATGCATCCAACGACAGAGATTTTATGTGGAGGTCAAATGGAGGCTGTTGGAAAAAGCGGTGGAGATTTGAAGTTAGGACCGTTGATCTTGCAGAGATCAACGGTCGGGAGCGATGGTAATGATATAACGCGAAGGGGTCACGTTATAATTACAATAAGAAGAAATGCGAAGAAATGCAAAGGAAATAGGTTTGAAATACCTTTTGGCGGAAGAAAAGCATTGAAATGAAACTTGGCGTTTCAGGATGATAGTGGGCCGTCTGATCAGATGTGGCCCTGTGATCAACGGCGGAGATCGCTCATTGAAAACCTTTGGATTATGGCAGAAAAATCGGCAGTTTCGCGTGATGAAAAGGCGGGTAGGTGGTTTTCACTTTTGGAATGCGATATGCACCAGGAGGTGACACATGGCATTATAATACCGCCCATTTCGCGTAGCCTTTGGGAAATTAACATTCGTGCTTAAAGTTACACGAAAACGCACGTCGACCGTTGGATCTGGGGTCTCAGATCCGACGATGGAGAACGAGTGCGATATCGGATAGATGCACGGGTGGAAGTAGGGGGAGTGGTTTCAATATGGACCGTCAGATCAAGGATTGGACTGCTAATATTAGATCTAGAGAGAGACAGGACCCACAGGGGTCAGGCTTGTTGGAGTGAATATGAGCCGTTAGATGGAACAGATCAACGACTGTGATGTGATTTATGGGTTAAATGAAATAAAACCAATGCGGAGAATGGGTTAATAAGGACCGTTGATCTGCAGAGATCAACGGCTAAGGATTGGCCAAAATCATTACATAGTAGGGTATAAATGATTTTAACCAAAGTCGGGAGACGCAATCTAGACCGTCCGATCTGGACACGTGGACGACCCAGATGCAATCGGAGGCATGCAATCGGCAGGGGAAGAAATTTGAATGGAGCTAATGCGATTTAGTGGGGAGTGAATTGGAGGGGTTCAAAAGGCAGAGAAAGGGTTTATGATCGGAGCAAAGGAGGGCCGTCGGATCTGGATCTGGAGGGGGATGATCGACGACTGACAATCCATCGGGAGATCGTCGATCGGAAGAGGTAAACAAAATATGAAATGCGCCCTTTTGAATTTCGTCGATGCGATACTACGCGGGATGTTTGATTGGCTCAAGATCAACGATGGATATGGTTTCGAAACATGCACCTACGTAAAACCCCTTAATACTTATAAAAACCCAAAATTTTATAAAATGCAAAGGTTTTTATGGCTCGGGGCCGATTGTACATATGTGGTTTGGCGCCTAATTTCGGGGCCTATGGATACATGGAAAACAAAGGCCCAGGGTTTTAAAATGTATAAGAGCCAATCAGATCAGAGGCAAAGCATTGGTATTTCAATCTACCCATTACATAAATCTCCGATGCGATATTACAATGACCATTTGATCAGAAAAGATCAATGGTTCTTTTCATTAATAACATGGAATGGCAGGTTTTAGACCAAACTTAGGAAAAAGTGGGTTTTTAAGTTTTACAAAGGAAATTTACATCGGGGATGGGTTTATACAACGTTTTAGTGCCGGATGCGGGCTCTGTGGTTATATGAAACAAAAATAATATCGGGGGTTTATAAACAAAGGGTTGATCGCATCGGAGGTCTCAATAAAGCAAAAAGACTTGCGTTCTTTGTTTTGTTCCGATGCGACAAGCGCTTGGGACCGTAAGCACTTGGTTCTAGCGTTGGGGCATATGTGGGGAAGTGGTTAGGACTTAGCCCAAAGGGGCTTAAATCTGCAGTTAGAAAACTTAATTTTTATGAAATTTTCACAGTTTTTGATGGATTTGGGGGTTTCGGCAAGGCTCAAAAATGAGTTTTAAACCTTGTAAAAGGGTTTTCATGAAGGGGAAGGGAAATAAATGGAAAAATAGAGGAATTTCATGGGGGAAAGGGGAATAAAATGAAGGTTAGTTTTGAGGTGGAAAGAAGGGAAAAATGGTGTTTTGCAGTAGTCTTTTCTCTATGAAAAACAACAGAATTTCTGAGTTTTAAAGAGGAACAACAATGAAGATTTAAAAAAAGGACATGATGTCTTCAAGAGTCTTCAAGAGATAAAAATTTTAGCAAAAAAACTTGTTTCTTGAAAGCTCCAAAAATGATTTAGCCACCTTTTGATATAACAAATTTGATAGGTGGCTAACAAAGAGTTTTTGGCTTTGGAGCCTTGTAATCCTTTTGGACTGAATAACAATAGAGCCAAGCCCTTTGCAGGATTCATGAACTTGACTAATGGTGATGTTTTTATTGTTTTGTTATAATTTTCTATGTTTTACATATTGTTTCATCCTTCTCTTACATTAGAATAGAAGTTTTAGCTTAAGGTATGCTGTCAAAGTTCATTAAGTCTGTCTGCTTCTCTTGCTTTCATGTTTTCCTCTGCTAGGTCAGTTTAGAGAATTATTAGTTGCTCTCTAGACCCACTTATGCTTGTTTATCTTAAAGATAATGCAATGAAGCACATGTCAAAGTAGCTTTATGGTTAGACCTGCTATTTGTCATTACTTAAACATTGTTTTTAAGGTCTTTCACTTTGAAGTATTGTTGATTAGGTTTAGCTAAAGAGGTCTATGATTCGCCATGCCCTTTTTCTCATCTTAAATAGTTGCTTTGGAGGTATTTATAGCTTGATTAATGATGTTAGGAGTTCCATCTTATTTGATCTATGTTGTGTGTTTATCTTAGATGTTTTCTTTGCCTAAATGTGAAATCACTACAGACTATACAAGTTTATTGCTCTCTAGGGTTTACCGGATTGTTGCCTTGATGTTTTCTTGCTAGGGTTTAGTCAAAGAAGTATGGTATGCCCTGTCTTTGGTATTTTCTTCATGCATAGTATTCTAAAGGCCCTTCTTGTTGTAGTAATTTACAAAGGATTCTTAACTACCCTTTGCACCTACTCTGTTCACAATTTGATGTTCATTCCACTCACCTAAGCTTTGAAGATCCATTTAGCCCTGTTAACTTGCCCTCCGAAGCATCCTTGACCTATTCTTGTACCTTTCTAGACCTATTGCGGACTCCATATCACAATGGTCTAAACCTCTACTACTCTATATTTTTTCCTTGAAAACCTACCCAACCAATCAGAACAAACAAACAAACCCTAAACCTAATAACTAGCCTAAAATCAAAACCCTAAAAGCTAGCAAGTTACATCTTTTGCACAAGTATAAAGAGAGCCCTCTCTGAGTCTAGGAAGGCTAGGTCCTAGGACTCCAAAGGCTGGTTTGATGTTACTCTTGTACATTTTCCCTTGCCAATCTGACAAATTATGGGGTTCTAACAGTAATACATCTCTATTCTTCCGATTTAATGCAATAATGGATTGGGGTTTTTAGCATATTTCTTTCCCTAGGAAAATTACTTGTTTCATGTGTGTGATTTATTATTGCATGCTTGAGATTTTTGTTTAAATTTGTGAATTAATATTCGTAGAGTAGTAGAGTAGGTTTGTGTCTTGTGATTTTTATTAAAACTTCATGAATAGTTGAAAATATACATCGTAATTTATATAGGTTTCAGGAGTTGAATACCTAAATGAAATATATGAGGATGTAAGAGAAGGAGTCAAGAAAATGTGGATGAAGTCTTCATGGAAAATCAAGAATAGGGAACCTTTTAGTCTTCTCAATTTCCAGAAGACTCTCTCAAGGATTAGAACTTACACTTCGATTGTAATGAAACCAAGTGTTAATTGTAGGTTTTAACCCTGTAGATAAATTATCTGCAAATGAATTCTTGAAAAAAGAAAATAAACAATAGCAAGAGCATAAAACATAAAACATATATACATAGAGATTTTTTTCCCCTAGATCCCAAATCGGGACTAGAAACTTGATTTTTCACTATATTACTTTTAGTGTTACAACACATATATATGCATGGTGAAGAATTCATAAATCCCAATCCATTAACCTTAGATTAGAACATAATCGTAGTTCCCTTGTCCGGATCTACAAAATACAAGGGGCTGTTGGCTTGAGGGGTCTTGACCCAAGTTCGGAGGTTAAGGTTTGCCAACAAACCCCTATACTATTGGCCCTTTCGGCAATGACCTACTTGCGCAGGCCAAGGTCTCACCAGAAGTAGTATGGGAGGGTGTTGGAACCAAGTTTACGCACCCTGAAAGAGAGTAGATAATCCGAGGTAGATCTGTATTCTAACTTGCTAGGTTTACCTAGAATGAGTCTACTCGCAACCTATTAACAATATACTCAGCATATAACCATAACACAACTATCAGATCTAATCATTACATTCGCATCCACGTGTGCATTACCAAATATCATCACAGAGCATTTATAATCACAGCTAATAACAGATCAAATATATACTTATGCAAAAACGCAGATACATTCACAGCTAAATAAACATCACAAATACGCTTCAGCAGTAAACATCACTGATCCAGATAACACACAAATATGGTCACAATACTTCACATTCATTAAAATTCATATCCACTTACAACCAAAATCAGCCCACGCACACAGCAAGACTGAGGATCTCTGCGCACATAGCCAGCAGGAGTCCTTACCCCAAACAACCCAAAACAGATCTAACAGTTCACACGTATCATCAGTCTTAATTCATGCCTACCTCTAGACTCAAACTATTCATCTACTTATATTGATATAGCCTACGCTATCTTATGGTCCGCAAACTGTGGTTTGCAGACTCTAGGTCTACCCTTTGACCCATTACAATGCGTTCTGGGCTTTGAACCACCCCAAAACCCCTACGTTAGACTACTTAATACAAAAAATATACAAAATTCACCAAAAATATACAAAATATGCAGCTTAGGTAGCCTCGTTCCAATAGGCCCCCAACACAATCTTGTGACTCATCCCGAGTCATTTTGGCCGTGGGTTTTGCATATTCTCTTGAAGTTGCTTCATCGCATCCACCAGCGAGGGCAACACTCATTCACTTTACGCAGCAGCATTCTGGGATATCTCCACCAAATTCTGTAGCAGTAGTGATGCTCTCCAATGTCTAGTTCAGTTGCTCAACTGCGATGTCAACATCCTGAGACAGCTTGAGGGCCTCATCTTCCCATGGCTTGAGGTGATCACTCAAAGTCTTCTTCCATTGCCGAAGATCTTCCATGTCGTCTTTGATCGCATGGATGGTGCACAGTCGGGCCAGGTGGTGAGCGGGGACCAGTGTGGTCAGTGTAGCCTCCATTTGGTCAAACTCTTCTTCTTTCTGGAACTGCGCTTGGTTGATTTCACGTAGGAGAGGGTTGCATTGCACCTTGGTCCAAAGCTGCATGGTTGTTTCCAACAGTTCTTCCCCCTAAGCGATTTGACCTGTAATGACATTTATGGCCTTTGTAACTAGTGCATCTCACTGGGCCCGTACCTCAGGTGGTGTTTCTGGCTGTAACTTGGCCTGCAAGGTTGCAATCTGTTGTTCCATCTCCATCTTGACCGCCTGGATCTTGGTCCTTGAGGCCTTTAGCGCTGCGACCAACCCATTAATCTTGGCCTAGGGGGTGGTAGAAGCTGGGATATCTTTGGTGACATCTAGGTAGAGCCTACTAATTAGGTGCTCCAACTCTGTTTGTTGCACAGTGGTGAGGGTACATGCAGCCTGTGCCTGAGATACTTCAGTAATTTTTTCTTCAATTGTCTGCTCAGCTGTATTGAGATATTGGTGCACTTGACGGTCTCTATGTTGAATCTCTTTGAACAAAATCATGTGAAGGATCTTCAATGGTTCATGTGGTAGGCGGGCGAGATCCAAATGTACCTCTGTGCAGGCATAGACTTGCTCTCATAAGTTGGGTGGACTCAGTATGAGGGTTGTGCCTAGTAGAGGGCAACGACAACTTTCCAGCGTATTGATTACTGCGCTGCTTATTGCTGGGGTCAACCTTGCCTGAATCATACTGGTTTGCAAGGTATCAGTTTTGAGCCGCAGATCCTGGAGCTCAGCCTGGAGTGTATCAACCGTGACTTTCTGCTGCTCTTCCAGAGCTAGCCATTTGTCTTCTGCAGTCAGGGTGATCCCATCTATGATCTATTTGAGGTCTTCTTCTGTCAATGTAACTCCCGTGTAACGTTCTATCCATTGAGCTTTTTGCTTCTTTCGTGGCCCTTTAATAGGGTCATTAGTTTGCTTCGTACCCCGAGGGGATTAAGCACCTCCCACCTCCAGAATTTCTACACCTAGATCCTACTGCGACTCCTTCTACGATGCCGTTTCTGTGCCCTTTCCCGTACTCTTTCCTTGTTGCGAACCCTTTTGTGATGCTGGTTCTGTGCCCTTCCCAGTACTCTTGCCTTGTCCTCCAGTTTATTTGGTGGTTTCGGGCAGGGTCACCTTCACGGTGCTCGTCCTTGAAGTGTCCTTTGTACCTTATTTGAAGCCAAGCTTCCAGTGGGGAGGCCAAGTTGCAATTAGGTGGTCAATTTCCTCATCAACAACCTTGTATGGGAGTGAAACCCATGCGGGATCCTTGCAGCCTCTTATATGTACATTATGCATGGTTACTTGAAATGCTGTGATGCTTTTGTACTTATCATAAACTGTTGGCGACAAGCGTAATGGGAAATTTATTGCTACTACGAGATTGCTCTGAAATAGGACCTAGAAGACTTGATTGTCGTCAACACGTTGCACGTCCTTTGAGTCCCACAAATTCGCGTATCGCGCCCCCTCACACATATCTAGGGTGAGATCAGGGAGGACTGAGTCTTTAGGGGCTTCCCATGTGACCAACGCGATGAGAAGCAGTAACTAGGAGTAGTAGAATGCTCATCCCTGATCCTGGGCTTCGCGTACATTCGACAGAAATTCATTTCACAAGTACTGGGACCAATTGTAGCAGACCCCATTTTTGCATTGGCCTGCCAGCTAAATTAAATACGCACGACGGTGGAAACCTAGCATTTGTACATCATCTTGCATGCCAAAAACAAGGTACCCATATGTGCACCAGGGTCGCTGATGGTGTTGATCATGAACCCCCGAGTGTTCCACTCCACATGGTAATCGTTGCACACCTTTTCGGAAATATTTTTCTCATACTATTTGCCGATTCACAACATAGGGTCTAGCCCTTCCATGGGGAGACCAATAATATGGTGAATAAGTGCGACATCAATGGGGATTCGATCCTAGATCCACAAGCTGCCATCATGGACCAGGGCAAGCAGCTGGCGCACGGGTCGGTCTGTGACATTGTGGTGGCCAAAATGAGGCATGCTCAGTAGGTTTAAGATCCCAAAACCAGCCAATCCGCACACCCATGGCATGGGGACTATTTTTATCCCGTCATCTTCCAAGACCCTTTCGAGATATAGTTATGGTGCTAATTTGGGGAAGGCCTCCAAATTGGCCAAGTCATGGTCCTCGAATTTTACCTCATGGAGTTTGCCGAAGGGTTCTCGAATGATGGGGACCTCACTCAGAGTCAGTGGCATTTGTAGATAGGTGCGCAGGCCATTAATATTCTTAGGCGTGCATGTCGAGGGCCTGCGAGGCCGAACATAGGGCGGTAGCTAGTTGATCGGTTCAGCAATTCGGGCCTCTTCTTGAGAGGATAGGGGTTTCTTCAATGGATTTTCTTCAAGGAGAGGTGCGGGGCTTCACCCTAGCCCATTTTGCAGGTTTCCCTGACCCTTGCACCTTTTCTTTCCCCTTCTGCTTCCCCTGGCTTGGTGTCGACATAACCTCATCCACTTCAGGGTAAACTTCCAACACTTCCTCAGATTCTCTCTCCATCAAGGTCATGACCTGGGAAGATTCGATGGGATTATATGCAGTCATTCTGGCGTGAAAAATGAACTCAAGGTGGATACTATCTGAGGGGGAGGCATGCTCAGACATGAACAAGGCACAATAGTCACGGACTCGTATAAAACAACAACTGCTGAAGATACATGGAACCATCTTCTGAGCTATCCTTATGATTTTATAGCCTTGGAGATCAACCAATGGTTGGGTGAAACTTATCCAGAACTTATCATTAAGTAAACGGTAAAAAATCTTCGGAAATCGCCTCATTAATTTCTAGTCGCCTGCTCCTTTCAATGGTGAAATTTTCTTTTTACCTAGTCTTACTGTTCCAACAGCTAGTTTTCGTACCTCCTGTGCTCTAGTGCACGCTTGTGCTCCCAGCGTACCTCCTATGCTCCTAACGCACCTGCTGTGCTCAAAACACAACCCTGTGCTCCCAGCGCACCTCTCCGGGCCTCCAAACTTGTGATCAATCCCTGCGCGTACCACATTCCTACCTAAAATTTCCACCCTTTGTGCGCGTATTCCGCCCCTTACAGCTACTCCGGCCATATAGTCATTTGATTCGATATGGTTTGAGTTGGATGCCATTGAAATATCATAGTATCATATCACCGGGCAGGGTAGCTAGCCAAACAGCTCCTCCATCCATGATTTCTGTTACCGTATAGGGACCTAGCCAGTGCCGACGGAACTTACCCAGGTGTTTTGAAAACTAGATATCATATAGTAGGACCAATTCACCCTCCGAAAATGTCTTAAGTTGAATATGTCGATCATGCCATGCCTTATCCCGAGCCTTCTGAACCTGCAGATGCAAATTAACAATGAAACAGTCTTCCTCCAAAGCCACAAGCTATGCTAAACGCTCCTCCATGATATCAAGCTCCACCATGTTCGTAAAAGCTACGATGCGCAGGCTAGGCACAATGTGTTCCATGGGCATAATGGCCTCCTTTCCATAAACCATCTGGAAGGGTGTTTTTCCAGTCAGTTTCTTGCAAGTGGTGCGATAGGCCCACAGGAAAAACGAGATGCACACGTCCCAGTTGCTGTGATCAGTGTTACAGAACTTAGTTAGTGCCTACTCCAAGATTTTATTAAAATATTCTACCGCTCTGTTTTCTTGTGGATGATACAGAGTGCTCTTTGTGTGGTGGATTCGAAATTCTTCAGTTAAGGGTTGTATTGTTTCATTAAAAAAGTGCATACCTCTATCGCTCATTCAAATATTTGGACAGCCAAACCCGGTCAGAATATGCTCAAAAATGAGGTGCGCAGCGGTATCCACAGTGCAATCCTTCACAGCTTGTGCTTCGGCCCATCTGGTGACATAATCAATCGTAGTGATGATGTAACGCGCACCTGTCTTCTTCCCTGGTGGGTTGATGGGCTCGACGAAGTCAATGGCCCATTTGTTAAACACTTGCAGGGCCATCTACGATTGTAGGAGCATTTCGTCTCTGCGTGATGGCATTCCTGTCCTTTGGCATGTATCACAAGCTTTACAATAGTCATGAGAGTAACTATGTAGTGTAGGCCACCATAGCCCAGCTCTCAATATCTTCTGTGTCGTCGCTTTCCCTGTCTAGTGTCCTCCTTCTATGCCCTCGTGAGTTTTTGATAAGATGGCGTGTCATTCATGCTGCAATACATATCTTCACAACACTTCGTCAGCTCCCAGCTTATACAAATGGCTTGCGATGATGGTAAAATCCACTGCGTAGGTTACCAATTCTTTCTTCTACTGTACCAAATACTCTGCAGGTTCCCTCCCTGTAGTCAGGAACTAAATGATGTTGGTGAAGTGTGCATCAACCACCTTAATCACAAACAGATGCGCATCAGAAAATCCTTCTTCTAGGTTGGTGGGTTCCTCACCGCTCTCGATTCCGGATAAGTGGTCTGGCCCAGCATTCAACCTTCCCTGCTTGACAATCATCTCAAAGTCATATTCTTGGAATAGTAGCAGCCACCGACAGATTCCCCCCAACGTAGGCTTATTCACTAGGTACTTCAAAGCTGAGTGGTCTGTAAACATCTTGAAGTTCCCCCCTAACAAGTAATGCCAATATTTTTGTAGTGCGTAGACCATTGCCGACCCCTTACATTCAGTAGTGGAGTAGTTGTGCTCCGGACTAGAAAGTTTCCTACTAGAAAATGCGACTGGATGGTCAATGTCTCTGTCTCCAGGTTGCGTAAGGACAAATCCTAGGGAAATTCCCAACGCATCTACGTGAATAGGTGCAGAGACCATCTTCTCCTTGAGGAGCTCGAAGCTCTTTTGGCACACGTCATCCCAAAAAAATGAAATTTCCTTCTTTAGCAATTGTTCCATAGGTGCTATGATCAATGCATATCCTTGAATGAACTTCCTGTAGTAGCCTGTGTGTCCGAGGATAGAGCGTAGCTATTTCTTAGTTGTAGGTATTGCCAAGTTTATGATAACTGCCACCTTGGCAGGTGTTGGCTTGAGGGGTCCTGACCTAGGTTCGGATGTTCAAGGTTTGCCAACAAACCCCTCTACTATTGGCCCTTTCGGCAGTGACCTTCTTGCGCAGGCCAAAGTCTCACCCGAAGTAGTATGGGTGGGTGCTAGAACCAGGTTTCCGCACCCCAGGAGAGGCTAGGTAAGTTAAGTAGAGTTGCGTTTACCTTGATCGTGACCTAATTTAGTATCACCAAGCCTAGATTCCCTTCACGTCCACGTGCGCAACAACAATATTACTCACAGAAATCAACAGATCGAGAATTTATATAACAATACACAGCTATTTTAGATGTTCTTGTATGAAGCAAGTAGAACAAACCCAGATCGAAACATAAATAAGTACACAAGTATGTTCGCAACTTAAACTAATAAAATAACAACATATGCTAAGTAATCGAGACGTCACAGATTCATATCACAACAGTTCCATTGGATTCAGATAGGCAACAATACTTCCGCATTCATTAATATTTCAGATCTATGTACAAAACCCCAAAAACCCAACCTGTACACATAGCAGCAGGGTCCACACATAGCAAGACAGAGGCCCTTTGCGCACACTACAGCAGGAGTCCTTACCCAAAAACCTTGAACAAATCTATCGATTTGCACTTAGAAGCAATCTCTTCTCATTCTTAGCTTTTTCCTACAACTCAAAAAAGGTTCAACTACTTATACTATTCTAGCCTATGCATCCAATGGTCTGCAAACTGTGGTTTGTGGACTCTCAGTCTACCCTTGACCCATTTACAATGCTTAGGGGCTTTGACCCACCCCAAAACCCTTGCGCTATACTAAATATAATCAAAAATATAAAAAATGGACCAGTTTCACAGCTTTGTAGGAGACCCTGTTCCAATAGTCCCCTAACACAATCTTGTGACTCGTCCTGAGTCACTGCGATAGTGGGGTCTCCACCTGGGCGCATAGTGTGTTGATGGCGGCGATCAGCGGGGGTAGTAGTTCTTGGCTCTGAGTAGCAGCACGTTGCACAATATCCATAAGCTTCTGGGATGTTGGCCTTTCGGTGGCCGTAGTGATGTTTTTCAATGTCTGGTTGAGTTGCGTGACCGCGCTATCGACATCTTGTGAGAGATGGAGAGCTGTGGCAGTCCATGGCTTTAATTTCTCCTTAAGGACATGCTTCTGATACCGTAGTTTCTCAATCGCGTCCAGAAGAGTGCTACTGGTTCGCAATTGTGCTAACCGTTGCGCAGGCACCAAGGTGGGAAAGGTAGCCTCGACCTGTGCAAAAGCTTCTTCCTATTATCGTAAGTCATGACTGATCTTTCGGAGGACCGTGTTGAACTAGACCATAGTCCAGAGCTGCATGGTTGATTCAAGTGACTGGGTAACCTGAGCAATTTTTTATGAGATGGAGTTCGTTTCTTCGGCCACCAGCGCAGCGCACTGGGCTTGAACCTCTGGCAGCGTGGCGGGCTGCAAGGTAGCCTGTAAGTTGGAGAGTTGCTTCTCTAGTTGTGTCTTGATGGTATGAATTTCCATCTGAGATGCCTTTATGGCTGCAACCATACTTTCTACCTTGGTCCAAGGAGTAGCTGCGACTGGGACTCCGTCCAGGACCTCTGTGCAAAGCTGGAGGATTGCCATTTCAAGCTCCATCTGATGTGATATAGCAAGGGATTTTTCTGTGTCTTTCTGTTTGAGGACCTGCTTGGCCATACTGAGTTGTTGATGTACCTGCAAGTCTCACTAGTGGGTCTCCCGGATTACGACAGCGTGGAGGCCTTGCAATTCCTCAGTGGGAAACTTAGCCAGGTCCAAGTGGACTGCTGTATCGACTTGGAGTTGGGTTCTTATAAGGGAAATGCTAGGTAAGGAGCAGAGGTGGCTTCCTCTTGGGGAGAGCACAGTCATGCTGATTTCCAAGGGTGCCTATTTCTTAGTTATGCTGGTCTGCGACGTATCTGCTTCCACTGGAGGGTGTGGAGCTCACTCTGGAAGGTGCCAATTGCAGCCTTCTATTTTTTTTTGATGGCTGCCCAGCTTTCCTCTGTGGCCAGTGTAATTGCATCCGTGATCTGTTGAGATCACCGTCAGTCAATGTGACTATCGTATCGTATTCTTGGCACTAGGCACGCTGCTTCTTTCGGGGCCTGATATCAGGCCCACCTGGCCGCTTTGTATTCTGGAGAGATGTGGTAGTTGGGATATTTGTCCCTGGCACAATTAGTGCCAACTACGAATTGGCCCCGACATCTGTATTGGCGACGTGTAGCAGCTGGGTGTTCCTTTATGTGGCTACGCCCGCGCCCCTCACGCTTGGTTCTATGGTTTTCCTGGGGTCGATAGTAGGGGGTAATTCTGTGGTGCAGGTCCCTTTGGTACTCTTTCTGCCAGGACTGAGGCCACTCCTCTATTCAGGGAGCCAGAGTGCAATTAGCCTATTTATTTCTTCGTCCCCCGACCCAATGATAACTACCTCTTGTTGAGGTTCTATAGGTATCGAGGCTTCCGCGGTCCTAGGGGATGTTATCTTAGTGGGAGTAGGGATTCTTGATTCTGGGGGCCTATCAGCAGCGGGAGTGTGTAGCTTTGCCATGAGCAGGACGCAACAGGCCCAAAAAATCGCACAGCATAAAAAAACTACATATAGGTTACGGGTGTAATATGGAGCTGTTGTCTGAGCTCGTTGTCCTACTTTATAGTGCCTATGGTCATCCAATGGTAGGGTAAGTGTCATTCAGAACTTACCATCAAGTAACTGGTAAAAAATCTCAAGGAATCGCTTCATTAATTGCCAACCGCCCGCTCCTCTTAACGGTAACTTCTCCGTTTTACCTGATTTTACTGTTCCCCTTGTCACTTTTCGCTCCCCGTGTGTACTCTATGTACCTGATGAGCTTGGACTAAACATCCGAGCCTCTTATGCCTCCCCCCCCAACATAGGCTTGTTCCTAACATACGCTTCAACCAAAGACATGTGTTTCCCACAAGTGTCCTCCCAACCGCACCGGATCCCTTACGAGAACAAATATTTTAGTGGCGTTATAAGTAGCGCATATTCCCAAATAAACTTTCTGTAATACCCCACATGGCCAAGGAGTGACCATAGCTGCTTTCTTGTTGCGAGAGTCACCACATCTATGATAAATCTTCCTTCTGTATCTGCATTCCTATTTAATGTAAGGTGCGTCCCATTGCAACCCTCGCGCAGCCCGGTAGCCGTACGCACCCCTTCCAATTCCAAGTTAAACATAGTTCACGGATCATTATTATTATTCGTTGGGCCCGGGCTACGGTAGCTAACCCTGCTTGGTATCTGTGTTTCCCATGTGGGTAATTCTAGTGCGAGGAATAGGTGCGATTCGCCCCACTCCCTAGTGTCAATGTCTCGCAAGGCTGCGTCAAGTGCCATGGTCCAGCCTACTAACCCAAATGTTCCCAGGAATTCTTCTTTCAACATCCCCCAGTGGTAGGTGCGCCGATGGAGCTCCACATCTAAGTACCATGCAGATGGAATTGGTCCCAGGTCATGAATCAATAGGTGAACCCATTCCTTAGTCGTCTTGTCGCACCATTATTTTTCCCATGCCGACAGATATTCGCGTGGTTCTTCCGATCCAAGGAATGTCTTGACTTGCAGGCCTGTCGAGGCTTCAAATCGCAGGATCATCATATTCTGACTTTCCTCCCAAGCCTGGAATGCCTCCCCATGCGTCTCCCACCAGTGCATAGGTATTCCACGCAAGGCTAGCTTAAGGGCCCATAGCCTTTGTCCCTTGGGAACCTCTACTTCCAAGGCTTGCAAAAATTCCTTAATACTGCCAGAACCATCAAATTAGGGTAGGTCTCTTACCTCGGAGGAAATGCAGCGGAAGTCCCTTGTGACTCAAAGACATTGAGTGCTGAGACATCATGCAACCAATTTTGCCAATTTTCCATCTCCTCGTCAGAGTCAGAGAAGCATTCACTGTCCTTTTCCTAGCAGAGTACTCCTTCCACCGTGGGGTTAATCCAATCTTTTTCCTACGCAGTCAACTTGTAAAGGTGATCAAACTCCTCTTCATCGCGTACCGACACTGTATATCGTTCACCTTTTGCAGGATCTAATGGTACTATCACCCTTGTGCCGTTATTCTCAAACACCATGCTTCTTTTTTTTAGGTTGATGATATTGCCCATATCTATGGGCCAGTCCAATCCCAAGAGCACAGGGTAGGGGTCCGCATCTTCTACAATTTCTATTACTTCAAAATCAGTGCGGGCCTTTATTCCTGCGATGTCCACCATAACTTTAGGCAAACTTTCTAGCGGGATGATTTTCTGCTGATTTTCCATGTGTAGCTGAATAGTGGACCATTCCAACTTAGGTTCTCCCATTCGTTTCCAAGTATTCTTAGGTAACATGTTTGCATCCGACCCTAGGTCCAAAATAACCTGGCTCATTTCATAGTCACTGATCTGCGCAAACAACCGCATTTCTCTTCCGGTGCATTTCTTATACCTGTATAGTTTGTGCACATCCTTGACTTCCGGGGTTAGATTGGATCATGCTGCGTAGCTATCTATTAATGCTTGAAGTTTCTCCACAGCCTTTGGGTTACGCAACAGTTTTGTACATGCCTGCAAAAAGGGCTCAACCTCTGCATCTGCCTTGAGGTTTGCAGGTGGCCAAGCAGTAGTTTCTTCTATCTCAGAAAATTCTTTGCGAGCTGTGATAAATGTTTCTTTTCCCCTTTTTAGGTCTAGGCCTTCTTGTTTGATAGCAGCTTGATGGATCAAAGGTTCCATCGCAACCTCCTCCTCAGGTCCCCTAGTGGCCATCATGTTGCGCGTCACCACATTCACACTCGGATCCTTGCTTCACAGCTCAGCCTTAACTCTCTGCACATTCTGCATAGGTGTTGACTGCTTTTCCTGCATTTTTGCTATCAAGATCGAGCAATCTTCAATTGCATGGTCCAGCTGTTTGCAATATTGGCAGGATTGCCTAGTGGGTTTCGGGCAGTCTCTTGCAAAGTGTCATGCTTCTCCATAGTTATAGCAGATTAGCTGACCTCGTCCCCGTCCGAAACTTCCACTGCATCCTCCTTCCTGTTTTAGCCAGCAACAACCCCCTTCTTATTTAATATTAGTAATAATACTAAATAAGTGGGGACCCTTAGTTTAAAAAATCCAAAAAATTAAATTAGTTCTTGTTTTCTTTTTTCAAAATAAAACTTACTATCATTAATTTAAGAAGATTCCTTAGAAAATATTTAGATAAACTTAAGTTTATGATAGATTAGAATAAAACCTTTCTTTGAAGAAAATATCACATCTATCGCAACAAAAAAGTACAAGATATCTTTTGCAAAGCAGAATCTTCTAAATTGCGATAAGCGCGATCCAATAACTATGCATTAAAATATTTGTCGCAAATCGCATATCGTAGAAAATATATTAACAGATATTTTTCATATGTTATATTTTACGATATTGCGATTTCGAGATATTACGATGCCGCGATATTGCGATTTCGCGATGTTATTGATTTCTATTTACGTAAGTTGCGATTTACGAAAGTTGCGATGATTTCGATTTGCGAAAGTTGCGATTTGCGATATTGCAAAGCAAATTGCAGATCGCATTATCGTAGATTCTTAAAGCTCGTTGTACGAAGAAAATATTTCTGTAAATCGAGACCCGATATGCACTTTAATGTCAAGTTAATGAATGGATTGTCAATTATTAATGAAAAAGGATTTTGTTTTGATTGAAAGGTTATTTCACGTTTAAATAATATATTTCATATGCCTTCAGCATTTAAAACTATCCCGTCACCTTTCTCATATCATTATTCTCACTTAATTCGTAAAACCGTAGGCTCGAAGAACAGGAGACTATACAAAGCAATATTCAGAGTATTATGGGAAAGAAAGAGAAAGCTCTGAGTTCTGGAAAGAAAGAGAAAGCTCCGAGTTCTGAAAATAAAAAGATGGCTTCCTTATACGCAGACACTGCTTGCAACAAAGATGCTGGTATCACCACTTGGGAAGGTATGTTTAATTTGCTTGAAAAATAAAACCCAAGAGTAATGGATGTTGCGGCTACTGCGGGCTCAAGTAATTCTTCTGAAGCATCTCTTACAGAGCTGGCTTGTTCGTTTTTGCACCGGATAGCACCAAGACCTAGAATTCTTTCGTATACAGATATGGTCAAATGGGTGCTGGATAGCACTGATATTACGAATAGGCAATTTAGAACTCAAGGTCAAGAGATCATCGGGTCGTTTACTCCAGAAGATTTGAGGCTTATGTATCATTTGCCGGAGCCTCAAGCAACTTACAACAAACAATTTATGGAGAAGTTTGCCAAGGAAAATGAAAACTTAGCAGAATTCACTAAAGAATGGTCCAGAAGAGATGAACCACTGAAGAAATATAAACACGGTATGTACAGTACTGGTTCACTCACCTCTCCATATTGTTTTGCTGCTGCTATGTTATGTAGGCTTTTTGGAAAGCCTGACATTAATAATTTTTTGCCTGAATGGCTTCCCTTATTGAATGTTGTTTTTAACGCTACCATTGTAGACTGGGCTAAAATATTGTCTGATAACTTAGCCACGGCTATTTTCAATTACCAGTCTAAACGAATTGTCTCTCAGAGGATTTATCCTCCTTTTTATCTATCTTCCTATGTTATGGATTCAATCTGCTTTGTTTCTAAGTTCCCTTTAATGGGTTGGCAATGGACAATTCATGATCCCTTGCCCATTCATGTCTATCACAAAGAGTTGTGGGAATCAAAGTTCATTCCTCATTTTTATAAAATTTTCCATGGCATAATGTTGCCTCTGTACAGAGTATTGTATAATAAGGATGCTCCAAGGTTCTCCCCTAAAGCAGAAGTAGACATTCTCCCTGTTGCAAGATGGTTTGGAGAAGAATTTTTTACCTATGTGAGGGTTTTTGGAAGCTTTGCTTCTCCTCATGTTCTACCCTTGTATGTTCCGGACAAACTTATAGCTCGGGAAATTTCATATCAAACCTGTGGAGAGGGAGGTTTGACAAAAGAATTAAAGGATAAAAAGAAGGCCATATGGCCACAATTTCCTGTTTCCTGCGGAGAATTTTCATTATTTGATGTTGGTCATGTGTTTAAGGAGGTAAAAAATATTACATGTTTACAATTGTTTAAGTTTCTGAAAAGGCTATTCGACCCGTATGACGTCGCTAAGAATTTCACCACTGCAGTCAAAGTAAGAGTATTTTCTGGAGAAGAAGATCTTTTTGATGATATGTTTCAAGAAAAATGTTCATTTAAAGAAATTTTGCATTTATCTCAAACACGGTTCTCCCCAGAAGAGTTTCAAGAGTTTAAAATATACAGAGAAAAAAGATTAACCACTATCCCTTTGGATAATTTGCGATTGGAACCCGCAAGGGAACCAACTCCTAGTGTCAGTCTCAGTGGCAGCTCAGATTCAGAAAGGTCTAAGTCAAAGTCTGACAAAGAAATTTCTGAACATTCTAAAAAATCTGATTAGGATAAAAGTGAAGGCTCAGTGAAGGATACAGCTCAATCAAAAGAGCTCTCATAACAACAGACTTCAACTACTCCACAGTTGAATCTTCCACCTCTTAATGTACAACAACCATCCATCAGCACTCAGTTAGATAAAGAATGGGAAACATTTAATGATTTGATTAATGTTGAAGGACAGAACATACAAACTCCTGTACAAACAACAAAAGGTTTGGTTACAAAAATAAGTGGCAATGTCATAGAAACAGAACATATACCTATTACTCCCTCTACCGAGCTTGTACTTAAAATAGAGGAAATTCCTCCTTTGGATATATTTTATAGCCCACAACATAAAGCAATAGTAAGGAAGAAAAGAAAGAAGATAAAATTAGAAAGTGCGCTCTCTACTGATGCAAAACAATTGGATGTTTTATGGAAAGATCCTACTACGGATCCCACTGAAAATCTTACTAAATTATCTCAGATAACAGGAGCTTATGCCTCCGCAACTATTGACAAAGCATCTGAGGTACGATTGTTATTAAATGAAAAAGAGGATCAAATACAAGTTCTGCAACAACAATTGCAACAAGCACATGCCAACAGTGAAGCACAGGTAAAATTTGAAAAGTTACAGCAAGAGTTTCAACAAATGCAGATCGGGTATCAGAAAAGCTTTGCCGAAAAAGAGAAACAAATACAGATTATGCAAGAAACGCATAAAGACGACCCCAAGCTTACAGATTTTATCTCAGAGTCCATTTCCTTGAATAATCAACTGCTACAACAACAAGATATATTATGCCAAAAGATCTCGCAATGGAACTATTTTTGTCAAGAAAGTGATAAAATCACTAATCATGTCGTAGAATTACGACATGATTATTATTTAACTAATGAAAGAGTTACTAATTATTTGGCATGGCAAAAGACAGAGGAAGGAAAAAGAGTAGGAGCACCAATTATCAATGACATCCATAAAGAAATTCTCTTCAATAATTGGGATACATAGATCAGAGAAGCAGAAAAAGCAGCAGAGGAAGCAGCTACAGCGGCAAGCAACATTACTGATTGTGTAAATGAAAATTTGCACAAGATTAATTTGATTTCGGAAACTATTCTAGGATACATACCACAAGCACAGCAATTGCAAACAGAGTGGAAACAGAAATCTGAAGAGAAGGAAAAATCAATTCAAGGAATGACAAAGTTAAACTGGGATTCTTACTAGACGTGTCTAGTAAAACCACACAGTCAATGCAGTACTCTTAATTGCATCATTAATTCTGCTGAGAAGATCGCGCCAACACTTGCCGATTCCATTTTTTCGGGACAATTAAAATTTGAAGTCGGCCAGCCTCCTCTTCTCAAATCAATGTTGGATGCTTGCAAATTCAAAGACCAAATTCATAAGTAGTTAGTTGTTAATTTTAGTTTTAGATTTAGTGTTAGTTTTACTTTATTTTTGCCTAGAAAAAGGACGATCATTTAAACCGAATCCTAAAATTTTTGTAATAAACTATAATTAGATTTAGTTAGTAGTATTTAAACCCTTCTCATGCATTTAGAGAAGGGTCCTGAAATTTGTCAAAAACTTATCCTCAGAACATGCACTTTTGCACCCTCAAAGGAGGTTTTGATGAATGAATGGAACGAGATTTATTGATATCTGTGTCTAATATCTGCTACTGATGTTGCATTTCTATACTCTTAGTAGATGTTGGATTAAGAAGATATAAGTAATTATTACTTCTAGTTCATGAGTGGAACCAGTTATAAATGGTACTTTTATCTCTTAACTATTCTGCTTTTGTGTTAAAAGTGATATTTATGTTCAGTTATTCATATATTTATGCTTGAATGCTTAAGTTATCATTTGGCACTTTTGTACGGTGATAGCTATTTATTTATGCTTAATGTATGAATAGCTTATTATGCAATATGTTTTTCACAACTGTTTCATCTAACTTTTTATATGAAGTGGTTTATTTTTATTGAATTCTTTTCTTATAACAGTTGAATGATCTTTATTATCGATTGTTATTTGAAATCATTTTAGATTTCATAAACAAGATTTTATCCCGGGTTTAGTTTAGAATTAGATATTTCTGTTTAAATTAGAATACAATTTGCATATGATTAGATTAGAAATAGAATAAAATAATTTCACTTAGGAACCTTTTTAGAAAGGAAATATCTATTCTCAACACATACACACACACATTGGGAAATTGGTCCCATCATCCCCAGTCGGACCCACTACACCAAACGGAAAAGGAGCTGCTAACCAAGGTCCGGACCGGGTGGGTATCCCCCTTGTTGTAGACCCGATTTTCGGGGCTTCAACACTTCCCTACCCCTTGATGGGGAGCTGCCTATACCTACGGGGGTCCTTGGTGACGTAGGGTCTGATTGTGCCCTGTATAAGTTTCCTCGATCAATCATCAAATCATATGTCTGGTAGTTCTGTTCGTCATGTCCCACCGATATGCAGAACCTACACCATTGTTGTTTTACCTCTGGAATGTATGCAACAAGGCGGGGATAGTGGTTAGTATCGTGCAACCCTACGATGCGACAATCATCACACCAGAGCGTTGGTCCACTAGGTCCCACATCTTCCCTAGGGTGCAATGGGCTCGGTCCCCTGGCTTGCACATAATCCGCTAATAGAGGATAGTTATCCTTGGTGTGGCCATTCACCTGGCATTGTATGCTTCTAGTTGTCCCTAGATACGTTAGATGCCAAGCTGAGTCTTGTCCCGAGGTGCAGCTTCTAACTTCATGGCACCTTCCAAGGCCTTCTCCTATGATTTGAAATTTTGGTGCCCCATAGGTACACGCAGGTGAGGCAACAACATGGAAATAAACCATTCCGTGTGCTTTCTGTCATCATATTGGAATCCCCCTTCTCTGATCACCTTCTTTAGTCACTGATCGACATCCCACATAGATTCAAAAGGTCCTTGATTGAAATCCTTTAGATCAACCATGATTTGGGAGTAGGACTTAGGTTTCTTGAACTGTTTTTTCAGGGCATTCTTAATTTCTTCAATGGTTGCATTTGCGTTTTGGCCGATGTATCCCATGCACCAGTCCAAAGCTCTTCCTTTGAAGGCAAGGGACAACTGTGCCCTTTTCACCGCATCACTAGACACATTCTGTGTAGTCCATACCGATCTTGCGACAAACCAGAACTGATACATATCTTCATCCCCCACACCCTTAAAGGTCAGCAATTTCATGTGCACAGCGATGTCGTCTTCCGGTGGCGGAGGGGTCGGTGAACTCTTACTTCTAGGCTGATTCGAAATTCATGTGGCTCAAGGACTCTGCGAAGCTGCTTCCCTTACTGGACTATAGGTCAATCGATTTCCTTCTAGGTTGGCCCTATAGTACTTGCCATTCCGTGTTGTGCTCCCATCCAGATCAGAGGTCATTCACTTGGTATGGATACACAAAATACTCTTTTCGCATAATAATATCTTGATCAATAATGGAAAATTCTTCAGGAACTTACCTACCCTGTGAAGAATCTTTGCTCTGCTTCAGAGTAGGATACAAACTGATCGATGGAAAATTCTGTTACAAATCTTCCTAACACACTGTCTACCCAATGGTCCACTGTGTGACTGATGGTGTTATCAGTCTTTTCTAGCTGTTGGATTATTTCGGGGGTCCAATCTGTGATCCACTCATCCTTCCAACACTTCTAAAACTAAACCGGTCTTGCGATCCACTCTTGGAGCTTGATTGCAATTGTTAAAAAGAAGATCTTGTAGATCTCTATGAAAATGTACTTATTCTTCCACTCTTTGGTGGTCAATCTCTTACTGCGATTTTATTTTATGGAAAATTCCTGAACTTGCTGTTCAAACCATTCATCAATTTCCTTCCTCTCTGGCTTCCAGTACGGCCTTGGCATTACCTAATCCCTCTCTCAAAATGATCCAGGTCCCAGCAATGGAATGATTTGTTGGCTCGAGGGGTCCTGACCCAGGTTCGAATGTTCAAGGTTTGCCAACAAACCCCTATACTACTGGCCCTTTCGGAAGTGACCTACTTGTGCAGGCCAAAGTATCACCCGAAGTAGTATGGGTGGGTGCTGGAACCAGGTTTCCGCACCCTAGGAGAGGGTAGGTAAGTCAAGTAGAGCTGCATTTACCCTGATCGTGACCCGATCCGGTATTGCCAAGCCTATATTCCCTTCGCATCCACGTGCGCAACAACAATATTACTCACATAAATAAAAAAATCAAGAATTCATATAATAAGTAGAACAAACCCAGATCACATCATAAATAAGTACACAAGTATGTTCGCAACTTAAACCAATAAAACAACAACATATGCTAAGTAATCAAGACGTCACAGATTCATATCACAACAATTCCAGTGGATTCAAATAGGCAACAATATTTCCGCATTTATTAATCTTTCAGATCTACATACTGTTAGCCACCTATAAAAAATTTTATACCAAAAGGTGGCTAAATCAGTTTTTAGAGCCTTCAAGAAAAAAGTTTTATTGCTAAAAAATGTTATCTCTTGAAGACTCTTGAAGGCCTCATACCTCTGTCCAAAATCTTCCCTACTGTGCCCATTTTACACTCTGGAATTCTGCTGATTTCATGAGAAAATACTACTGCAAAATCCTTTTTCCCCCTCCTCCATTAAGAAAACTAAACTTCCATTTTGCTCCCCTTTTCCTCCATAAAATCCTCTATTTTCATGATTCCCCTTCTTCCATTCATAAAAATCATTTTTTACATAGTTTAAAACTCATTTTTAAACTATACCGAAACCCCCCAAAAACCCATTGAAAACCAGAAACAATCATAAAAAATACATATTTTTGTATAAAGCTTAAGCCCCTTTGGGCTTAAGTCTTAAACCACTTCTCCATTATATGCCCTGGTGCTGGAACCAGGTGCTAGACCCATCGAGTGCTTATCGCATCGGATTTTTTCCTTTGGGATCATTTTTAATGTTTTTTCCCCCACCTTCGATTACGATGGCCCGATTGCGCAATCCAACGGCCACGCTCCTCCCCACACCCTCGGAAGCAGTAAAACCAAATAACGCAGGATTTTATAATACAGTTTTGTATTGTGGAGGTGTTTGAATGATTTTCCATCATATTAAAGAGTCCGAAGTTTGAACCAGGAGTTTAATAGACTGGAGTGAAAAGCAAGCAAGGTGTTAACCTACGGTCATTTACTGTTCAAAATCAAGAAGAAATTTTGATCGCACCACTTTTGGTACGGAAAGGAAACCACTCAATAGCAAGTGATCATGTGAAAAGCTACCATGTCGACGAGACAATACCGCCTCATCGCTCCCTCATTGCGCGTTAAATGTCGACTGTGGGCTCAGCGCGATATTGACGTACGCCGTCCGATCTGAGGTTGTCTCATCGGACGGTGATCGCGCTCAAAAGAGGCTCGGGGGATAAACTAAGGTATGGCGTGACCCATGGCCAACAATCAACCGCCCTGGTCCCCACAGCCACGAGAACAGTCATCAGTCCCACAAAACCGATGGTCCCAACGCCTAGTCAGCACACACGTGGCAGCAACTGATTGGAGCGAGTCTTGTTTGGTTGCTTGCATGGTCGTGAAATCCGGACCCGATAAGCTTTATATGGCGGATTTCATAAAAAATTTGGGTCACACTTGGGCTAACGTTAGCATGCCCCAAAACAGACCCAGGGAGCTTTATATGGCGGATTTCATAAAAATTTCGGGTCACACTTGGGCTGACATCAGCAGGCCCCAAAAAAAACCCGGGGAGCTTTATATGGCATATTTCATAAAAATTTTGGGTCACACTTGGGCTGACATCAGTAGGCCCTAAAATGGACTCAGGGAGCTTTATATGGCAGATTTCATAAAAATTTCGGGTCACACTTGAGCTGACATCAGCAGGCCCCAAAATAGACTCGGGAGCTTTATATGGTGGATTTCATAAAAATTTCGGGTCACAAACACCCTGACGTCAGCAAGCTCCTTTTGTAACCCGAAATGTTTTATGCAGCTTGTTTTTATCGGGAGTTTTGAAGTCCGGGGTATGTTACTTGATAAAAGGTGATTATATGGTTTTTTCCATTATACTAAAAAAAGGCCGAAGGTTGAGGTTCGATTCTCACGCCTTCGATTCATTAAAAGGAAGCCATCCACGGGTTAAATTTCCACATCTCATCCATGCTTCAAAGGCATTGATGCCTCACGACCCCTACGCAGCACTGCACAAAAAAAAACACAGTAAATAAATCACAATCAAAGAGTATTGGTGTCGAAGACAGAACACACAAGAACAGGAGATTGAAGATAAATCTTTGGGGATTACGGCTAAGATTGATTATCAAAAGCCTAATCCTCCCAATTAAGACATAGTTAAAATAAAATCATAAGTGTTTATCAGATAGCAAGGCCTCCACCGCCACATCTGAGGCAAATTGATTCCTCCCAACTACCAAAAAGCCACCTGTGCCTCAAAGCATTCAAACAGAGGCCGAAGTCATTGATAAAAAGAAACATTTTCCTCAGTGCAGCCAAAAAGTTAATTCTGCAAATAAACTTAATAACAAGATATCAGCAGAGTTACTTTAATATGAAACAGAGCCTCAAAAGTCAAGAAGAGCTCCCACTGAGCTTAATCTTGAGTGTTAAACAATTAATACAGACAGAACATCTGTAAATTTCTTCATTGAGCCCCTCAAAGGCTGAGAAGCCATTAAGACTGTATTAATTATCTTGAGAGATATTTTATTAGATATCACCTCCTCATTCTTCTATAAATACTTCTGTGGAAGATGAGAAAAGGGTTGGTTGCTGAACTTTGAAATATAATTGAGCTTGAGACTTCTACTTGTAAATAGTGTTCAGTGGCTCTTAGAGCTCTGCTTGTGATAGATAAGTTAGTCTGGGAGGTGTAGATGATTGCTAAACTAAATCATTGGACTTAAAGCTGTAACTGGTTTGGAGCATCAATACAAGCTGATTTATGGGATCTTGGTCTATGTTGACGGTGATGTTGTTCCTCATTGTAAATTGTTATTTTATTTCTGTTTTCACTGTGTTCATCTTCTCTTATAAATAACAACATGCATAGAGTTAGGACCTACTGTACATCAGTACTCTTCTCTGAATGAAATTTTTTATCTACATGTTTTCTTCCAATTAGTGTTATTTGGGAATGATTTAATTTAGTTTTAAGCATAGGAATGCTGGCGTTCCCTCGTCGTATTTCCATAGCTAATTTTTATTCTTAAATGTTATTTTCAGTATATGTTAAGTAGAGATGAACTAAGGAAGATATGGTGTGCCCTCGTCCTAGTTTTATCCCCAAAGACTGTCTGAATGTTTCCCTTGGAATTTGTCAAAACCTGGCTAGTTTGAAAGTACTTACCAGATCTTAGGCCATTCTTTGTTATCTTTGTGTTTATCTTGAAAGTTACCAAGTAAAGCAGAGCTAGGAGAGGATTTGTGGTGAGCCCGGCCCGCTAGTTTCTACTCTAACAGTTGCCTTCAAGTTTCCCTCTATTTTTATATGTTTTCTATTGAAAGTGTATCAAAGGCTAGCTAGTTTTGAAGTACTTACCAGATCCTAGATTGCTTTTATGTATTTATTAAGTGTTTGTCAAAGGTTGGCTAGTTTCAAAGTACTTACCAGATCCCAGGCTACTCTTTGTTCTTCATTTGTTTAATTCCCCTTCTTTTTGTATCATTTCATTCCATAAATCCGACTTTAAATAGATCCTTAGACATAGATGGTTTGCCCCATAGACCACTCTTGAACCTGATTGTTTCAATTAAACCCTTTTATGAATCCATAGCCCAATGGAATAAAACTTGCAATTATCTATCTTCTTGGCCAAAGCTTGTTCTGATTGCTTGCAACTTCTCACCTTTGAAACTCTTTGCATTTAGAACTTTCCACCTCAAATAATAATCATGCTCAACTATCCAAAAACAAACGAAACCCTCGGCCTTCATAACTAGCCTAATATCATTACCCAAAACTTCAAAGACAAATCCATCTTTGCACTTATTGGAGAGATCCCTCTCCAGATTCAGGAGGGCTAGATCCTAGAATCCCAAAGTGGTTGAAATAATGTTCTCCCTACAATTGGACTTTTGCCAATCTTACTAATTATAGGGTTCCAAAATTTCTGGCGATTCCGCTGGGGAACGAACCCAGAATCTCTAGTTCCCCTTAAAATTTCATACAAAAATTGTTTAGAGAGTAAAAAGCAGCCTTTTTCAAGCACTACCAAGAAATGGTAATCATGATGAAGCTTGCTTGAATCAGTGACAAACTAGGCAAAACCTAGGATTCTCATAAGAGTTTGTCTAACCTTGAAAGGTCAGCTGGCTTAGCCATAAGAGTATACTTTTTTTGTCTCATAACCGTAGCTAAGTTTTTAAACAGATTTAGGACACTCTTAACAACTAATAGGACTGAAAAATAACTCAAAAAACCCAAAAATATTTCAGATTGGTATCCAATAAACATGGTGGTGGACCATAAAACCTTTTACCTCTAAAAAAGAGCTAAAAAGTTCCACTTGGCGACTCCACAATCCTGAACAGACCTTAAGACTCCACTGGGAAGAACCCTTATCATTGTAATATCATTCAAACTCAGTTAGAGGACTGTAGGATTAAACTTTGTGTAAACATATTAGTTGACCTTTTAAAAGACTGTCATACATGGTTGAAATTTTCTTGTTTATTTGGGTCTGAAAAACACATCATAGTGGCTCCTAGAAAGAGTCACACTAGAGCCTATCCTAATCCTGATCCGCCTGAGATAGTTGATAACCCAGAAAGTATCCTTAGGAAGTCTCCTAGGATAAAATTATCAACTATTTTCAGATCACCCTTGAGAGCCAATTCAGTTCCTGAAAATCTTTGAGCTCTGCAACAATCACAAGTTGACTTAGTAAATCCCTTTATAACTAGGTCATTTGATGATATAACTCAGCTAGATTCTGAGTCTTTACTTTCATCTCCTGAAACAGGCGAACATCCTGGTAGTAGAGAAGCAACACCTCTTGATTTACATTTCCTTCACAATTTAGGTGTCTCTCATCCAATATTAGCTCAGTAATCTATTGCTGCTCCATCCACATCCCTTCATCCTCCATTCACTGTCCAAACCACTCCACTTCAGCCCACTTTTCCTTTTGTTAATCCACCTCTTGTAAATCCGCCCCCACCACATTTCATGGCAGCATGGTATGCTCCCTTAGTCCTTCCTGTACCATTAATCAATCTTCCATGGGACTATCAGTCCAAAATTCCATTGTATGATGCTAGTAATGCTACTACTGCATCACAACATGTGGATAAGATGAATGATTACTTTGACATAAATGATATTGATGATGATTTTGTCAAGCTTAGACTATTTTCTCAAAGTCTGGTGGGAGAAGTAAGAAAATGGTTTAAATGCTTAACCCCCCATAGTATCAATGATCTCCAATCCTTCCATCAGACACTCTTAAAAAAATGGGAAGTAAAGAAGAATCCTCTCCAAGTCCTTTCTGATTACAAGAAGCTCCATAGAAACACGAGGGAAAGTGTACAAGATTATTGTACCAGATTTAACAATGTATACGATGCACTTTCCCTAGATCTAAAGCCTCCACAAGGCTCACCATTAAACAATTTTCCTGAGGGGTTTGACCCCAAGATGGCCTATCAAATGAGAGAGAGAGATCCTGCAACTCTTGAAGAGATGCAAAAAGGTGCTCTTACTGTGGAAGTCAACTTGATGGAGAAGAGAGCAAGAATGAAAAATGAGAAGAGAGTGTCCTTTAGAGAAGAAAATACACCCTCTACTTCCAACTCAAATATGCAAAGAATGATGGAGGAGATGATGAAGAAAATGAGCATCCTTGAGAGAGCACAAGCCAGTCAAAACCAAACTGCTCCTCAAAACAAAAACCAGAACCAAAATCAGAATTTTAGAAGGAACCAACCTCCAAACAGACCTAGGGAAGATGATCAACAGATCACTCCTCCCTTTCATCAAAACTATGTAAGTGAGGTTGAGGAAACAGATGAGATAACAGAGGAATATGATATCAACATGTTGGGGGTAGATAATGATGACTTTGAGATTCGTTATGATAGAAAACAAGGTATATACACACCCTATGATGACAAAAGATATGATGATGAAAATTATTATCAAGACATGGAAAATGTCATCATAGAGTCTCAAAGAGAATATGACCTTAGAAGCAAAACCAGTCAACAAAATCTCAACACCAAAACCTCTGAGAAATCTTCGCAAAACAATACTGCAACCAAGCCTAAAGTTGTCAAATAGAAGGACAAAACAGTAGCTGTGAATTCTGATAAAGGTAGAGAGAAAAGCACTCAAAACAATGAAAAACAGAGTGCAGACGTTAGTAGTACTAACACTTCAACTAGTACTCCTGTTAAGATCATTTTTTCAAATGTAAATAGAAAAAATCAGCAAGCTGATGTTGCTGATAGGCTAGTAGCTAGTAAGGCTGAGACAAGTTCTTCAAAGAACCAAATTCCTTTAAGCCTAGAGTAGGAAATTTCAAAGATCAAAATCTTTGTTCCCCTGACTGATTTAGCTGCCCAGAATGTATATAGAACCCAAATTTTGAAGGCTTTAAATTTTGAGGATAATAATGACACAATCAATCTTAATGATGACCAGGCAGAGCTCATTTTTGGTCCTAAGATTGAAGGTAGATATCAAGAGGGACATGTTCCTCCCTTTTATATAAGTTTAAATGTTCATGACAAGATTTTACATAACGCTATGCATGATTCAGGTGCCTCTCATAATTTAATGCCCAAAGCTGTCATGGAGAGCCTAGGCCTTGAAATCACCAGACCTTGCAAAGACCTTTACTCCTTTGAATCAAGCAGAGTAAAATTTTTATTATTAATTAAATACCTCCGTGTTAACTTAGCTCAAATTCCAGCCAAATGTTTAGTCATGGATATCGTTGTGGCTGATGTGCCCCCAAAGAATGGAATGCTATTATATAGGTCTTGGGGAGCTAAGTTACAAGGAACTATGCAGATGGACATGACCTATGTGACCATCCCTGTTTTCAATCAGACAAGAAGACTTTACAGGGAGTCTCATATGCAATACATGGTGACTAGCCAAGAAAGACCACAGAACTCTCCCCTTTATTCTGTAAACATAGGCCTGGATTCATTTATCCTTTTCAATGATGAAACTTCTAGTGAACAAGTGACCTTGTCTAATTTAATGACAGATAGAGAGGAGGAAGAGGATAACATAGGAGTGTCAGAACAGTTTGCTGAACCTATAAACTCTAGCAAACAAAACATAGGTCTTGAGCTACAAATCATGTGTCCTTTGCTTTTAAACATTGAGAGTCAAGAAAGCAGTCCTCAACCCAATAAAAAATATGAGGAGTTAAAACAAGTTCAACAGTGTGCTGACTATTGATATTGCAACAAGATTATGAGCTTAGTGGAAAGAAGTTGCCTTCACTAAGTGGGCCCGCAGGCTATTTTTGGTGCAAAGTCTATTTTTAGAATATGTCTATTTTTAGACATGTCGATCATGATTCTATGAGTTGCAAGATGCTATTTGTGGATGGTTGGTCAAGTTGGAAAAATAGATGGACTTCTATTTTTAGACATATTGGGCGGAATCTATTTTTAGATTGCCAATCTAAAAATAGATATGTTGAATATTAGTAGCTCTTAATAATATTTGGACTATAACCATTATCTTATTCTCTTGGAGCACTTCAGTTAAGTGCACAGATGTGGCACAGGAGCTGACAGAAGGAATTACGCTATTCCTGAGGGTTAAGTGGAGCTATTTCATGGATACTCTAGTTAGAACTCATGTGAGAGAGTTTGGTGGAGTTGATTGAGGAGTTAATGGAGTTGTGTTCAGTTTAACTAATCTAAACATAGTTGAGCTATTTGTATCTAGTCTAACTGATTGATACACTAGTGAGAGTGGTGTGAATTAATTATTAATTAATTCACTAATTATAAACTCATTAATCAACTAAAGAATACATCAGTTAACTTCAGTGCATGGACAGTTTAAGTGGAGACCAGTGAAGAGATAGGTGAAAGAGCAGTGTGACTATCAGTTGTGACTATACTGTTGCATGTTTGCAACAACCAGTGATTGGAGAAGCCAATGAGGATTGCGCAGTACAAGCCAGGTGGTTCAAAGTTATTTATGAGCCACTCTACAGCATTGATTACGCAATAGAGGCTAGATATCAGGTGGCAGATATTGGAGCATGTGCTTTGCTAGATCTAGCTTGATTAGTGTGTAGAAATTGGAGGTTGTGCTGAGAGCTTGTGAGGAGCTTTGTACAATGATTGTTACATGATCTCTATGAAATATAATATATAGATAGTTGGGGGCTTTCAGCTTTAAGCTTTCCCATGAAATACTGTGTTCATATGTGTGATTGTTTATGGTTTTAATGTGCACATGCGATTGTTTTTATTTATGCAATTAATGATCAATGGTAGAAGAGATTTTGTATTGTGCATGAAGATAAAATAGCGTGTGATCAGGAGAATCTCGGTGGATAACATATCAGTTATTCAAATTTCTACATGGTATCAGCGCGATATTGATCATTGGAGCAATTGCAAAACATTGAAGCGGTTGAGTTTTGTGCTGGTGGAATTTGAATTTGCAGTAGTGTTTTCTTGGTGTCGAAGTTGAGATGTCTTTCAGCGGATTACGATTGGAGTATGCCCTTGAGGGCAGCTCAAATTATATTTCATGGAAGGACAGGATGGAGGCGGTGCTGGATGACAATGGGTTGAAGGAGTTCATAGATGCAGAAATTCCAAAACCTGCTTCTAGCGATGCTGCCGCACTTGACGCATGGGAAAAGAAGACAGCAAAGTGTCGAAGGATTCTGTTGGAAGGTGTGAAGGATCACATAGTGTACAACCTTCATGGTAAGGCTTCTCCATTCTTGATGTGGAAAGCGTTGACAGACTTATTCCAAAGCAAGAGCGACCAGAGGAAGTTGGCGCTCAAGGATAAACTCAGAAACATAAAAATGGAGAAAGGCGACAGTATGCCCAAGTACCTCACGAAGTTTGTCCAATGCAGGGATGAGCTGGGAAGTGTGGGGGTGACTGTTTATGACGAGGACTTGGTGAGCTTGGCTCTTCTTGGGCTTTCGAAGAGTTTGAATTCCTATCAGGACTCTGTCAATGGTCAGGAGAAATTTCCAGGATGGGAGTGACTTTGGTCGGATCTTGTGCAATAGGAGATAAGGCGAAGTACCAGGGATGGATCTTCATCAAAGAACTTTGATGAAGAAAATTGCGCTTTGGCTGCCAAAGCAAGGAAGGGGAAGAGAAATAAGCATGCTTCTCAATCCGGTGCGAAAGGCAAGAAGCATGACATGTCCAAGGTGAAGTGCTTTCACTATCACCAACATGGACATTACGCCACTAGTTGTCCACAAAAGAAGAAAAATAAGTAGGTTGCTGGATTTGCAGCTAGAGAGGCCTTAGCCTCGTAGTTTGAGCTATATTTTTCACTGATCGCATGCTTGGTCTGAAGTGTGATGGGTTTAGTGTGGTTTCTTGACAGTGGTGCATATTTTCACATGACAGGAGATCGAGATTTGTTTATTGATCTGGATGAGAAAGATCTTGGAGTGCACATCGAGATGGGTGATGATGGTAGATATAGTGCGGCTGATATTGGTACCATTTATTTTGAGAGGGAGTCTGGTAAACCCTTTGTATTGAAGGAAGTGATGCATGTTCCAGGATTGAATAAGAATTTGATCTCTGTGGCGATGTTAGAAGATAAGGGATATGATGTTGTCTTTAGCGAGGGAAAGGCTTTCTTGTGCAGTAAGGCAACTGGTGAGACCCGGAGGATAGGGGTTTGAGTTAAGAAAATTTATCAATTTCAGGTAGATGGCTGCGCAGCAATGGCAGGCAAGGTAGAAGGAGTGGTGAGCCGGGATGATGGCGAGTTGTGGCACCGGAGATTGGGCCACCTTCACCATGGAGCTTTGAAGATACTACAGTAGATTTCTACTGGGCTTCCTAAGGGTACTCTTGCGCAGTCAGATTAGTGCAAGGGATGTACCTTGGGAAAATTTGTGAAAGCCACCTTTCACAAGAAGGATAGTCGCGCCACGACGATCCTTGAGAGAATTCACAAAGACGTGTGTGGACCTTTCTCAGTAGCTTCGACAGCAAAGCACAGGTACTATGTGATATTTGTTGATGATTTTTCTTGGAAGTGCTGGATCTTCTTCATGCAGAAGAAGAGCGAGACATACTCAAAGTTCTGTGAGTTCAAGGCACTGGTTGAGAAAGAATCAGGGAAGCAGGTGAAGGCTATTAGGAGCGACAATGGTGGTGAATTCATCTCTGGCGAGTTCAAGGACTTTTGCAGTGCAGAAGGAATTCGAAGAGAGCTCATAGCACCTCATAACCCACAGCAGAATAGGGTTGTTGAGCGGAAGAACAGAACGATCGTGGGTGCTACACGGGCAATGTTGCATGATCAGGGCCTTCCCATACACTTGTGGGCTGAGGCATGCAATACTCCAATATATGTGCAGAACTGTTGTCCTCACAGGATACTTGGCATGAGTACACCCGTGGAGGCATTTTATGGTAAGAGGCCTGATATTTCCCATTTGAGGATTTTTGGTTCACCTGTTTACATTCATGTGACGAAGGATGCCAGGAAGACGCTGGAGCCAAATGCAGAGGTTGGGATATTTTTGGGGTACACTGATACACCCCACAACTATCGTGTGTATTTTCCAGACAGTCGCAAGACTGTTGTGCGACGGGATACCAAATTTCATGAGGAGAAAGCCATGAAGTGTACGCTTGAGAGGGAGCCACACTTTCATGCAGATGAGGAGCTATTAGTTCCTAAGGATGAGCCTTAGGATGTGGATCAGCCACAAGAGGAGGTTCCTGGAGTGGAAGGGACCACTCATGCACCGCCAACCATCAGAGGGCGGAAGCGCATTACAGAAGCTGAGCGACTGGCTCAAGATGTAGAGAAGGTTGTAGGAGCACCTACATCATAGCGCAGACAAAGACAGTCACCTGACCGGTATACTAGATGCATGGCTCTTATGAGCAAGTGTATCGTGACAGAGCCATCCTCTTTCGAGGAAGCTGTGGAGGATCCTGCATGGGTAGATGCCATGGTGGAAGAGTATGATTCGATTGTTAGAAACAGTGCATGGGAGATTGTCCCAAGGCCGGAAGGAAAATCAGTGGTGGGTTCGAGATAGACCTACAAAGTGAAGCAGGCAGCTGACCGGAGTGTGGAGAAGTACAAGGAAATCTTTGTTGCCTGAGGCTTCTCACAGATTGAGGGGATCGATTATGAGGAAACCTTTGCACCTGTCGCAAGGTATTATTCCATACGGACGATTCTTGCTCTCTCAGCGCAGATGGGGTGGCACATTCATCAGATGGATGTGAAGACTGCATTCCTCAACGGAGTCATTGAGGAGGAGGTGTACATAGAGCAGCCCGAAGGTTTCAAGATCTTCAGCAGCGAGTCGCATGTGTGCAGGCTCAAGAGAGCGTTGTATGGGTTGAAACAAGCACCTCATGCTTGGTACACATGGATAGACAGTTATTTCACCGGACTTGGATTCTCCAAGAGTGAGGCAGATCCGAACCTATACCAGATACTGGTGGAGTGTAAGTTGCTGATCATTGTACTTTACGTAGATGATTTGATTTTGACAGGTGATGAGCTGTTGATACTCTCATGCAAGGATGATCTTGCAAAAGAGTTTGAGATGAAGGACTTGGGCCTCCTTCATTATTTCCTGGGATTGTAAATTTGGCAGCGCAGTGATGAACTGTTTGTTTCTCAAGGCAAGTATGCCTGGGAGATATTGGAGAAGTTCAACACGCATGGCTGCAAGCCTGTTGATACTCCTCTTCCTGGTGGATGGAGGAAGGAGGATGCTACTTCGGCGGAGGTAGTGGATGCCACTGTTTATCGACAGTTGGTGGGGTCGCTTATGTATCTGGTCAATACATGACCTGACATATGCTATGCTATTAGCCAAATTTCACAAGCTATGGTTAAGCCTACCAAGCTCTACTGGAAGGCAGGAAAGCATGTATTGAGATATCTCAGAGGCACATCGGGATATGGATTATGGTATAGACAGTTAGATGAGGTGAGGCTATGTGGCTTCACGGATGCAGATTGGTCAGGGAGCCCAACAGACAGAAAGATCACATCTGGAGGGATTTTCAGTATCGAGTCAACAGCAGATTCTTGGTACAGAAGGAAGCAGAGATACGTGGCACTTAGTTCAACAGAGGCTGAGTATATGGCAGCAAGTTTGGCTGCATGTGAGGCTATATGGATGAGGAAGATCCTGGTCGGGTTGTTCGGTTCACACTTAGAGCCTATTGTGATTTATTGTGATAATCAGAGTTGCATCAAACTCTCGATTAATCTAGTATTTCATTATAGATCTAAACACATTGACATCCGGTATCATCATATCATAGAATGTGTGCAGTGGAAGATCATGTTACTTTCATACATTCCCACAGAGGATCAGGATGCTGATATCTTGACGAAGGCGCTCACCAAGAGAAAATTCGAATACCACAAAGGCAGGATAGGGGTGGCAGATAATCCTTATCTTGTTGAGAGGGAGTGTTGAGATTGCAACAAGATGATGAGCTTAGTGGAAAGAAGTCACCTTCACTAAATGGGCTCGCAGGCTATTTTTGGTGCAAAGTCTATTTTTAGACTATGTCTATTTTTAGACATGTCGATCATGATTCTATGAGTTCCAGGATGCTATTTGTGGATGGTTGGTCAAGTTGGAAAAATAGATGGACTTTTATTTTTAGACATATTGGGTAGAATCTATTTTTAGATTGCCAATCTAAAAATAGATATGTCAAATATTATTAGCTCTTAATAATATTTGGACTATAAACATTATCTTATTCTCTTGGAGCACTTCAGTTAAATGCACAGATGTGGCACAGGAGCTGACATAAGGAATTACACTATTCATGAGGGTTAAGTGGAGCTATTGCATGGATACTTCAGTTAGAACTCATGTGAGAGAGTTTGGTGGAGTTGATTGAGGAGTTAATGGATTTGTGTTCAGTTTAACTAATCTAAACATAGTTGAGCTATTTGTATCTAGTCTAACTGATTGATACACTAGTGAGAGTGGTGTGAATTAATTATTAATTAATTAAATAATTATAAACTCATTAATCAACTAAAGTATACATCAGTTAACTTCAGTGCATGGACAGTTTCAGTGGAGACCAGTGAAGAGATAGGTGAAAGAGAAGCGTGACTATCAATTGTGACTATACTGTTGCACTTTTGCAACAACCAGTGATTGGAGAAGAAAATGAGGATTGCGTAGTACAATCCAGGTTGTTCGAAGTTATTTATAAGCCATTCTACAACATTGATTACGCAATAGAGGCTAGCTATCAGGTGGCAGAGATTGGAGCATGTGTTTTTCTAGATCTAGCTTGATTAGTGTGTAGCAATTGGAGGTTGTGCTGAGAGCTTGTGAGGAGATTTGTACAATGATTGTTGCATGATCTCTATGACATATAATATACAGATAGTTGGGGGTTTTTAGCTTTAAGCTTTCCCATGAAATACTGTGTTCATATGTGTGATTTTTTATGGTTTTAATGTGCGCATGCGATTGTTTTTATTTCTGCAATTAATGATCAATGGTAGAAGAGATTTTGTATTTTGCATGAAGATAAAATAGTGTGTGATCAGGATAATATTGTTGGCTAACATATTAGTTATTCAAATTTCTACACTGACCTCCAAGAAAAATTCGATAGCACACTTATTGAAGAGCATAGTAACCCAAATGACAAACTCGAGACTAGGCCTCTATGGAGTATGCACTTCGATGGGTCTTGCACTAAGACCAACGATGGTGCAGGTGTCTGGATATGAAACACTGAGAATAACCACACATAAAGCCTTTCTTGTAGATTAAACTTCCAGTGTTCCAATAACATAGCGGAATATGAATCCCTTCTCTTGGGCTTACGATTGTTGAAAAAGTTAGGAGCCAAAAGAATCAATGTGTATGGGGATTCAGAGTTAGTCATTAGGCAAGTCAATGGGGAGTATAACGAAAACCATCCCAGACTTAGGGCCTACCGAAACGATGTCATGGACCTTTTAAAAACTTTCGAGGAGTCCAAACTGATTTTTGTCCCACGAAAAGGAAATATTGCGGCCCACAATTTAGCTTTTGCAGCTAGAACATGCTTAACGCCATATGAAACCAAAGAATGCACAAGTCAGATAAAATTTAGACCAGATGTTCCTAATAAAAATAAATGTTGGCAGGTGTTCGATGGAGACAAACAAATAGAGGACTTCATGCAGTCCAGAAACGAATTCGAACTACCAAGTTCAGATTCAGATTATGAAAACGACTGCCCTAGTGAAGAAAATTTTCTTGATGAAGAAGAAAGGTCTCCTGAACTTGCTAATGTAAACTTGTTGTCTAGCAAACTTGAAAATGAAATAGAGATGAACACAGAATTAGAAGCAAAAGATTTAGAAACCCTGCACTCTAAAGATGAAAGTTTTCTAGATGGTCTGGCACCTTTAGAATAGTTGTTTGATTTTAACGATGTGGCCAGTAAGCTAAAACTAGAACCTGTAGAGACTGAAGTCGAAGAGTGCAATATAGGCAGTGAACTTAAACCTATGTTGATTAAACTGTCTAAAACTTTACCAGCTCACATTAAACTCAAATACATAGAGTTGTTTAAATAATTTTCTGATGTTTTTGCATGGAGTTACGAAGATCTAAAATCCTATGACACTGGAATAATACAACACAAAATTCCTCTAAAAAAAAACCAAAAACCATTCAAATATAAACCGCGCAGAATAAACCCTGTTCAGCTGCCTCTGGTTGAGAAGGAAATCAGAAAATGTATGAAGCTAGTATTATTGTCCCTATTAGATATTCTGAGTGGGTGTCTAATCTGGTGTCAGTCATGAAGAAAATTGGAGAGATCAGGCTTTGTATAGACTTTAGAGACTTATATAGAGCTTCATTAAAGAACAACTACCCTTTACCTAAGATGGATCATATTTTACAAAGGGTGGTAGGGTCTAGAAGAATTTCTTTGCTTGATGGCTACTCAGGGTACAATCAGATCTTATTTCACCCTGTTGATCAATTAAAGACAACCTTTACTACACCATGGGGCACTTTCATGTATGCAAAAATTCCCTTTGGTCTAATGAATGCTGGAGAAACTTTCAAAGAGCCATGGACATAGAATTCTTAGAAGAATTAGGCTACTTCATCATTATATATCTTGATGATGTCACTGTGTTTTCAAAAACAGATGAAGAGCACTTAAAACACTTAAGAAAAGTTTTCGAGAAATGCATAAAGTTTGGGATATCTTTAAAACCTAAGAAAACACTATTTGGGCTCCAAGAAGGTAAACTTCTTGGGCACATTATTTCAGAAGAGGGTATGAAGATAGATCCCAAAAGGATTGAGGCCATATTGCAAATCTCTCATCGTCAAAACATCAAGGAGTTGTAATCTTTCATTGTAAAGATTAACTTTTTGAGAAGGTTCATCCCCAATTTGGATGAGCTCCTTAGGAATATAACAAACATGTTGAAGAAGGAGCAAGGGGTAAAATGGACTTTGGAAGCAAAGAAGTCCTTTGAGTCGGTGAAGCAAGCATTAACCAAAACACCAGTTCTAATAAGTCCTGATTTTTCAAAAGATTTTCATATTTTTTCGTTTGCATTAGAACATACCATAGTTGCTGTCCTTTTACAGAAAAATCCACAAGGACAAGAGCAGCCTATTGCATTCTTTAGAAAGGCATTGAGGGATGCCCCTCTGAAATATAACATTATGGAGAAGCAAGCTTTTGCTTTGATTAAAGCTTTGAAAGACTTCAGAGTATACATCCTGCACTCACACATCATTGCCTTTGTCCCAAATTCAGTTGTGAAAGAAATTATAACACAGGACCCAGATGGTAAGAGAGGTAAATGGATTGCAGTTATTCTTGAATATGATTTAGAGATAAAACCCACTAAACTCATCAAAGGCCAAGGTCTAGCTAGATTAATGGCTGAATCGAATTTTGAGGTTCTCGATATTAATATGATTAATGCTTTGGATGAACAAGAGGTAAGCTCAACTCCCATTGTTGAAGTTAATTTTATGAATTCCTCTTGGTATGTTGATCTTATTTATGTTTTTCTTAATTTAAATATGCCTCCTGGTTTGACAAAAACAAAGGCAAGGTTCCTAAAGTTAAAAGCTGTAAAATATTGCATTATAGATAGATGTCTTTATTGGAAAAATGCAAGTGGTGTATTGCTTAAATGTTTTCCTTAGTATGATGCAGAGAAGGTTAAGCGCGAGTTCCATGAAGGAGAGTGTGGAGGTAATTTATACTGGAAGACAATAGCCAACAAAATTTTGAGGGATGGTTTCTATTGGCCTACTCTTTTTCTTGATATACACAAGATGATCATTGCTACCCCTACCTTTGCATCCAATCACTGTTGAAGCTCCTTTTCAACAGTGGGGACTTGACTTCATAGCAGAAATCCATCCACCATCTTCTGCTTAGCATAGATGGATTCTCACTACCACAGACTATTTCACTAAGTGGATAGAAGCCATACCTTGTAGGCAAGCCAGTGATTCTGTTATTATAAAATTCTTAGAGAATAACATTCTCTCTAGATTTGGCTGTCCTACCAAGATCATCACTGATAATGCAACAACATTTGGATCAAAGAAGATGGTTGAATTCTGTCACAGATATCAAATAGCATCGGGGAATTCCACGGCCTATTACCCTCATGGTAATGGACTTGCAGAATCCTCAAACAAGATTTTAGTGAACATAATCAAGAAACTGTTGGAGGACAACAAAAAGTCTTGGCACACAAAGCTAGTTCATGCACTTTGGGCTGACAGATTGACTTTGAAGAAATCTATTGGTATGTCACCTTTCCAGCTTGTGTATGGTACTGATGTAATTTTTCCAACCAGACTTGGTGTACCAGTGATGAAGTTGATTCAAGAATTGCAAACTGAAGATAATGACATGATCAGAAGAATAAATCAGACCATTTATCTTCAGCAAACCAGAGAGGAGGTTTATAACAAATCATTGCAGAAGCATGACAGCATTAAAAGGCTTTTTGACAGAAGAAAAAAGGCCAGGAATTTCAATATTGGGGACAAAGTTTTGAAGTGGGACTCAAGGAGGGAAGACAAGGGCAAGCTTGGGAAATTTGACAACTTATGGCTTGGCCCTTACTCTATCCATTTAGCTGTTGGTAATAATGCCTATTTTTTGCAAGAGTTGAATGGAGTATAATTGTTTGGGGGTCCTGTCAATGGTAGGATGCTTAAGCATTACTTCTCTTGATCCATGTTATGTTCTGAAAGCCTTTTTATCTTTTTTCTCATTGTAAATACTTCACCCATCATTTCATTAAAAGTTATAAACATCAAAAATACAAAAACAAAGAAAGAAAGAAAAGAGGGCAGATTGTAAAAACAAGAAAGGTACAGCCCCATACCAAAAAGAGAAACAAATCTAAAAGTGTGCAAGCTCAAATGCCACTCCTAAAGAACACACTTCTAGTTAGTCAAACAACCTAATCTTGACTAATTAGTTTTAAATTTCTAGCGATAGGATAGTGAATTCGATTTTCCAAACATTTTAATCTTGGCTTATCGGTAGATAGTTTAGGATAGAAATTAAAGGTTCAAACATAACCAAAATCTGAACCTAAGTTCCCAAAGAATAGCTCAATTTGTTTTAAATTAAGTGAAAAGATGTAAATGCGGGTTCCAACATGCTCAAAATCTGAACAGTTATTAGGAAAGAAACTGACTGAACAAAAAGTCAAAACGGAGAAATTTTGTAAAAAGATGAAGTGCTTTGAAATTTTAGATCCTAAGCCTTCCATTTTGTTTTATTTTTTTGCAAAATAAGATCTATGTGCGGCTTGTTTTTTATGCCATAGATCAGCAACAAGTTAGACTGTTCAATCCTAACTTTTATGCTTTTAAATTTCTGTTGTAGAATTTAGAGAATAAAAATGCGGCCCAGACAGTTTAATCCCAGCAGAGATGGTAGATTAGGTAAGAAATCACCATGGGCTCAGCCCATTTTGTCGAGTCCATGGAGAAATAAGGAGTAGAAATAGATTAGATTTCCTGCTTTCAAAAGAATAAAATGTTGTAAAAGAGTTTTCCAATCCAAGTGCACTCTAAAGAAGAAAAAATGTTAGATCTGTAGGATTGGGTAGGTAGAGAGCTTGTTGATGAAAGATCCATTGTTTTTATGGCTGCTAACCTGATTTCAAAACAAAAGAAGATCATCCAAAGATAGAAAGGTAGCCCAATGGATGAGGCACTGATCAGCCTCCCAGAGAATGCAAGTCTAAAGTTCTTGATGCCTTCAAGAAGGCACCATCCCCAAGTGGAGCCACTGTTAGCCACCTATAAAATTTGTTATACCAAAAGGTGGCTAAATCATTTTTTAGAGCCTTCAAGAAACAAGTTTTATTGCTAAAAAATGTTATCTCTCGAAGAATCTTGAAGGCCTCATACCTATGTCCAAAATCTTCCCTACTGTGCCCATTTTACACTGGAATTCTGTTGATTTCATGAGAAAAGACTACGAAAAAATCCTTTTTCCCCCTCCTCCATTAAGAAAACTAAACTTCCATTTTGCTCCCCTTTTCCTCCATAAAATCCTGTATTTTCATGATTCCCCTTCTTCCATTCATAATAATCATTTTTTACATAGTTTAAAACTCATTTTTAAACTATACCAAAACCCCCCAAAAACCCTTTGAAAACCAGAAAAAATCATAAAAAATACATATTTTTGTATAAAGCTTAAGCCCCTTTAGGCTTAAGTCTTAAAACACTTCTCCATTATATGCCCTGGTGCTGGAACTAGGCGCTAGACCCATCGAGTGCTTATCGCATCGGAGTTTTTCCTTTGGGAGCATTTTTAATGTTTTTTCCCCCACCTCCTATTGCGATGGCCTGATCGCACAATCCAACGGCCACGCTCCTCCCCACACCCTCCGAAGCAGTAAAACCAAATTCCCTAGTCCCTAATATGAAAACTCAACTAGTCCCTATATGTGTTTTTGGAGTAGCTACCCCAATTCCCTGTCACTCTTCTTTCTCTTCAGATTCCTCACCTGCTATAATGGACAAATTTATGCCCGGAGCTTGATAGTTTGATTCAGATAACATTTTAGCAAGCCCTTGTCCTTTGATCAGCTTAGTAGGGTGGATGTCTAACTTATACTCCTGTATCTTGGCAATCCACTTCCCCCTTTTTCCTTCACTATCCCCCTGGATAAGAATATCTTTTACAGCAGCTGTAGGCACAAATGCAGTGATATGGGATTGTAAGATATACATGCGGAATGCTTTGAGGGATTTTACTAGGGCGTATGCTTGCTTTTCTAATATTTTTTATTTTAATTCTGCATCCCGGAGCACCTGACTGAAGAAAGCTATGGGTTGCTCATACCCCTCCTCATTTTTCTGCAATAAAACTCCTGCTATTGTATGAGGTGATGCAAAAGAAAAGATCCTGAAAGGCTTAGCATAATCTGGTCCAGCTAGCACAGGGGCTTTTGCAAAAGCATTTTTTATCCTGGTAAATGCCTCTCGTGATTCCTGGGACCATTTAACTTCATTATCTTTCTTCAGCATGTCGGTTATATGCCTAACTATTTCAGCGTAGTTAGGAATGAATCTTCTCAGAAAATTAATATGCCCTAGGAATACTTGTACCTCTTTCTTATTTCTGGGGAGAGAAATACCATCTATGACTTCTACTCTTTTAGGGTATATTTTCACTCCATATTTTGTTACAATGTGTCCCAAAAGTTTTCCCTCTTCTAATGCAAATAAATACTTTTGAGGATTTAGAGAGAGACCATACCTTCTGCATTTCTCAAAGGTTCTACGCAGATGCTCAATGTGTTCAGTATCGTTCTTTGAAAATACAGTTATATCATCCAGGTAGATCGCCAAGAATTTATCCTGCTCCCTGTTGGGGTTCCCATGTTTTGGCCAGATTGGCAAGACCAAAATATGAGACAACATCAAACCACTTTCAAACCTCAGGATCTAGCCCTCTCAAGTCCAAAGAGGGATCTCTCTATGATATGTCAAAGGTATATGACTTGAAGCTCAAGGTTTAAGATGTTAGGCTAGTTATGAAGCACAAGGGGGGTTTAAAATGATTTGGTTGGTTGGTTGCTGGGTTGGTCATGAGATCAGAGACTGAGAAAGTAATGGGAGAAAAGGAACAAAACAGCAGGATGTTTCAGCTAAGAGGACAGGTCAAGAAAGTGCCATCCATTGGGCTATGGAGTCATGAAAGGATATTACATGCAACAACTAGCCAAGGCTTTCAGCGGGAAAGTCATCTAATACTAAAGGATCTTTTAGATTAGATGGTGGGATGGAACATTAAGGACTGAAAGTGAAAGAAGGAAAGCAACCTAATTTCTGTCTATAGATCAGGTCAGAAGTCATTTAACTCCAGGCCTGCTTGGACATACTCATAGACAACTTTCAAAAGAGAGACAAAGGGGCAGCTAATAGATCGGACCAGAGGTCATTTAACTCCAGGTCAGCTTTAGCATGCTCCAAGGAAAAACAGAGATAAGTTTAACAAGAGATCTTGTAAAGGCCAGCTGGTCGGACAAGGATCCTAGTGGATAGGGCTAACTCTAATCCCCAGTGTTCCCAAATCTTCCAGCTTAAACCCAACAAGAACATCTAAGAACTAATCCATCCAATTCATACATCAGCTAGCAGCGTGAGGAACTACTACACTGGTTAAATTAACTGAAATCAAATCCTTAGATAACACATTTAGCAGAAAACATTAAAGGCAAGGAGAGCAAAAGCATAGGGTGCCTAACAAGGGCAAATCCTATGCCAGATTTCTGATGCAAGCGAGTAGAACAATGAACAGCATGAAATGTAATAAACAAAGTAAGAAAAACATCACCAATTGTAATAGACCAGGATCCTGTGAAATGTGTTTGATTGATGATGCAAAACCAGTCACATAATCTAAGCTCAATGGCTGTTACAGTCCAGACTTCTCCTCCCAGCCTACTACATAACAACTACTCTGCTAATCCCTCCCAAAACTGCTCTAACAGTCAAAACTGAATTCCTCTAACTACAACGGCAAGCAGCCGAACAACCCCCTTTACAATATGTTCCTCAGGACTCTTATAGGAGAACAGAATAGCAGGAGTAGATGAAAAATTAAATGCAGCATTTAAACTCTAAAACAGTAAGAGAGGCGAGGCTCCATTCGGTTTTAATTCTGAGCATTCAACTTCTGCGCTTTTCAGATGGAGAAGTGATCTTCATCAGGCTGCAATTTACTTAGGGTATGTCTTTGATGTACTTTCTGTAGCCTTTTGCAGAATTCTGGTGAGTAAACCGAGGTGTATGGACTACTGTGGGATCTGCCATACTGTATAAGTAATGCACTGGCGGTGTGGGACTGTTGTCAGGGTGGAAATTTCTTTAGGAGCACGGTGTAGAATAAAATCTGCATGGGTACTCTGTCCTTGCATGGAGAAAACATTCTGCTGATGTAGAAACCATGATATACTGATTTTCCGTGATGAATCTTTTGTGTGATCCATGGGTCTTCAATATGATGCTTTGCCTCTAAATCTCTGAACATAAGGCTTAAATATCTTCATTTGCGTGCCTTAAGCTTTCTTCTGCTCCATTTAAATCTATGTCTGTAATCTTTGTGCTTTTAATGGCCTTGGGAAGATTGTACAGATTTTTCAACCCTGTTTTTTTAAATGGAAGTCATGTCCATAACCTTCCCAGGCTTTGCTTCATTAAAATCTCTGCATCTGATCTTTCCTGCGTTTCTATCACTGTGACAGAGACTATGAACTATGGATGTTTATGGCCGCTCGAAACCCTGCAAAACACACAAAACTTGTCTAGAATTCATGCACAGGTTGGGTGAATGCAGCGAGACGATGAGAATGGACGCGCAGGTTGGTGACATGGCAGAATGGTGCGGTATTATGGTGGAATATGCAATGGGAAGGTGGCAAGAATAAAAATCTAACGCAAAACATTAGAATGACCTTTGAACGCACATATATACCGGGGCAGGCGAGAAATACAATAAAACAGGTGGAAAGGGTGACGTGGCGGGACCGGGTCAATGGTGGAGGGTGAATGAATCTGGACCGTTCGATCTCAAGAGGAGATCGACGGTGAAAAACTGCAGAGGGTGATTGAATGTGGATTGTTGATCTGCAGATCAGATCGACGGCGGAGATTAAATGGATGGCGTGTCGTCCCTTGAGTTATCGCGTGTGCATATGAGTTAACTATCGTGCATCTTCGGTGAGTGATAGCCGTTGGATGGCCCGCCCCAGATCGGATGGTCCACGGAAATATTGCTGAGCATCTACGTCCGAACAATAATGCGCGATGGACGGCGGTTTTGAAAAAGGTACAGGGGATGCATGTCACGTGATGTATGGAATCGCTGGCTGATCGGTAAATACTGCCAACTGCCCAAAGGCGGTGCGATGGAAATAGGCTGGTCTATGAACAGTGCGCATTTTTTGATTCTTGTTGATTAATTCCTGCTTCCACCTGGTATCAGTTTCTTTCACCTTTGGTAATTTACCTGGAATACAATCTGAAATTAAATTAGTAGCATATAAGCTATCATTAACTAATTGTGTCAGATTTTTCATCATAGCTCTGGCCCTTGATGTAGCTCGTTCTTCTTTAATCAACTATTTTTCCCATTCAAAAAACAAAATTTCTTTATGTCTTTCTTCGATCTTGGGAATATTTGCATTCTTTCCTTCTTTTGAGTCTTGCCATGAAAAAAATTTCGAAATCTTATCATCTGCATCATCAAATTCAAGTCTGAGGTTGACTGATTCATCAATAAGGGAAGATGTTATTTCACATAAAGGGTCTTCTTGTGAAATCTTTTGACAGAGATCATCTAACTGCTGAGACAATAGCTTATTTGTTTCCAGAGCTTCAGTTTTAAATTGGTCAATTTTAGGATAATCCTTAAATTTATCCAATCTTGCTTGAAATATTTTCTCTTGCCGTTCTTTGGTAGTTTTCTCATTTTGTAGCAAGGTTTCTAACTTGGACACCTCTTGGGACAACTGTTGTTGCTTATTCAAAGCTTGTTGATCAAGATTTTTCTTTTCCACACTCAGTTGTTCTTCCAGCTATTTGGCTCTGAGTTTTTCTTCTGCTAATTGCTGCTCCAACTGCATTATCTTTTGCTGATCATTTGTTGTCTTTTCTTCTAGCATTTCTATCTGTAAGTCTTTTTGTTTGATCATTTGATTGACTTAAGCAACTTTATCTATAGTGGCTACATTGTAGGCACCTGCATATTGTGATAATTTGGTAAGATCCTCTAAAGGATTTACCTCAGTATTCTTCCAGACAATATTCATGAATTCAACTTGTGGGCATGAAAGTGGTTCTTGATCTGTCCTCCTTCTTTTCCTTTGTTTCCTGACAACAACCCTATGCTTAGGAATATAAAATATATCCAGAGGAGGGATTTCTTCAACTTTCAACACAATTTCTTCTTATGGATGTTCAGGAATTATCTCCATATCTTGATCTTTCACATTATCAACTTGAGGATTATTTTGTCCTCCAATTTGCTATTCAAATTGCTCATATTGTCTTAGAAATTGGGGAGTAACAATAATTTTAGTAGAATTTACCACTCTTTTTGTGGTTGTTTCTCTTTCAAGTTGATCATTGGGTTTATCACTTGTATTTCTTTCTTTAGACTGCATATCGGTCTTGGTACCTGTATTCTCCTTCTCTGTCTGAATATCAAGCTTGCTAGCTGTACTTTCCTTCTCAGTATGTACATTAGGCTTGCTTGTAGACACTTCTTTTTCTATCTTGCTAGTTGTGTCTTCCTTTTTATTTTGTTCTGTTTCTATACTTTCAACTTCTTGCAAAGGAATCCTTAGCTGGTCAAGGGGAGCTTTCAACAATCTCTGACTTCTGAACTACATGAATTTTTTCATATCCTCTATTTGAAACTTGGATTTAGCCAAGTCATAAAATTGGGAAAATTTCTCAATAGAGACAAATAAATCATCAAATTCATCGGGTTCATGCTCAAACCTAGAAATTTGAACCAAAGTTGTGAAATCGAAAGCTATTTTATTTGGATCATACTGTCTACCTGGGACAATTGCAAGCTTAAGATCTCTTATTTTAATGACTTCCTTTTCAGCATGTTTGAAATCATTCAGAGTATAATTTCCACAATGAAAGGGAAAGGTAGGCCACATCAATTTGTTGGCATTCTTTAAACATCTTGACATCCCTCTTTCTGTCAACTGGTAAGAAATTTCTTGGGCTAATAGTTTGTCAGGGACATATAGAGGTAAGATATGGGGTTCCACAATGCTTCCAAAAACTCTGATATAGGTAAACCTTTCTTCTCCAAACTAATTGCTAATTAGGGATATATCATTCTTTGCTTTTTTAGAGAGTCGGGGAGGAAATTGGTTAAAAATGGTCTAATAGACAGGTAACATAAAGCCGTGACAAATTCTATATATATGATTTTTAAAATATACCTTCCACAAGAGTTTATGGTAAATGTGAATCGGAATAGGTTCGTGTGGAGTTCATTTCCAACCCAGAAATTCTGAATTGAAACACATAGCGTCTAAGATATAGGCATAGAAATGAAAAGGGGTTGTATTTCCAGTATCTTTATCCTTTCTATATTCCGGAATTCTATTATCTATCTTGTTAGAAAGGATAACTGAACAATCCATAATCTCATAATTCAGAGCAGAATGAATCAGGGGTACCATTTGAATTGAAAACCTTGCAGAATTATCATTTCCAAAAAGCCTACACATCATTGCAGCAGCATAGCAATATGGGGGTGCAAGAGACTCAACGGAGTACATACCCGATGCTTCATTTTTGTGTTTTTCTGAAGCTCGTCTCCATTCCCTTTTTTGGCCATGGTTAGTTAGGAAAATTCAATATAATTTCCTTTTTTACCATTTTTAGGATATTTTTATAGATATTTTGTGCCTTGGGCTTTGCAAAGCCTCAAGGACAAAATCAGATATTTTTGATGGGCCAATGAGCTCGCAAGTTGCACTAGGAGGTTTTCCCTCATCTTGGCCTATATATTTCAAGAGACTTAATTGTAAATAAGACTGAACTTGATGATATAGATCAATATATGGTTATACAAGCTTGGAAGAAATACTTGTCTCATGCATTGGATAGTTTTTTGAATGTTTTTGGATGATGAAAGAGGACTGCTATTGGATTCTTTGACTTGGTAAAATGGTATAGTGCCCCTCTCTGTTATATTTCTTAGTTTTCATACATATTTCATGTGCTTGCTTGCTGTAAGACAGTAGAGAATAGATTTGAGACATGCCCTTGGAGGCACCTCAGATTTCCTGTTTCATTATAGCTTCTATGTTTTCTTCCTTCTTAGTTATATAAAAGAATTCTTGATTGCTCTTTTATCACTGAAGAAATTGTTTTCTTGTTTCATTTATGGTTTTATGCATGCTAAGTATGATTTACGATATGCCCTCCTTACTCATGGCTAGTCATAGCTCCACCTTTGAAACCTTTCTTTGAATGTTTGATTGTCCTAGTTGAACCAAGGAGGTCTTGTATTGATCTTTCCCTTTGCCTAAAACTCTGCAATCTTAGTTCAAAGTGCCCGATAACTTGAAATACTATGTCTAGGAGTTTCCTCTTAGTAGTTTGAGTTATTTGTTTGTCTTAATTTTCTTTCCCCAAAGTCTGATAGCAATTTCCTAAAGTTAGAGAGTCATATATCTCTATGTATTGCTTGAATGTTTATTTCTATGCATTTATCAGTTTGCAGTTACATTTATCATGATTAATGGTTATGCCTACCATATAAATGTCTGTTATTAAAATATTTATGTTTGAAAGCATTTGTCCTTCACAAACTTAGTGTCCATCCCACTTCATTTTACCTTAAGATCCATTTTACCTTGATCAAATCGGCCCTTCAACATACCTTGTATCACCATCTGAAGCTTTCTTGACCATTTTCACCCCATAGCACAATTAATTTGAAAATATTTTTATCTATCTTAGTCTTTGTTAGTTCCTCCCTCAAAAACCTAAAAGAAAAACCAAAAACCTACTTTATAACTAGCCTAAAATAAGAAACATAAGAAGAAAAACACATAGATATCCCTTACACAAATAGAGAGAGCCCTCTCTGAGTCCAAGAAGGCTAGGTCCTTGGGCTCCAAAGATTGGTTTGATGTTACCCTCTCACTTGGCTTGTCAATCAGCCAAATCACGGGACCCTAACATAATGGTGATCACGGTGGGAATAACTGAGTACATAACATTCTAGCAAACTCTTGTAGATTCATTAGTCTTTCAAAATTTAAATAGGTAAGCAGTCCATAGAATCATTTAGAGTAAACTATTTTTGTTTCACCACCCTAGCAAAGTGATGAATCAGTTTTAGAATACTCTAATAAACCATAGGCTGCACATAAAAACTCATAAAACCCCAAAAACATCCCTAGATTGGCTTTTCCTAGTTATTGGTGGTGGACCATAAGTACATCTCTATAAAAACAACCAAGTTCCACCTGGCGACTCCACTAGCCTCCAGTAGGCCTAAAATCTCCATAAAAACCAAAATTTCATAAACCATACCTTTCTATTGACTCATCCTTCCCAAAGCTTAAAATTCATGGTGCAAACTCTATGATCAGTGACAAACTAAGTATAACTTGGCGATTCAGAAAAAATCACCCAAACATAGGAGATAAATAGAAATAAACTTGCAAATAGAACCATTAGCTTGTCCAAACAGTCTAGCAAACTATTGAAACTAAGTGATAACTCTTCCTTGCAAGTCTTCATCTCAATGTTTGCTAGAGAATTTTTTCTCGAAAGCATCTTTGATAATATTGGTGGTGGACCATAGATCTCAAAGAAATCCACCTGGCGACTCCACTAGCCTTCATTTTTGTTTTGACCATTCTTCACATTATCAAAAACCCTAGAGAGGCCATCTATCCAAAACAATCACAAATACCATCCTCTCTAAAATTTGAATTCGAAATCTGGCTTCATGAAGAATCAATACCAGATCTCATCCAGACCCAAATCCCCCTATCATAGTTGATAACCCAGAGAAGATTTTGTGGCAGACTTCCGAAACTGGAAACTTAGCTACCGATAGGTCCATCTGTAAACTAGATCAGTACCTGAACACCTCACATCCTTGCAGGATTCCCCATTTGACTTAAAATCAGCAAAAACCCTTTTTAGATGCAAGTCACAAAGTAAAATAAACTTTGACGATCTTGAGCCCCTAGATTTGCAACAGAGTCCTAGTAGAGAAGACTCACCTACTACACCTCCCGACTTTCAGCTTCTCCACCACTTTGGCTCCTACCACCCTAGATCTGCTCAAAATCAGTTCACTAGCCCAAGTACATCCGCCACACCCATCCAAACCACCATTGTTCAAATCACCTCAGCTCATCCTACAAGCCCTCATATTGTAAATCATCCATTAGCTCCCGCCATGGCAGCTTGGTATGCACCTTTGGTGTTACCACACCCTTTGGCACCTTTACAACATGACTACCAATCCAAAATCCTGCACTTTACCGAAGTTGAGGCTACTACCTCCTTCACTACTCCAGAATCTCACTAGTCCCTAATATGAAAACTATAAAATGTTTATTGATGTATTTGTAAAATTGTTCAAATTTATTTTGATATTATATATATTATCTATATAATGTTGGCAATTTTTAAGGTAAAATAATTTTATATTGTAAAACTTGGGCGAATCACTTTTATAAAAAAATGGAAATTGGAGAATCTTTTTTTGGAAAAACCATGGAAAATTAGCCCACCTACGAATATTAGCCCCTAAAATTTTCCATGCCTATATTCTGTGCCGCATCAAGCTTTAGTCCCTCAGCTTCTATGGTATGCTTTCTGCCTATTCTGATGTTTGGTTTTGCATGAGTGGACTCCTCCACTCCATGAATCTCCTCTTGTGGTTGATCCACATCTAGAGGCTCATCTTTGGGAACAAGTGGCTCCTCCTCTGTATGCAAGTGTAGCTCCCTCTTAAGCGACAACTTCATGGTTTTCACCTCATTGAATTTTATATCTCATCGCACCACAGTCAGTCGACTATTTGGAAAATATACACGATAATTATGGGGTGTTTCTGTGTACCCTGCAAATATCCCAACTTTTGTAGTCGGCTCCAGCTTCTTCCTGGCATCCTTTGTCACATGAATGTAAACAGATGAGCCAAAAATCTTCAAATGATAAATATCAGGCTTCTTACCAATAAAATCTTCTTCAAGTGTACTCATGCCAAGTACTCTATGAGGACAACAGTTTTTCACATAAACCGTAGTGTTGCATGCTTCCGCCCACAAGTGCATCGGTAGGCCCTGGTCATGTAGCATAGCTCATGTAGCACCACCGATCATTCTGTTCTTCCTCTCCACTACCCCATTTTGCTGTGTGTTATAAGGCGCTATGATTTCTCTTCGAATTCCTTCTTTGTGATAGAAGTATTTGAATTCATTCAAGATATATTCACCACCATTATAGCTCTGTAGAGCCTTCACTTGCTTCCCCGACTCCTTCTCCACCAATGCTTTAAACTCATAGAAATTTGACAATGTTTCACTCTTCTTCTACATGAAGAAGATCCAGCATCTACGAGAATAGTCATCAACAAATATAACATAATACCTGTGTTTTGTTACTGAAGCAACCGAGAAATGTCCACACATGTTTGTGTGAACTCTCTCCAAGATCACTGATGCACGGTTCTCCTTCTCATGAAAGGTGGTCTTCACAAACTTACCCATAGTACATCCCTTTCACTGATTTGACTGTGCAAGAGTACCCTTGGGAAGTCTAGTATAAATCTGCTGCAAAATCTTCAAGTCGCCATGGTGAAGATGGTCCAATCTCCTGTGCCATAATTCGGCCTCATCCTGGCTCACAACTTCTTCTTATTTTCCCATCATTGTAACGCATCCATCTACCTCTAGCTTGTAGAGATTCTTAACTCAATTCCATATCCTCTTGTTTTGACCTGTTGTTTTATGTCGCAGGAAATATTTTCCCTCGCTGAAAACAATGTCATAACCTTTGTCCTCCAACATAGCGACTAAGACCAAGTTCTTCTTCAGACCTGGAACATGCATAACATATTTCAACAGAAATGGTTTACCTGCCTCCCTCTCAAAGGTAATGGTTCCAATGTCGGTCGCACTGTATCTACCATCGTCACCCATATCTATATGCATTTGGAGATCCTTCTCCTCCAAGTCAATAAACAATTCCTTGTCTCCCATCATATGGAAGGAAGCACCACTATCAAGATACCACACCGATCCCATTGCACTTGAAACCAAGAATGCGATCAAAGAGAAATAAAATTCAAATTTCGAGGCTAAGGCCTCACCCGCTACAGCTTTAGCAGCCTTCTTGTTCTTCTTTTTCTGTGGGCAGTTAGTGGTGAGATGCCCATGTTCGTGACAGTGAAAACACTTCACTTTCGACAAATCCAGCTTCTTTCCTTTAGCCTCGGATTTTAGATGGGGTTTCTTCCCCTTCCCTCTCCTTTCTTTGGAAACCAAAACGCAATTCTCTTCATCATCATTCTTTTATGAAGATCCATCCCTGTTATTCTGCCTTATCTCCTCCTGCACAAGATCCAACCAAAGTCGCTCCCAATTTGGTAGTTTCTCTCAACCATTGACAGAGTCTTCGTAGATATGGCAACCATTTGGAAGTGCAAGGAGAGCCAAGCTCACCAAGTCATCATCCACAGCTATAATCCCCACACTCCCTAGCTCATCCCTACATTGGAAAAACTTTGTGAGATATTTTGGAATATTGTCGCCCTTCTCCATTTTGAGTTTTCTGAGCTTATCTTTCAGCGCGAACTTCCTATGATCGCTGCTGCTTTGGAAAAGATCTGTCAAAGCCTTCCACATTAAAAATGGAGTGGATTTCCCATGAAGGCTTGACACAATATGGTCTTTCACACCTTCCAATAGAATTATTATTGTCTTCGCTACCTGTTTTTTCCATGCATCAAGTACTGCAGCATCGCTAGTAGGCTTAGGAACATCGCTATCGATGAACTCCTTCAGTCCATTGTCTTCAAGCACTGCCTCCATCCTGTCTTTCCAGGCTATGTAATTTGATCTCCCCTCAAGGGTATACTCCAATCGCAACCCATTGAAAGACATTTCAATGAATACTAAACTGTCGCACCAAGAAATTTCTGCAGCAAATTCGAATTGTCCACCAGCACAAAACTCAGCACCGCTTCAAAATTGCAATCTCCAATGATTAACACTGCTCCGATACCATGTAGAAATTTATTAATACTGATGTATTACCGGATTCTCCTTATCTAACAATATTTATATTCTTGCTAAATACAGAATCCTTTCACTATTAATCTTGCGGAAATTAAATCGCCAATTGCAAACACATGTGAAGAAAATCAATTGCACAGAAACACAATTGTTTAATGGGAAAGATTAAAGCTAAAAAACCCAACTATAATATTTTATGTATATCAATGGATCATGTAATAATCTCATACAAATATTATTACATCAACCTCTCAGTACAATCAACAATCATTACACACTCTCATGTAGAATTTTGCATCTCCATGTACCAATTTCTTGCCTCCTAACAACCTGCCTCCACTACACAATCCCTGCTGAAGAAGACCCCTGAATGAATTCAAATTGGCCTTGCCTTGACTGTGCAATATTCATTGGCATCTCCAATGTATGTCATATGCATTGAATGCATCACTATAGTCACAACAGATAGTCCATCTCACCCTTTCACCTATCTCTCCACTGGGTCTCCACTGAAACTGACATGCAAGTAGTTAACTATTGTATTTGTTCATTTGTTAGTGAGTTATTAGTGATGAATTAATTAAATAATTAATTCACTAAACTCTCACTAGTGTGTCTTTCAATTAGACTAGATACAACTAGCTCAACTGAGTTTAACTCACTTAACTAAGTTAAAATAAATAACAACTCTTGTAACTACTCTTCCAACTCTGTCATAGCTTTTCCACTTCAGTTATAACTGAGTCCTCCATGCATGAGCCACAAATAACCCTAGGAATTGCACAATTCCTTCAGCCCACTGATTTTCTAAATCTTTTCACTGAAATAAAGTGCTCCAAGAGAATAAGTTGATATTTATTTTCGAATTGTTATTAAGGGCTAATAATAATCGACATGCATCTATATTTAGATTGACGATCTATAAATAGACTTCGCCCAATATTCTAAAAATAGAATTTCATTTATTTTTCACATTTTATCAACCATATACAAATATCATCTTGCAACTTATAGAATATGCTCACCATGTCTAAAAATAGACATACACCTAAAAATAGCCTGTGGGCCCCACTTAGTGAGGGTGCCTACTTTTCACTAAGCTCATCATCTTGTTGAATCTAAACAAACTTTTATTATACCCCACTTCTCAACCCTTTATTTAGCATGACTTACCTTTGTGGGTAAAGGAAGAAGAAGAGGAATATTTTTATCAGTCATTCCCCTACCCAATTTGTACATTAGACACTACTATAGGGATCAAGCAGCTAGATGAGGATGACATTATTGATAACTTCCAACAAAACCAACCTCTTTCTTCCATGCTAATTGATGAGTTAGTAGAGTAATCCTTAGGGAAACATGAGAAAAACCCATGGAATGAACTATTCACTAAAAATTATAATTAATATCATGCTAAGATTGTGGAAATCAATCCTTCAAAAATCCTAAAAATTAATCCTTCCCTCTCAGCAGAGTTGTTGTGAAACCAGCTCCAAAAATAGAAGAAAAGAGATATCAACACCTTTGAAATAAGCCACTTCAAGGGGGCAACCTCCAATACATTACATTAATGAAAAATTCTTGGATGATATAAATTACAAAACTTCCTTTCTTGACATAGGAGTCCATGGGGCCACAATGTAATCCTAGATAGCCTAACAATAATAATTTAAGGGCACAATAATAACAATATGGGGGTTGCAAGGGTACGATAATAATGATAAGGGGGTTACACTAACAACAATAATGTCTTATACTAGTAATATAGGGACCTAACATGCCCCTCTCCTTCAAAAAAGTGTTGTCCTGAAGCGAACAAAGTTCCTTCTCAAGTTAAATATTCCAAAAGACTTGAAATATCAAGATATCCATTGAGGATACAAATATTATTATATAAACTGTGTGAATAATTAGTTGAGATGGTTACAATTGGGAGAGACCAAGGCTTTAAATACAACCTTATGGTGTCTCTTGGTGAAGGGACATGATCCTTGATCATGCCCTTTTTCTTAATAAACCTAATGCAATTACATTTAATAATAATTAATAAATTATACATAACATTGCCTCTCTCTCAAAAGATGCTTTGTCCTCAAAGTATATGGAACGATGGATGTTGTTGACAAAATGCTTTGGTTCCCCAGGAGGCAGGCTCTTGCTTTTTGAGATGACCCCACATTTTAAAAGATCTTGGATTATCTTGTCAATTTTAGTCTTTTGGTAATGCAAATAGTGATATGGCTTGATGTTAACAGGATCTGATCCTGCTTTGACTTCTATTGTATGTTCAATTTCTCTATTAGGAGGCATTTTTATGGGCAGGTCTTGGAATACTTTTTCATGCTTCTGAATTAGCCCATGTACTTCTATTGACCCTTCATTGATCATTTTTATAATAAAATATTATTATTTTTCTCTTAAATATTTTGTAATGAATCCTTCACTAATATTCCTTCAATCTTTAGTAATGAATCCTTCACTAATATTTTTTTTTAAAAAGAGGCTCAAATTATTTTATATATGTATATATTCCTTTTTTAAATAAAATCTTTAGAATATAATGATTTATCTCCTTTTCCACTTTTCCAATACTTAAACCTTTAATAACCTTTTTTTCCTTTTATATACCTTCAAGCTTTAATAATGATTCCTTAATATTTTAAGAAATCATTAATAATATTTTTCCTTCCGATTTTTTTGAAAAATACTTCCTTGATTTCTCTTTATGAAATCTTCTATAATTACTAAGAAGATGTTTGAATTTCATATTTATTTATTTTTTTAACAAATTTTTTTTTAACTCTTTTTTTGTTGTTGAAAGGTTACAACCCTAGTGAAACGTGGCTATTCACATATATTCACCTATAAAATATATGTCCACTTATGTGTATTTTACTTGGTTAATTTTCTCCACGTAAAAGTAAATTTACCATTCACACAGAGATTTTTTATTCCTTTTGTTCTTATTTTACCTTGAAAATACCATGGGAAATTACCGTGGGCTTCTAAAACCACGAGCTTATAACCCACTTAAAGAAGAATCAAAATAACCTTATCTACTCTTCCTTCTCTTACGTATGGTTTTTTTTATCAATAATGTAGAACCATTTTTTTTTCTTTTGGAACTATTTTCTTTTAAATCTTTTTTTTTCTTTTAATTTATTTTATTTTTTATTTTTTTAACTTTCCTTCTCTCTTTTATTTATTTTTTTATTAATATATATATATATATATATATATATATATTTCTTCCTTCTTCTTTTTTTAAACTTTCCTTCTCTTTTTTTTTTTTAATGGACAAGGGCCTCCGAGGAACGCAGTAGCAGTGGAGAAACTCCAAAGGTTTAGCGAAACACTTAAACGGAAACAATGTTGAGGAATTTGATGGTCCGCAGAGCATGGCTCTATGCAGCATAAGCGGGCAGAAGATCGACTCCTCTGATACCAAATGAAGCGAACAAAGTTCCTTCTCAAGTTAAATATTCCAGAAGACTTGAAATATCAAGATATCCATTGAGGATACAAATATTATTATATAAAAGGTATGATGAATGAGATATGAGATAGATGATTGAATGTTACAAATGAGGCTTGCTTATATACCTACGCAGGTGCCTCTTCATAAAAGGTCATGTATTATTAGACATGACCTTTCAGCCTAATTACTAATTAACTAATTTATCATTTATTTACATTATTTATTCATTACATTTCTCCATGCTAATTGATGAGTTAGTAGAGGATTCCTTAGGGAAACATGAGAAAAACCATGGAATGAACTATTCACTAAAAATTATAATTAAGATCATGCTAAGATTATGGAAATCAATATTTCAAAAATCCTAAAAATCAATCCTTCCCTCTCAGCAGAGTTGTTGTGAAACCAGCTCCAAAAATAGAAGAAAAGAGATATCAACGCCTTAGAAATAAGCCACTTCAAGGGGGCAACCTCGAATACATTACATTAATGAACAATTATTGGATGATACAAATTACAAAACCACCTTTCTATATATAGCAGTCCATGGGGCCACAATGTAATCCTAGCCAACCTAACAATAATAATTTAAGGGCACAATAATAACAATATGGGGGTTACAAGGGTACAATAATAACAATAAGGGGGTTACACTAACAACAATAAGGGACGATACTAGTAATATAGGGACCTAACATGCCCCTCTCCTTCAAAAAAGTGTTGTCCTCAATGCTTGAGTTGCTCTGGGTGCTTCTGTATAAAATTCTCATCCTCCCATGTAGAATCTTCAGTGGGTAAGTTCTTCCACTTGATGAGATACTCTGAAATTGATCGATTCCGTAGTTGTCGAGTTCTTGTTTCCGTGACCGCTTCAGGTTCCGATATGATTTTTCCTTCCTCATCAAGTTCTGGAAATATTGTTTGAACTGGAATATTTTCACCTATAACCTTCTTTAAGCATGAAACATGGAAAAGTGGATGCACTCGTGAAGAAGCAGGAAGCTCCAATTTGTATGCCATAGTACCAATCTTTTGCAACACCTTGTAAGGACCATAGTACTTTGGCGATAATTTATTATCCTTCTTAGCTTTCTTCAGGGACATTTGTTTGTATGGTTGTAGCCGTAAAAATACCCAATCTCCTACATCAAAACTTCTCTCGCTGCGATGTTGATCTGCCTGTTGTTTCATTCGGTTTTGTGCCAAATTCAGGTTATCCTTTAAGAGTTGGAGAACTTCTTGCTGATGCTCGATGTGATCTTCCACTGCTTGAACCTTCAAATTTTCCCTTAAATATGATGTGATGGATGGTGGATGATATCCATAAAGTGCCATAAATGGGGTCATTTTTGCTGCAGTATGGAAGGAAGTGATATACCACCATTCAGCGAGAGGTAACCACTTGACCCATTGTGTTTGTTTATCAGATACAAAACAACGAAGATATCCTTCCAAACATTTATTTACTATCTCGGTTTGACCATCAGATTGAGGATGATAAGATGAGCTATGAGCTAATTGAGTACCCAAACAAGAAAATAACTCCGTCCAAAAATTTCCGGTAAAAATGGGATCTCTGTCGCTCACAATAACCCTTGGGCTTCCATGTAGCTTTTGAATTCTGTCCATAAATGTAGTAGCAACTGTACTTGCTTTAAATGGATGAGATAAAGCACAAAAGTGTGCATACTTGTTAAGTCTATCAACTACCACCATGATGACACTCTTTCCTTCGGACTTAGGTAAACCTGTGATAAAATCCATTGAAATCTCCTCCCAACGTTGACTTGGAATGGATAAGGTTGTAGAAGTCCCGGGGTCTTAATTGTCTCAACTTTATTCTGCTGGAAAACCAAACATTCTGTCACAAACTTTTGAATATCAGATTTAAGTCCATCCCAAAAAAATTATTTCTTCACCCTGTGGTAAGTTTTTAAAAATCCCGAGTGTCCTCCTAAAGGAGAAGTGTGCAATTCCAAAAGAATATTTTGTTTTAGTTGGGAATTCTTACAAAGATATAAGCGATCTTTGTACCATAAGGAATCATTTTTCCAACTAAATGTATCAGATGTACTACGATCTTGTTGCAAATTTTGAATGATTGTCCACACTTCTTCGTCCTTCTTCCATTCATCTCTTGCTTCGGTTATCCAATCTGGTTGGATAATAGAAATGGCACAAAGCAATGCTTCCACCTCTTCATTCTTTCTTGAGGGTGCATCTGCAACAACATTTATCTTCCTTTTTTTGTAGATTATTTCAAAGTCGTACCCAACATCTTTGTGACCCATTTTTGCTACTCTTCTGAAGATTGTCTTTGTTCTTGTTATCACAAAATCTGAACCTGATAGGCTGCTCATCAAGTAGAATTTGAATAACTCTTTCAAACCAATCTTTATGTTGAGGCTTAGCCTCCTCAACCTGAGAGGGCTCTCTCAATGGGTTTAAGCTTTTTTATTAATGATTTGATGGCTAACTCTAGGAATAAAAGGACAAAAATGTATAACTGGTTGAATCAAAGATTAGAAAACACTCATTGGGCTATGGAGTCAATATAGTCTTCAAAAAAACATTATAATTTGTCAAACATGGAAGACAAGGCACTTGGAGTCTAGGTTTATGAGAAAAACAGTAACACAGTGATCAAACACAGTCTATTTGCATGTGAAGGAAGTTAGATCATTGTCAAATGAATTCTAAGTAACACACACAAATACTACTGCAAGTAGGTAATTGAAAAAGCCATAGAAAAATGATATACTTAAACTCCTTGTGAATCTTGAGTAGTCAAACAAATCTCTATATTAAGTTGAGAAGAACACAGTGACATACAATAACACAATTTCCTTGCTAATGAAAAATGCCAACCTTGAAGAATTCAACCTCATGCTTCATATAGAGTCTTTACATTCTTGGATTCCATGATCCATCATTAGGAGAATTCGAATTTGTAAATTGACACCTATCTACTCATAAAACAAACTCTTAATTACAAATTGACAACTAACTGTCTTTTAGGAGTTCTAATACAAATAGGAGTGAAACTCCTAAACATGTTTCAAACAACCTTATCTAAAACTTAAATACTTTCTTTGTGATGCTTCCAGCCTTGTTGTAAACCCTGCTGATTCATGACCTAACTGTCCTAAAAACCTGGAGAATGAGTTCCTAATTTTTAGCCCTTAACCTCCATTCTTATCTTCGAACAGATTTGCTAGCATTGATGATTGTTTTGTATATGTGACATGTGCTAAAATTCCATTAACACTTCAACCTTCCACCTGTGCAAAAATAAATCCTCGAAAAAATGGAAAGGAGATGAGACATGACTGCGCTACGAAAATAGCTTTTTTTCGTAGCGCAGTTTTTATATCACTGTAAAACACTTCTTTTGACCATTCTTTTTTCTGATTTTCAATCTGATTCTTCATCTGTGATCTTGATCTTTCCACCAGCAATACCAAAATTTGAAAACCAATAGTCCTTACCTCACAAATACATGCATAAAATGCCAAAAATTCACCTTCAGTATTTTCGTAGCGTGCTACAAAACTGCTGTGTATGCTCCCTTTAACACAACTTTTCCAATAATTTATAGTTTTGAAGATATTTAAAAATTTTAAAGGATTTATATCAACAGCAAATATCTTTAAAAGATGTTCTCCTTCAAAAATGATCTTTTTCTTAATGACAAAACTATTTCAAAGATTTATCATTTATTGCCCTGTCTCATTGTTGTTGTAGCTTCTCTTCAGATTTTGTCAAGTGTATTTCTAGGTCTTCAATCTGCCTCCTCATTTTCTTGTTGGTAGCCCTTAACTGAACATTCCTCATTCTCACAAATATAGCCTCTTTAATTGCAGGAACAGTCCAAGTAAAGTACTGAGCTTCACTGCTTATTGTTTCTAGTTTGGAAACCTTTTCAAGTTCCCATAGAGCCTTTATCCTCTTGAAATTTGTCTTTTCAGCAGCATGCCTTCTTGCTCCCTTCCTTAGTCTAGAAATTTCATAATTAGCTAATTTCAACCTTTCTTCCATTTCTTCATAACTAGTTTTTTCTGTCTGAGTGGAAAATACCCTGTTTTGTCACCTTCAGGTATTAGTGATGAAAGGTCTATAAACTCTTCCTGAACAGTGGAAGTTTCCTCTGTTTTCCATAACTCAATTTTGAACTCTTGCATATTTTTAGATTGCCTGGTTAAAGGATTTCTGGGCTTGAACACAAATGCTACAACCTCATCCTCGAATTCTAGTTTCTTAGAAGATTTCATCTTTGTAGGTTTTCCTTCATCAAATTTTATGAAATCTGCCTGTAGCAAAGGGGATTCTTCAATATCAATGGCTTCTAAAATATCATTTAAGTTACCTTTTAAGCATGGATTTTCTCCTAAGATCATTGATTTACCCTTCTCCTTTGCAATTTGACTTCTAGTCAATCTCCTTTGAACTAGTTTGTTAGCTGATTGTTCTTGTGTCATTTCTTTAATTTCAGCTATCTTTTCTTTTGTAGGTTGAGGAGTCTCAAGAATAACCATTGATGCTTTATTCACTTAATCTTTCACTTGCTTTCTAGGTTTCAGCTTAACAAATATTTTTGACCTGGTCATTACAGGCTTACTGGTTTCAGCCGGTGGGGTTTCTTTAGCCTTAGGTTTAATGCCTGTATCTTGGTTTTCCACTCCAAAACCACATAAAAAAAAATGAATACCATTCTCTGTTGATCCTTTGAATTTCATGTAAAACTATCAGTTTAATTAGACCATGATGAAAAAGGGAAGTTTCACTTCCTTGAGTTTTCATTTGCACTTTATCTGCCATCTTAGTTATACTTCAATATAGGAAGAAAGGAAAATCTAAAGAAATCATGCCAGTAAAATGCAACAAGAGTTTAAAATGATATGAATATACTTTATGATATCTTCCCTCACAGGTAAAATACCTTTGAATGTTAAAGAGCAAGTTGGCATAGATGTCTTTAATGTAGCTCCTTGGAGTTTCCTTGGTTAAGTCCATTTCTGCAAACTCTGGCTTTAGAAACACTTTACATGTTCCATATCAAATTTGAATTTTTTGAACCATATATCATGCCCCCTAGGAATATTTGTCACCAAAGCTATGATCTCAGGGGTTATTGACAAGTTTAAGATTCCAATTTTTGTGTTTGAGCCAGTGAAATGTACAACAAACTCCTTTGACACTTGACTGTGTCCTCCCTACAATTTTTTACAAAATCTCCAAAACCCTGTTTTCTTGAAAGCCTCCATCACTGATCTATTTTTGACTAGGGCCTCTGTGCTTTCAGGCTCTGTTCTTAAACAATGACTAGACCTGTGGTTTTTCTTTTCTTCTATCATATTTGCCTTTGAATTCCTGTAACATGTTGGAGTTCCCATGTTCTGGAAAGTTTGGCAATAACAAAAGATGAGACAACATCAAAACCACTTTCAGACCTCAGGATCTAGCCCTCCTGGGTCCAGAGAGGGATCTCTCTATATAGGCAAAGGTTTTATGTCTTTAAAGCTCAAAAGTTAAGATATTAGGCTAGTTATAGACACAAGGTTTTTTTGTTTGATTTTTGTTTGGTTGTTGGGAATCAAGAAAGAAGGGTTCAGTATAAGACAAGGTTGTATAAAGAGGATTCTAGACAAAGGAAGATAAATTTTAGAGAGCACTTAGGACCATTGGGCAATGGAGTCAGGAAAGGGTTTACTTGCTATTCAATATACAAGCTTTCAGTTGGGCTAGTCATCTAAAGCATTGGATCTTAAAGATGATAGTGAGGTGTCAAAAGGAAAGAGAGAAGGTGAAAGCAAGGAAACCTCCAAGGTGACCTTTCAGGAATTAGATCCAGGGACAGGGCATGTCGTTGGACAACCTGTGATCCAAGACCTAAAAGGTTAACTCTTCAGACAAGGAAACATTAAAGATTTAGAACACAAAGTTGAAAACCTGAGATCAGAGAGAGACTTTGAACTCTCAATGCTTTGGTATCCAGCTTAAGGGAACTTAGAAAGGTTTAATTAATTGAAAAGGAACTTAGTGAGACAGAGACAGAGTTCTAAACTCCTAGTATCCCAATTCATTCAATTACAGCCTAACAAGAACATCTAAGGAACAGATTTCATTAATTCACACATCAGCTAGTAGTATATATTTGACCACTACACTAGTTAAATTAGCTTAAAATAAATCCTCAGATAACACATACAACAGAAAACATTGAGGGCAAGGAGAGCAGAAACATAGGGTACCTAACAAGGGTAAATCCTATGCCAGATTTCTGATGCGTGCCAGAAGAACTGAAATGTGATGATCTACAAAGGAAAATCAAGAAAAAGTAAGAAAAACATCACCGCTGCTTTAAATCAGGATCCAAAGAAATGTGCTTGTCATATTAAAGAGCAACACCAGTCATGTACAACATTTCCAACAACTTGATATTCAGTCTAAAAACATCTTCCTCAGCCTATCTTACAACTTTACACAGAGCACTATGTCTCAAGAGAAACAGCTTACAGTTCACAGATATTCGATCAACAACCTTTACAATGTTTTCTCATGAGTTTTTATATCAGAAAGAGAGGCAAAGGAGGTAGATGAAACACTAAATGAAACATTAAATAGAGTAGGAGCAGTAGGTCTAAACCCATTCTGTTTTAATGCCTATGCATCGAACTTCTGTACTCTTTGGGTGAGAGAGTGGTCTTTGACCGGCTGTAATTTACTTCAGGTATGTATTTGATGTATCCATGTCTACAGTACTTGTGGTACTCTGGTGACTTAAACAAAGGTAGAACACTGATTCTGGGGTCTTCCATACTATGTAACCAATGCTTCTGGCAGCACCAGGACTGTTGTCAGGGCAGAGATCTCCTCTGGAACATGGTATAGAATGAAAACAGTATGAACATTTCGTCCTTTCATGGGAAAGAACGTTCTGCTGATGGTGATGCTGGTATCTCGTTTTCTGGGCCCTTAATCTTCAACCCATGTCTTTGTCCTTTGAACGCGGGATCGAGCGCCGAATGTGCAATTAACAAGCCAAAATCCATGTAATCCTACCTCTGCTGTGTTTGAGAATCACAGTGTGTTGTGATTATGGAGGCAAAGAAAAAATTTCCGCTCTGCGAAACCTGCAATCAATGAAATAAACCAATTACAAAATCAGGGGTGGCAGAAGACACGTGGCGAAGACCTGGAGGACAGGTGGCACATAGTGGGAATGGAGGTTGGGCGAAAGAGTGAATATGGGTTGTCCGATCGGCTGGGATGGCGATGATCGACAACAGAGGTTAAACATTGGGAAATTTTTGGAAGTGGGCGAAATACCAAGAAAATGGGAAAACGCGATGGAAAATGTGACGCGGAACCTAGGCAGTGGGACCCGATCAATGGCGGGGATGAGGATTTAATTCGGACCGTCCGATCTCAGGAGGAGATCAACGGCTATAAACGCATCGGAGGGTGACTGATGGTGTGTAAGGGGTCCTGATTTTCTTTGGTTATCATCCAAGCATCTTTTGGGTGTGATTACCGTCGGATGGCCCTGCCCCAGATCGTACGGCACACACGCATATCGCGTCGGGCCCGCAGTCGGCCTTTAACGCGCAATGAGAATGGTATTGAAAACCGCTTGAAGCCATGTTTCGGCCGGTGGCGCTAATCGTTGCTGATCGGGAAAAACAACCTTCCGTCCGAAGGCGGTGTGATAGAAACCGCCGGTTTCGGACAAATACTGTCCACGGGGACCACTGGGGTGGATGAATTGGGGGCCGTCGATTTGCGGATCATATGGACAGTGGATATGCGATTGGAGGGGTGAATAGGGGGGGCCACGAGCACGATGAGATTTGTGAAGACCGTCAGATCTGTATAGATCGACGGCCGGTATTGCACCCGACCATTGATCTGATAAGCGCGCTACGGGCTGACGCCTGGTTCAACGCCCGGGTCATGTGAGGAAATGGTCAAGGGGGCTAAGCCTGATATATGAAGAATATGGGTTTTTGGCCTGATTTCAATGCAATTTAAGGCCAAAATGGATAACAGTAGAGGGGAAAAGGGGTTATTTGGAAAAACAAAGGGTATTTTTGAGGCTTAGGAGGGATTTGGGATGATTTAGAGGAATAAAAGGAGGGAAAAGGAGAGGAAAACAAAGCCTAAGAGAGGATGAAATAAGGGGAAAAGGACTTTGGGTATTCTTCTTCACAACAGAGAGGCTTATTGACTTATGGAACAGTAGTGAGGATTTATCAAAGGATAAAGGGCATAAAAAGACTTCAAGGATGGTGTTTTTACAGGGGAAATGCATTCCTTGAAGGCTCAAAAAATTTGTAGCCCCCTGTTTGCTTGTCAAAAAATTATAGGGGGCTAACAATGGCTCCACATGGGCATGGCTTCTTCCTGAAGGAGGCAAGAATTCAGAGAATGATCTTTGGTGTAGGCCAGATGTCTGCTGCTTGTACCATCCATTTTCTTTCTTGGACCAACTACCACAAATCATGAAGACATCATATCAGCAGTAAAATTCTCCCAAACAACTACCTACCCAGACTATAGTCCTATCATTTTTCTTCAGGGTGCATTTGGACTAGCAGACCCTTTACATCAATTTTTTTTTTTTTTTTTTTACAATCAGGAAAATAAACCTATTCTATTTCTACCCTTATTTCTCCATGAGACCAGGTTAAACTGTTGGCCTCACATTTTTCTCTACCTAATCTAATATATGTTGGGATTAAACTGTTTCTCTACATTCTACAACAAAATTTTAAAACAGTCAAACTAGGATTAGACAGTCTAGTTTTTTATGGATCCGAGGCATAAAGATAGTTGCACATGGACAGAAATTTGCGGAAAAATGAAAACAAAATCTTGAAGGCTTGAAATATGAAACTTTGAAGCATCCTTATTTTCTTTGTGACTTCAAGTTTTGAGCTTGTTAGAGTCACTTTCTTTCCTTATTTTCTGGTTCAGATTTTGGACATGTTAGAACCAGCTGTCTTCACTTAATTTGGCTCAGGTTTTGATCATGTTAGAGAAAATATTTGCACTACATAGGTTCATGCTTTGAGCATGTTTGAACCTCTCTTTCTATATTTTTGAAACATTTTCTCTTTCGCTTTGAAAACAAAAAAACAACAATGGTATTTACAATGGAAATGAAAACTAGAAATTGGAAATCAGCAGTAATAATGTTTGAGCATCCTGCCATTGATAGAACCCCCAAACAAATCTGCACCATCTAACTCTTTCAGAAAAAAGGCATTTGGACCAAAAGTGGCCTGGATGATGTATGGACCCTACCACAAACTGTCAAACTTGCCGTGCTTTCCTTTGTCTTCTCTCCTTGAGTCCCACTTCAGAACCTTATCTCCAATTTTGGAATCAGAAGCCTTGGTTCTCTTATCAAACAACTTCTTTATATTTTCTTGAACTTTCAGAGCTCTGTTATAGACCTCTTCCCTTGTTTGTTGTTGATGAATTGTTTGGTTTATCCTCCTCACCATGATGTCCTCTTCTTTCTGAATCTCTTGGATGAATTTAATCACTGGTACTCCAAGGCTGGTAGGAAACACTGCCTTTGTTCCATAGACACGCTGATACGGTGACATGCCAATGGATTTCTTTATTGTAAGCCTGTCAGCCCATAAATCATGCACTAAATTGTTATGCCATGACCTCTTATTTTCTTCAAGCAATTTTTTGATAATGGTCACCAAGCTCTTGTTTGATGATTCAGCTAACCGATTACCTTGTGGGTAATAAGCAGTTGAATGACCAAGTGCTATTTGATACCTGTGACAAAAATCAAATATTTTCTTGGATCCAAAGGCAGCAGCATTATCAATGATTATTTTTCTTGGACAGCCAAACTGAGAGAGGGTGTGGTCTTCTAGGAACCTGATGATGATAGAATCTGTGGCATTTCTATAAGGTATCGCCCCTATCCACTTAGTGAAGTAGTTTGTGGCTGTTAGGATCCACTTGTGTTATGCAGAAGAAGCAGGGTGTATTTCTCTCATGAAATCTAGGCCCCATTGCATAAAGGGACCCTCAACAGTGATGGGTTGTAAAGGGAGGGGGAGGAGTTTTCTTTTGCCTTCAAAAATCTGGCATTTATGGCAGGCAATTATCATCTTATGGACGTCATTGAAAAGGGTAGGCCAATAATAGCCAGCTCTGAGTATTTTGTTAGCAGTAGCTTTCCAGTTCAGGTGCCCCCCACACTCTCCTGCATGGAATTCTTGTTTAATCCTCTCTGCTTCAGTCTCAGGCAAACATTTAAGCAATAGGCAATTTGTATTTTTCCAGTATAAACATTCATTCAGTATGCAATAGTTTTTGGCTTTTAGCTTTAGGAATCTGGCCTTAGTCTTTGATAGTTCAGGAGGGGCATTGAGGTTTGTGAGAACATACAGGATATCAGAGTACCAAGGAGAGTTTTGAAACTACTCCTCAATAGTAGAGTTAGGCAATCCTTCCTGCTCATCCAAGGCATCCACCATGTTTATGTCAAGGGCTTGCAAATTTGATTCAGCCATTAGTTGAGCTAAGCCCTGACCTTTGATCAGTTTTGTGTGTTTTATTTTCAGGTTGTATTCCAATATTACAGCAATCCATTTTCCCCTCTTTCCATCCAGATCTTGGGATAGAATGTCTTTAACCACTATGTTTGGCACGTAGGCTATGGTGTGGGAATGTAGTATGTACACCCTAAAGTCTTTCAAGGCTTTTACCAAGGCATAGGCCTGTTTTTCCATTATGTTATATTTCAAGGGTGCATCCCTTAGAGCCTTGCTGAAGAAAGAAATAGGTTGTTCCATTCCCTCTGGATTTTTCTGTAGTAGAACTGCAGCCACTGTATGCTCAGAGGCAAAGGAAAAAACCAGGAAATCCTTTGAGAAATCTGGGATGATTAGGAGAGGAGCCTAGGTAAGTGCAATTTTAACCAATTCAAAAGATTTTCTGGCCTCTATAGTCCACTTAACTCCAGCACGTTTCTTCAACATGTTGGTCATATTCCTGAGGTGTTCAGCTAAGTTGGGAATAAACCTCCTTAGGAAGTTAATTTTCCCAATAAAGGACTGTAACTCTTTAATGTTTCTCGGGTGTGTGATATGAAGTATTACCTCAACCCTCTGTGGGTCTATCCTAATTCCCTTCTTAGATATAATGTGGCCAAGGAGCTTACCCTCTTGCAGCCCAAACACAGTCTTTTTAGGATTCAATGACAGACTGAACCTTCTGCATTTTTCAAATACTCTTCTCAGATGTTTTGGGTGTTCTTCATCAGTCTTGGAATAGACTGTTATGTCATCCAGATAGATGACAATGAAGTGTGTTATTTCATTCGAAAAAGTTATGTCTATCACTCGTTGGAAGGTTGCACCAGCATTCATCAGTCCAAAGGGCATTTTTACATACATAAAGGTGCCCCATGGAGTGGTGAAAGTGGTCTTGAGTTGGTCTTCTGGGAGTACTAAAACTTGGTTGTAACCTGAAAAACCGTCTAACAGGGAGATCCTTTTTTATCCAACTACCCTCTACAGGATATGTTCCATCTTTGGTAAGGGATAATTGTCCTTAAGTGAGGCTCTGTTAAGGTTCTTGAAATCTATGCACAGTCTGATCTCACCTGTTTTATTTCTCACAGCTACAAGGTTTGAGACCCAATCAGAGAACCTCACCAGTACTATTATTCCTGCTTCGTACATCTTTTTAATCTCTTTTTCAACTGCAGGCAATTGTTTTGGGTTAATCCTGCGAAGTTTCTGTCTGAAGGGTTTCTGATTTTATTTCAAAGGTATTTTGTGTTGTATAACATTTGTGTCGTAGGCTTTCAAGTCCTCATAGTTCCAGGAAAACATGTCGATGAATTCTTTGAATAGGTCAATGTATTTCTTTTTCATGTTTGCAGGCAGGGACTTAGCCAACTTAATCATCTTAGGCTTATCCTCAGTGCCTATGTTGCATTCCTCGACATCAGAGTCTGAGTGTTCTATAGTGGGATTTTTCTCAACATCATTGAAGTCGAAAATATCCTCTAAAGGTGCCAGACCTCGGGGTATGTTCTTATCTTTGGCCTGCAGCACCTCTACTTCCTCACTATCTGCGTTTTCACATTCTTCATTTGGATTTCCAATCTGTTCATTTAAAGTGTTTATTTCTATGTTATAGGGTGGTTCTTCCTCGTCCGAGGGCTCTTCACTTAGGCAGCTATCATTGGACTTCGAGTCCGACTCAGAGAATTCAAACTCGTTCCTGCCTATCAGGAAATCCTCAATCTGCTTATCGCCCTCAAAGACTTGCCAATATTTTTCATTGTCGGGCACTGCAGGTTTGAATTTCATATGAATGATGATTTGTTGGTCACTGGGAGGCTTGTGATACGAACTAGCTATACAGGCCAATCCATTTGCAATTACGTTCTGACTCCTAGGGACAAACACTAGTTCGTATTCTACAAAGGTTTTCAATAAATCCATAGCGTCATTCCTGTACACTCTCAACCTAGGGTGTTTCTCTGTGTATTCACTGTTCACCTGTTTTATGATCAACTTAGAGTCTCCATGCATAGCTATCCTATGGGCTCCTAATTTTTTCAACAGATTCAAGCCTAGGATAAGAGCCTCATATTCTGCGATATTATTTGTACATTTGAAGTTCAGGTTGAAGGCATGGCTCTTTGCGTAGTCACTCTCTGTGTTATGTAACCACACCCCTGCTCCTGCAGTTCTCCTGGTGCACGACCCATCGAAATTCATTTCCCATAATGATTTATTTTCGAGCTTATCATCGATTCGTTCTTCATGTGGTGCATGAGTTTGTGAGGGGTGACTAGCCAGCTGTCTACATTTTGTTTCTTGTTTACTCGAAGTTTGTTTTTAGTGCACTACCCACAGGTCTCAATATCATTTCCTTCTGAGTCCAGAGTGGCCATTATGTTGAAATCTATAGGCGCCATCTCATGTTTCTTGACTCTGTTTTCTAGTGCTGGCTCCTCTAAGGATTCATCATTGCAAAGGATAAAGGAGTCCAAATCTATGTGCACAGAGTACAGAGGTGAATTTTTAGGCTTTTCAGGGCTGCTGACCAGGAACTTCATTTGTGCCTCTCTATATAGCCTCCTAAGCTGGCTAAAGACAGGGATTGTGGCATATGCCCCATCCATCTGCATTGTACCTTGCAGCTTGGCTCCCCATGACCTCGATAGTAACATGCCATACTTAGGTGGCACATCTGCCACCACAACATCCATGACCATACATTTGGCTGGTATATGGGTTAAGTTCACACATAAATCTTTGATCAGGCCAAGACACTTTACCCTGCTAGAGTCAAATGAATATAAGTCTTTGTAGGGGCGGGTTATCTCTAGGCCTAACTTTTCCATAACTAACTTAGGCATCAGATTGTGCGAGGCCCCAGATTCATGCATCGCATTGTGAAGGATCTTGTCATGGATATTGAGACTGATATAAAAAGGAGTTACTACCCCTTCTTGAAACTTCACCTCTATCTTTGGACCAAATAGAAGGGCTGGTTGATCATCACTCAGATTGACAGTGTCACTGTTTTCACCTAGATTTAAAGCTTTCAAAATTTGGCCTTTATATACATCCTGAGTGGCCAACTCAGAGAGTGGTACAAAGATTTTAATTTTCGCAATGTCACTCTCCAAATTGAAAGTGGACTGACTCTTTGGAATGTTCAACTCTGTCTGGTTAGCCACCACCTTGGTGGCAGAATTAGTAGGCTGATTCTCACTATGTACAGGCTTACGAACTATTTTATCAGGAGCACTAACTGCAGTGCTAGCGCTGCTAGTTGGTTGACTTTGTTTTTCAGTGCTTTGGTTGTATTTTTCTTTGTTCTTCCCAGAACTCTCAGCTGCTGATTTGTTACTTTCAGCATTTACTTTAGAAGTTTTCTCAGGCCTCTTCTTGATGGTAACCTCAGAATTTTTGGGTTTGGAAATGTCTGAGCTCTTTTTGCTTCTAAGTTCATACTGTTCTCTGACTTGCATGATGGAATTTTCAAATCCTAGCTTGTAATCCTCAGATTCTAACCTTTCCTCATCCAAATATGAGGATGAGGGTTGATCTTCCTCTGTGGAACAGTTGTGGATTGAGTTATCTATCCCAAACATGTTTATTGTGTCCTCCTCAGACTCTTCTATTATCCCCTCATCTTCATCAAGGAATTTCTATTGAAATGGGGGTATAACTTGTTGATTTGATTCTCTTTGTCTGTTGGGAGTGGTATTGTTCCTTCTAAAGTTCTGGTTCTGGTTATGATTTTGGTTTCTGTTCTGATTACTAACTGTGACAACCATTATTTCCATCATTTGATGTAGCTTTTCCACGTTTTTAGATAGACGGTCATAATTGGGGTCAGATGTGGAGGCTACAATGTCATCTCTATATGTTACCCTTTTCTCAGCTCTCAATCTTGTTTTTTTCTCAATCAGATTAGCCTCTACACTCACTGCTCCCTTTTGCATGTCTTCCAATGTGTTGTAATCTCTCTCCCTAAGCTGGTAGGCCATGTCAGCATCAAAGCCTTCAGGGTATTTCACTAAAGCCATACCTTGGGGAGGTTTCATATGTGGAGGGAAAGCGTTATAAACGTTGTTAAACCTTGTAGAATAGTCATGAACACTCTCTGCTACGTTCCTTTTCAGGTTCTTGTACTCTGCTAAGATTTGGAGAGGGTTGGCCTTGACTTCCCATTTATTTATGAAGGTCTACTATAAAGCAGGAAGGTCTTGGATACTATTAGGAGGTAGGCCATTAAACCATTTCTTCACATCACCTCCTAAACTCTGGGAAAAGATTCGCATTTTGACCGTATCATCATCTATTTCCATGTAATCAAAAGAATCTTCCATCCTGTCTACATGGTGCTGATCTGTGGTAGACTCCTTTGCAGTGAAGTGTGGGATCTTTGATTGATAATCATTGGGTAGGGGCACTATAGGCTGGGGTAACACCAGAGGTGCATACCAGGCTGCCATGATGATGTTCTGGGGAGGTACAGGGTTAGCTTGAACAGCTGGCATGTGGTTGAAAGGAATACCTGGACCAACAACAGTCTGTTGAGCCGATTTAGGATGACTGAGTCCCAGGCTTTGAATGAAGTAGATATCTGGAGGTGTAGATGGAGGGGTCTCTCTGTCCCTAATGCATTTACCACTTTGAGGTGGTGAACCAGGAAGCTTAAGGTCTGGCTGGTCTAGGTTAGTGAATGACCTAGTTCTAGGTAAACTGTTTGGAGAATCTAGGTCAAAAAGGGGGTCTGATAGAGCTGCAAAGTCTTCTGGTGCAGAGTTAGCTCTACGGATATGACTGGAATAGGTGGTCTTTTAGGTGCAGGTGATTTCTTGAGGATGCTCTCAGGATTGTCAACTATTCCAGGTGGTTTTGGGTTAGGATAAGCTCTTGTGTGAACGGTTCTTGAAGCCAGAATGTTGTTTTTTGAATCAAGCAGCTTAATCCTACTTGCTACTTCTATTATGGCTGATGTTGTTATGAAGGCTGGTCTCCCAGTGGAGTCTTATGTAAAACCAAGATAATCAGCAAGCCTACTGATCACCCGTGGAGTCTTTGATCTTTAAGGAACTATGGAGTCGCCAGGTGGAAGGTTTGGGATGTTTCTAGGAGGTACACTGTCCACCACAGTGCTTATGTAATGTCCCTTTTCAAGGATATCCTTGAAACACAACAAACTCTAACCAAAGATGGACTGGGAGGGCTTTTACCAGGTATTTCACCTCTCAAAGAGGGTGAGACTCGGAGGCTATCTGGCCCTTTCCAAAATCTATCTAAGAGTGTGGGGAGAAACACAAAAAGTGGTGTAGAAAGTGGATTGCAAGTGGAAGTGTTTCACTGCCAACCTAACCAGAGATTCTGGGTTCGGTCCCTAGTGGAGTCGCCATTATGTTGGGGTTCCCATGTTCTGGCAAGTTTGGCAATACCAAAAGATGAGACAACATCAAAACCACTTTCAGACCTCAGGATCTAGCCCTCCTGGGTCCAGAGAGGGATCTCTCTATATAGGCAATTGTTTTATGTCTTTGAAGCTCAAAAGTTAACATATTAGGCTACTTATAGGCATGGGGTTTGTTTGTTTGATTTTTGTTTGGTTGTTGGGAATCAGGAAAGAAGGGTTCATTATAATACAAGGTTGTATAAAGAGGATTCTAGACAAAGGAAGAGAAATTTAAGAGAGCACTCAGGACCATTGGGAAATGGAGTCAGGAAAGGGTTTACTTGCTATTCAATATGCAGGCTTTCATTTGGGCTAGTCATCTAAAGCATTGGATCTTAAAGATGATAGTGAGGTGTGAAAAGGTAAGAGAGAAGGTGAAAATAAGGAAACCTCCAAGGTGACCTTTCAGGAATCTAATCCAGGACAGGACATGCCGTTGGACAACCTGTGATCCAAGACCTAAAAGGTTAACTCTTCAGATAAGGAAACATTAAATATTTAGAGCACAAAGTTGAAAACCTGAGATCAGAGAGAGACTTTGAACTCTCAATTCTTTGGTATCCAGCTTAAGGGAACTTAAAAAGGTTTAATTAATTGAAAAGGACCTTAGTGAGACAGAGACAGAGTTATAAACTCTTAGTATCCCAATTCATTCAATTACAGCCTAACAAGAACATCTAATGAACATATTTCATTAATTCACACATCAACTAGTAGTATATATTTGACCACTACACTGGTTAAATTAGCTTAAAATAAATCCTCAGATAACACATACAGCAGAAAACATTGAGGGTAGGGAGAGCAGAAACATAAGGTACCTAACAAGGGTAAATCCTATGCCAGATTTCTGATGTGTGCCAGAAGAACTGAAATGTGATGATCTACAAAGGAAAATCGAGGCAAAGTAAGAAAAACATCACCGCTGCTTTAAGTCAGGATCCAAAGAAATGTGCTTGTCATATTAAAGAGAAACACCAGTCATGTACAACATTGCCAACAACTTGATATTCAGTCTGAAAACATTTTCCTTATCCTATCTTACAACTTTACATAGAGCACTATGTCTCAAGAGAAACAACTTACAGTTCACAGATATTCGATAAACAACCTTTACAATGTTTTCTCATGAGTTTTTATATCAGAAAGAGAGGCAGAGGAGGTAGATGAAACACTAAATGAAACATTAAATAGATTAGGAGCAGTAGGTCTAAACCCATTCTGTTTTAATGCCTATGCATCGAACTTTTGTACTCTTTGGGTGAGAGAGTGGTCTTTGACCAGCTACAATTTACTCCAGGTATGTCTTTGATGTATCCATGGTTGCAGTACTTGTGGTACTCTGGTGACTTAAACAAGGGTAGAACAATGATTCTGGGGTCTACCATACTGTGTAAGCAATGCTTCTGGCAGCACCAGAATTGTTGTCAGGGCAGAGATCTCCTCTGGAACACGGTATAGAATGAAAACAGTATGGAAATTTTGTCCTTTCATGGGAAAGAACATTATGCTAATGGTGATGCTGGTATCTCGTTTTTTGGGCCCTTAGTCTTCAACCCACGTCTTCGTCCTTTGAACGCGGGATCGAGCGCTAAATGTGCAATTAAGAGGCCAGAATCCCTGTAATCCTTCTTCTGCTGTGTTTCAGAATCACAATGTGCTGTGATTATGGAGGCAAAGCAAACATTTCCACTCTGCAAAACCTACAATCAATGAAATAAACCAATTACAAAATCATGGGTGCCAGAAGACACGTGGAGAAGACCTGGAGGACAGGTGGTGCATAGTGGGAACGGAGGCTGGGCGGAAGAATGAATATGGGCTGTCCGATTGGCTAGGATGGCGATGATCGACGGAGGAGGTTAAACAGTGGGAAAGCTTTGGAAGTGGGCGAAATACCAAGAAAATGGGAAAAATTTTCTTGGGAACCTAGGCAGTGGGACCCGATCAATGGCGGGGATGAGGATTTAATCCAGACCGTCTGATCTCAGGAGGAGATCGATGGTTATAAACGCATCGGAGGGCGACTGATGGTGGGCCAGGGGTCTTGATTTGCTTTGGTTATCATCCGAGCATCTTTTGGGTGTGATTACCGTCGGATGGCCCTACCCCAGATCAGATGGCGTACGCGCATATCGGGTCGGGCCTGCAGTCAACCTTTAATGTGCGATGAGAATGGTATTGAAAACCACCTGAAGCCATGTGTCGGCCAGTGGCGCTAATCGATGCTGATCAGGAAAAACAGCCTTCCGTCCGAAGGCGGTGCGATAGAAACTGTCGGTTTCGGACATAGACTGTCCGCGGGGACCATCGAGGCGGATGAATTGGGGGCCGTCGATTTGTGGATCATATGGACGGTGGATATGCGATTGGAGCGGTGAACGGTGGGGCACGAGCGCGATGAGATTTTCGAAGACCGTCGGATTAGTATAGATCAACGGCGGGTATTGCACCCAACCATTGATTTGATAGGCACGCTATGGGCTGGCGCTTGGTTTAGCGCCTGGGTCATGTGAGGAAATGGTCAAGGGGGTTGGCCGAAGGGGGCTAAGCCTGATATATGAAGAATATGGGTTTTTGGCCTGATTTCAATGCAATTTAAGGCCAAAATGGATAACGGTAGAGGGGAAAAGGGCTTATTTGGCCAAACAAAGGGTATTTGTGAGGCTTAGGAGGGATTTGGGATGATTTAGAGGAATTAAGGGAGGGAAAAGGAGAGGAAAACGGAGGCTAAGAGAGGATGAAATAAGGGGAAAAGGCCTTTGGGTATTCTTCTTCACAACAGAGAGGCTTATTAACTTATGGAACAGTAGTGAGGATTTATCAAAGGATAAAGGGCATAAAAAGACTTCAAGAATGGTGTGTTTTCAGGGGAAATGCATTCCTTGAAGGCTCAAAAACTTTGTAGCCCCTTGTTTGCTTGTCAAAAAATTATAGGCGGCTAACATAACAAATCAGCCTCGCTTGAATTTCTATTTATCAGGCTCGCTTGCTTATGGTAGTCATCTTCGCTTATTAATGGTGATCAGCCTCGCTTGAAAATAGATGAGAGAAGCTTTGGTAAGAGATTACCATAAGCTTAGCATTTGAAAACGATCTATTTGAGTGTTTGCATGCAAACTGCAATAAGAAACCAACTAGTCCTTTCGAATTTGAAATTACCTATCATGATAACCCCTACATTCGAAATGATGGATTTTAATGGTTGCATGCCTTAGAAATGACTCCTAGCTAACACCTAATAGTGAAAAATTCATGGAATTTGAATGAATTGATGATTTGACAAGACTGCCTTGGAATCTGCGCTTTTGTAGTGCGCTTAGTTCATTTTCAGGGGTTTGTGCTACAAAAATAGCAGCGTTTTCATACCGCAAAACAGGATTTTTACACTGTTTGTGCTATGAAAATGTGGTTTCGTGGCTAATTCCAAAAAAATTTCAAATGGTTTAACATATGACTTCTAAAGAGGATGTGAGACCTTTAAGACATGGAATAAGGTTGTTAAACTTTATTTGGATATGAAAATGAGACTTTTGAGATTCTTACCCTATCACCTACCGTTTAAAGCATGAAATGACCCAACACTTATCTAAGACAATGACTAGGAACGATGTAAACTGTCCAAGTTTAGAAAAAAAAATTATAGTGATAATGGTGGCTCCACTTGGGATAGTGTGCCCCTGTGGTACACTAAGAACCCGCAGCTCCAGTGCTATCCATTTTTGATAAAACATAAAAAAATTTATTTTATTTGACAAGCATCTTCTTTAAATTTTTTGGGCCTTCACCTCGGGCTTAAGCTCTCTATTTCAGCTTGTCATTATTAGCAATAAAATTGAAAAAGATGGAATATGTACAATGTCATGAGTGATTGATAAAAATTCAGCAAATATAATGCTTTAGGAACCTACCATTAATAGGTCCTCTAGCATATGATCCTCCATCAATTTCTTGGAATATATAAGTGTTGTTCGCATGAAAACCAACAATTTGAAAAGGACCCTTCCATAAATTCTCAAACTTACCATGCTTGCCTTTTTCCTCAATTTTGGCCTCCCATTTTAGCACTTTGTCTTGTATTTGGAAACTTTTTTATTTAATATTCTTATCAAATGTATTTTTAATTCTATTTTTATCATGCTGATGGTTGTCATAGACTTCATTTCTCTTTTCTTGCGAAGCTATCAGCTGGTTGATCCTTCTCTGAATGGAATTTGGTTCCTCTTCAAGTCCTTGAATTAATTTCATGACCGGTACCCCAAGTGATGTCAAAAAAATAGCTTCAGCACCATAAAATAATTCATATGGCGAAGTCCCAATTGATCTCTTTGTACATATCCTATCAGTCCACAAGGCATACTTCAACTTTAAAATGCCAAGCTTTCTTTTTCTCCTGCAATACCTTTTTGATGATTCTTACAATGCTCTTATTTGATGATTCAGCAAGACCATTTCCTTGCGGATAGTATGTTGTTGAGTGTCCAAGAGTGATATGGAATTGATGACAAAAATTGATCATTTTCTTAGACTTAAATGCTTGACAATTATCTGTTATAATATTCATGGGATAGCCAAATCTAGAAAATATATCATTCTCTAGAAAAGAAATAATTACAGAGTCATTAGCTTGTCTTGTTAGGATCGCCTCTATCCGTTTGGTGAAGTAGTCCGTTGCTGTGAGAATCCAGCAATGTTGTCCTGATGATGATGGATGTATCTCTCCAATAAAGTCTAACCCCCATTTCTGAAATGGTGCTTTGACATAGATAGGAACCAAAGGTAGAGGTACAAGCTTTCTTCTTCCTTCAAAAATTTGGCATTCATGACATGCAACAATTCTTTTGTAAATGTCTTTAAACATCATTGGCCAAAAATATCCCGCTCTTAGAATCTTATTTGTTGTAGCCTTCCAATAATGGTGTCCTCCACAATCACCTTTATGGAATTCTTCAATTACTTTATCAACCTCTTCTTCAAGTAAACAATTTAGCAACATTCCACCTTTATCTTTCCAAAACAGATTTTTGTCAAATACAAAATATCTTAAAGATTTCAGCTTAATAAACCTTGCTTTGGAATTTTTTAGATCAATGGGAACTTTGTGATGCTGTAGAACAAAAACCACATCCTTATACCACTCTGAACTAATGTATTTCTCATCAATTTGGACCATTTTTTCCTCATCATTAGAAATTTATGATATTTATGCATTTAGATTTATATCAAGACTGTCCAAATTTGATTGAGTCATTAACTTCGCCAAGCCTTGTCCCTTCACCAACTTTGTTGGTTTGATGTCTATATCATATTCCAACAATTTTTCAATCCATTTTCCCCTCTTACCATCGGGCTCTGCCTGAGCTACAATGTCCTTTACGGAAGTACTTGGAACAAATGCCACAATGTGAGAATGCAGAATGTAAATTCTAAAATCTTTAATAGCTTTCACCAAAGCATAGGCCTGTTTTTCTAGAATACTATACTTCAGCTCACCATTTTCTAATTTTCTACTAAAGAAAGAAATAGGTTGTTCAGTACCTTTCTTTATTTTTTGTAGCAGAACTCCAGCAATTGTGTTTTTAGAAGCAAATGTAAAAACCAGAAATTATTTGGAAAAATTTGGACTGATGAGTACTGGTGCTTGTGTGAGTGCCTTCTTGATTTGCTCAAAAGAATTCTTAGCTTCGGCTGTCCATTTAATATCAACTCATTTCTTTAACATCTGTGTTATATCTTTGACAATATCAGCAAAGTTAGGAATGAAGCACCTAACAAAATTCACTTTCCCAAGAAATGATTGAATCTCTTTCCTACTTCTTGGAAAATCTACCTTTTGAATTGCATTAACTCTGTTAGGATCAATCCTAATTCCATCTACAGAAATAATATGACCAAGTAATTTTCATGTAGTTAAAACAAAGATGGTTTTGGTAGGATTAACAGAGATACCAAACCTTCTACATTTCAACAGAATTTTTTCGAAGAGTTTCAAATGATCTTCTTCTTTCTTTGAAAAGACTGTTATATCATCAAGATAAACAACCATCAACTTGTCCTTTTCTTCAGAAAAAACAATGTCCATTGCTCTTTGAAAGGTAGCTCCCGCATTCATGAGACCAAAAGACATCTTAGCGTACATGAATGTGCCCCATGGTGTTGTGAAGGATGTTTTTTCCTGATCATCCGGATGCAAAAGAATCTGATTATAACCTGAAAAACCATCAAGCATAGACATTCTTTGAGAACCAACAATATTTTGCAGAATTGAATCCATCTTGGGAAGAGGATAGTTGTCCTTTAGTGAAGCCTTGTTCAAATTTCTGAGGTCAATAGAAATTCTGATTTCTCCACTCTTATTTCTAACTGGTACAAAATTTGTGTTAGAAAATTAAATATTACAGAGCAATGCAACACATAAAATATGCGAAAAATAAAAGCACACAAAACACATAAAACTAGAGAGACACATATATACGTGGTTCACCCAGTTTGGGCTACGTCCACCCCGAACGACTCGGGTCCTTCCTCTCGTTCTTTCTCACAGTCTCCTTCTCGTTTCTCGCTCCCGAGAATACACACTACAATGCCCACATAAGCGAGGGGTTGCCTTCTAGGGAAAAAAACCCTAATCTAAACATAACTTCTACCGTCGGATCATTTGCCTAATGAACGACCCAGATTGACTAGAAATTACTATACTTTTACAAGGCAATTTTACACTGCTTTTAGCTTTAGCAGGCACCGCGAAAAGCCCACGCCGGAGTCTCGAAAAGCGTTGTCGCCCCCCCCTAGACCCCCCACGACAACGATTAATTACAGGTGGTGTTGCCGCCCCTTTTAAGGTACAGGGGTCCAATCCTGTGATACAAAGTAAACAAGATAATCAGGCTCCACACCCAACAATTTGCAAGCCAATTGGAGAATCTGATTGGGAAAACGATTTTAGCATCAAAGAGCTTCTTAATCTCCTTTTCAATCAATGGCATGAGAAGGGGATTAATTCTCCTCAACTTCTGTTTGAATGGTTTCTCATTTTCTTTGATAGGAATAGTATGTTGAATAATGAAAGGATCATACTTTTTTAAATCAGCATAACTCCAAGCAAAAACATCAATAAAACTCTTCATCATCTCAATATATTTGAATTTCATATCAGCTGAAAGAAACTTTGAAATTTTGATCATTTTAGGCAAAGCTAATGTACCAAGATTACAACTTTGTACTTCCTCTTCATCAACTTGTATCTTTGGTGATTGGAAAACATCATTCTGGTCGAAAAGCTTCTCAAGAGGAATAAGACCCTTTGGCATTGAATTATTCTTTAGTTGCAAAACTTCAGAATTTTCTTTTGATTCAACAAGCATGTTTTGTTGATCAATTTGTGTACTTTCAAATTATTCTTTCAGCTCAATAAAATTCCTTACCTGTTGATCATCTTCAAAAAATTTCCAATTGGTGATATTATCTGGTATAGCTGGTCTATGGCGAACTTAAATTTCATATTTTTAAGTAGAATGCATAGGAATGATGAAAATACTTGCAGAGACAACAAGAGAATCAGCAATGTAATTTTGATCTCTAGTTTGACTATGAAGGAATAGGCTTGAAAATTCTCCAACATGTCTAAAAATAAATTTCTGTAAGCTCTCATTCTTACATCCTTTGTTTGATAAACACCTTCAACTTCTCTAATAACCAATTCAGAATCTCCAAAAACAAAAATATTTTGGGCCTTCATTTTTTTTAAAACATCTAGACCCAAAATTAAAGATTCATATTCAGCCATGTTGTTTGTGCAATCAAAATTCAGTTTGTAAGAGTAAAAATTACTCTCATCACTTGGACTTGTAATCCAAATCCCTGCTCCTACCCCTTCTTTTCCTGTTGATCCGTCAAAGTACAATGACCACCATTCTTCCATCTATTTGTCATTTACTAGTTGATTTTCTGTTTGCTGATTTTCTGAATGCTGATTTTTTGCTCTCATATCTTCCTCAACACTATCAACTGACTCATTGAAAATAATGGCAGATCCAAGTTCAATATCAAAGGCATAAATAGGCAAATTTTGAGGTTTATCTTTGTTACTTACCATGTAAGCCATTCTAGTCTCCCGATACAATCTCCTTTGCTCACCAAAAATAGGAATAGTGGCATAGGTAAGGTCCATCTGCATTGTGCCTTTGATTTTTGCTACCCATGATCTTGACAATAAAATACCAAAATTTGGCGGAACATCAGCCACAAAAATGTCCATAACAATTGTCTTTGCTAGGATTTGTTTTCGACCAACAACAACATCCTTGATTAAACCAATACACTGAACTCTTTTTGAATCAAAAGAAAATAAATCCTTATATGGTCTTGCGATTTGTAATCCCATCCTTTCCATAATTACTTTGGGCATAAGGTTATGAGAAGCCCCTAAATCCAACATAGAATTATGTAAATTCATATCATGAATACTAATTCTTACATAAAAAGGAGGAAACTCTTCATTTTGTTCATCTTCTATCCCTGGACCCAAATATATAGTGGGATTATCTTCTTGAACATTAAAAATATCAGCAGCTCCTGGTTGTGAGTTTAACAACTTAAAAATCTTGCTCCTATATTCATGTACCTTGATAATCTCACTAAATGGAACTAATATTTTAATATTTGAAATCTCATTCTCAATGTTGAAAAAAGAAACAAATTTTTCAGCTTCTTTGATAGTAGGAGGAAGTTGAGTGTCCTTCTTACCAAGTGGAGTGTCTTTCTTACCTTCAGCAATATTTGGGGTATAATTTTTGGCTTCAGCAACCTTTGGAGCATCTTTCTTAGGCTGCGCTTTGTTTTCAATGATAGGCACGTTTATGTTTATGAGATTATATTGTTTTTGCATCTCAAAAATGGCATGTTGATACCCCTTAAAATAATCTGATGGTTCTTCTCCTTGATTAGCCAAATCTGACTCATCATGCTCTTCTTTAGTCAAGAAAATTCCCGAAATCTCGTCATCAAGAAAATGGATAGATTCTTCAGGAATTTCAGACTCATCTTCTTCATCTACCAAATTCTGTTGAAAAGGAGGTCTCACTGGAGGATCAGGCTGCTGATTTCTATTTTCTCTTGGCATTTTTTGGTTTTGAGGTCTCCTAAATTGAGGATTTCTAAATTGAGGTTCATGTTGCACAGGAGGAGCAGAGGTGTTTCCAAGAGCTAACCTATCCATCAACTTCTCCATGGTTTTCATCATTGAGTCAAATTTATCTTCAAAAGTTGAAGTGGAAGGTTTCTCTTCTTTCAATTTAGTTTTTCCCATTTTTGACTTTTTAGCAGCTATCATGTTTACCTCTACCTTTACTGCATCACTTTGCATTTCATCAAGTGTAGGTGATTCTCTTTCTCTCAACAAGACAGAAAATTCATAATCAAATGCTTCAGCATATATCATTTGTGCTAAGGCTTCTGGAGGTTTCAAATGAGCTGGAATTGAGTCAAAAACTTTATTAAATCTCTTTGAAAATTTTTGGACAGATTCATCAACTGACCTTCTAAGGTTGTTATATTCAGTAAGTGCTTGAACTAGATTGGTTTTGTTTCCCCATTTCCTTAAAAATTTGTCTTCAAACTCATCCCAAGTTTGAATGCTTCCTGGTGCAAGATATTTAAACCATTTTCTAACTTCACCAATAAAACTTTGTGCAAACAGTCTTAATTTCACATCTTCATCATCAACTTCTTCTCTGTCTGTAAAATAATTAAATCTATCTACATGTTCTTCTGCTATGATTTCTTCATCATTACCCCAAGTAGGGATCCTAGCAGCATATTTACTAGGAAGTTCATGCAAAACAGCAAGGAGTACAAGTGGTCCATACCTAGCAGGAGTAGCCATGCTTAAAGGATGAACAGTAGTTTTAGGAATGGCAGAAACATACGATGAAGAGCTGATATGATGAGGACTACTTGACTTTTGTAAGCCACTAACAATTGAGCTCCAATTTGGAAGGGGTAAACCAACTTTGGATTTTAGCAAGACTTCGAAAGGGTCAAGTTCTTTCAATTTATCTAGAGACTCTTTTTCTAACAACATCTCAGAGGTAACAACTTCCCAAAATTCTTCTTTTTCTTCTTGTGTTACTAAGGCTGAAGTGTGAATTCCTCTATTTTGAAAGTCTAAGATAATATCAATGAGTTCCTTTTCATTTTCTGATCTAAACAACACTTCATGAATTTTATCATCAACTCTTTTTTCTTTGGGACTTCTTAATATTTCAGAGGAGAAATATTTCGAATGAGATGGAGTACCTGATATTTCTGAAATTCTTTGACTGCCTCTTGAAATATTGTTTGGATTGTCCACAATGGTAGGTGGATGAGGATTAGGATTACTCCGTGTGTATCTACTTCTCGAAGCCACCTTTGAAATTCTGAAAATGTATGGAGTCACCAAGGTAGATGCAACCTCGAAAAAATTTCTAAGCTCCTGCTACCTTAAAAAGTTCAACTTCTTGATTTCGGGAATGAATAATCTTCAGTCTCCTGGCAGATGCACCAAAATTTTATCACAAAATCTGACCCTAATAGGCTACTCATCAAGTAGATTCTGAGTAACTCCTTCAAACCAATATTTTGGCTGAGGCTTAGTCTCCTCAACTTGAGAGGGCTCTCTCAACGGTTTTAAGATTTGTTATTAATGATTATATGGATAACTCTAGGAATAAAAGGATAAAAATGTATAATTGGTTGAATCAAAGATTATCAAACACTCATTGGGCTATGGAGTCAAGATAGTCTTCAACAAAACATTATAATATGTCAAACATGGAAGTCAAGGCACTTGGAGTCTAGGTTTATGAGAAAAACAGTAACACAATGATAAAACATAGTCTATTTTCATGTGAAGGAAGTTAGAGCATTGTCAAATGAATTCTAAGTAACACACACAAATACTAATACAAGTAGGTAATTGAAAAATCCATAGAAAAATTATATATTTAAACTCCTTGTGAATCTTGAGTAGTCAAACAAATCTCTGTATTAAGTTGAGAAGAACACAGTGACATACAATAACACAGTTTCCTTGCTAATGAAAAATTCCAACCTTGAGGAATTCGACCTCATGCTTCATATAGAGTCTTTATATTCTTGGATTCCATGATCCATCATTAGGAGAATTCGAATTTCTAAATTGACACCTATCTACTCATAAAACAAACTCTTAATTACAAATTGACAGCTAACTGTCTTTTAGGAGTTCTAATACAAATAGGAGTGAAACTCCTAAAATGTTTCAAACAAACTTATCTAAAACTTAAATACTTTCTTTGATAGCTGCTAATCCATGTTTTCGACCTTTATGATGCTTCCAGCCTTGTTGTAAACCCTGCTGATTCATGACCTAACTGTCCTAAAAACCAGGAGACAGAGTTCTTGATTTTTAGCCCTTAACCTCCATGCTTATCTTCGAACATCTTTGCTGGCATTGATGAATATTTTGTATATGTGACATGTGCTAACATTCCATTAACACTTCAACCTTCCACCTGTGTAAAAATAAATCCTCGAAAAAATGGAAAGGAGATGAGACATGACTGTGCTATGAAAATAGCATGTTTTCGTAGCGTAGTTTTTATATCACTATAAAACACTTCTTTTGACCATTCTTTCTTCTGCTTTTCAATCTAATTCTTCATCTGTGATCTTGATATTTCTACCAGAAACACCAAAATTTGAAAACCAACAGTCCTTACCATCCAAATACATGCATAAAATGCCAAAAATTCACCTTCAATAGTTTCGTAGCGTGCTATGAAACTGCTGTGTATGCTCCCTTTAAAAAAGTTTTTCCAAAAATTTACAGTTTTCAGGATATTTAAAAATTTTCAAGGATTCATATCAACATCAAATAGCTTTAAAAGATGTTCTCCCTCAAAAATGATCTTTTTATTCATGAAAAAAATGTTTCAAGGATTTATCATTTATTGCCCTGTCTCATTGTTGTTGTAGCTTCTCTTCAGATTTTGTCAATTTTATTTCTAGGTCTTCAATCTGCCTCCTCAGTTTCCTGTTGGTAGCCCTTAACTGAACATTCATCATTATCACAAATCTAGCCTCTTTAATTGCAGGAACAATCCAAGTAAAGTACTAAGCTTCACTGCTTATTGTTTTTGGTTTGGAAACCTTTTCAAGTTCCCATAGATCCTTTATCCTCTTGAAATTTTTCTTTTCAATAGCATGCCTTGTTGATCTCTTCCTTAGTCTAGCAAGTTCATAATTAGCTGATTTTAACCTTTATTTGATTTCTTTATAACTTGTTTTTTCTGTCTGAGTGGAAAATACCCTTTTTTTGTCACCTTCAGGTATTGGTGATGAAAGGTCTATAAACTCTTCCTGAACAGTGGAAGCTTCCTTTGTTTTCTATAACTCAATATTAAACTCTTGCATCTTTTTAGATTGCCTGGTTAAAGGTTTTTTGGGCTTGAACACAAATGCTGCAACCTCATCCTTGAATTCTAGTTTCTTAGAAGATTTCATCTTCTTAGGTTTTCCTTCATCAAATTTTATGAAATCTGCCTGTAACAATGGGGATTCTTCAATATAAATGGCTTCCAAAATATCATTTACGTTACCTTTTAAGCCTGGATTTTCTCCCGAGATCACTGATTTACCCTTCTCCATTGCAATTTTACTTCTAATCAATCTCCTTTGAACTGGTTTGTTAGCTGACTATTCTTGTGTCATGTCTTTAATTTCAGCTATCTTTTCTTTTGTAGGTTGAGGAGTCTCAAGAATAACCACTAATGCTTTACTCACTTGCTATTTCACTTGCTTTTTAGGTTTCAGCTTAACAAATATTTTTGACCTGGTCATTACAGGCTTACTGGTTTCAGCTAGTGGGGTTTCTTAAGCCTTAGGGTTAATGCCTGTATCTTGGTTTTTCACTCCAAAACCACATAAAACAAAAATGAAGACCATTCTCTGTTGATCCTTTGAAGTTCATGTAAAAATATCAGTTTAATTAGACCATGATAAAAAAGGGAAGTTTCACATCCTTGAGTTTTAATTTTCACTTTATCTACCATCTTAGCTATACTTAGATACAGGAAGAAAGGAAAATCTAAAGAAATCATGCCAGTAAAATGCAACAGGAGTTTAAAGTGATATGAATATACTTTATGATATCTTCCCTCACAGGTAAAATACCTTTGAATGTTGAAGAGAAAGTTGGCATAGATGTCTTTGATGTAGCTCCTTGGATTTTCCTTGGTTAAGTCTGTTTTTGCAAACTCTGGCTTCAGAAACACTTTACATGGTTCCATATCAAATTTGAAGTTTTTGAACCATCTATCTTTCCCCATAGGAATCTTTGTCACCAAAGCTATGATCTCAAGGGTTACTGACAAGTTTAATATTCCAATTTGTGTGTTTGAGCCAGTGAAATGGAGAACAAACTCCTTTGACAGTTGACTGTGTCCTCCCTACAATTTTTTACAAAATCTCCAACACCCTATTTTCTTGAAAGCCTCCATCACTAATTTATCTTTAGCTAGGGCCTCTGTACTGTCAGGCTTTGTTCTTAAACAATGACCAGAGCTGTGGTTTTTATTTTCTTCTGTCATCTTTTCCTTTGAATTCCTGTAACAAATTAGACTCTCTTGAATTTCTATTTATCAGGCTCACTTGCTTATGGGAGTCAGTCTCGCTTGTTAATGGTGATCATCCTTGCTTGAAAAATATATGAGAGAAGCTTTGGTAAGAGATTACCACAAGCTTAGCATTCGAAAATGATTTGTTTGAGTGTTTGCATGTAAACTGCAATAAGAAACTAGCCATTCCTTTCGAATTTGAAATTACCTATCATGATAACCCCTACATTCGAAATCATGGATTTGAATGGTTGCATGCCTTAGAAATGACTCCTAGCTGACACCTAATAATGAAAAAATTAATGGAATTTGAATGAATTGATGATTTGACAAGACTGCCTACGAATTCGTGCTTTCGTAGCATGCTTAGTTCATTTTCAAGGGTTTGTGCTACGAAAATAGCAGCGTTTTCGTAGTGAAAAACAGGGTTTTTACACTGTGTGCGCTACGAAAACGTGGTTTCGTGGATAATTCCACAAATTTTTCAAATGGTTTAAGATATGACTTCTAAAGAGGATGTGAGACCTTTAAGACATGGAATAAGGTTGTTAAAATTTATTTGCATATGAAAATGAGACTTTTGAGACTCTTACCTTATCACCTACCCTTTAAAGCATGAAATGACACAACACCTATCTAATACCATGACTAGGAACGATGTAAACTGTCCAAGTTTAAAAAGAAAAATTATAGTGATAACAGTTCCAAAAAGTGTTTAAGACTATCATGATCAATTTTTACCTTGAAGTGTCTTCCCATTAGGTAAGTTCGCCATTTCTTTAGTGCATGAAATATTGCTAACATTTCATTCTCATAAATAGGTTTATGTAAATACTTTCCTTTGATTGGACGACTTTCAAAATAAATGGGTCTTCCTTCTTGCATTAAAACAACACCAATTCCATTTCTTGAGGCATCACATTCCACAATAAAGGTTTTTGTGAAGTCTGGCGTAGCTAAGACCAGTGCTAGGCACATTGCCTCTTTAAGATGTTCAAAGGCCTTAGTTGCTTCAGGAGTCCATGAAAATGCATCTTTCTTCAATAATCTTGTTAGAGGTGCTACTATTCTCCCATAATTCTTAACAAACTTGTGATAATACCCTGTTAACCCGAGAAATCCTTGCAACTGCTTTATGGTTGTGATGACTTTCTATTCCTTAATGGCTTTAATTTTTTTAGGGTCTACCTTAACACCCTCTTGAGATACAATATGACCTAGATATTACACCTCTTGTACTCCAAAGAAACATTCGGATATTTTTGCATATAATTGTTTCTCCTGCAATAGTTTGAGCACCCTGTCAACATGTTGAACATGATCCTTCCAAGACATGTTGTAGATTAGTATATCATCAAAAAATACTAGCACAAATTTTCTAAGGAAGGGTTTGAAAATTGAATTCATCAACCCTTGAAATGTAGAAGGTGCATTGGTAAGGCCAAAAGGCATGACCAAAAATTCATAATGACCCTCATGAGTTTGAAATGTTTTTTTCAGAATATCTTCAGTCTTCATTCTAATTTGATGATATCCTGAATGAAGATCCAACTTGGTAAAATAAATTTCTCCATGTAATTCATCAATCACAGGAATAGGAAATTTATCTTTAATGGTGATCTTATTGAGCTCCCTATAATCCGGACACATGCACCATGATTCATCCTTCTTGTGTACCAATACTACAGGAGCAGAGAAAGAATTTTGACCAGGTTGAATTATACTCGCCTCTAACATTTCTGCAATCATATGTTCAATTTCTCTCTTTTGGACATAAGGATATCTATAAGGCCTGATGCTTGGAGGAACACTTCCTGGAATCAAATGAATAGCATGATCATGATCACGAATATGTGGGAGTCCTTTGGGAGTTTCAAACACCTTGGAATTATTGTCCAAGACTTTTTGGAGATCTGCAAAAATAGATGATTTTGATGTTGGAGCTTCTAGTGAGCATAATTGTACAATTACGCCTCGTTGTTATTTCTTTAGAAGCTTTTTCATGATATTAGAGCTTATTATCTTTCCCGGCTTCCCTGCAATACCCCGTAATTCAACTTCCTTTCCTTCTAAAAAAAAATTTCAAGAAAATTTCTTGAAAATTAAAGCTACCGTCCCCAAAGATTGTAACCATTCTACTCCTTGTATAACATCCGCACCTCCCATAGGAATGGAAAGCATTAGACTATTCAATACATATTCCCCCATGGTTAGCTTGATATTATGGCATTTTCAAGAGAAATTTATAGTTCCTCCATTTGCAACCATCACTTGACATTCTGGTGTTGGGTATAGGAAACAATTCAATTCCTTGGCTACCTTATAATGAATAAAATTATGGGTACTACCTGAATCAATCAACACTATTACCTTTTTCTTCTTGATATGTCTTTCTATCTTCAGATTTTGAGTGGTAATTCCTACCAATGTATTACATGATATGGCTAGACTCATTTCTTCCTCTTCTAGGGCTGGCTCCTGGTGTATATCCTCTTCTTTTGAAGATTCTTGTTCATTTTCTTCTTCCTCTTCACAATCTATGTAAAATAATTTCTTCTCGAAACACTTCTAACCTTTAGTGTATTTTCTACCACAACTGTAGCAAAGCCCTTTTTCTCTTTTTTTTTCCAATTGTTGTGGTTTCAACCTTGTAGGTTGTGGAAATCTAGGAGTAGAAACACTTCCATATTTATAGAAGTGAGTGGTAGGCTTCCTTGTCGCCATAATTTTACATTCAATTTTTCTTGCCAACCTGAATTCCTTCTCCAATGAATTAGGTTCCAAAATGTGAACGTCATGTTGGATGTTATCCTTTAAAGTACCTATGAAGAGATCAATCCTGTGTTCCTCTAGAATATCATTTACCCTTATATTCAATTTTTGGAAGTCCTCAATGTGCTCCCCCACTGAACACTTTTGTTTGAGATTTACAATTGGCTAAAGAAAGTGTTGCTATTTGTATCCTCATAATGTGCTATCATTTCCTCTGTAAAATTTACCAAGTGACAATTTTTTTACGGGAGCAAAGCCATCGATACCATACAAATGTATTTTTTTCTAAATGTAAATTTGCAATACGTACCTTTTGTGTGTTTTGCACATTATTGAGATCAAAATATTGGTCCATATGTAGTATCCATGTTACAGGATCCTTTTTATCAAACTTCCTCATATCCATTTTTGGAATATGGTGGTTCTTCCCTCCAACATTAGAGTTTATGAAATCAATATTAACATTTATTTTGTTCTCATCATGAGTTTCCTCTACTATATTTTCACCATTAGATAACATTTCGTGTATCAACTTTGTCAAACCTTCCATGTCTTCTTTTAGATCATTCTTCATGTTTTCCATATTAGCTTCCATGTCATCCATCTTAGATTCCATGCCAGCTTCCATGCCATCCATCTTAGCTTCCATGCCATTCTTCAAACTATCCATCTTAGATTCCACGCCTTTCTTCAAAATTTCCATGTCATTTTTTGTTTCTCTTTGCGAGACCGAAATTTGTTGCACTTGCTCTTGTAATTTGGATATGTCATGTTGCCATTCTTCGTCTTCATGATTCATAGTAGAGCCTTCTAAAGGCTTAATGGGTGTTGAATTATTTTTAGGGGCCATTTTAGAATCCAATACTGATATCTATTCTACAATATGCCGTTGAAATCAGTTCAACTTGATTCTTCAAACAAGACTTATGCAATTTGGGAAAAAAAAATACACACCTTTTACTTGCTTTTGAGGAGCTCGATATTGAAATTGACTTATCTATATACTTGCAGATCCTTAATATCTAAAATTTGGCCCTGTATTAGTCCTCTGAATCTTCTTTCAAATGCCACACGTCTGACTTGATTTTGATTCTTCAAGGCAAAGTTATGTACAATCTCCCACAATGACTTAATTATGGACTGGTTCAGTAGAGCGAACTTGTATGACTTGCCACGTGTCACTGTTTAATCCTTTGGCTTTGAAATGTATAGACAAGAAACTATAGTCCATGTACTTCCAGTCATGTTTTACGGAATTCCAATCTGATTCTCAGAGAGAGAGTTATGAAGATTTTCCCACGATCACCTCTTTGAGATGAAATTCGGGAGCTTGAAAAAGACCTAACTTCCATAGATCATATCTCTGAAAATATTGCGAACCAAGCTCTGAAATTTTGAGACGATGTTCCTTAGGATTTCGGCTTCGTACTCTAAAAATTTTAGCTTTTGAAACTTCATAGAAAAAATACTTATAGAGAACATTTCGCGATGACCTTTTTAAGTGAAATTTAGGAGCCTGCAAAAATCCCTAACTTCCACAGATCATATCTCAAAAAATATTGTGAACCAAGCTCTGCAAGTTTGCGATGATGTTCCTCAATATTTCAGCTTCGCACTATAAAAATTTCAGCTTCTGAACCTTCGTAGAAAAAACGTTATATCGAAAATGCCACGATGACCTGTTTGGAGAAGTGAAACCCTAGAATCTAAAGCTCTGATACCAAATGTTGTGAAACCAGCTCCAAAAATAGAAGAAAAGAGATATCAATGCCTTAGAAATAAGCCACTTTGAGGAGGAAACGTCTAATACATTACATTAATGAACAATTCTTGGATGATACAAATTAAAAAACCTCCTTTCTATATATAGGAGTCCATGGGGCCACAATGTAATCCTAGACAACCTAACAATAATAATTTAAGGGCACAATAATAACAATATGGGGGTTACAGAGGTACAATAATAATAATAAGGGGGTTACACTAACAACAATAAGGGACTGTACTAGTAATATAGGGACCTAACAAGAGCAGAAGAGCAACTTTGCACTGTGTAAAGACAACATCTTGATGCTTTTGCTTGGGACTATAAGGAGATGAAAGGAGTGCATCCCTAAGTTTGTACCCATCATATCTACATTAAACAGGGATGTAAACATGTGCACCAACCACAGAGGATAATGAACCGTTCCCTTAAAGACATTGTGGAATAAGAACTACAAAAGCTATTAGATGCATGATTCTGTTATCCCATTTCAGACAGTCATGTGGTGTACCCTCTTTTTATAGTGCCCAAGAAGAATGGAAGTGGAGGATTGGTGTTGAATATAGGAGTGCAACAAGGCTACAAATAAATATCATTTTCTCTTTCCTTTCATTAATCAATTTTTGGATGATCTTGCATGGAAAAGGTTCTTTTCTTTCTTAGATAGATTTAGTGGGAATAACTAGATCAAGATCAGCCCTAAGGATTAGTATAAGACCACCTTCACATGTCCATGGGGTATCTTTGCCTATAGATCCCTTCCATTTGGCTTGTGCAATGCCCCCGATACGTTCCAAAGAGAATTTTTGAGTATTTTTGTTGATCTTGTTTATGACATAGTTGAAATTTATATGGATGACTTCATTCATGGGAATGAATTCCAGGAAGTTCTTTCCAATCTATGTAAATTTTTAAAAAAATGCATTTAAATGAATCTCTTACTAAGTCTCGAAAAGTGTGATTTTTTTTTTTTATGAATGTTGGGATTGTCCTAGGCCTTTCCTTTTTAAGGAAGGGATCCAAGGTGACCCTAACAAGATTTCCATTATCAAAAGGATCCATGTCCCCCAAAAACAAAGAGATGTTAGAAGTTTCCTTGGACTAGTTGGATATTATAGGAGATTCATTAAGGATTTTAGTAAGTTGGCTTCACCTTTTCTTGGATTTTTAATAAGGATTCAGATTTTTGTTGGACAAATAAATCTCAAAATATGTTTAAAGAGTTGAAGGATAAATTAACCATTGCACCAATTCTGAGGGGTCCCAATTGCGAATAATTTTCCACATCCACATTGATGCATCCAAAAAATATGTAGGAGAAATTGTGGGACAAGTGCAACAAAAAATTCCCTATGCCATATATTTTATCAATAATAACCTATCCAAAGTTGAACTTAATTACAGAGTTACTGAAAAAGAACTCTTTGTTGTTGTACACTCCTTGAACAAGTTTAGGAATTATATCATTAGATACCAATTATTTGTACATACTAATCATGCAAACATTAAATATTTAATAAATAAGCTTGATGTCAATGATCAGATCATTATATGGTTATTATTGTTGCAATAATTTGATATAAACATTGTTGACAAGTGAGGGAAGAAAAATGTGGTTGCAAATTTTTTGTTTAGACTAACGTTTCCTGTAGAAAATAAGGAGATGATAGATGATCAGCTTCCATATTATAACCTCTTTTTTATTTCATTATTGTCTCCTTGATTTGATGACATACAAAATTTCTTGGTTGTTGGGATATTCCCTCCTAATTTATCGTCTAAGGAGAAGAGTAGAATTGTTATGAAAAATGCCCCTTTCACTTTGATTGGGGAAAATATCTTTAAATTAGGACCAAATTAGATCTTGAGGAGATTTCTAAGGGAGGATTATGTCTTTGACATCCTATCAGCATGCCATGATGGACCTTGTGGGGGCCATTTAGTTTCCAATATCACAACCTTCAAAATAATCCAAGTTTCCTACTATTTGCCTACTCCACCAAGATTATAGGAGGTACACTGTCATATGTTATGGGTGCCAAAATATGGGAAAGCCTACAAAAAAACATGAAATTCCCTTGCAACCTCAAGTGACTCTTGAGCCATTTGATAAGTGGGGCATGGTTCTCATTGGACCAATTGGTCCCTCATCCAGAAAAAAGAGATACATGATTGTGTGCACTGGTTACTTGAAAAAATTGGATGAATTAAAGTTATTAAAAGAAGAAACTGAGTATAAGGTGGCAGAGTTTCTAAGGGAAAAAATATTTTATAAGTTTGGATTCCCAAGGCAGTTGGTCACTGATCAAGGGGCTCAATTCACTTCAAATTTGATTGAGGAAATCATGGAGCAACATCACATATGACACAGAAAATCCACTCCCTATCATCCTCAAGAAAATGGGTAGGTGGAGGTAACGAACAGAGCTTTAGAGAGAATCTTGACTAAATTTGTCAGCATTATCAAGAAGGATTGGGAAGACAGACTTGTGGAGGCCACTTGGGCCTATAATACCACCTAGAAAACCATCACTGGGTTCACTCCCTTTGAGTTGGTTTAGGGAAAGAAATCATTGTTGTCCATTGAGACAACACCCTAAGAATGGTAGCAAAATTGGACCTAGATCTCACCAAAGCTAAATAAGAAAGGATGCAATAACTTAATGATTTGGATGAGTTTAGATTGCAGGCTCTCATGCACACTGAGGTGGTCCAATTTCAGAGGAATATTTGGCATGAAAAAAACGTCAAAGAAAGGACCTTCCAAGAGGGTGATTAGACCCTACTATATGACTCTATATTCAAGGAATTCAAGGGAAAGTTGATGACAAGGTGGTTAGGTCTTTATTTGGTGGAAAAGTGTCATGATAATGACTATGTCCTGATCAGAACAATTGATGAAGAGGCAATTCCACTTTTAGTCAATGGTTACCTATTGAAACTCTACAAGATACCTCTATTAAGGGATTAGTTTACCAATTCCATAAGTAAGGAGTTGAATGTGATTAGGAGTCTCCAAACCCCCAATCCATCCAACCTTTGATCAACAGAAAAGAATATAAAAAAAAACAAACAAAAAATAAGAAAAAGAAAAAAAAAATGATAAAATGCCTAGGTGAAAACCTTCATGAGGAACCCAAGGCAAGTTTTGGGACTGAAAACATCCATGAGGCAGTCCAAGAGTTTGAAAAACTGAAAATAAATAAATCAATCAAAATAAAAGACCCCCAAGTGAAAACCTCCTTTGAGGCCCCCGGGGCAGTCCTGTAGGTTGAAAACCTCCTTTGAGGCACCTGGGGCAGTTTTTAGGTTGAAAACGTCCTTTGAGGCAGCCCACGGGTCTCAAAAAAATAAAAATAAAAAGAAAGAATAAGAAAAAAGGAAACAAAGGAAAAGCAAGGGAGCCCTTACATCATCTTTGCTAACATGTTTTTTGCAGGGTTCCAGCCACAGTCCAAAGAGGACAGTATACAAGGAAACAACTTCAAAACTCAGCTTTTCCATCCTCCAAGCTATCTCTCTAAATTTCCTCCATCATTTCATTGATTTCCCCATGTTTCTCCATCACCGGATGACCTTTCTCACTTAATTTTGCTTCAGCCCTGAAGTGTTACAATATTGTCCTAGATTTCATAATGGATTGTGATCAGTATATAAAGAGAGTTAAAATATTGTGCTTTTCATCTAAGAATATCCACCACACCCTCATCATCCATTCTCCACACCATTTGGCCTCTCTTCCACCCAAATTTCCACTTTTGTCCATAAAAATACTAATTTGCACCACTTCTTCCATCCCTTCCAACGCAGAAAAGGCATATGACCCTTTTCAATATGATGATCATGAATTATCAATGCTTTTAGAAGTGTCATCTGAAGAAAATTGTGATCATAGAAGGGTCTATGTGATGACTACATGAAGACACACACCCTTGTAGTATTTTGCACAAACCCTACAGGACCACAACTGAGAGCACCATAATGAAGAACTAACCATCATGAAAGCATTGGAGAGACATTTTTTTTTATCATAAGTAGCTATAGGACCCTCTGCAAGCTGTTACAAGACTCTTTTTTCACCTTCATAGTAGCATTTGATCCACCTCCCGAGGAACTTGTATTGTCAAGCTTTGATCAGTCACAAACATTTCAAGAAAAAATAACAAGACAATTTTTGTTTTTTCAAAGAAAACCAAATGCATGGAGCAAAAAACAAGAGAAGATGACACCTCAAGGGGAAATAAAATCAACCATTTCCCCTTTTTAGAAGCATCATCCAGACATCAAATGTTCAACACAGAAGCAAAGACTACCAGATAGGCATAGGTATGAAATATTTATCACTTCTTCACAAGCACATAATAGTTTGAAAATGTTTCAAATGCATGAGGAATGAGGTTTTGTACATTGAAGATGGCCAAAAATCTTGGCCACCATCAAGCAGTTAAGTGAGGTTATCTTTCTCTCTCATCCAATATGGAGAAAATGACAAAAGTGATAAGGTGATAATTACAAGGTGTGGGCCAATGGGCCTATGGGGAAGTTGCGAAGGTGGTAGGTTGGGGACAACTAACAGAACACGTTGATCCCACTACCAAAAAAAAAAAGTAATAAAGAGTGGGCATGAGTCTGATTTGAATGGAAATTCAGCCATGGTGTTTAACCATGGTAATGTAACTAAAGGTGATAAATAAATCACCCATGTTATTTTTCCGCCCATGGTAATGTAACTAAAAAAGACTATAAATATCAAGCCTCCTTTTGTAAGAGCGAATATTTCCCAGCATATTTAGTTGCAACAATCATTTTCTGATCTAATAAAATTTATTATTAGTTTCTGATTTCTTTTCTGGTTTGGTTTACTTTTCTTCTTTTCCTAGTGCGACAATTACTTTGATCATGGGACCCCAAGATCCAGATTAGTATCAGACTAGGCTATGACTCCATGACAATGACAATTAGGGTTTCAAGGTTCTGTAGTGAAAGTTTCCCGATCTTCTCATAACCCTTCATTCTTTTATGGGAGTATCTTATTAGTGTGATGGTTGTCCCGTGCTCTTCCCACTACTTGTATTAGTTCACAAGGGAGATCATGGAACAACCATTACGAGCACATGTCTTGGATGTTTCTTATTGTATTTTAGTGCACTAAATTTCTTGAAGTTAGATCACTAAAGCGGCATTTTTATTTCTTGTATCTTTCAAAAAATATTTGCATGGTTTTAGCCTTCTTTTCTTTCACCGGCCGCTTATCCATAGTCTTAAAAAACACATTATTTTCACAAATGATGTCTAAAGATGGTTGCCACAACATCGCATGCCTTAGGGTTTTGTTACCATAGTTTGTATTATGATGCCATTCTTGGGTTGATATTCTTGAAAACTGTCTCGGGATCGAATTCCGTAGGACTCTCTTTCGATTTTTGTGATTCCAAATCAAGGTGCCACTGCCACCTTGTCCAATGGTCGTCCCGTTTTTTTTCGTTTTCCTCCTGCAGAAAAAAAGAAAAGTAGGGGATTAACTGTGTTGAAATTTGGCTCAGTTTTAATAGTAATGGCAAATGCAGCTCCAACATCATCGACCTTGAGTTTAATAATGTGAGGATTAGCAGCGACGGTGAAATCGTAGCCATCATCTGAATCATTTTCAACATCAGGGTTTAGCTTTGTATCCCATCACAGTAAGACCGACTAAACTTCATCGTTGTCCCCTTCCTTCTCTAGCATAGGTTGTCACAGTCATAATGTCAATGTCAAAGAGTTCAAAGAAGTTGCAATACATAAACTACAAAATGTGGGTGATGATCCAGGACGGGTGTCACTTGATTGGAAAATTCATGGCATTTGGTCGCTGTTGGAAATTAATTCCAACTACAAACCTGAGTAGAAGGACAAAAAGTTTCAAATTTTTGAGTTGATAGGAGCAACAAAGTCTTGATATATTTTTACACTCAACCGCGCATTAAATTTTTTGGTTTGAATCCCTGTATAAGCAACATGGCCGCATCCATCTCCTGATTCACCAAATCATGGTTTGCACCACGTTACCTCCCATCGTAACATCATTCACCTAACTGCATTAAAAAGGTGAGATAGGACATAATTTCAATTTTGAATTTTAAAGTTTTAGGTCATATAGTTTTTATATTATATGTAATAGAAAGTAGTATCAAGTAAGGCAGTTGAGTGTTGTGTATGAAGAAGCAGAGAGATAGAGACTGTGTGTTGAAGACAGAGAGAGCAGAAAACAGAGAAAGCTTGAAGCGTTGTGTTTTGTAGCAGCAAAGCAAACTCAGTGTAATGTCGCAACTGAGACTATGTGTTGCTGCAACTGAAACTGTACATGTTGCCGGAACTGAAACTGTTTGTGTAGTAGTTAAGGACGTTGTGTGTGTAGCAGCAACTAAGACTGAGTGTAGCAGCAACAGAAAACTGTGTGAAGGCAACAAATGAAAAACACGATGAGGAGTATTTTGATTAAATCCAGAACTGTTGTTCTGATGAAAGATTGTATTTTGTAATAATTAGTTTTTATGCTTAATGAAATAGAGTTTTACTCCATCTCTCTATCCATCTCTATTATTAAATCTCTGTGTTTAGTTGAGGAACTTTGCTTCCTCTGTGTGTTCGAAATTATCATAAATTTCAAACATGGTATCAGAGCTAGTCGAGGCTCTTTGAAAATTTTCAAAGAAGCTGTAGGAAAAGGAAGAAGAAGTTTGTTGAAGCAGTTCTCCGGCAGAGTGAAGGTTTCAGCAAGTCAGTGAGAGAGTCTGTTTGAAACACAGTCAAGTTTTAAAAGCATAGTTCTGTAAGCTAGCTATGGAGGGAGCCAATACAAGCACGAGTATGGGAAATACTCAACTCCCACAATTCAATGGGAAGAACTATGACTATTGGGCAATCACAACGAGAGCCATGTTTGCCTCTCGAGTTTTATGGGAGCTAGTTGAAGATGGTCTAGAAGAACTAGCAGATTAAAATGCATTTACTGCCTTAACACGGGCATAGAAAGATTTGTTGAAGAGTAATAGGAAGAAGGACTCAAAATCCCTCTTCTATCTCTATCAAGTAGTGCATGAAAGTGTATTCCCAAGGATAGCAGCAGTTAAGAGGTCCAAGGATGAATGGGATACTCTCCAGACAACCTACCAAGGAATGGAGAAGGTAAAGGCTGCAAAGCTTTAATTAATAAGAAGGTATTTTGAAGTTATTTGCATGAAGAATTCTGATACAATAGACTCATTATTTACTCTACTAATTGGGTTGGTTACCCAATGAGATCTCATCGAGAGACAGTAGAAGAAAGAAGAATAGTGGAGAAAGTATTGAGGAGCTTACCCTCAAGATTTGATTTGATAGTAACAACCATTGAAGAGACAAAGGATCTCTCGTTGTTTACTGTTGATGAGCTTCATGCATCATTGATGACACATGACCAAAGACTGAGCAGAATAGTAAAATCATCTTTGGAGCATGGCTTTTGTTAGGTCTCCGTAGTTTGCAATATTGGAAAGAACAAACACTTAATAGCCTACATTAGAACCACTTTGGAATCCTAGGATCTAGCCCTCATAGATTCAGAGAGGGATCTCTCTATATGTGTGTTAGAATGATATACTTTCAGACTTATGATATGATATTAGGCTAGTTATGAAGCACAAGGGTTTTGTTTTGGTTTTGGTTGGGTAGGATATCATCAAAATGAAGGAAGTCTTTTGAAGGGTAAAGGTGTGAGCAGGTTGAAAGAATGGTTCAGCTGATAGGATAGGTAAGAAAAACGATCAATCCATTGGGCTATGGAGTCACAAAAGGATTTAATTGCACAACAAGTTTCAAGAGTGGTCCATGGGGCAAGTCATCTATTTCAAAAGATCTCTTTAGATTTATTTGTGATATGGGACATTTAAAATGTTGTGAAAAAAGAAAAACTAATAACCATTTAAGAATATATTAACTTCACTAAACAGCCTTTTAAAGTAATTGTTTGAAGCAAGCCAAAGGACAGGGCAAACCATAGACTTCTCGGCCTTTGGGAGGCCTAATGGAGAAGATATCTAATGTCTTAACTATGTTAATTGATTTTTACATCAAGTTTCATCAACTTCAGTCACTTTTGTTGACTTTTGAGGCTTTTGGTAGGTTGGCAATTACTTATGAGCTGTCTTTGGCAAATATCTCTGACTGTGCATTAAATTTGTATGCTTTTGAGGCAAAACAAACTGGTATGTGGCATTTTGATCTTTGGAGAAGTAAAGGCATCGGTGATTTGGCATTTGAAGCCATATTTCTGTCGATCTGTCTTGATTTGTCACTTTAAACTTGAATTAGGCCCTTGATGTGATTTTAGGCCTCTTTAATCATCTTTATTCTTTAAACTGTGTCTTTAACCTTTATCCTTTGATCTTCTGTTTTCACTGTTTCTTCGTTGATCTTCATTATTTTCCTTTGTGTATCGGTGGCTTTCTTATGCTGTGCTGGAGGGTTTACTGTGTAACCAATGTCCATGAAACATTGATTAAACTTTGAAATTCAACCCTTTTTGTCCCTTTTCTTCGCTTTTGGGCCTTTTTGGATCATCATCCAAGGCCATATCACTGTATCTTGACTGTGGGACCGCTTTTATGGCTTATCCACTATTAAACCTACAACAAACATAAAATTATTAATAAATCCTGTGTTTTGTGGATTCAACTGCTTCAGAGGGCTTGGCGGAGGGTGAAAGAGCAGTGCAGAGGCAAGGGAGCATGCGGAAGGAGATCCCATGGTTGAAACCATGAAGAATCAGGGGAAAAAATTGAATTAGGGTGCGAAATTGGGAAAGTGTTTTAGGGAATACCAGAGGTGGTATTCGCGCGGGATAAGAGTGGTAGGTGGTTTTGTGATAATCGAACGTGATACGGGTTTTTGGACGACGCGTGTCAAGGCGAAAACTGCCTATTTCACGTTGAAAAAGGGCGATCAATTTTATTTGTGAAATGAAAGCGAAAATGCTTTTAGACTGTCCGATCTAGGGGGGGCCAGATCTACGGTTGTAAGCAAGCACGAAAAATAGAAAATATGTGCGGAGGAAATATATGTTGGGGCCGGGGTGACATAAGCCAATTTTTCGCATAGCTAGGAGGATTGAATTTGGGTAAAACCAAGTGCGCCATTGGATTTATAGTGATAAAGGGTTAAAATCACAGTGGGGTGATTATATAAAGGGAAAGAAGCGGAAGTGGGAGGGGAGTTAATGGCCATCCAATCCAGGGGAAATAGGTCAGATCGACGGTGGAGATTGATTTAGAGGGGGAAACAATATGAGGGAAGGGAGGGCCTACTTTAATTTCTTTTCGGGGTTTGAGTCTTTATAAAAATATTTTGGGGTTTTTTACATGGGAAAAGGGGTTTATAAGAGTAGTGGAAGGGATCAATAGGAGCCGTTGGATTGGGGAGATGGATGGTCTAGATTAAATTGTGGAGATCGGGGATTAAAAATGGTGGAAGACGGGTTAGTGGGATGGTGATAATGTGATGAAGCGAGGGTCGTTGATCTAAAATAGGATCAACGTTTAGGATTTAACTTCGGGGGGACTGGGGGTACAGAGGAAAAATATTGAGGTGTGCCCTCGTAGAAGACCTCAGCCATTGATCTGGTAGAAATGGATGGCTGAGATGAACTCGGTAGATCGGTGATCAAAGGAGCAGAGAGTTCGGGGACAAAGGAAATTTGAATTTGCGATTTGCGATTTAGCAAGGGTCGTTAGATCTGGGAGAGATCAATGGCTAGGATTTCATCGGTGGAGACAGAAAGCGGAGGGGAAAGGGTGAAGTGGCGATGCCATGTGCCGACACGATTGAGCGCGGACCGTCCAATCTAAGGGAGATCGATAGTTAGGATTTAATTGGCGGGGGAAATTTATCAGAGGGGGGATCATCGGTAGGTAACTTGCGATGCGCCAACATTTGTTATATCTTTTGTGAACGGATGGCTCAGATCCAATTGATGGATTGGCCATCAATGGATTAAAGGGTTTGGGACAAAGAAAGAGGAGATCGTCGATGGAGCGAGGGCCATTGGATCAGAATGATATCGATGGCTCAAATTTAAAGTGAGAAGACACACCAGTATTTCACAAATTTGCCGAGAAAAAGGAAAAAGCATGAAGAATTAGAAAATTCCGAAGTGCGATTGTGATGGGGGCTTAAGACCTTAACGCATGGTTGCTGCTCTAGGTCGTATGAGAGGAAAAGGGGATGAGGGCTTAGGCGAAAGGGGCTTAAGGCCTTATATAAAAAATGAAGTATTTTGGATAGAAAATTGTTGGGGCCCTTGTTTTGAATTTTTCATGAAGACAGATTTTGGGTTGCGGATCGGAACGTGGCAGGCACAACAACGGTAGGCAGCGGAGTTGCCGAGGTTGCAAAGGGGCAGGAGATAGGTGGCAAGTTTGGCGCAAACAAGTGCAGATGAAGGAAAGATGTGGCAAAGGATAGACAGTATAACTCTTGTTCAACAGGAAGAAGCCGAAAGCAGTCGAGTGAGAACACGGGAGAAACTAACAGTTGCACTGGCTGGTGAATAAATAGGCCATCACCCAGCATAAAAATGGTTAGAGAGAGAGAGCGAGGTTAGAGTAGAACGAGGTCGAGGAGTAGACGCCACAGGAGAGCTCTGTCCTAGTCTCAACATCATTGTATTTCCCATGTCTCCATAGATCTGTTATTGTTGTAGTATCTCTCTCTGTCCTGTGGGACCTTTGTAATTGAATCTGGAAGCTCATTCTGTCAAGCGAAGTAACACTTGATTCTGCTGAATGTTTCTTAATATATCTGAATGTTGCTGGTATATCGTATGTCTTGAATGTGTTGCATGATTCCTGTAGTACTTTAAAAAAATTTATCCTATTATCTGCATGATATTCTAAGAGATATTTTATATACGGTGTTATGTATGTGTATGATTCTACGTTAGCTTTGAGTTGCGAATCCATCTGCTGAGACCGGTCTGTTCCCCTCCTTCATGTGGTTGTGGCACACCTTGGGTGAGACTCTCTGCTCTTCGGAGTAGGGTTAAAATTTCGACGTGGTGCTAGACTATAGTGGACTCCCTTGTTGGCCCAATCCATGAACTTGGGTCTTTCTTGCGAGACCTGTTTCCTTGCCAACAAATGGTTCCGTTGCCGAGGCATAAATTTCATCAGGGGAACTAGATCATGGTATCAAGGATCTTCAAAGGAGAAATACGGAGATGGTGGGATAACCACCTGGACCAGTTTATAACTCAGCAAGCTGAGCTGAGAATTCAAAAAGAGAAGGCGATCAGAAATCTAGTTCTGTTCTCTGATTCTGCCAACGATACCTACGAGCTTTTCTGGGGAAAGTTCCCCAGCGAACTCTATAGCTGGTTGAAGAGGCTGCAGGCCAAAGTGACTAAGGAAAAATCGCAGAAGATCAACTGCAAGTGGGTGCACGAAGATCTGGTGGCCCTTCATCGACTAGATACCGAGTTGACCCGAGCTATAGATTTCTGGGTAGAATCTACCTTGGATGGGTATATTATGGAGTTTGCAGTGGAGTGCTACTAGTATTTCTTCATAGCAGAAGCTATATTTCGATCCGGACTAAGAGGGAAGTTGTTGAAGGAATTCCATTGTGGGTTAAGGCCCTGATGGTGGACGAAGGGCTGATGGAGTTCCAGAAATCAAGAATGGAAGCGTAAACCTCCAGTGCTAGGGGAAGGGCCTGAGGGATAAATGCTACAAGAAATGTGAAGAGGGGAAGTAGGGGAATGGATATTGAAACCGCAATGAGGTTGAGGGAGCAACGTGCACATCGGAGGGCACAGATCGCCGAAAGGTGGTGAGAGAGGGTGATGAGGGAGTTGGAACAATAGGGGAGTAATCGGAAGGAGAAAGAGGAGGCGCCTTAGAAGATAGTGGACATGGAAAGCCAGGTGGGTCCCTAGGAGATGGGAAGGACTGTTGAGGGAATGCGGCGGGTGCATGGGAGCCCAATTCGGAGGAAGAGAGAGACGATGTATGACGAAGGAGATGCAAATGCGCGCCCTGAAGAAGATTCCGATGTCGAGTGGTACGTCTTGATGCAGCAATTATTCCAAGAAAGGACGACATTCATATCTCCAGGTATTTCTACTCCCCAAAGTTTGAATAGAATGGGTCCCTACCTTCCCCTGGTACTCTATAAACCCCTAAGTGATATTTTTGTTAAATTAAAAGAGTTGAGTCGATTGAATAGCAATCAATTTTTAGCAGCAGTGCATGTTAATAGTATCATTACCAGTGGTATAATTACGCAACTAGGACCCGAAGGGTTCATTCTAGTTACACCTTCGCAAGCGAATATGGCCAAATCATTCACCCGGTACCCAGAATTTTCTGGGCAGGGTAACGACGATTTGGAACAGCACTGGTACCTTTGTGAAGCCATATGGAGGGCTAGGCAGATGCTAGATGCAGGAAAGCTAATTGAATTCCAAACCACGCTGGGAGAAAGGGCATTATGCTGGTTCATAAAGTGGTCAGAGGCCCACCATAATCAAGAGATTACGGATGTCAAGCGGGACTTTTTCAGAGAGTTTAAGCTACCCCAAATGGACTAGCAAGGTCTTTCCGAACTATGGGATATCAAGCAAAGAGAAGGAGAGACTGTGTGGGATTTGATGTGTAGTTTCAAAGATTCGATCGAGAAACTCAGCTACCCAATCGACTCGAATCATCAGAGGGACTGGTTCATCAAGGCTCTTCTTCCCTTGATGTGAACCCCCCTTACTCAACAAAAGACTGACAACTTGCAGGATGCATTGGAACAAGCTATGAAGATAAAGGCAATGGCGGGCTACCCGCAAGAATATAGGGGAGGGGAAGCCTCACAGGACCCATCCCTACTGGGACTGCAACATCAGATTGCCAATCTGACCGAAAAACTAAAGGAGATGCAGCCCATAAGACCAGCCAGGCCAAATGTTTGGCGCACACATTGCCTAGTAGAAGCACACGTGGCGACCGAGTGTCCTCAGTTGCGAAGCCAAGAAGTGGGGACCTCAACAACGGCAGTGCAGGGGGCTCCACCTATTGGAGGAGTTGCGCAGATAAACTCGCAAGGGGTCTATCTGCCGCAACAACAGTATGCTAGGTTCCCAAATCAGCCGACCCAAGCTGCAACAGAGTATTGCGAAATTTTCTTAATAGTGGGTCATCAACCTCAGATGTGTCTGATTTTACAGAAGTAATCCAATGTTCCGAACAACGTGTACTGTGAGTTATGCACTTTGATGACTCATAACACAGAACAGTGCAGAGCTCTAGATGCACTGGCGGACCTATTAGATCGGCCCTCCTACAGAGTGAATGAGGCTCCCAAAGGCAGAGGGGCCGGTATGAGGGGAGGCCGTACAGGAGGAAGGGGTCTACTAAGATGCTACAATTGTGATCAAGAGGGACATGTGGCTAGAGAATGTCCCCTACCTAGAAGTTCGTGGTGTTCCCAATGCCACGTGAACAAACATGTGACAGAAGATTATCCTAAACCTATCAAGAAATGGGAGGAAAGAGCAAGGCAGAGAGGCACGAATCTGGTGAACTCTGAACCTAGAGGGACAGCAACTATGGCAATGCAAAATGTAGCCATAGTTATGTGAGGAGGAAAGAAAACAGGGGAAGATGCACGTGAGAAGGATCCGATGAGTGTGATCAGGCTAGCATCCCCGAAACAACTGATCAGGTCAGAAATGCAGAAGAAATATTTTCAGGAGGCTATAGAAATTTTTTCCCAGCTAGGGGGAGACAAAGGTATTGAGTTACCTGTGAAGAAAGATACTGTAGAATAGAGTGCTACAGGGGCTCTGATCGAGGAATGGCTCCACCTATTTCTCAAAATTGTTGACAACACTCCAATGCAGGAACATCTCAAGCATACCCTGGAGGAAGTGTTGTAGGGGAACGCAGGAGTGAGGGAATCCCCTGAAATAGTACAACGAGTAAAGTGGAACAAAAGAAGAATGGAAAATGAGTTCCGGTTAGACACACAGGTTGCAGGATTCCAGATCAGGGACACCATGCTCGATTTTGGATCCGACGTCAATATCCTACCTCGGAAGACTTGGGAAGCTTTAGGGCAACCACGGCTGACTTATTCGCTGATCCAACTCAAGATGGAAAACCAGTACTGCATTGTGTCGATCGGTAGACTCGAAGAAGTCGAGGTAGATATCGCAGGGGTAAAGACCTACACAGACTTCGAGGTAATAGATATTATGGGAGACAAAGATCCGTACCCTTCATTGCTAGGGATTGATTGGGCTTTTGAAAACTATGCCATCATTGATCTCAAGAAGGATTTAATGATTTTTGAAAATGGGGAAGTTAGATTCACTCAGCCTCTAGACCCATATCAAGCTCCAAGATATACAGAGACAGTAGACAACAGGGAAGATGCTCAGCTGATGGAAAACCTCTATCAGATGACAGTAGGGAAGAGGGAGGATCACATTAACCCGACAACAACCGGCTCTGTAAGCTGGCGAAGTGTCTAGAGATCGGAGCTAGGCTCAGAAATAGCTTGGAAGGACTGGCAGCAAGGCAGGTATGAGACCAGCACAAGGAGATGCGCCAGTATTGCAAGAATCCATTGGATTGGGGCTGAGATCAGGGAATACCCCACCTTGTCCAATATGAAAATAGTAAATACCTTCATTGCAAAGGTATGAGATAAGGTACCGGAGGAGCAAAGAATACCACTCATGGACGTAGCGTTATAGTCCACCTCAGCCAGGTGGTGGAAAAATCACCACAACTCCCTGTCGCGGTGGAGTTGTGTTGCGCCGGCTTTGAGGGCGCAGTTTAAGGAAGATGAAGGGCCTCAAAGAAAGCACAGGAACCAAGGAAATTCTGATCTGAAAGACCATCTAAAATTATGTCAGGAGCAGTGGAGAAGTGTGGGATATCCAGAGGAGCTGTGGGTACATCAGTTTGTCCATTCCTTGGATATCATTTCGCAAGCCTGGTACTTAGAAGAAGAGAGGAAGAGAGGGACCAGTTCCTGGCCAGAGGTTGCAGAAAAATTTGTTCAGTGCTTCTCATTTAAGGGGAAGACAGACCCGATATCCCAAGCATTACAGGCCATAAAAGGAATATTGTTTTTCACCGATCAGTGCACAGACAGGAGGCCATTGGTGCTGAACCCCGATGGCTGACAAAAGTTGTCTTTCCAAAGGATTGACAGCGAGCCAGAATATGACAGTCTGGAGGATCTAAGGCACCTGTACTTTGAAGAGAAAGAAGGAGACCAGAACATCAAAGAAGAGCCTACCACCGAAGGAATACATCTACTTCTGCTGAGGACTAACAAGCTAAACATCGGCACGGAGAAAAAACCCAAACTGGCTACAGTTGGGGACTATTGGGATGAGGAGACGAAGAAGGAAATTTTTAGTCTCCTCAAGGAATACGAAGACCTATTCCCTTCGTCGGTTGCGGATTTTAAAGGGATCAAACGGGATCTCGGAGAGATGAGGATTATATTGAAGCCAGACGCCAGGCCGGTGAAGCATCGACCTTACCAGCTGAACCCGTGGATAAAGGAGAAAGTCAAAATAGAGATCAAAAAAATGCTGAAGGCAGGCCTGATTTTCCCTGTGGAAGAAGCAGAGTGGGTGAGTCCCATCATCATTCAAAATAAGAAGGACAAGTCAGAAATCCGCGTCTGTGTGAACTACCGAAGTTTGAACAATGCCTGCATCCATGACCCATTCCCCACCCCATTCAGTGACGAAGTACTAGATAATGTTGCGGGGAATGAGGCATACTCCTTCACCGATGGGTTCTCAGGATATAATCAGGTGCGCATTGCGGAAGAGGACAAAAAGAAGACGACATTCACAACAGAGTGGGGGTCCTTTGCATATCACGTGATGCCATTTGGGTTGAAGAACACACCTACCATGTTTTCTAGGATTGTCATAGCTGCCTTCTTGGAATATATTCATAAGATCCTGGAAATATACATAGATGACTGGACAGTCTATAGCCTGCTGAAGGATCACGCCAACTTACTATGCATAATGTTCGAGTGGTGTCGGCAACTGTAGATTTCGTCGAACCTGAAGAAATGCATCTTTGCGGTCCTGTTCGGAACGCTCCTAGGACATGTGGTGTGTAGGCAATGAATCTGTGTCAACCCTACAAAGGTGGCAGTAATCATCAACATGGAAGCACCGAAAACCATGAAGCAGTTGAGATCACTACTGGGGCACACGGGCTATTACAGGAGATTCATCAGAAACTATGCGAAGATAACTACTCCTTTGGATAAGTTACTACAAAAGTCATAGGTGTTCCAGTGGACGGATCACTGAAGATTAGTTCTCGATGCTTTAAAGGAGAAGCTGGCAATTGCGCCCATTCTGGTTCACCCAGATTGGGATAAGCAGTTCCATGTGCATATCGATGATTCCGATATTTCACTTGGGGCTGTCTTAGCACAACCAGGGGAGATGACAGTCGACCACCCAATGTACTTTTCTAGCCGCAAGCTATCTAATGTGGAGTGGAATTACACCACCACGGAGAGGAAGGCACTAGCAATGGTGTACTCGCTCCAGAATTTCTCCCACTACCTCCTAGGAGGTAAGTTCAAATTCTTCACTGATCACTCTGCATTGAAATACCTAGTCAATAAGCTAGTTTTGGAAGGACGGATATGCCGATGGCTTCTACTCTTTCAAGAGTTCACCTTCGAAGTAATTTTCAAGCCCAGGAGGCTAAATGTCGGGCTCGATCACTTATCTCAGTTGGAGACTGGAGAAAATGAGGGCTCTCTAGATGATCAATTGCCTGATGCTGATCTTTTCTGGGTAGAAGCCATTCTAGATTATTTGGTCGAAATCGCAACATACCTCACCATGGGGCAGTGTCCACAGCACTATACCCCGGTCCAGAAATGACACCCAGTCATCCAAGCTGTTGAATATCAACTAATTGCGGGGCAGTTGTATAAGTTGGGGCTTGACGAGATTCTGTGGAGGTGTGTCCTCGACCATGAATGCGAAGTCATTCTATGGGAATTCCATAGCGGCCTCATGGGAGGACACGTGGGGGCGAAACCCATAGCCAGGAAAGTGCTGCAAGCTGGACTATGGTGGCCAAATTTCCATGCCGATAGTAAATATTTTGTCAAGAAATGCGATGTTTGTCAGAGGACAGGAAAGCCCTCTCACAGAGACGAACTCCCACTGCACCTGGTGACTGTATTACAACCGTTCGAGAAGTGGGTTGTCGACTTCATAGGCCCCATAGCACCTATAGCCAGACATTCAAAGTCCCAGTACATCATCACGGCCATGGACTACCTAACCAGATGGGCTGAAGCAGTGGTGGTGAGGGATTATATGGCAGAAATTGAAGCCCGGTTTATCTTTGACAACATCATTAGCATATTTGGCTACCCAAGGAGCTTAACCAGTGATCGAGGTACACACTTCATTATTGAAACAATCAAATCGTTGTTGGACACCTTTATGATACAACATCACAAAAGTAGCCCGTACCACCCACAAGCCAATGGCTCTGTAGAAGCGTTTAACAAAATCCTCGAAAAAGGCTTGACGAAGATCTATAATGCAACAAGGGATGATTAGGATGAATGTCTGTCAGCCACCATGTGGGCCTACCGAACAACAGTGAAGCACTTGACGAATCAAACACCTTTCTAGCTGGTGTATGGCCATGAAGTTGTGATTCCAATCGAGTTCACCATATCGAGCCTTCTGATCACCACATCCCTAAAGTTCTCGAAGGAGGAATCACTACAGGAATGCATGCACGAATTATAGGAACTTGACGAGGCAAGGTTCCTTGTCAAGTTTCATCAAAAATTTCAGAAAGACAAGCAAAAGGCATGGCATGATCGACACATTAAGAGAAAAACGTTCCAAGTTGGTGGCAAGGTTCTTCTATATGATAGCAAGTTTCAAAAATTTCCAGGGAAACTGTGGATGCACTGGTTGGGACCATACTATGTCATCAAACTCAAGGATTCCGAAGCAATTTGATTGGATCAATTGGACGGTACTATTTTACCTAGATGGGTGAATGGCGCACACTTGAAGCCCTACCATGACTAAGTTTCTTTAGTTTTCTTTCAATAACTCTTGCAACCGAGAGAAGTCAGTAGAATAACATAGTTGAATAACTCTCTCGCACCCAAGATGAGCATAGGTAGTGTCACTTGTCCATGCATAGGTCATCAATAACAGCTGGGTTGTGGGGACCACAACGCAACCGATTGTGGTCGGGGAGGGTCGCGTCCATCATGCCATCCACGTAGGATAAGAAAGTGTGTCAAGTGTCAGTCCCCATCATTTCATCTAATACTTGTGTCAGTCCATAGGATCGCCAAGATTTGCAAAATAAATTGCCATAATTAGAAGTAACCTTACAGTAACAAATTTTCCATAATTAGAATTAACCTCAGCCGTTGTGTCTGCCCATTTCCCCACACCACCGTCAGCAGATGTCAGAACACACCTCAGCAGGCAACTAATCACACGATTATTGCCGCGGAGGAAGCCAGCAAGAATTAATTAGTTATGGGGTCTCATCAACCTCACTCTTGCCGGTTAATTACATAGCCTGCATGCAGAAAAGAGCGAGAATGCCAGAGATTTCTGAGTTAGAAACATCTCAAGGAGAAAGGAAGGTCGTGAGCGCATAAGAACAGGGAAGGTTGCAGGAGGTAGAGAGCCAGGGACACAGAGGTGAAGCAGTGATACTAGTGTACCAGCGTAGAGCGAAGATGGCTAGAAAAATCCCATCAGTTGTCGAGCCTGAGATAGATGGAAGAATTGCAAAAATGGAGTCACTAGTCGGGATATATGATAGTGCAACTTTGATAGACTCAGACCTCACAGACTGGTTCAAATTCCCGGCCATGAAGTGGAAAATGTATATGGAGGATTATCTGACGGAAGCCGGGAATCTCGCATCAAGAACACGGCTAGACTTCCGGGGCCTCCGACAATAAACACTACTGAATCTAAGAGACTTGTCGGTATTTGGCACCACGGGCACTGCCATGCAGTGTACAAAACTCTTACTCAGCTGGATTCAGAACGGCTCATTGTGGTTGGGGAAGGAGATCCCCATATGCGCAGAGGATATTGAATGGTTGACAGGATTATCACAAGAAGGTCGGGAAGTCTCGACCGCGTTCCAGACAGTATCAAAGTGGGCTAGGAATTACGGAGAGCAGAACCTATACAACAAGTATGGTACACGGCATGGAGGCAAGGGAGCTAGGATAGACCTGATTGATTAGCCCAATGTTAAAGTTGCATGCTACCTCATCGCTAGAAAAATGATGAGGCACTATATGAAGGGAGAGTGCACCCTATACACCATCTCGGTGGCAGAGCACTGTATCCAGGGAACACAGCTCAATTGGTATTCATTCATTCTCCACGATTTGTTCAAGGCATGCGAGGAAAACTATCAGAGAGTGACATGATTCATATACCGGTACTTGATCATGGCCTTTGCCATGTGGAAATGGTCTTTTCTCGGCAGGAAGGCACCAGCTGAGATACTAGACAGCCAGCCACTAGAAATGAAATACACTCCCTGGAGGGTATCCAGCGACCCAAGTTCGAAGGAGGCCAATGAGGAGGTATTCTGAGTTTGGTATGGTATGATGGTAGACGTGGTTACGAGCCAGCAGCGAATACCGAGGGTTCTGCTAGGCAAATACAGCAAACAGGTCTGGTTTGGGGTCACACACAACCACACTCTCCTCAGGCCAAAAGGTGTGTCGGCGATGACTTTTGAAATGATGCCCCTAAAGCTACACATTGATGAAAACACCTTCCACTCAGAAGTCTATAGATGGCTAGGAGTACAGATGGAGGTCTGGGAGGGGGAATAATTCTATGAATGATGGTTGCGCCGCTACCAGGAGAGACACCAGAGAAAACAGCAGCTAGGGTGATGGGACTGCAGCTGAATCCAGTCATCGATCGGCTAAATGACAAGGTACAAAATCTCAATCGTACTGTTCAAAAGATAGCCAATGAGTCTCATGAGTTCCAAGCCTCCCAATCCACCTCACTCCCCATCACGACTCCTATTTTCACCCCACTGCCTAATATTGTATTTACTACACCACCCCCTGCGCCCACAAAGTTGGTGCAAAAGTAAAAAGTTGCAAAGCCAGGCACAGCGCCAAAAGCAAAGAAACCCAGGGTGGAAGTCTCCAGCTCTGTGGTTGACCTCACTGGTGAGGATCAGCCGCGACAGAGAAGCTGGGGAGTCCTGATCAGAGAATAACCCCTCGTGGAGACCCCGGTAACTAGCGAGCTTCCACCCCCCAACCCACTTTTTCCACTTAAATTTCTGACTATTCGTACTTCCACCACCTGAAATTACCAATTTCCACAATTCACCTCATTCTGGGAACCTATCACCTCTGCCCCGTCCACTTAATTTAACACCATGTTCAACCCCATCACTAGAGAGAGTACTAGTGGGGACCTCGGGACTGAATTTAACTCGGGTACTGTAGATGTACCTGTGGTTAGCCAAACCCTAGCCTCCCACGACACATTTACTGAACTTACCAGCAAGGCAGAGCAAGCTATAAAAGATAGAGCTGACCAAATTCTAGTGCAAACTCCAGAACAGCCAGCTCCCTCGACCCCCCCAAACACAGGAGCAGCACCCGAATCACGGCCCGACATCAACATGGGTGATTCTAGCAACCAGGCCAAGAATCCAACCCCGCCACTATCACCAACAGAACATTCGGCCAAGTCAGTAGCCAGCGGGCAACCCTTACAAGCGAGGCTGCCAGAGTAGGGTGTGTCAAGAGCAGAAAGCATGGAAACATGGGGGAAATCCCAACTGTTCCACTTCATAGGGTAGGTAGCACAGCTATTCGATGGACTCCACACCAAACTTCAACAGAAATGTGAGCAGCAGCATCAAAAAATCATCGTGCTTACTGAAGAGCGTAATCAGCTGCGAACTAGGAAGGGGGCCCTGCAGCAAGAAATGGCGCTAGTGACTCGAATCTTCCGGGACATCTGGCCCACTGTAGAGGCCTACGACACCCAGGTACCACCACTGGAAGTCCAAGATGATGTTGTGGGTGAACAAGCTATCCATGTCAAGGTAGCATGGGACAACCTTCGGTATGAGAACACTAAGCTCAAAGCAGCTCTAGCGTCCCACCCAGCTCTGCCAGACCCCCAGTTCATTAATGCCAACCAGATAATAGCACGATAGGAACAGGTTGAGAGAGTGCAGGAAGCCTTGAGTACTACAACCCGTGAAGTGTATGACCTACTAAAGGGTCTACAAGAACATACGAAGGCCCTGACTCTCAAGACCCAACCCTTGTCTCTACAGCTTCAAAAAATCAACCAAGAGATTCAGAATGCAAAGGACCCAGTCGGCCTTGATCTGCTATATGTCGCAACAGATAGCTTGGAAGTCCAGATCCAGCAGACAGAAGCCAATTCAGCAATGGCCAAGCAGGCCCTCTGGGAGCTCAGGCAGCTTGTCATGGCAAGTGCTCAGAAGATGCAGCAACTAGTCGCTTAGGCCAGTACACAGGTCTTCACCGTCTTTGGCAAGGTCCCAACTGAAGGAGCAGAGGAATCCATCACTCGAATCGCAGCTGCAACTGAACCAATTCTACATGAGTGGCAGAAGCTGTAGCTTCCTTCCAGGAACTCAAGGTCGCGGCCCTTGCAAAGTTCCCTGAGTTGGGGCCCTTGTTTGAGTGAACAGAGGAGGGACGACCGGCGGAACAGGAGACAGGAACAAGCAGAGACATGGAGGTGGAGACGGTGATCTGCGATTTACTCGAGATAAGTCAAGAGACTGTGGACGGGGCCTGTTGGGGCCCTTGTTTTGAATTTTTCATGAAGACAGATTTTGGGTTGCGGATCGGCACGTGGCAGGTGCAACAACGGTAGGCAGTGAAGCTGTCGAGGTTGCGAAGGGGTAGGAGATAGGTGGCAAGGTTGGTGCAAACAAGTGCAGATGAAGGAAAGATGTGGCAAAGGATAGACAGTGGAACTCCTATTCAACAGGAAGAAGCCTAAAGCAGCCGAGTGAGAACATAGGAGAAACTAACAGTTGCGATGGCTGGTGAATAAATAGGCCATCACCCAGCAAAAAAAGGGTTAGAGAGAGAGAGCGAGGTTAGAGTAGAACGAGGCCGAGGAGCAGACGCCACAAGAGAGCTCTTTCCTGGTCTCAACATCATTGTATTTCCTGTGTCTCCATAGATTTTTTATTGTTGTAGTATCTCTCTCTGTCCTGTGGGACCTTTGTAATTGAATCTGGAAGCTCATTATGTCGAGCGATGTAACACTTGATTCTGCTGAATGTTTCTTAATATATCTGAAGGTTGCTGGTATATCATATGTCTTGAATGTGTTGCATGATTTCTGTAGTACTTTAAAATTTTAATTTCCTATTATCTACATGATATTCTGAGAGATCTTCTATATAAAGTGTTATGTAGGCGTATGATTCTGCGTTAGCTTTGAGTTGCAGATCCATCTGCTGATACCGGTCTATTCCCCTCCTTCATGTGGTCGCGGCATGCCTCGAGTGAGACTCTCTACTCTTCAGAGTAGGGTGAAAATGTCGGCATGGTGCTAGACTCAAGCGGACTCCCTTGTTGGCCCAATCCCTGAACCTGGGTCTTGCCCGCGAGACATGTTTCCTTGCCAACAAAAATGAAGGTTTTTGAGGATTTTTGGAGTTTTCGATAAGGAGAAAAAAGGGTTTTAAACCATAATAAAAGGATTTTATATGGTTTAAAAAGGATTTTGAGGGAAAATAAAGGGTAAAATGAGTAAAATGGGGGGTTTTTGCAGAAGGATTTTTCAAAGGAAAAATGATGAACAATGGGTCTGAAAAACAGTCTCTTTTATAACAGCAGGATCACTTAGTGGATTTTTGAATGAGGATATCAGTGGAATGGATTTCTTTGAGGATAAAGAACTCATAGAGGCTTCAAGAAGTCACAAATTTTGCATGAAATTTGTTTCTTAAAGACTAATAGACTTGTTTTATCCATCATTAGTTATGACAAAATTTTATTGATGGCTAACAGTGGCTCCACTTAGGGATGGCAGCTCCTTGGAGGTGTCAAGAACTTTAGAGGTAAATCTTTGGGATGCAAACCTAAGCCTTATCCATGACAAAATCTTCTTCTTTGATCATGTTGCTTTAAAAATATGATTAGTAATATATCAAACAGAATAAGTCATTCCCCAAACAACTACCTACACAACCTACTTCCTAACATTTTTTCTTCATAAGGTGCACTTGGACTTGCAAACCTTTAACACCAATATTTTATTCTTTTATTGAAAGCAAGAAACTAATCTAAATCTACCCTTATTTCTTCTATGAGTTCAGATTAAACAATTGAACTCATTAATTCTCTACCTCAGCTACTATCTATCAACATTAAACTGTCTGACAGATTTTATTCTCTATATTATAAAATAGAAATTTAAATACAAACAAACCAGGATTAAGTTGTCTGATTTTCTATAAGACTATGGAATAAAAACAAGCTTCACATAGACTAAAGTTTACAGAAAATTTAAAACAAAACTGTGAAGGCTTAAGATCTGAAATTTTAAAACATCCTTCATTCTTCGCATGACTCAGATTTTGATCTGTTTTGAGTCATCCTTTTTCTTTTCTCTTGGTTCATATTTTGAGCATGTTTGAACCATTTTCCTCTATCTCTAGCTTAATTTTTGGTTTGATTAGAGCCATTCTTCATTAAACTTACAGGTTCAAGTTTTAAGCTTGTTTGAACCTCTGTTTTTCTATCCTAATCTATTCTACTGATAAGCCAAGATTAAACAATTTGGAAAATCTGATTCACTAACCTATCAGTAGTAAATTGAAATCTATCTAGTCATGATTAGGCTGTATGACTAAATAGTAGTGCTCTCTTTTGGTAGTGGCATTTAGGCTTGCACACTTTCAGATTTTTCTTCTCTTTTTTGGTATGGAGTTGTACCTTTCTTCTTTTGTATCTACCCTCTTTTCTCTTTTTTCTAGTGCTTTTTGTATTTTTCATATTTCTTTCAAATCAATTTAGAAAACTAACTAAATTCTCATAGGCTGAGATTTATTGACATTCTTACCTACCCTAATCTAACTCTGAAATATTTACATGTTTAGCTGAAAAATTCTCTTTTCCGATACATACCGATCCAATCAATAGGTTCCATAGGCGGTCTTTCTCCATCTCTTTGAGCATGTTGGAAAAGCAGACCCTCCCATCTCACTTGTTCTTTGTGACGATGTGAAACTTTTCTTGCTTTCTTTGAAACAAACTTCTTACCAACATTTATTCCCTTCTTCAAATGTCTTCAAAAAATGAGCGAAGGGGTCTTGAAATAATACCTGGTTGGGAGTATTTGACAGGTAATTTTCAACCAAGGTTATTTTTTCTTCCATTGGATCGAGAAAAATATTCTTTTGAGAAAGAAAATCTTCCTCATCTTCATTGTGATCTGAACTGGAGGAATCATCATATTTGGTAGTGTTGTCCTCTTGTAGTCCCGTGGTATTTTGATTTAGTGGACTGAGCTTAGTGAAGATGTCATTATATTCTTGAGTAGGGGTCTCTTTGATTACCTCAACCCTTTCAGGAGAAGTTTCTTTAATTTCAACCGGCTCAAGAAGTTCTTCATTGTTTTCCTCCTGAACCTTTGAGCTGAAAGACTGTTGATTTCCAATCACATGAAAACTGTTACTGATGAGTTGTAATGAAGTAGAGCAAAGATTCAGAGATTCTTCGCCCTCTTCTACATTTTCAAAGCTTTCTTCATCAGTGTCATAAATAACCTGCTTTGGCTCATTACTTTCTCGGAGTTGGTGGCACTGATCTTCCTCCCACAAATCTACCAATGACAGTCCTGCAAGATCAACTTCTGTTTGGAGAACATCATCATCAGATAGATCAAAATTAGGAAAATAATTAATGTAAGTAATGTCACCAATCAAACATACTGGATTATCAACAAGTCTTCTTTATTCTGATCTATAAGGGAACTTTCTAAATTTTTACAACAAAGTTCATTTGGTGAATGGGCAAGATTGTTTGTTTTGCAAAAAATTTCAGAGGCTGGCTATTTATTGATAATCTGATCGATTTCTTCTTCTGTAAAAGGAGGAGATGTTTCTGTGTTTCTTTGAGTATAAGTGCAACAGTTCTCTATCTCTTGTGAAGACTGAATTTGAGGCTGGATGTCTTCTTGAGCCTCACCTAGGAGGGATGATGAATCATTATTTATGCTTGCAGGGATATCTTGAGGAATGTCTTTTATTCCTTGATTGATTTCTTCCTCAACTGATTCATCTAGGTTCTTGTGATAGTTAGGATGCATATGAAATTCTTGAATGGCTTTTAACAGATCCTCAGGATGAATATTAACCAAATCCTCATCAATATCTAATAGGTATTGTATGATTTTCTGAGATTGATCACAACAATTTGCAGTCCATGATAAAGATGAAGGGTTATCTCTATATTTTTCATAAAATACTTGGTGCATGTCTCTTAAAGAAAACAAGCTCTTAGGTTCTAACCATTCATACCAATCCCTTGCCTTTCCTTCTAATGTTAACATGAACATTTTCATAAGGCAGCCTTCATGCCATTCAGTCTTTATCTTCCATACATGTATATGAAATTTGATGAGATGTAACAATGGGTTATCAAACTTTTCACCTTGAAAAACAGGAAGGTTATCATCCCAAAACACCTGGGGAATCTTATGTGGGAACCCAGGGATATGATCTCTACTCATTGGGGCATATCTTCATTGTATCCTTGGAATCATGTTTGTAAATCAGAAAAGAGGTCACTGTGTCTATTCAACCATTTCAGAGTCTTCTACCAGTGGAGTCATTAAGTCTTTTGGGAGTTGTGGAGTCACCAGGTGGAGGATTTCAAAATTTTTGAGATGATTTGTTATCCACCATCAAAAATTTAATACCAATATAATGATGTTGTGGGTCTTCTGAGCTCTTAAGGATGTATAAAATGAAATTTACTCATAAATTCCCCAGTATGGTCGCCGCTATGTTAGGCTCCTGTAGTTTGCAAGATTGGCAAGAACAAATGTTGCAGGACCTACATTAGAACCACTTTGGAATCCCAGGATCTAGCCTTCCTAGATTCAAAGAGGGATATCTCTATTAGTGTCTTATAATGATATATATTTATACTTAATTATGATATCAGGGTAGTTATGAAGCTCAAAGGAACTTGTTTTGGTTTTGGTTGGGTAGGATGTCATCAAAATAAAGTAAGTCTTTTGAAGGGTAAAGGTGTGAATAAGTTGAAAGAAAGGTTCAGCTGATAGGATAGGTAAGAGATAGTATTAATCCATTGGGCTATGGAGTCACAAAAGGATTTAATTTCACAACAAGTTTCAAGAGTGGTCCATGGGGCAAGTCATCTATATCAAAGGATCTCTTTAGATTGATTTGTGATATGGAACATTAAAAGTGTTGTGAAAGAAGCAAAGCTAATAACCATTTAAGAATCTATTAACTTCACTAAACAAGAAAAGCCTTTCAAAGTAACTGTTTGAAGCAGGCCAAAGGACAGGGAAAACCATAGAATTCTTTAGGCAAACTTTTACTAAAGCATACTTTTCAGACAACAATCCAACAATCTAGCAGATTACCTTCAGAAAGTAGAAAACATATAAGAGAACAAAGGGTAGCCTAAGATCAGGTAAGGACTTTGAACCTATCCTGCTTTTGGCATACTCTCAGGGATCTTTTCAAAGCAATTGTTGGAGATAAACTAGAGGACAAGGCTAACCATAGACTTCTCTAGTTCAACTTTACTTAGCAGAATTTTCAATAACTTTCAAGGCAATATCTCAAGTTGTACTCAGGAAACATGGGCTCACCAGCACTTCACTGGTTATACTCTATTGAATTAGAAGAAAACATAAATATAAAGCTTATCAGTGAGATTTACGGTACCTTTGTTACACTGAAATTTGTCACCGTGACATTTTAATACTCCCTTTAAAGTCTACAATATCAAAGTTCCCAAAATCAAGCCTTGAAGCTAAGAGAAAATCTCATAAAAGCCTTAAAATTATAGTACCGCACTTTCTCCTAGTTTTGCCTGCGGTCCCGCACTTTTTGGCTATAAATCCTGTATAGCCAAGCACACTTTCTACTTGTTAAAAGTGCGGACCCTTGTAAAATATTAGAAAAGGTTCAAGTAAAATCTAGAAGCTCTGTTAAAGTCATTTTTAGAAGCTTCTGGAAACATTCCTGCGGTGGAAAGTACGCTCCTTTCATGTTCATGCATCCCATCCAATAAGGAGCTAACCCCTTGATGTAAGGAACTAATACCTTTGAAGGAGGATTCTATCCCTTCTTGTATGGAGTTGTAACCTCCTCTTCTCCACTATAAAAAGAGGCATTGAGCAGCCTCAAGGGGTTACAAATGGACTACCAATTGTTAACCAATTGATGAGTTGAATTTTTAGTATTGTTGGAGGTGAAGTGTTGTTGAAACTTAGACCCTTTTAGTTGAGATTTCATGTGGGAAGGATTACATACCTCTTTGTATCTCAGTTAGAAGAGTGCAAGGCTGATCTGAGTAAAGGAAATGCCTGCTCCGGACCCCAGGAATACCTGTACAACATCAAGGCAGACACGGTTGTAAGGCTCTTCTTATTTAAGTTAATACAAATAAATCCGTTTTTCTCAATAAGCTATCAATTGATTGTTTATTTTATGGATTTCTTGATCACCATAATGGATATGATTTATGAATATATGCTATGCAGGTGCTATTTGATGTTTTCTTGTTTGTGATTGCAGATCTACGAAGATAACTCTTTCGGGAAACTGAAGGACTACTACTACAAACAAGCGTTGGATCAAAGGTAAGATCGTTAAAACCTTTATAGCATTTAATTATGAATCACAATATATCTATAGAAAGATAGTTTTGTTTGTCTGTTTGTTGCTAGCTGTCCGTAGGACACTTGGGAGGTCTGTATTGTCCGCAAGAAATACTTATGCGTCCAACAAAATGGCTACTCCGCTGGGGAAGAATTTGAGCTTTGATTTCTTTTACTTTTGATTTATGAACATATGTTTCCTGATTTTTATTGATTTATATTGGCTTGGATAGTTAATCCCTGTAGAATCCTTGAGAAATTTTTGAGAATTTTTGGGTTTTTTCTCTTGTTTTATTGTTTCCACTCTTTTCCTTTTGAGACAGTGCGAGCAGTTCCATACTTTTTCTGTACCCACAGTGCGGGACCGCATTGGATTGCACTAGATCCTGCGGACCCTGTCAAAATTTTGAAAAATCTTAGAATCTTCTTTTCTGGTTTGGTTTTTTAGGTTCTCAGTGATTCCCCAGACCTGTATCTTCTATCAGAAAGCCTTGGTTAAGATTTTTTTTCAGAATTTTATTTTTTATTGATTTTCTGAAAGATTTGCATGTTATAATGATTTTTTCTTTTTCTTACATCCCACTCAAAGATTAGAAACCTTGCTATGTCTTTAGATCACTGGTATTCTCTTGTTTTCTTGCTGAGTCTGACATCATAGCAAAAAATCATTTTATGAGTTTTGGATTCTATTTTTCTCATTTGAAAATCATTTAAACTTTTGTTAATAAGTTTGAAATTTCACATAAAAAACGAAAATTGGATGTTTTTTCGAGTTCTTTCTGATTCAAGAAAAAAATTTCTTAGTTAGATCACAAGATAATTAAGACATCCTTAAAATATTTGAATTTTTAATTCAGATTTAGTCTTAGAATTGTTAGATCTCAATTTTAATGTTTTCTAGCTTTGAGTGCTTTTCTAGAAATTGTAGTGTCTTTTGAAGAAAAAGCTTAGTTTGTAGTTTTGATCTTGAACAAAAGGGATTTTTATTGAGCATAGATCATTTTGAGTTCTCATTGAAATTAGATTTCTTTTCATATATTCTTGTTTGAAGGAAATATTTGTTTTTAAAAAGATTGCATTTCTCAACTCTTCCTTTACCTAGAATTCATTGAAAGAAAATGAATTGTTTCTCATTATTAGATGCATTTTTAGTATGTTTTGAGTCAGGTCAATACACATCATTAGTTTCACTTTTGCACCTATTGTCTTAAGAAACAGCCTTATAAAATCAACGCTTAAATTAAAATTAACCTAGTAACTTTTATATTTCTAGGGCTCTTTTCACCAATATAGCTTAGGCTAGTGTCTTGGAGTAGGGAGTAATTAACTCTCCAAGATAGTTAAAACAAACAAGTAGTTAATCTTGCGGTAGGAAAAAATCCAATAGTCACTTGTATGCTTTGGGAAGCTCCTCTTAAAGGAGTTAAGCACAAGGTCATATCTGAACCAGTGGGATAATCAATTCTATCTCATTGGGAATGATAGAAGATTTGCGCGTATTAACAATGGTAAACCTCGGATAGACCATTGTCGAGGAGCTTGGGGTCACTTGTTAGTATACCTTGGATTATGTCAAGGAGCCTTCAAGGGGATTGAGCTTTTTTACTCTGCCCTTGCGCATATTTCAGACTGTAGACTGTTCCCCCAGGTATATTAGTTCCTGTTGGTAACCATAGTGACCATAATCTTACGATTTTTTCCTAAGGTGACGGTGGTGGAAAGATCCCACTGTACCTGGAGCAGACGTCGAATAGACTCGCTTGGACTCTCCGGAGGGTTATCTTCACTCGAGATGTTTTAAGTGGAGAAACTTGCACCGGTATGTTTCATTAAGCAGGTTGTCGGGGTAACTGTTCCAACCGCCCTTTCTGCATTAAATACTACAACGTTGGATTTCATCACCAACTAGTGTTTTTAGTGTGGGAAGTTACTGTTTTTGTGTGGTTTGATCTCCTAGATTTTTAAGCGTGTGATTAATTTGTTTTTTTCCTTGGTGACTCTAGGAGTTTTCATTGAAACTTTCATTTGATTGCATGTGATTAATAGTTTTAATCGTGGCTGAATTACTGAGACAATCGCGCAGACTTCAGGGGAAGCCTCCTAAATATACACCAAGTCAACTTGAAGGGCTTTGAGCTCTAGTATCGCCTACTGAAAGTAGAATTATACCAACAGAAATAGGAGAGTCATCTATCGTTTTTCATCCTGATTATCAATTACAAACAACATAACATATTCAAGAGCCGATTTCAGTTTCTGAAGTTACTGGCAGTATTTCTCTTTCCAGTGAATTTGCTGAAGAACCTGAAACTTCTGAACCTAACACTGAACCTGCTGTTTTGGAACCATCTTCAATATTTGTTACTCCAATTTCTAGTGATCCTGGTTCACCTAGGGTCAGACATATTATTACTGAAAATATTTCTTCTAACCTCATTTCCATTGAAGAACTTGTCGGTCCAAACAAAGAAGTAACTCTTCTTGAAACCCAACAGAATTTTAATATTAGGGAGCGTGAATCTATATTCTATAGTCCTTTTAGAAGTGACGCTTGGTATTTTTCATTGACAGATTTTTTAGAGAACCCAGGTCTTATTTTTTCACCACCCCGAATTCCTTTTCATCCTACACCAAGGGGTTATTATCCTTCATCAATCATGTCAATTGAGTCATCTATGTTTTCCCAATCACCAGAAACATTTTTATACGGTGGTCCTTCTGATCCTTCAGGGTACCAGTCACTTTCTGGTACTTTCTCGGGAGCAACTCCTCGTCCAACTGAACAAGTGTTATCAACTGGTATGAATGGAACTAAAACTGAAACGTTGAACAAAAATAAAATTTTCATGATGTCTGGTAATATTCCAAATCCTCAACCTCAAGGTAGTCAGTTACCGCCTGGGGGGCAACCTCAAGGTAGTCAGTTACCGCCTGGGGGGTAACCTCAATGTAGTCAGTTACCGCCTGGGGGGCAGCCTCAAGGTAATTTTCTACCAGGACAAACTATAGGAAAGTATTATTTACCTAGAGAACAACCTCAAGGATAGTACATACCTCAAGGTTATCAACCTCAAGGACAGTACATACCCTAAGTTCAACCCCATACTCAATATATTCCTCAGGGTCCTTATCAACCCCAGATTCAGTACGTGCCTCAGGGTTATCAACCTCAAGGTTAGTACCCAACTCAAGGTTTCCAACTGCCTTCCTGTCAATCATTTTTACAAGGAGCTGGAAATTTACCACTTAATTATCAACCCTATGTTCAACCAAGCTATGGTCCTTCATATGTACAACCTTCTACAGGTCAATACCCTGGAATGAACATGGTATGGAATCCATCGCAAGTTCAACAGACTATGCAACCTAATGTGCAGTTACCTAATCAACCTATACAACCTTTAGTTTCTGGTCCAATCCAGCAACCTGTTCAGCCTACTGTTCAAATTCCTGCACCTGGTTCTATTCAGCAGCCTGGACCTAGTACACCTCAGACTCCGCCTCAAACTGCTGCAACTACTGCAACCTCTGTTCAACCTACAACACCTGTTTTTGGAGTATCTATAGCTCTGGTTTCTTCTATCCCTACATCAGTGCAAATTCCTCAAGCCTCTGTACCACAGTTGGGACCTACAAGTCAGACTACCACCCGAATGCCTACGAGACAAGCTAGTACAAGTACGATTATTTCTAGTCAACCTCAGTTTACTTATCAACCGTACCAGGGATAGTATCAAATTGGTCAAGCTACACAAAATATAGCGTATCAGTATCAGACGTACCCTGGGTATACTTATCAAATACCTCAACCCCAATATGTTCTGGTTAATCCTAGTTATACAGGAGGTTACACGATTCAAAATGCACATCCGATTCCAGGATATCCTGGATATCCTCCTCCTGGCACTGGTTTGATCACTCAAGGTTATCAAGACCCTAGCCATCGGTTACCATTCATTGTAACTTTATATTTTCCGGATCTGTCGTGCCTTACAAACGATCCCATTTTTTATCTTCCATATTGGCTGTCGATGCCTAACAAGTTGCCTAGTGATATTCCGAAATTCGAAGGTAAGTCAGGATAAGACCCATCTAATCACGTTGTGACTTATCACCTTTGGTGTGCATCCAATTCTATAGTCGATGATTCTATTCGATTACGTCTTTTTTAGAGAACTCTCATTGGTCCAGCTGCCAAATGGTACATTGAGTTACCACGCGGATCTTTTAATAATTTTAACACATTAGCTACAGCTTTCTTGACTCATTTTCAGTTGCCTGTCAGATACAACAATGGCATAGAATTACTAACTTCATTAAAGCAGTCTACGTCTACGTACATATCTGATCACATTTATGAATGGAGACATAGAAGGCGTTTAGTGAAAGTTTTTAATCTTGATCAAATTTTGGTTGAATGGTTTATTAAATCATTATTGCCCAAAATTACTGAATATGTGGCCAAAGGAGGCGTTGTTATGGAAGAAAAATTTATTGCTCAGGCTCAGTACCTTGACCTTGTCTATACTTATTCAGGTAATTTGTATGATAAAATCCTCGATTTACCAAGACCTGGTTAGTTAACTGCAACTCCTTTTGGCTCTCATGCTGCTGATGGTGTAGCTGGTTTTTTTAGTACTGGTAAGAGTAAGAATAAGTCTTCCAAGACTACTTATCCTATTATCACTTTACCCGATTCACCAAAAGGAGATTCTTCCCTAGAAACTTATGCCTATATCCATGTTGTAGAGACATCTACGACCAAATATAAAAATGGTGGTAAGAATAAAGGTAAGAATAAAAAGAAGAAATCTTCAAAATAAAAAACTGATACAACTGAACCAACTGACGAAAAACGCAAACCTTGATATCCTTGTCTCATCTATGACCAGGATCATTTTACGAAAGAGTGCCCGCATAGAGCCGAGGTATCAAAATTCGTTAAGGGTTCGCCTATATCTGCTGTCTTGAAGGATCCCTTTCCCACTCAAGATAGAACATGGTTGGATCTTCCTACAATCCTGTTGAGGATATTTTAATGGTTGTGATGAGATCGCAAGATTACAGTAGTAAAAATACTGGTAAAGAAGAAGAAACATCCAATTCTACATCGACTGCATCTCCCTTAGTTTCTAATCCATTATAGATCGAGAAACAAAATCATGACTTAGTGATTAAACCTCCTACAAAAGGTGTACTTCGTAAATCAGCTTTTAATCCACATGTGAGAGCTGCTCAGAATTACAATATTGTTGAAGATTTGGCAATTTCCCCTTCAGCAATGTCGGCTTTGGAAGTATTGCAATCATGCCCATCCCAAAGAAAATTACTTTTGTCAGCCTTAGGAGCTGTAGATCTCTAGGATTCAAACCTTATGATCTTCGATTTAGAAAATTTTACACCGCGCCTACCTCATCAAATAGCTTTTCAAATTCCGATAATAGTCAAGAACAAGTGTATCTTTCATACTATTTTTGATGAAGGGGTTTCTACATGTATAATGTCGATAAAATGTTGGAAATCACTTGGTTCTCCAACAATCAAGAAATCACCAACTATTCTCAAAGCATTTGACGGAAGAGGTTTTCAACCATATGGTATTTTACAAGATCTACCAATAGAGGTCGAAGGCAAAACGGTTAATCTGGATGTGGAAGTGGTTGATGCCCCTCTGGATTATAACCTTCTCCAGGGTCGCAGTTGGTCTTACGCTATGACTATTGCTGTATCATCGATCTTTCGTCTCATCATGTTTCCTCATAAAGGAAATATCGTTAAGATAGATCAACTCTCATATTATTCATCTGACCCAGCTTCTACTGATAGTATCCAACATATCGGAAAATCGACTATCCCTTATAAGGATGTTGGAGTAGGTTTGATTAAAGATTCAGGTTTATTGGGAACTTTTTCTCTGCCTCATCCTAACGTACAAACTCCTATTTCTAATATCAATATGATTACATAAAGTACTATTTCCTTTTATGATCCTTCGATAGTACCTTTAGAATCAGAATTGGATTCTTTCGAGGGCCTAATGCCTTTGAGTCCTTTTGAGTTAGCAGATCAGCAAGTACAATCATTTTCTAATACCCCTTCAACCGAATCTGATCCAGTGAATGCGATCAATTAAGAGTCATTTTCAATATCGAGTTTAGCTTCAACACCAATTCCGTATCCTGCTCAACAATTTTTCCATACTGATGAGCATATTCGTGAATTCTTGTCGGTAGATGAATTACCATGCGAAGATCTACACCATAGGTCTTCATTTTTACCTAATCTCGATCATTTTGAGAATGATTTTTCCTCCATTTTTTCCACTGATTACGTCAAAGAACCTCAGAATCCTCTCTCACATGTCGATTCTGAATTGAATTTAGAAAATATTTCTACAACAGTTCCTCTTGACATTTCAGTAAAACTTGGAATTGTTGAAAACATTCACATAGGTGCTTCTTGTATGCCTGAAGAAATTCAAGCATATAAGGCCCTGTTTCAGGAATTCCGCGACATCTTTGCCTAGTCATATGAAGAAATGCCAGGAATCGATCCATCAATCGTTGTACATGAAATTAATACATACCTAGATGCGAAACCAGTTAGAAATAAATTACGTCAGATTCATCTGAGAAAAGCTGCAACTATCAAAGTAGAAGTTGAAAAATTACTTCACACAGGTTTTATTTATCCAATCTCGTTAACAGACTGGGTATCTAATATTTTTTCGGTCAATAAAAAACAAGGAACAATAAGAGTATGTATCGACTATAGGGATATAAATCGAGCTTGTCCTAAAGACAATTATCCAACCCCTTACATCAATCAAATTATCGACGATTGTGCTGGAAGTGAAATGTTCTCATTCATGGATGGATTTTCTGGCTACAATCAAATAAACATACTCCCTGCAGATCAACCTAAAACAACTTTCATTTTTCCATGGGGAACTTTTTCTTATCGCAAATTACCCTTTGGCCTTAAGAACGCTGGCAAAACTTTTCAAAGGGCCATGTCTTATGCATTTCACAACATTAATCACATTGTGCAACCCTACCTTGATGATTTTCCTGCTCATTCTTCACGCAGAGCAGATCATATTACTCATTTACGAGCCATCCTTATGTGATGTAGGCACTATAAGATTCATTTGAATCCTCACAAATTTGTTTTCTGCGTAGAATCTGGATGATTATTGGGATTTTTTGTCTCAAAGGCAGGCATTCGTGTCGACCCATCGAACGTTGAGGCAATCATCAATTTACCTCCTCCTTATACTCTTCGCCAACTCCAAAGTTTGCAAGGGAAAGAAATATTTTTACGTCAATTCATTCCTAACTACGCCGAGTTAACGAAAGGTTTCACTAGGTTGTTAAAATAGAACATTCCATTCTTTTGGGATGAGGTCATTGATCAATCTTTGATGCTTTGAAAAATGCGTTGACCCATGCACCGTTACTGCATCCTCCCAACTACAACCAAGATTACTTTTTGTACCTCGCCGCTTTTGATTCCACAATAGGAATGGTTTTAGTTCAGGAAGATGAATTCCATAGTGAACATGTGATTTACTATCTTAGTCGAAATTTGCATCCGACTGAGATCAAATACTCGCATGTGGAGAAATTGGCCTTGGCAACTATTCAAGATGTCCAACGATTTCTTCACTACGTACTTTTACGCAAAACGACAATGATCTCTAATTGCAACCCTATGATTTACATCTTGACCAAACAATTTCTAGGGGGCAAATACTCCAAATGAATTGTTATCCTGCAGGAGTTTGATTTGGAGTTTGAAAAGTCCAAATCCAAGAAATCATTGACATTTGTTGAACTTATGTGTGACTTCCCACGTACTGATACAGAAACTGTGGCGGAACAACCTATCACGGATGAATCCTTGTTTCTTATTAGTACCATTGATACATGGTATGGAGATATTATCGTACATATTCAAACCCAATATTTTCGGCTTGAGATTTCACGGTCACAACAACAAAAAATTCATTTCCAGTCTCAACAATATCACATTGTTGGCGACACAATTTACCATTGTAGAGCAGATTTAGTTTTTCGACTTTGTCTAACTCATGACAAAGCCGAGAAGGTTTTAAATGACTGTCACTCTAGAGCATGTGGCAGTCATATGTTTGGGTATGCCACAGACCAAAATATATTGCACGCAGGATATTTCTGGCTGTCTATGTTTAAAGATTGTATTTACGCAGTCCGAAAATGTCATAATTGTCAAATATTCGATCGAAAAATGCGTGCACCACCTGCTCCTCTTCACCCCATAATTGTTTTCAGTCCTTTTGCAAAATGGGGCATCGATTTCATTACATGTAACCCTCACTCGGTCGGGGGGCATGGGTACATTATTCTAGCAGTATATTATTTTACCAAATGGGCCGAGGCGATGCCTACATTTGTGGCATATGGAAAAAATGCAGCTACTTTTGTATTCAATCATGTGATTTCTCGTTTCAGTGTACCCCAAGCGATAATTACTGATCATGGGAGCCATTCTCGAAATATCATGATGACTGAGTTAACAGACTAGCTTGGCCTGCGCCATGACAGTTCTACACCATATTATCCACAGGCCAATGGTTTAGTTGAAGTGATTAATAAATTTTTAGTCACCATGATCAAATGAATCATTGGAATTCATAAGTCAAATTGGAATACTATGCTCTTTTCAACACTTTGGGCATATTGAACCTCAACAAAAACATCGACAGGTTTTACTCCTTTTCAACTGGTCTACGGTTTAGAAGTGGTATTACCCATTGAATGCAATATACTGTCACTCCGACTAGCCATAGAGTTATTACCAGACACTTCTGAAGAGGAGAAACGTTTTTTATACTTGGCTCAATTAGATGAGAATCGGTGCACCACTGCATTAACTACCGAGGCTCATACGAAAAGAATGAAAGCTCAGTATGATAGAAGTGTTACTCCTCGTAATTTTTCAGAAGGAGACCTAGTTTTGATTTATGATCAAGCCAACGATAAACTAGGGGCTGGGAAATTTGAACCCATGTGGAATGGTCCTTACATTGACAAGCGACAGCTTGCAAAAGGGGCCTATGAATTGATTGATTTTGACGGGGTCTCTTTGGGTAAACCCAGAAATGGACTTTATCTGAAGAGATATTATGCTTGACTTCTTGTGGAGATCTTCTCTGTATATTAGTTACTTTTTAGCTGGTGTGTTATAGATTAGATACGTGTGCCTAGTGTAAGTGTTCTCTTACTATTATTCCCGCTTATCTGGATACTTTTGATATCGCAGATGTCGACATCCTTTACATATATTGGTTTTTCCAATGGCACTTGTCATAGTACATGGAACATCTTTTCCACAGCTTGGGTTATTTACTCACCCACTGACAAGTTAGTATCGATGCATGGGGTAAGTCTCGGTCAAACGATGAACAATATTGCCGAATATAGTGCAGTTATTGAATTATTATTAGAATCCATTTCATTTGGAAGTTGGAGTTTGATCGTTAAGTTAGATTCTGAACTCGTTGTATTACAGTTAAATCGAGTATATGCCATTAAGAAATCTAGTATTATTAAGATTATTTTTAAGGGTTCGTCTCTTGGAACGAGAGTTTGATTATATTGAATATCAACACATTTCAAGGAATTTAAATACATTAGCAGATGCAATTGCTACTAATGTTATAAATAGACATTTTTTATAACAAAGTAACAAATCAAACATTCCATAACATGATTGAACAGGTAAACTAAAATAATAGTATATCATAGTATAAATGTAGTGTTCAAAAAATATACATCGTCTTCAATCATATGCTCAAAACGCCTTATGATAAGAAAAAAGTGATATAAAAATGAGTCTACAAATCAATCAGCCACTATTTGTGGTGATGATCACTATAATACATCGCCGCTTGTGCCACCCTAGTCAAAAACCTCCTGAATGGACCAGGAACACCTATGACATATATTTGTAGACAGAGCGAGATGTCATCTATAGTGGTCTCAGGAATATCTATAGTGAGCCGCTCCAGATGGTGCTCTAAGTTAGTCAGGATCTCTATAGTCTTATCCTGTGGGGGTGGTGGTGCTGCTGCTGCATCCCTTTGCCTCTGGTCAAAGGGGCGGAGAATGGCTAGTCGAGTTGGACCCACATCTGCATTTGAAAATTTTTGCCATCAGTTTTGGATGATTTAAAAACAAAATAAAAACTAGAAATTAGAACATGTAAAAAAATATTTTTTACCTGACTCGTCCCACTGACTCCTGGAGGAAGGGGTATCTCCCGGTTGCCACGAAAGTCCATGCGAGCATAAGGAAAATCCTTTATAACAAAAATTTGGCGTTCCAACCAACGAAAATATGTAGAGAAAAATTTCACAATCTTCCCACCCTCACTATGGCGGTCCATCAAAGCAACCCAACGAACCATCCTAGGCTCTCGAGGCCACCAGCATCGACAGGAATGTGCTATGGGGCTAAAATGGGGATCCTCTCTAGAGAAAAGGTGACTACAATGGACCCATATCCAAATTTTTTTAGCTTCTGATTCTTTGCTCTGGTAAGTTGGCCTTTCACATTTGCCAACACTGCCTCGCACCAGTTGTATATGGTGCCTCGAAAGCAATCTACTGCTATGTGCATCTAAGAACCAGTGGCTACATGCAAATCTGCACTTCCGCACAGCTTGACAATGATAAAAGCGACCACTTTCAGCTCTGGACAGATGATATTTTTTATGTCAATCCGTTTGTCCCGGGGATTGGCCTCATCGTTACAAAACTCTAATTGGAGGCTGGCGACAGACTGGCCACTTGGTCTAGCCCCAAATAGAGATAATGGGTTGCCTCTCCTGGAAAAACCAGTCAAAAAATAGATGTCTTCCAGCTCAATCTTGAGCCGATGACCTCCGATCACAAAACACTGGTCCTGGACATCCCATTTACTTACCAGCCAAGTAAGAAGATCCACTTGAGCTCTCATGCCACTGATAGCCCAAAATTTATAAAGCCCACATGCTCTTAAGGCTTGAAAAGTAGGTTGATGATTTATTGCTACTTCATCTACCTCTTTGTGCTCCCATTCTCACCAAATAAGCATTGTAGATGTCCTACAACAAGTAAAATGAAGGATTAGAATCATTTTCAAGCAAAAAAATAGGGTAATTTAGGAAGAAAATATGTTTTTAAATTTGCCACGGTGCCTCTGTACTTTACGCTCAGGGACAGTGCGTAGATATGCATGGGCCCTGTGTTAAAAGTGTGGGGCCCTGCCATTTTTATTTGTAGAAAAATGTCGGGGTCCGCAGGTACCTAATGCATTAGGTGCAGACCCCCAAGGGCGAATTTTTCGGCATATTTTCCTCCACAAAATTCTGACCCAAAATTAAAAAATTGAACGGATGAAATGCAAGATAAGGAGGTGTTGGATTACCTAAAACAGACGGTTTTCGAATCCGACGGTCGATTTGCCCAGAATCTTCTCCGAACCGTTTTTTGCCCAAAGCTTACTCCAATTTCAAACAGTAAAAATGAACTTGAAAAACTCCTTTTTATAAGTTTTTTCGAATAGATGAATTTTAAATTTGTTTATTTTTCACTTTAAAAATCAATTTTTCAAAATATCTTTATTATTGAAACATGTATGTTTAATTTTTCGAGTTTTTGTGCAGAATAACTGACTTTTCAGGCAAAATAGTCATTTTTTACGAAGAGTAAACTTTTATCACTTTTTCGGGCTCTTTAAATTTTACAAAAAAGTGAAACCATGGAGTCCTCTTTTAAGCCCTTTTTAGACTCTCTAAAAATGAAAAGATCGCCGAGTACTTGACTATTCGAGCTCATTAAAGTAAATGAACAGTCATCCTTTCAGTATAAGTTTACCCCTTTTCCGGACTAAAATGGACTATTTACGAAAAAGGTATACGTTGACTAATCATGGTCAATAGAGTTCTCTCTTGCATTATTTTATCCTTTTTCAGGCCTGACAGACTAAATTTACGAAAAAGAACACCCACGGAGTTTCTGACTCCCTAAAAATGAAAAACATTGAGTTTCTCCTATACTGGACTCGTTAAAATTTAACAGTAAAGGACCTGTCGATTACAAACAGGAACGGACCACTCCTTCTTAGGGTTTGATTTTAAACTAAGTTGGACTCATCCGAAGGATGAGCTTATAAACAAGAAGATGTTATCCTCCTCAAGCTTGTCAAAAATAAAGAGGTACTTTCCAGAAATGGTGGGGGAAAAGAGAGAAAAATAGATTTGTTTGTCACACTTTGATTTGAAAAATCATTACACCACTCTTGAACATGACACTTTTTGTCACACTTATAACTGGGTTGGGAAATCCTTTGCCTATCAGTTAATCAAACCACATTGAAAGTCTTTAGCTGGTTTCTGGGTATTAGCTTAGGGCAACTATCACCAAACCATCTGTAGTGTCATTATGTGTTCAAGAGGAAAGTCAAACAAACCATTCATCTGCAAACACTTGTCTCCATTCACGTTGACCATCCCTGAGTCAGTCCTTGCAAAAATTTCTTCAAAACTTGATCTATGGTTTCATGTCGTGAGATTTTTTACGATGGATTACTTTCTATCGATGACAACTCATCATCTAGGAAGTTGATCTAGAATCCGTCAGTACCTTGAAATCTGCATGCCTTAATGGCAGGTTTCTCGCCTTCGATGACAGGTTGCATCATTGACCTTCGATCGAAAGATTCCATGAAATTTTCAACTTCATATCACATATTCACATTTCATGGATTGTACTGAGTACTTTGAGATCCATTGTCATTATTGGTGGTTTCTCTCACACTTGTTAACAGTTCACATCATTGACTGGTAATCAAGTGGTTTCTACCATGTTCCACTTCAACACATTTAATCGCATGGATAGAATCGTACTAGTTCGAGAAGCAGAAATCAAAACCTTGGATCTAGTTTCCACCATCCAAGCTGCAAGGAGTTTTATTATTCATTATGTAGTAGATGGTTCATTACAGATGGTTGCGTCCATGCTGTGTTTACATTATTGATGTAATATTAAAATCATTTCTGTATCAGAAAAATTTTAGTTAGTTTTTGATATGAGCATGGGAATGCCTACCTCGGTGATGATATATATGTATGTGTGTGTGTGTGTGTGTGTTGCATTGAATTTTTTTACAAGGTTCCAACTGGGGTGTCCACAGGCTAATCCTTGAAATGATAAAGCACATCACTCCTCGAATATTCTCAGAATTCACACTTTAGGGGGCAATTTGTTACATTGAAATTTGTCACCATTGTTGGGTATGTGTTATATTCTTTCCACGACTAGCTCCACGACTAGCGGTCCCACTCATATGCGGACCCACCCATGTTTTGTGCATGAGTTTGCACATGGTTTTGGGGTACGATGGTTTTCGACCCCTGGTATTTTGTAGATCCGGTCAAGGGAACTACGGTTATGTTCTAATCTAGGGTTAATGGATTGGGGTTTATGTATGCTTCGGCATGTATATATATGTGTTGTAACACTAAAAGGAATATAATGAAAAATCAAGCTGGTCGTCCCAATTTGGGATCCAGGGGAAAATCTTTGTGTTTATCTTTTTTATGTTTTATGCTATCGCTATTGTTTATTTTCTGTTATAAGATTCGTGTGTAGATAATTTATGTTCAGGGTTTAAACCTACAACCATGAAATTTTAGTACTCCCTTGAAAGTCTACAATATCAAATTTCACAAAATAAAGCCTTGGAACTAAGAGAAAATCTCATAAACGCCTTAAAACTCGGGTACCGCACTTTCTCCTTGTTTTGCCTGCGGTCCCGCACTTTTTGGCTATAAATCCTGCGTAGCAAAGTGCACTTTCTGCTTGTTAAAAGTGCGGACCCATGTAAAAGATTAGAAAAGGCGCAATTAAAATCTAGAAGCTCAGTTAAAGTCATTTTTAGAAGCTTCTAGAAACATTCCTGCAGTGGAAAGTACGCTCCTTTCATGTTCATGCATTCCATCCAATAAGGAGCTAACCCCTTGATGTAAGGAACTAATCCCTTTGAAGAAGGATTCTATCCCTTCATGTATGGAGCTATAACCTCCTCCTCTCCACTATAAAAAGAGGAATAGGGAAGCCTCAAGGGTTACCAATTAAGGAATTGAAGTTTTAGTATTGTTGGAAGCGAAGTGTTGTTGAAACTTAGACCCTTTTAGCTGACATTTCATGTCAGAAGGATTACATACCTGTATGTATCTCGGTTGGAAGAGTGCAAGGCTGATCTGAGTAAAGGAAACGCCTGCTCCAGACCCTAGGAAGACCTGTACAACATCAAGGTGGACACGATTGTAAGGCTCTTCTTATTTAAGTTAATACAAATAAATCTGTTTTTCTCAATAAGCTGTCAATTGATTGTTTATTTTATGGATTCCTTTATCACCATAATGGATATGATTTATGAATATATGCTATGCAGGTGCTATTTTATTTTTGTTTGTTTGTGATTGCAGATCTTCGAAGGGAACTCTTTCGAGCGACTAAAATACTACTACTACAAACAAGCATTGGATCAAAGGTAAGATCATTAAAACCTTTACTGGGTATTTAATTATGAATCACAATATATCTAGAGAAAAATAGTTTTTTTTTTTTTTTTTTTCTGTTTGTTGCTAGCTATCCGTAGGACACTTGGGAGGTCTGTCTTGTCCGCAAGAACGACTTATCCATCCAACAACCTTTACAGTAAATCCTAATCTATATTTTTTGCTTCTATCAGAGAAAGTGGACAGTATGGAAAACATAAGAAAAGAAACAATTACAGTAAGAAAAAAATCACCACTGACATAGACCAGGATCCCATAAATTAGCTTGTATATTTGATGTTCAAACTAGTTACAATCTTCAAGTCCAGTAGGTCCTTACAACTTCAAACTTCTCATCTCAACCTATCTTTCTTCAATTACAAAGAGAGCTTCAACAACCTCAGCAACTATTTACATTCAATAAGTATTCAACCAACAATAAGAATGTCTCCTCGTATGATATATAGGTAGATTGAGGAGGTGGAGTGAAAGAAAGGGTTATTTTTTTCAATTAATACAAATTAAATGCTTCTCGGCCTTTGGGAGGCATAATGGAGAAGATATATAATGTCTTAACCCTGTTAATTTATTTTTACATCAATTTTCATCAACTTCAGTCACTTTTGTTGACTTTTGAGGCTTTTGGTAGGCTGGAAATTACTTCTGAGCTGTCTTTGGCAAATATCTCTAACTGTGCATTAACTTTGTATGCTTTTGAGGAAAAACAAACTGGTAGGTGGCATTTTAATCTTTGGAGAAGTAAAGGCTTCGGTGATTTGGCATTTGAAGCCATCTTTCTGCTGATCTGTCTTGATTTTTCACTTTAAACTTGAATTGGGCCCTTGATGTGCTTTTAGGCCTCTTTAATCATCTTTATTCCTTAAACTGTGTCTTTAACCTTTATCCTTTGATCTTTTGTTTTCACTGTTTCTTCGTTGATCTTCATTATTTTCCTTTGTGTATAGGTGGCTTTCTTATGCTGCGCTAGAGGGTTTACTGTGTAACCAGTGTCCATGAAACACTGATTAAACTTTGAAATTCAACCCTTTTTGTATCGTCATCCAAGGCCATATCACTGTATCTTGACTGTGGGACCGCTTTTATGGCTTATCCACCATTAAACCTGCAACAAAAATCAAATTATTAATAAATATTGCGTTTTTTGGATTTAACTACTTCAGAGGGCTTGGCAGAGGGCAAAAGAGTAGTGCAGAAGCAGGGGAGCATGTAGAAGGAGATCCCATGGTTGAAACCATGAAGAATCAGGGGAAAAAATTGAATTATGGCACGAAATTGGGAAAGCGATTTTGGGAATACCAGAGGTGGTATTCGCGTGGGATAAGAGTGGTAAGTGGTTTTGTGATAATTGAACGTGATATGGGTCTTTGGACGACATGTGTCCAGGCAAAAACTGCCTATTTCGCATTGAAAACGGGCGATCAATTTTATTTTCGAAATGAAAGTGAAAATGGTTTTAGATCGTTTGATCTGGGGGGGGCAGATCTACGACTGTAAGCAAGTGCGAAAAATAGAAAAGATGTGCGGAGGAAATATATGGTGGGGCTGGGGTGACGTAAGCCAATTTTTTGCGTAGCGAGGAGGCTTGAAGTTGGGTAAAACCAAGTGTGCCATTGGATTTATAGTGATAAAGGGTTAAAATCATGGTGGGGTGATTATATAAAGGGAAAGAAGCGGAAGTGGGAGGGGAGTTAATGGCCGTGCGATCCAGGGGAAATAGGTCAGATCGATGGTGGAGATTGATTCGAAGGGGGAAAAAATATGAGGGAAGGGAGGGCCCACTTTAATTTCTTTTCGGGGTTTGAGTCTTTATACAAATATTTTGGGGTTTTTTACATGGGAAAAGGGGTTTATAAGAGTGGTCGAAGGGATCAATAGGAGCCGTCGGATCGGGGAGATGGATGGTCCAGATTAAATTTCAGAGATCTGGGATTAAAAATGGTGGAAGAGGGGTCAGTGGAATGGTGAGAATGCGATGAAGCGAGAGTCGTTGATCTAAAACAAGATCAATGGTCAAGATTTCACTACGGGGGGACTGGGGGTACGGAGAAAAAATCTTGAGGTGTGCCCCCACAGAAGACCTCAGTTGTTGATCTGGAAGAAATGGATGGCTGAGATGAACTCGGCAGATCGACGATTGGAGGAGCAGAGGGTTCGGGGACAAAGGAAATTTGAATTTGCGATCCGCGATTTAGCGGGGGCCATTAGATCTGGGAGAGATCAATGGCTAGGATTTCATCGGTGGAGACGGAAAGAGAAGGGGAAAGGGTGAAGTGGCGATGCGATGTGCCAATGCGATTGAGCGTGGACCATCCGATCTAAGGGAGATCGACGGACAGGATTTAATCGGTGGGGGAAATCCATTGGAGAGGGGATCATCGACAGGGAACTTGCAATGCGCCAATAGCCATTATATCTTTTGTGAATGGATGGCTCAGATCTAATCTGCAGATCGGCCATCGGTGGGTTAAAGGGTCTGGGACAAAGGAAGAGGAGATTGCCGACGGACCGAGGGTTGTCGGATCGAAATGAGATTGACGGCTCAGATTTAAAGTGCAAAGACGCATCGGTATTTTGCAAATTGGCGGGGAACAAGGAAAAAGCACAAAGATTTGGAAAATTCTGAAGTGCGATTGCGATGGGGGCTTAAGACCTTAGTGCATGGTTGCAGCTCTAGGTCATATGAGAGGAAAAGGGGCTGAGGGCTTAGGTGAAAGGGGCTTAAGGCCTTATATCAAAAATGAAGGATTTTGGACAGAAAATGAAGGTTTTTGAGGATTTTTGGAGTTTTCGATAGGGGGGAAAAAGGGTTTTAAACCAGAATAAAAGGATTTTATCAGGTTTAAATGGGATTTTGAGGGAAAACAAAGGGTAAAATGAGGAAAATGGGGGGTTTTTGTAGAAGGATTTTTCAAAGGAAAAATGATGAACAATGGGTCTGAAAAACAGTCTCTTTTATAATAGCAGGATCACTTAGTGGATTTTTTAATGAGGATATCAATGGAATGAATTTCTTTGAGGATAAATAAGTCATAGAGGCTCTAAGAAGTCACATATTTTGCATGAAATTTGTTTCTTGAAGACTAATAGACTTGTTTTAGCCATCATCAGTTATGACAAAATTTTATCGATGGCTAACAGACCTAAATGTCCTTTGGAAGAGGAAGAGGTCAAGGCGGATCGAACTACAGAGGAAAAGGAAGAGGTAGAAGCCAAAACCGAGGAGGTAGAAACAGCTCTAAAAGTACTAGTGGAAGGGGTAGCAACTAAAGCCAGAATCAAAGCCAAGTCAGTAGCCAACAAGGTGGACAAAGTCAAGCACATGGACAAAGTTATGATAAATCCCAAGTCCAATGTCATTATTTTAAAAATTATGGGCACTATGCCAATGAATGTAGGAAGAAACAGAGTGACATGGGTAATAGACCCAATGCTAATTTTACTAAGGAAAATCTCAGTCAAGAAAATCTGTTTTTAGCATGTAATTTGGCTGAAGAGAAGAATGAAGATATATGGTTTCTAGATTCAAGATGTAGCAACCATATGACTAGAAACATTTATATGTTTTTCATGATTGATGAAAATGTAAAGTCTCAAGTCACATTGGGGACATATAATAAGGTCTTTGTCATGGGAAAAGGCAGAGTGAATGTATTGTCAAAGAAAGGAGAAAGAAAAACCATATCAGATGCATACTATGTGCCTGGTATGAAATGTAACCTCTTGAGCATTGGACAGCTCATTCAAAAAGGCTACAATGTATTCTTTGAAGATGATGTATGCACCATCATGGATAAACCACCAAGCAAGCATTGCATTGCACAAGTGAAAATGACAAAGAACAAAATGTTCCCTCTCAAGATGAGAGCAGATTTGAAGAAAGGAGATGCCATTGCAGCAGTGACACAAGAGTCATTCCAAAGAGAATCAAAGGATGAAAATTGGTTATGGCACTTGATATTTGGACATCTCAACTTTGGAGGTCTGAATTTGTTTCAAAAGAAAGGAATGGTAAAAGGATTACCATTGATTGAGAAACTAGATAGCCTATGTGAAAGATGCATCTAGGGAAAACAACACAGAGAAAGCTTTCCATCAGGAAAGAGAATAAGGGAAAAGGCACCCTTATAGATAGTCCATTCCGATTTGTGTGGACCAATGAAAACACCATCATTAGCAAGAAGCCACTATATGCTGACCTTCATTGATGATTTCACAAGAAAAACATGGGTTTAATTTTTGAAATTGAAGAGCGAAATGTTTGAGAAATTCTGCCACTTTAAGGCTCTTGTAGAGAACCAAAGTGGGCAGCATATTAAGGTCTTAATAACAGACAAAGGAGGAGAATACATCTCCAAATAATTTCTACGTTTTTGCAGAGAAAATGGGATTCATAAGCAATTTACAGCAAGGTATACACCACAGCAAAATGGAGTTGTTGAAAGGAAAAATAGAACCATCATGGACATGGTAAGAAGTATGCAAAAGGAAAAACATTTGCCAAATGAATATTGGGCTGAATTTGTACATTGTGCGGCATACATCTTGAATATATGCCCAACCAAAGCTATAATGAACAGAGTTCCGGAAGGAGCATGGAGTGGCATAAAGCAGTTTGTCACCCACATGAGAGTTTTTGGTTGTGTGGCTTATGCACACATTCCAGATCAGCTAAGGAAGAAGTTGGACAGTAAGGGGGAGAAGTGAATATTTATTGGATACATTGAAGAATAAAAGCCCTACCGGTTGTATAACCCATCCACCAATAAATTGATGATAAGCAAAGATGTACAATTTATTGAAGAAGAAGCTTGGGATGGCAGCATTGAGAAAACAGTGAATGTAAAAGGTTGTTTGTCTCATGATGATGATGAGGAAGAAATGGCTGAAAGACATCCCTCATTAGCAGCACCACCTCCACCAACACTAGGACAGAAATGGACACCACAAGTAGGTATGAGAACACCCTTGAGAAGTGATAACAATGCTTCTCCAAGCACACCGCAGGGAACTAGAACTCCCTTGAGTTCAAGTGGAACTCCAAGTACACCAAGAAGACCAAGATTCAGAAATCTGAGTGAGATTTATGAACAAGGAGAGGTATATGATAATGTTGTTCTGAACTCTTTATTTTCTTTGTATTGTCATGTTTATGGCCCAATTCATTTTCAAGAAGTTGTAAAAGAAGAAAAATGGATTGAAGCAATGAACGAAGAGATTGGTGCAATAGAAAAGAGTAATACATGGGAGTTAATGGACCTCCCTAAAGGTAAAGAAGTCATTGGATTAAAACGGGTCTATAAGACCAAGAGCAATGCTGAAGGCAAGATTGAAAGGCACAAAGAAAGACTTGTTTTCAAAGGCTACAAGCAGCAACAAGGAAGATATTATGAAGAAACCTTTGCACCAATTGCAAGGATGGAAACAGTGAGAGAAATGTTGTCCATAGCAGCACAACCGAAATGGAAAGTTTACCAAATGGATTTGAAATCTGCATTCATGTATGGAGTGTTGAAAGAAGAGGTATATGTTGAACAACCTATAGGCTATGAGATTGAAGGCCAAGAGCACAAAGTATGCAAGTTGAAGAAATCTCTTTATGGGCTGAAGCAAGCACCAAGAGCATGGTACAGTAGGATAGATGCCTATCTACTGGAAAATGGGTTTGAGAAATGTGAAGGAGAACCCACATTATACACCAAAGAGAAAGACAGTAAGATGCTCATTGTTGTTTTTTATGTTGATGATGTTATATTCACATGTAATGATCCTTACCTCATTGAGAATTTTAAAACAGTCATGAAGGATGAATTTGAAATGACTAACATGGGATTGCTGAGATACTTATTAGGAATAGAAGTAGAGAAAAATGAAAATAATATTTCTATTTCTCAATCAAAGTATGTTAAAGAAATTTTGGAAATATTTAACATGAAGTATTGCAAAGTAGAAATTACTCCTACAGTGATGGGATTGAAGTTAAGCAAAGAAGACAACAGTAAGGATTTTAATCCAAGTTTGTACAAGAGCATAGTTGGCAGCCTCATGTATTTGACTACAACTAGGTTGGATATTATGCATGTTGTGAAATTAATCTCCAGATTCGTGGAAAGGCCAAAGGAGGCACATTGGCAAGCAAAAAAAATAATTTTGAGGTATGTGAAAGGAACAAAGAGGTATGGAATTTTATATACCACTTCAGAAAATTTTGAATTGATTGGATATACTGATAATGATTGGGCTGGAAGTATAGATGACAGGAAAATCCCCTCTGGATATTTTTTCCATATGGGATCAGGAGCCATTTCATGGGCTTCTCAAAAATATCCAATTGTAACTTTATCAACAATAGAGGCAGAGTATGTAGCAGCTACAGGAACAACATGTCAAATAGTATGGATGAGAAGAATGTTAAGGTGTTTGTGTCATGAACAGGTAAAATTCAAAACAATTTATTGTGATAATAGCTGAGTTATAGCTTTATCCAATAATTCAGTGTTTCACAAGAGAACGAAACACATTGATCCAAAGTATCACTACATCAAAGACTTAGTGACCAATGGAGAAATTGTTCTGAAGCATTGTAGAACAAAAGATAAATTTGCTTATATTTTGACAAAACCATTGGGGCAAAAAAGTTTTAATTATCTCATAAAATGTCTAGGTATGCAAGAGAACAGTAGTTGTAATTAAGGGGGAGTGTTGGAAATTAATTCCTACTACAAACTTGAGCAGGATGACAGCAAGTTTCAAATTTTTGAGTTGACGGGAGCAGCAAAGTCTTGATCTATTTTTACACTCAACCACGAATTAAATTTTTGGGTTTGAATCCTTGCATAAGAAACATGGCCACAACCATCTCCCGATTCACCAAATTGTGGTATGCACCACGTTACCTCCCGCCATAACATCATTCACCTAACTGCATTAAAAAGGCGTAATAGGACAAAATTTTAATTTTGAATCTTAAAGTTTTAGGTCATATAGGTTTTATATTGTATGTAATAGAAAGTAGTATCATGTAAGGTAGTTGAGTGTTGTGTATGAAGAAGAAGAGAGATAGATACTGTGTGTTGAAGATAGAGAGAAGAAAACAGAGAAATATTGAAGCGCTGTGTTGTATAGCAACAAAGAAAACTCTGTGTGTTGCCGCAACTGAGACTATGTGTTGCCAAAACTAAAATTGTGTGTGTTGCCAAAACTGAAACTGTGCATGTAGCAGTGAAGGATGCTTTGTGTGTATAAGTAACTAAGACTGGGTGTAGCAGCAATAGAAAATTGTGTGAAGGCAGCAAATGAAAAACATAGTGAGGAGTATTTTTTATTAAATCCAGAACTATAGTTCCGATGAAAGATTGTATTTTGTAATAGTTAGTTTTTATGCTTAATGAAATACAGTTGTACTCCATCTCTCTATCCATGTCTATTATTAAATCTCTATGTTTAGTTGAGGAAATTTGCTTCCTCTGTGTTTTCAAAATTATCAGAAATTTCCAAAAATCGCCAGATGAATTTGGTGTTGAGATACTATGCATATTTTAGAAGACTTCCTCTCAAGAAGGGAGTGACAACAAACATGAAAGAAGAGCGTGAGAAGAGACACATAAATTTTGGTGTTACAACTGCTGCAGTGGATATCTATAGAATTTATTATGGCTTTAGTAGGTTGGAGGATCAATCCCCGCGATGCATTATTATTTATATGTATGTTAGCAATGATTCACACATGGGTTTCAGTGAATGCGTCAAACCCACCTACATGAAATTATTATGCGGGAATGCCAAGAGACTATCAGATTTATGAGGTTGCACGTGTAATGCTTCGGTACCTCGACCATCTCAATGTGAATGAAAATATTGTTCTCATTGCTTCCAAATACATTCCATAACCATGGATTGAAAAATTGTATGGGTATAATGTCAAAGAAATCATGATAGACAACATGGAGAATCCATATAGACACCAATATGATTTCGAAAAACACTTTACCCTAACCCACAAACAAATTATATGCATGGAATCTAGTTGAGTATGAGTGTGTTAACATGATGTATTTGTTTCTACATAAAACTGGTGATGAATTTATCCAATTTGAGAATTTTTATGCTTTGTTCATCTTCCACAAAACACTCTTCATTTTACAACCATCACAGGTGGTATGCAAAGATATGTTTCCCATTGATGTTGCTATAGAAATGACAAAACTATCAATTAAGAATTGGGAGTTTGATAAGAAGTCATCGAATGTTTATGAAAATAATGGAAATTCTATGCAAGGGGTACATAGTGCTTGTGGGGTGTTAGGATCATAAATTAATAGAATTTCACATTCACTAGAATCATCCTCCTTAAGTTGGCCAATAATATTTGGCATTATTAATGCAAACTAATTTTTGATACATTATTTGTTTGCAAGCCAAATCAGGCACGTTGGAGATTTGTATTCTACCTTTCTAGCTATGCATTTGGAAGCTACTAGTTCCCATGTTGATTATGATATCTTTGCTACCTATCTTGAAGCATACTTCTGAGTGTGACAAAATATCCCTCGCAATGCAAAATAATTTCATGGTGGGACTATCAAATCACAACAATGGGAATCACAAATGTGAAACTTGAGTACTTGAAGGAAACCTTTACAACATCTCATTGGATAGTGATAATCTACAAAGATAAGAAACCATATTTTTACCTCGCAAACCAATAAGTGATACCTCGAGGTCTATTTGCTAGGCCATGCACTGTCAATCTCCTAGTTAGCCCACAAGCATTACACGGTACCTCTATCCTTAGACCCTCAATATGGTTATGGGTCAACCACATAAACCATTTTCCAACGAAGTCAATTTTCTCGACCACATACTGTCCACCTTATAGCTGGCCCACCAACACTATAGGGTATCTCTATCATCAACTCTTTTTTCATCATGGTTATGGTTCACCCAAGTAAAAAAATTTCCATCAAAATCCATTTTCTTGGGCACACACTGTCAATATCACATTTCGCTCACAATGATTATAGGGTATCTCTATCCTTGGATATTTGTACATTATGGTTATGGGTCATCCAAAACCCCTTGGTTATGGGTCAACCACCCAAAACCCTTTTCTTCCACATCACTTCGTCATCCATAACTCATCTTCGATAAAGGCTTCTCAGGAGGTAACTTCATGCAATGGGGACCATTTCTTCCTAATGGGGGATGAATGATCTGAATGGAAATTCACCCATGGTGTTTAACCATGGTAATGTAACTACTAAAGGTGAAAAATAACTCACCCATGGTATTAGTTTCCCATGGTAATGTAACTAAAAAATGCTATATATAAAAAGCCTCTTTTTGTAAGAGGGTATATTTCCCAAGAAAATGTAGTTGCAACAGTTATTTTCTGATGTAATAAAAGTTAGTTCTTGATTTATTTTCTCGTTTAGTTTACCTTTCTTTTCCTAGTGCGACAATTACTCGGACCTTGGGACCCCCCAAGATCTGGATCAGAGACTCATTTTGATCCAGGTGGATATTGGTGGCCACTCACCTATTCCACTTGGACCCTCACTATTGTTTCTTTTAGTTTCATTAATTGTAGCACAACTTACTATTTTTGGCGGTTTTTCGGGTCCTAAACTTTCAGAGTCGTTTTGAGCGCCTCAGAGAAATTTTTTTGGGAAAATGCAGAAACGAAAAAACTGTGATATTGGTTTACCAGTCTCATTTCGGCCTCCTCTTGGATATATTTGAAACGAGGTATTATGATAGTCAAACAGAGATCGTATGCCAATGTTACAACCCTAGGAAGTTGACATTCCAACTAACCCCAACAGAGCCCACAAGATTTTGGTGCTTCATCACGTAGGGTTAGGTTTTTGGATCGGTTTCCCATTGTTCTTTAATGATAAAAACGCCTTTGAGCCTCATTATAACATAGTTAATAAGGAATGTAGTCGCCACATCTCTTCTTAGAGATAAGCTACCATCGTCCGAACTAGTTTATTTCCATTCTACGGGTAATAGTTTGTAGTACTTTGTTATTGATGAATAAAAGTTATATTTTTGTTGTAGATTTGTGTTTCTATTTATATCTATATTTCATTATGTTCCTCCATAAATATGAAACAAAATTGTACCAAAAGTCTCATTTCAAAAAAGGTAAGAAGGCTCACTACCATCGTTAGGAGATGAGATAGCTACACCAGAGGTCCCATAGGCTGCCATAGGGAAGCTACAAGGCCAAATATTAGTTTCTACAAGATTCATGTTGAGTGTTATAGTATACAGAACAAGTGCTACATGATCCTGACTGGCTTCTATAGGATTGTGCCGAGAGCTAGAAACAAGCTCAAACTTGTGCAATTTTTCCTCCAAAACCCCAGAGCCATGAAGGAGCCTCTAAGGGAGGGGTTAGTAACAAATTTTATTCACCTCCCATGCAAATGAAGCCTATGGAATTTTTCATATTTTTTCTATAGAATCATCCTATAGCAAACTTCGAAAAGTGAAAATAAATTCAAAGTGATTTTTCTTATAAGATCAACATGGTAGTAGGAGGATGATTTTTATTTTTTTTAATTGGGAATGCAAATTTTCTTCCTCTCATCAGCAAAATAGAAGCATTCCTCTCATCTCTTCTCTGAAACCCTAAACTACTCAGAAACAAAAAATTGACAAAAAATTCCCATATACAAACTTTGAAAAAGCTACAGTAGGGATCATGGGAGGTGGATTCAATAGAAGAAATCCCACAGACTAAGAAAGGATCCACCAACACCCTCCTATCATTGATATCTTTAGAAACCACTAGTGGATGGATTTATTTGAGAAAATCATGGGGTTTGATGATGAAATTACTTATGAATTTGTTGTATCCCTCCAACCTTAAGGGGAAGATAGTTCCACCACCATTGTGAGGGGGTTTTCCATCAATTTAAATGCATAAACCATTAGCAAGCTGACCACATTTGAACTAGGAGTTATGTGGGGTAAGGAGGTTAGATAGAAGCAATCACAACCAAAAATAACTTCTTCATCCCTGTAGAGAAACCAATTAAAGATAAAAATGGGGTTAGCAGGGAGAGTCTTCCCTACCCATGGGATGAATTAGCCTATCACATCTTTAAATACATATCCTGTGAAGGGAGGCTCAATTTTTTTTATGCCTACTGGTTTAGGCTACTTTATGAGCTAATATTCCAGACATAATTTCCTATCCCAAGCAGACTAAGTTTTCTCCACTTCCTTCTCCTGTCCATAGTGGAAATTAGCTAAAGGGTGAGATAAGGGAAACAAAAGTACATTGCTCATGATGGGCTCATAAGGCTCATTATAATGGATTTTCTAAAGCATATCAAGAACCATATGTCATGGAAATACTTTGTAGACATGGACAAGGAAGCTTTCATTGAGACTCAAGCCCAAACTTTACTGGAACATGAAGAGACCACAAAACATAATCCTACAAAGGAAGAGGTTGGAGAGGAGAAAGAGGAATATGGAGAAGAAATTGAAGAAGGGAAGGAAGAGGAAAAAATAGAGACAAAAATATAATCCTTTGGGGAATCTTCAAGGCCTCAAAATAGGAGGATACAAGAACATCAAGAAATCCTTTCATAGGGGAACATTGAACAAGAAGTGTGCCACCTTGGCATCCCTAAGTACACTAGTCAAGGTCAAAGGTAGGTAGCCAAAACAAGGCCCTTTATATTTCAAAAGGAGAATAAGTAGTAGACTCAAGCAAGGGAGGCCTCAACCTTCCTCAACCACACCCATCACCATTAAGGCGTCATCTAGTCACCAAGAGTGAGAATTAGAGATGGATAAAAATCTATTTGAAGCAGTGAACTTCCTCAAAGCTAAAGGAAAGAAGCTCCAAACCTCACAAATGAAGCAAAACACTAGGGGATCTAAGACAAGACAGCTGTAAGAAGAATCTACCATGCTACATGAAAGCAGGATAGTGCTACAGGAAGATAGAGAGATGCTACAAAAGCATTGCACAACCTCAAGAAGGAGGAGAAGGACCATAGGAGTTGCAAGATCCTGATCCCAAACCATATCTTGGGTCTTACTACAAATTTTATGAGAAAGGGAAAATAATACCTACCAATCCTCCTTGAGCTAGAAAGAGAAAGAGGTTTAACCCACCGATGGATGTAGATTGAAAAGTTTAAGGTGGTTGAGGATGTAGGCCTAATGGAAGAGAAAATGAAATATATTTGTGAATAGATGGTTGATTTGAGGCAGAGAGAGGCAAGTATGAGGGAATAACTGCAAATGGAGAACAATATATTGAAAGAACAACTACAACATAAATAAGGGAAAATTTCCACCAAGGAAATTTTTGCCATGGAGGTCACTCAATGTAGAAGTATCTCAAAAAAATATGCCATGTTACTCAAATAATAGTGGCTTCAGTTTCAAATCAAAACTCTAGCACAATATGGCTCACTACCTTTCCAAGACTACAATTAGTTCATTGAATTTATCATTGATTGTGTTGCACATTTCAAGTCAACTTTTGTTGTTGATGTCACATGCTTTTTGTCGACTATGTTTGTCGATTATGTTGATCGATTTATGTTTTAGTCGATGGTATCTGTCGATTATGAGTTGATATTGGATACACCAATGTGCAAGAAGATCACAATGTACTTGATGTTACAGGAGGTGACATTCATTGCTTTGAAGGAGAAAAAACGAGGTGGTCGTCATTTCAATTCTTGCATAATGTTTTCTTTTCAAGATTGATTGTGTGTTCTTGTGACAAGATGTCGTAGGAAGTTTTATGTCCATTCAGTGAGAAGTGGACGAGATGAAAAGTGTTTTGCAACCATTGTAGAACAAGCTGGTTTCTTTTGTTGACACCAAGGGTTCACTCATATTGCAAGCTTAATTTGGATAAGAGGATTTCCGAGAAGAAGCTTGTATGCATTTGTTGCAAGAGGGACTTCATTCTCAGTGGGTGATCTAAAATATTTTGTTCGAGATGTGTTAAAGAATTACATGTGAAAATTGTAGCTTAAAACAAGAAACTTTAAAGACATACACATAAGAAGAGAGAAGAATTTAACACCATGCAAGAAGACACATAATTGATGTCGGAGTTCGTCCATGAGGGACTACGTCTCCGAGCCCTGCTCAAATAGTGGGGAGGCCCTTTTCTTCATTAAGTGGAAAAAAATGAAAGTACAAGTACAAAAATGAGAAATAAAACACTTATACCTCCATGGTTGAAAGTGCTCGAAAATTGCGGACCTATGATGAAGAAATGGACAACACCGTTGGATTCGTGGCGTCGAGTAGTGAAAAATCCATATAAAACTTGCCTTAATCTGACAAAGTGAAAATATCGCCCCTCTGGAAAATGGCCTACACACTACTCAGGGTTTCGTTGCCTTGGTTTTTGTGCCCACTCTTCTCTTCCCTGGGTGCACTACAGAAATGAAAGTTTATGTAGTACTAGGTTGGCAGATTTTCCAAAGTGACTTCGTTGGTAGATTGGCTTGGATCTGAAATGTTTGGGAGGAGGTAGGGCTTGCCAAACCCCGACCCCTCCTTAATGAGGAAAATTTTTCTTTTTTTAAAACAACCACATATATTTTTAAAACCCCGCCAGATTTTACTACTACCAAGTGGTACGTTGGGGGGAGAGGGTGGACCCGCATTGGGCAGCCTGCCCCCCATACTTCGTCGACACTGATTGAAAAGGTGGTAGGCAGTTGCGGTGAGCTCCGTATCTACTGTCAAGTATTAATAGATGGTGGTTTGGGGCCGCAGGATCACAATCGTTGGCCCCACCCGTAATTTTTTTACGGTACCATATGTGGAGTCGGGTGGTTTGGCAGCAGGGTCATGGCTGTCAACCCCCTTTTTTTATTATTATATGTTTGTTGGTCCGTTGGATGGGAGGGCGGTTGTGTCATGACCAAACTATCTATCTATCTATCTATATATATATATATATATATATATATATATATATATATATATATATATATATATTATTTTTTTTATTTTTTTCTTATAATAACAAAACTGGTTGTTTTGATATTCTCAAAAATTGACCGAAGGAGTGAAACTAATGGTCCCACAAATTCGACTAAAATTCAGCCAGGGTTAGCTGGAATCCGGTGGCCAGATTCTAGCAAAATTGTTGCCTCCTTAAGCCTGGCAAGTAACCAAGTCAATCCTCAAAATTTGACTATTCCTAACTCCTTCATACGAACTCGGAATTGAGTGTCGTCTGCACTGTTGGAATCAGAAGGACGAGATATACAACTTGACATTAAGTTTTCCACATTCCACAAACTTTGATTTTTGAGCCTTTGTACTCAAGCCATATGTACTTGGACCTGTTCGATCCACCTAGATCATTCCCCCCCACTGAAGAGATTTTGGACCCCAAAAGCATTAACACTCTCAGCACACTTTTTTGGTCCTTCCCAAACCACACTTTCACTCCTATGTATGAAAAAATGGTACATCTTTTGCAATCATGCACACCACACATGACTTAACCACCCCTCCATTCCAAGAGTTTATCGCACACACTCATTGGCCAAGGATTACATAAAAGAAAAACAAAACAATGAATATCTCAACTACTCATAAAGAAAGGCCAAAACATCATCATTGTGTTTTGAATTGATGGGAAACACACCATAATGTTTAAATTTACTTGCAACATATGATTTACAAATGTTTCCATCACACTAAGACCCCTAAAAGAACCATATTTTACTTAATAAGGTAAATGGATCATCCCCATGTGGAGGATCTACCTATGGAACAGCTTCGGGGACCGGACTCTGTATGGATGTTCTTTGATCCTGGCATGTTTGAAATGCATGTTTCTGGGGTTCATTCTGGTTGTGATGATTCTTCCTCCTCTATACCTTTCACGTCGTCTTGGAATTCCTCCTCCCGATGTACCTCCGAGAAGTGCCCATGAATCCATCACTGTCGTTGAGGTGTGAGGAACTGCTCTCATCATCAGTTATTGGTGGGCCACTGGTTGTTTTGGAGCTTTATCCCACTTCATTCCTGGTGTATCTAAGCCCTACATGACGCAGAAATTCCTCGACTTTGAAGGGTTTTACGATGCCTTGGCATTGATGTCGAGGCCCTTTCCTTCATATACCATCTTCTTCAGTAATTTGGACCCGATCATTGTACTATGCTTTTTAAAAGAAGCAAATTCATCATCGTAAAAATACATGAAATTGAAGGGTTTCTTTTGACCTTGGGTTGGTTATGTCACAATTTTTTGTAATATTCCAAATTTGGAACGGCTCAGCAAGCATGCATTAAAAATGCATTCCCAGAAACATATGCTATAAAATAGTGAAATGGACTCTTGGATCCCATATATTAGTCAATATACAACCTAAATCCAAGAATAGAGTTGAAACAAATCAAACTATGTGGGTTAAACAGACCTCCCACACTAGTGTAGCTGAAATTGACCAAAAACCCCAAACACTGCTACTCAGAAATTATGTAGAAAATGAAAAACGCAATTTTAAGAGGGTTTTAACTCAGAAAATAGGAGAAAAATTATATCTACTCATATATTTATCAATAATGTTGAATAACTAAGATCTAGTCTCCTTATACAAATTACAAGAGAACCCGACAAGGGTTTCTTGTCAAACACTCTACATACAAATGTGATCTTCAAAAAATTACTGAATATTCACTGAAAAACTGAATCATAAGAGTGTGGAAGGCTTAAATATGTCTTATATAATTTATATCCCTCAAGGGATTCCTCCCATGAAAGGTTGAATCCCTCAATCACAAGAAAACCACTGCAACGGAGACACTAGACCAACTACTGAAGTTGCCTCCAAAATAACACATTCCCTACCTGGAACAGTGCTGGGAATGTTGGGGAAATGTGTGGTCTACTACCATAGATCTGAAATTATCACTAGACCTCTCCAAACAGGTCCCTCGAGTGAAGGAAACCTTCCTCCAATGAGAATATAACTGAGAGACCGGGATTCCAATCCCTTCCACTGCTGCACCCGGCAACACTGCACAATAACCTGCAAAAACTATGCTGATAAAGTTGGCTGAAGCTTGGCCTGAAAAACTGATGTGGAATGATGAATTCAAACTCTCTCCAAGAGGCTCCTCAAAGAAAGAGGTGGGATTCCCGCTCAGGAACACCCAGTGCTAAGCAGCACTACAACCCTGCTAAGCAGCAAAGGAAGCAAAATGTCTGAGTAGACAAAATAACAATTTAAAACATGAAGAATAATGTTTCCATCCTCTTCCTTAAATAAAACATGAGTTTTCTTGCCCTTGGTACCACTCAATTAGTTCTTCTCCATCCAAAGATTCATCTCCCTCCAAAACTATGTTATTCCTTCTTTGATTCCTCCTCCTCCACAACTGTGTTGTTGACTTAGTCAAAGTGGACTAAATCAACTTGATAATATCCATGTTGACACATGGAGGTGTTTTATTAAGATCCAAAGAGTTTCTCCTTTCTCACTTGAGGTGTTTTTATTCCTCCTTAGGAGACTTAAGAGCTTTTCTACCCATTTATTCCCCGGCTAAAGGTAATGCTAACTCTAATGTTCCATTTAGCTTTGAGGCTAAAATTTGGGAACATTACAGTCCTCCCCTCCAATATATTTTCTTGTCCTCAAGAAAATGTATAGGGAGAGAAAAATTTCTCCCCTCCTACTCTTTTGGCCTCCCATCAATAGCCTCCACCATTGCATCAAGATAATCTGTAGTAAAATTGTCATCCAAAGTTTCCTCCCAAGTGTGCAAAACCAAATGGTCTTCATCCATCAAAGGTGGAAAGTGTGAATGGAAACCTGCTTGCTATCCCATGGCCTTCACAAAGTAGGAGTGATGACCAACATGGTGAATGAGTGCCTCCCTCACCCATGCTATCATCCAAATGAAATGAGCCATCCTAGGTAGCTCATCAAAAGAATCATCAACCCCGGTTTTATACAATGTGTTGGGGCTCCATGGAGATTGGATCCTGCCATCCAAATAGTTTCTCTCTCCATTTATGGTAAAAATGGGGCTGCCTCTATCCTTGGGCTGAAATAGCATGGCCTCCAAAAATGGACCAAGTTCCCCCATTAAACAATTCAGCCATGAAGTGCCTCCTCAAGTTCTTCAAGTGGTTTCTCCCACAAGAAGGAAAAAAGTGTGATGTGGCAATCATGGTTTGCCCATGGTCCCTCCTGAAATGTACAACATGTAAAGTGGGGAGATTCATTCTCCCGATAGGCATCTCTACTACCTCTAGCACTCTCCAAACAAAACTCCCCATGAGCATAGACATATCAGCAATACCTAGAAGCAATGTACAATGAGAACAAGTTGCCAAATGACAACCGAAGAGTGAATAATAGTTCTACTCATGGAACCAGCGCAGTGCATCCTTTGCCTGCATCCAAATAATAAATAACAAGTGCTTTACCAGCCACTTTTTTTCTACCACAGTCATCTCATAAGATGGAAACATGAAGTTACAATATGGTGTCAATGGTGTACACCTAGAAACATGTGGCTTCCCCCACAAACCACCAAAAGGATAGCCAAAATCAATGCTACAAGTAGCTGCAAGTACATCATTATACAATATGAAAAAAGAGATGATTCTTCTTGATACATCATGCTGCTCAAACAAGGAAAAGAAGTACAATACAAAATGTGAAATTATACCTCCCCCATCATGTACTTGAGATCTTGAGCTAAAATGGCTCAACTAGAATCTTTCCCTCGCCTCCAATGAGTAGGGAAGTGGTTGTGACCTCCTGTCTGTCACCATCCGGGCTATGCATCTATCCATATGCTGAAATATGCCATGTTGGATGCCCTCCCAAGTGAACTCCTCTACCAAAGAAAGGTATGCATCATAATGCATGGAAAGGAAGTCCTCATGTGCTGCAAGTAGCAACTTCTCCTTGAGACTAGAAGCTCTAGTCAAGAATACTCTGCCATGTGAATAGATGACCACATCATCCACCATATACTCATAATATCTATCCAGGTCATTGAGAATCATGCATGCACCAAGATCCTTGGAGTACTCTACTAAGAGCTGAGATCTCCAATAAGGATCAATCCTCCTAAGAGACAGCACTGGTGATCTGGCATGTGAAGCTCTCCTCATGCTGTTGCATGCTACTTTGAAATCCCCCATGCCAAAGTTCTCCTCCAAACTCTTCACCTCTCCAAAGTCTAAGAGTGGTGAATCCAAAGACAAGATGTCTTCCATCAACTCTAGATCAGGTGGCCTCCTGCTTGGAATGCCTCCATGTAGTAAGACATCAATTTCAAGAGTAGACTGCACATATGGTTGGGAAACCTTGCCCCTACCCTTACAAGGCAAATCAGTCTGCCTCTTCCTTGCATTGGCTCTATGAAATAGAGAAGGGTGTGTGCCTCTCATCAAGTGATGTTGCTCCTCCTCCCTACCTCCTCCTTCCAGCTGCAATGCTGCTCACTAGTTGTGCTTGGACCTCCATGTAAGAGATCCTGGGGAACTTCTTGTAATGATACAAGAATCCCTCTTGTTGGAGCACGTGCTCCTCCTCCCTCTGCATGAGGTACTAGATGTGCTCTAGATGTGGCAGCGTTTTTGCCCTCAACTCCATCAATGTGTGTGTGAAACATCTCAAAAATTGGATCCTCCTGAGAAAAGGACATCCCCATGCCCTCTTGTTTAGGAATATGAACTAGATGTCTTACCCCAGCAATGTGTAATGCAATATTTATGCTTCTCCCATGGTTTTATTAAGTGGAGTTTCCTCCATCACATGCAAAGGTTTTGTTCTCTCATGTTTCCCTTGCTCATGTGTCTCAGGAAGTTTTTCACCAAACCTCCCCACAAATGTTTCTATGAATCTTGCATAAGAGGAAGTGTTTTCATTTTTAAAAGAGAAAGTTTCAAAAATCCACCATGCATGAGCCTTACCTCTGAAATGCTGCTGAAAATAGGAGTCTAGCTCCTTCACCCAAGCTCCATATGAACATGTAGGTGATCCGGCAAAAGTAGATATAAGAAATATACCTGCATCCTGCTGCTTGCCCTCCTCCACCTGGATCTTTCAAAACTCTTGTAAATGAGTATGATCTCTAAACCTCTCAGTTTGAGATTCATACTCCTCCAAAAAACCACTAAGAGTCCTCCTCTTAGGCATTCTTCCTCCTTTCATCCATCTCAAGATAGATCTGGGCACTTGACTGCACTGTGCATCATGGTGTGTAGCTGCATGCTCACACTCACCATGTGCAAATCTAGATTCAGCTCTAGATCCAAACTCCTTTGGATATCCCATCTCCATCCTCATTTTCTTCAGCTCTCCTTGAAAGCTCTGCATAGATTTTGGAAGAAGCTTTATAAGCTTGTCTTCCTTCCTCCCTTCACATAATAAAGCCTTCTCTTTTCTTTCCATCTCTCTTGAAAGTGTAATGGCCTGATATCCACAGGTTGAGCCAAGATTGAAGCTCTGATACCACTGTAATATTCCAAATTTTGAACAGCTCAGCAAGCATGCATTAAAAACGCATTCCCAACAACATATGCTACAAATTAGTGAAATGGACTCTTGGATCCTATAAATCAGTAAATATACAACCTAAATCCAAGAATAGATCTGAAACAAATCAAACTAGGTGGGTTAAACAGACCTCCCACACTAGTGTAGCTGAAAATGACCAAAAACCCCAAACACTGCTACTCAGAAATTATGTAGAAAATGAACAGCGTGGTTTTAAGAGGATTTTAACTCAGAAAATAGGAGAACAAGTAGATCTACTTATATATTTATCAATAATAATGAAGAACTGAGATCTAGTATCCTTATACAAATTACAAGAGAACTCGGCAAGGGTTTCTTGTCAAACACTCTACATACAAATGTGATCTTCAGAAAATTACTGAATAATCACTACAACACTGAAGCATAAGAGTGTAGAAGGCTGAAATATTTCTGATCTGATTTATATCCCTCAAGGGCTTCCTCCCATGAAAGGTTGAACCCCTCAATCACAATAAAACCACTGCAACAGAGCCACTAGAACAACACTGGGAATGTTGGGGAAATGTGTGGTCTACTACCACAGATCTTAAATGAGCACTAGACCTCTCCAAATAGGTCCCTAAAGTGAAGGAAACCTTCCTCCAATGAGAAACTAACTTAGATACCGGGATTCCAATCCCTTCCACTGCTGCACCCAGCAACACTGCACAATAACCTGCAGAAAATACGTTGATGAAGTTGGCTGAAGCTTGTCTTGAAAACCTAATGTGGAATGATGAATGCGAAATCTCCCCAATAGGATCCTCAAGGAAAGAGGTGGGATTCCCTCTCGGGAACACCCGGTGCTAAGCAACACTGCAACCTTGCTAAGCAGCAAAGGAAGAAAAAAATCTAAGCAGACAAAATAACAATCTAAAACATGAAGAATAATGCTGCCATCCTCTTCCTTAAATAAAACATGATTTTTCTTTCCCTTGGCCCCACTCAATTAGGTCATATCCATCCAAATATTCATCTCCCTCCAAAACTGCGTTATTCCTTCTTTGATTCCTCCTCCTCCACAATTGCACTGTTGACTTAGTCAAAGTGGACTGAATCAACTTGATAATATCCTTGTTCACACATGGCGGTGTTTTATTAAGTTGCAAAGAGTGTCTCCTTTCTCACTTGAGGTGTTTTTATTCCTCCTTAGGAGACTTAAGAGCTTTTCTACCCATTTATTCCCTGGCTAAAGGTACTGCTAACTCTAATGTTCCATTTAGCTTTGAGGCTAAAATTTGGGAACATTACATTTTTCCAAGTCCTCATCCTTAGCTTGTAAGTGGCACAGTAACCTTTTTTTTTCTTTCGTTGCTTCTTGTAGGAACCTTCTTAGCTCATCATTTTATAATTGGATGCCTTGGTTAATCTCTTCAAGTTCTTGCAACTCCGCCGTAGTAAGTGTCCTTTTCTTCCTTAGTACACTATCTGTTGATATTTTTGTTTCATCACCTGAATCATAACCCAAGTCTATGGGTCCTTCTGCCATGATCCCAAACTTTGCAAGCTTCATTTCATCGCCTGAATCAGACCCCAGGTCAATTGGCCGACCTTGGGCAAATCCTGCAGCTCCGACCTTTTCATCTTCCTCGAATCCAAAATCTTCAGATTCATGGTTTTGTTGTATGGTGGTGGTGGTCTTCTGCTTCCCTTTTTTGTAAGAGGTGCCCCACCACAACGATGTCTCCGGAACCTCTCCAAATCCACTCTCGCAGAAAGGAGTGGATACCTCAACCCCTCACCATGAGGTAATAACTCGATCACGAAGTACACATCTACCTCAGGACGGATGGCCAGGTTAGTCCCATGCAACACAAACATGTTGCGCCTCCTACGCCAATGATGGATCAAATAAAAAAGTAATAGGTCCTGCGACCGAAGAAGCTCGTTTTTCACGAATTTCAAGAGGCCCCATTGCACCAGATAATGGTGCACCCCAGCATCATCAACTAATGCAGTACGGATCTCGGGCCAATCCCGCTCCCTCAAAAACAACCTGTCATCCAAATAGGAACCCATTAGCAACATAAAAACATCAAAAATAGGCAAAAAATAAAAAAAAATTACCTCGACCTTTTGCGCGCCTATCCCTTAGACATGCGCACTAAGGGTGCACCTGTATTTCCCACAGGCGCACGTGAGGTGCACCAAAGAAAGGGAACATAGTGCTTAAAGCACGCATATCCCTGTAAAATGTGCATAGAGGGCGCATTCTTGCCCTAATCGCCAGCGCAATCTAGGGAAAAAATCACCCAGAATCCATACAAACAAAACTGGTACGGATCCCGGCACACCCAGACTGAAAAAATTAAAGTGCAAGATGTCATGGAGTTTACCTGGTCATGATATTGCTAATCCCTGGTGCTAAGGCTAACTGCAACAGTAAGAACTGCTCCGTGGAAGCCTCTGACCTCTCAAAAACTCTAGAAGTACAAATGAGTTGAATTGGGGCCATGTTCACCTATATATCGCCCTTTTCAAAAAAATTGGAGGACGATAACGAGAGATCAGAAGTTCTGTTCTCTGAACCGTAAGTTGAACCATGATCAGCACTCCATAACAAACAGAGGCGATGTCACACATTCGCACTCCTGAAAAAATAATTTTTCAGCACTGGCAAGTATGCCCTCTCTCGTCTTCTTTTTTAAAATTTCATGACTTTCAATAATATTTGATAAATAAAATTCTTTTCAGATATAATGTATTTCAAATATACAGTTCTTCCTATACCTCACACATTAGGGAGCAACTGTTAACACTGGAAAATCGTACAAGTAGAGGATGACATTATTTAATGTTAGGCAGAAGGATTTACAGGGCTGAAAGACATTAGAGAATCTAGAAAGTATTTAAAAATCTCTAAGGTATGAGGAAAAATCAAATTTGACCAAGTCATAAATTCTTTTGCGTGCATAATCCTTTGAGAAGATCGCCTTTGCGTGCCTTTTAACCAAAAATGCACAAAATCCTGGGAGTGGTGAAAGTCACTTTCCGGGACCACAAAAAGCACACTCCACGACAATGATTTCACACTTGAAGACACCTAAGGACAACCACCAAAGCCTCCTTAGACATAAAGGGAGCACACAATGGAATCATCCCCCTCTCTTGGGTCACCATCCACAATGTACCAAGGGAGGGAAGGAGGATTCGAATTCTCCTATATAAGGACACCAAGAGATGAAGAACTTGAGAGCACATTGTTATGCTGGCCAGAATTTCCCTAATAAATACCAGCAATGTGTGATCTGGAGCTGAGAGAGAGGGGACTCAATTGTTGGCCATCCAACAAGTTCAGTCCACCACAGTAGAGAGAGGGAGACTTTTCACCGAGGCAAGCTTGGAAGTAAAGACATCCTTGCATCGGGACTTAGAACCCAATTTCTAAGGGCCCTTTGGAAAGAGGGTTAAATTTTCATCCTCATTTCCTACTAGCACTCAATAAGAGGGGAGAAAAGAGCCACCATTTGGATTATTACAGTTGTTTGACTCTATTCAGAGCTTTTTTTTTATTTGTTTTAGTTTTAGTTTAGTTTTAGTTTATATATGCATGCTATTTCTCTATCTAGTATGTTTATGATTCTAGCTTGTTCCACTAACTTGCTTGACTCCACTTCTTTTTCTACTTGTGACCAATAACTTAAGAGGGTAAGCCACACCTCTTAAGTTGGTGTGATTCCATACATGCATGCACCAAACACACTAACACAGGATTGGCGACTCCACTAACGTTTATTTCTAAGTTTATGTGGTTATGCCTTTTTGCAGATACCCATGTCTGTGTTGTGGAGTGGAGCTGAATTTCCCCCTTTTTCTCTTGCAGTCCCTAGTTCATCCCAAGTGACAGACTGAAGCAGAACAACTCCAAAAAATCACTCTTGCAGGAATTTGCGTGCTTTTCCTTCCCAAAGATGCGCCCAGGGTGCACGTTCAGAGCTGACCCGCGCGTAGACATCGCACATGTTGCAGCCTTTTGCGCACAAAAGACGGAATGAGAAATTTCTCCCACATTTATATTTTTTCCTGCTTGTAAATTGCTTGACAGTCCATAATACATCTGCCAGCACTGGTTGAGGTGCCCTGTAGCTTGCTAAAGCTCACTCTTAGCTTCCTTTTGTAGGCTTAGTGTTAGTTTTACTTCAAGATGATTTTTGCAAAGTTCACACATAGTTTAGGTAGGGGGGAAATTAACTTTCATTTTGGAAAAAAAAATATATATATATGTTTTGCAAATTTAGGTACCAACACACCTAGATAATTAGCCAAAGTAAGTGGCCCAAGTCCATGCATTCTTAGCTAGTTTCTTTTTTCTAGTGTAAAAGTTATTAGTTTAGTTCAATTTTTGCACTAGGATTTCGGGACCAGGATTCAATTTTTGATAGAATAGCAAGTAATCTCTGCTTCCTTTGCACCCTTCAGTGATCTTAGGCAAGCATATGAACACTCTCTATTCACAACTCACCATTTCCCTTTCGTTGATCACATAGATTAACTAGGAAAAATAGAAAGCGGCCCACATCCGCACATGTTTTTCTTTTGAGCAAGGAACAATACAACATAGTTTAATAGGGGATTTTGATAAGGATCATCGCATATCCACACGTTCAAAATATGTGCTTTTCCACTTTTTTCTTACACACATCCACACACTAAGCAAAGAAAATACACCTAAAACTAACTTAACAAAACTCACTAAATTCTCCCTATAGGGGCCACAAAAGAATTTATAGTTTAAGTTAGGATCAAGGGGGTAGGCATCCAATAATCCACCTTGATCATTCTTCATTTTGAAACATAGAAGTTGACTATTTAGGGAGCTTTAAATCCACCTATCTACCCATGGGAAAGAAAACTCAAGCGCGATAGAGATATGTTTCATAGGGGGTTAGGCTTAGGCGCAACGCGTGCGGTATCAGTTGGGGCTACCTGACCTGGATGATACTCGGTATTGTTAGCTAACTTACCAAGAAGCCTAAGACTCGAACGCTCATGTGGGATGGTGGTGCTTAGTTTCCAAATCTATGGCATCCTTTCCCTATAGGTGACGGTGCAGGCAAGCACTAGATCCTCTACCCTTACCTTGGCAGATTTTCTTCGGTTGACTGGGGGCGTCGCCAGCTCCTACGGGATGTTGTGCCAGCACTCCCAAGATATCTTCTCAAGGCCCAGTTACATTTGAGTGTGTGAGGACGAATAGGTCTTCTAGGATTTTAGTATCATACGCAAACAAACAAAACCCACTTTTTGATCGATTGATCACATAGGATTAACTTAAAGGGAAAATTTATTTTGTTTTCACTTTGTTTTATGTATGTGATTGGAATTTTTCTTTGATATTAGACTCTATCCTCTCAAAATTTTCCAAAACCAGATCTAGTCAACACTAGAATGGACCCAATGGGACCTCGTCAATATAGTCATCTTTTGGACCTCCCCCCATTACCGGGAGGGGTTCCAGGTCTTTCGTCGTTTAGGTGTCAAAGACGAACGTTTCCACCATTATTGGTTCATACTTTATTGGGGCATCCTTAGTTGGGAACCCTGGTCGGTCTTCCAATGCCACACCACACACCACTCCTCCCACAACCCCTAGAGAGCAGAGGAGTGTGACCCATTCGGGAAGCCAGTCGAATACACAGTAGGGTACGTCGCAGTCTAACCCTCTTTCTAACTAGAAATTTGTGTTTTTGCATGTTGCAATGGATTCAACCTCCCAGTCACCTTTCTTAGCTTCGTTGAATCTACCAGATTTAACCAAGCTGATGAATGACTCCATCGCACACAACCCTACATGGCCTCCCTATAAGTTTTAACCCTGTACAGAAATTATCTGCAAAAGAATCTTAAAAAACAGAAAATAAACAGTAGCAAGAACATAAAACATAAAACAGATAAACACAGAGATTTTCCCTTGGATCCCAAATTGGGACGACCAGCTTAATTTTTCATTATATTCTTTTTAGTGTTACAACACATATATATATACATGTTGAAGCATACATAAACCCCAATACATTAACCCTGGATTAGAACATAACTATAGTTCCCTTGACCGGATCTACAAAATACCAGGGGTCGAAAACCATCGCACCCCAAAACCATGTGCAAACCCATGCACAAAACCATGGGTGGATCTTCCCACCAGAAAATAAGGACCAAAAAAAAAATTCTAGGGCGCTGCCTCGGACCCTGATGGGGGGGCTACCGCCCCCCCTGTGACCCCCCCAACGTTGCGCCCAGCGCAACATACAGGGTGGGGCTATCGCCCCCCCTTTGACCCCCCCACGCGTGATTAGTTGTGAAAATAATATAACACAAACCCAACATTCTCCCACTTGTTGTTTTCTTTCCACAGGGGGCCATAGGAGAGCTGAGTGATTAGCCCAGCTTTGCAACACCCATTATTTCTCTACAACAAGATAAATTCTGAGTGCTCACAGACTTTGTCAATGCATCTACAACATTCTTCAAAGTGTCCACCTATACCAGCAACACCCTTTTAGCTTCAACCATATATCTCACAAAGTGATATTGAAAATCAATGTGCTTTGTCTTTGAATGATAAGCAGGGTTCTTAGCCAAGAAAATTTCACTTTGGCTATCACAGTCTATCCTTATAGCTTGTTGCACCAACCCCATACTTGAACACAATCTCTGCAGCCAAACTGCTTCTTTTCTTGCATGAGTGGCTGCCATGTATTCTGCCTTTGTAGTTGAAAGAGCCACTACAGACTGTCTTTTACTCATCCAACTAACTGCACCTCCAAACAGGCCAAACACATACCCACTTGTAGATCTTCTTTGGTCCAGATCTCCAGCCCAGTCTACATCAAAAAAACCATGAATTTCCAACACTCTTTCCAATCCTAGTCTTCCCTGGTAGCACAAGCCATAATCACTAGTGTCACGCAAATATCTGAAAACCTGCTTCACTGTTGTCCAATGCTTCTTCCCTGGGTTTGACATAAACCTGCTCAATACTCCCACTGCATGTGCAATGTCTGGTCTAGTACAGACCATTGCATACATCAAGTTACCCACTACACTTGCATATGGAACACGAGACATATCCTACTCTTCTTCTTGTGTCTTGGGACACTATTCAACAGACAGCTTTGTACCTTCAGGAATCTAAACATTCACCGTTTTACTATCCTACATATTGAACCTCTACAATATAGTCTCGACATACTTCCTCTAGTTTAACTAGAGCTTCCTCTTTGCCCGATCTCTCTTAATTTCCATGCCCAAAATATAGTTTGCAGCACCAAGATCCTTCATGTCGAATTTGGAGAACAGCTGGGTCTTCAAATCTTGGATAATTTCTTTGTCATTTCCAATCAACAACATATCATCCACATACAAGACCAAATAAATAAAACGGTCACCAATTAATTTAAAATAAACACAATGATCCTTCTTACTTCTGGTGAAGCCAAATCCCCGTATATAGGCATCAAATTTCTGATACTACATCCTTGGCGACTGTTTTAACCCATACAGAGACTTCTTTAACCTGCATACTAGTTCTTTCTTCCCCTTCACCATAAAGACTTTAGGTTGTTTCATGTAGATCTCCTCTTCCAGATCCCCGTGAAGAAATGTTGTCTTCACATCCATCTGTTCTACCTCAAAATCAAATGCAACAGCAACAGATAAAAGTAATCTAATAGAAGTAACTTTGGTAATAGGAGAAAAAATATCACCAAAATCAATTTCTGGCACCTAGGAATAACCTTTTGCTACCAACCGAGCTTTGTATTTCTCCACCTTGCCTTCTACATTCATATTCTTCTTAAACACCCATTTTCTCTCGATGGGCTTCCTTCCAGCCGGCAACTCCACTAGATCCCATGCCTCATTTTTATGCAAGGATGCCATTTCATGAACCATGGCCTCCTTCTAGAGTTTTCAATCCTCTAAATCTACTACCTCCCTTATAGTTCTGGGATCATCATTAGTTATAGTTAAAAGAAAAATTTGAACTGAAAGAAGATGGACTATACCTTTCTGGTTGTCTTCTTTCCCGAGCTGATCTTCTCATAGCTAGAGTTTGTTGCTCTTCCTCTTCTGAGTCTTCTTCTGTTGTAGAGTCCGATTCATCCTCCTTTAGTTCAAACTATATCTTCTCAGGTTCCTTTGGTAGGACTTCATGTTTAAAAACATCTTTCACCTCTCTAAACACCACATCTTGGTTGTACACAACCTTCCTTGTTTCTGGGTTCCAAAGCTTGTAACCCTTTAAAACATCCTTATACCCAATAAAAATGCACCTTTCAGATTTATTATCCAACTTGGTCCTTTTCTCCTTTGGAACATGTACATATGCATCACATCCAAATACCCTCAGATGTAAAAGAGAGGGTTTCTTACCAGTCCATACCTCATGTGGAGTCTTATCCTCCAACGCTGATGAAGGTAATCTGTTAACCAAGTAACATGCAGTCTCCACTGCCTCTGCCCAAAATTCTTGTCCTAACCCGGTACCACTAAGCATTCTTCTTTCCTTTTCCATCAGTGTTATGTTCATAATTTCTGCAACTCCATTTTGCTGAGGTGTGTATGGATTAGTCTTCTGCCGTGCTATACCACACTTCTTACAGAACTCTTCAAATTCCTTCTTGCAAAACTCCCCGCCATTATCTATCCTCAGCACCTTTATCTTCTTCTCTGTCTGGTTTTCCACCAGAGCCTTAAATTCTTTAAATATGTTAAAGACTTTAGATTTCTTCCTCAAGAAATATATCCATGTATTCCTTGAGAAGTCATCTACGAATGAAACATAGTACACAGACTTACCCAGTGATGGAACCGACACAGGTCCAAACACATCACTGTGCACAAGCTCTAATATATTGTTCGCCCTCTTAGCACCAGAAGGAAAACTCACCCGATTCTGCTTCCCATATACACAATGTTCTCAGAAATCAAAATCCAGAGAGCTAGTAGACATACCTTCTACCATACCATTTCCATGAAATATTTGAAGGCCCTTCTCTCCAATATATCCAAGCCTTTGATTCCATAGCATGGTCTTTTATCCAGAGACCACTAGGCTTTCCACTCCACCGTCAAGAACCACAGAACTATTACACCCATCAATAACAGTGCTGCCTTGAAGCTTTTACAGAGTTCCAATCCAAAATCCTTGCATCAATACCAGTGCTCCCCGAACCATCTTACAGGTATCTTTCTCGAACACTGTTTTTACACCTGCATCATCCATCTTGCTTACAGAAATCAGATTTCTAGCCAATGCATGAATGTGCAGAACATCAGGAAGTGTTCTAATCCTTTCACCTTGCAGCTTCAGCTTGAATTTTCCACGTCCGATGATTCTGGCCTTCCTATCATCACCTAAGAAGACATCACCACCATCATATTTCTCATACTCGTAGAACCACTCCCTATGGGGAGTGAAGTGAAAGGATTCACCCATGTCAATCAACCATGACTCATGATCTACATGTGTATTTGAAGAAGCTAAATACACATCCCCACCTTCATCCAAGGTGGTTTTTTCCTCTACAGAAGGAGCATCATTAGATCCCTTTCCTTTCTCAGGAGCTTTATATCTGCAGTCCTTTTTGTAGTGCCCTTCCTTTTTGCATTTCCAGCACACCTTTACAAACTTTCCAGGAGATTTAGATGTCCCTCTAGATTTAGATCTCCCACTCAAAACCTTATTCTTGTTTCTGTTCATGGACCTTCCTTGTACAGATAAGGCATCTCCATTCTGACCCTCCATATTTCTCCATCTCATTTCCTCTGACAGCAAGGCTGATACAATGTCATCAAAATTCAAGGTAGTTGTATTACTACCTATTGCAATAACTAGATTGCCCCACGAGTCTGGTAGAGAACACAACAAACCGATGCACTTATCTTCATCTGAGATTTTAATATCAACATATGACAGCTGACTTACCACAGTATTGAAGGCCTTCAAATGCTCTGTCACCAAGTCTCCATCCTTCATCCTCAGGTTATACAACTTTTTTTGCAGGAACAATTTATTCACCGGAGACTTAGATTGGTACAAAGTCCCTATCTTGTCCCACAAGGTCTCCACCGTAGCTTCCCCAGATACATTCAAAAATACTGAATCTAAGACACACAATCGTATTGTGCTCTTTGCCTTCTGATCCAGCTTCTTCCAGTCTTCATCTGACATTTCCATTGGTTTAGTACTCAAATCTACCATGATCCACTGGTCTTTATCCACCAGCAGATCCTCCATCTTGAGCTTCCACAACTCAAAACTATGACCATTAAATTTCTTGATCTCTATCTTCCCGCCGCTCGCCATCTTCTTTCACTACAAGAATCGATCCCACAGATCTCCCACTGAACAGGGTCTACCTCAGGCCCAAGAAAAAACCCCTCAGCAGCAAAGGCGTCCCCTTGAAGCCAAAACTTCTTTGACACCAAATGTAGGTTTTAGCCCTGTACAGAAATTATCTACAAATGAATCTTAAAAAACAGAAAATAAATAGTAGCAAGAGAATAAACATAAAATAGATAAACATAGAGATTTTCCCCTAGATCCCAAATCGGGATGACCAGCTTGATTTTTCATTATATTCCTTTTAGTGTTACAACACATATATATACATGCCGACACAAACATAAACCCCAATCCATTAACCCTGGATTAGAACATAACCGTAGTTCCCTTGACCGGATCTACAAAATACCAGGGGCCAAAAACCATCGTACCCCAAAACCATGTGCAAACCCATGCACAAAACCATGGGCAGATCTGCCCACCGAAAAATAAGGACCAAAAAAAATTTCCCAGGGTGCTGCCCTGGACCCTGACAGGGGGGCCTACTGCACCCCCTATGACCCACCCCCCCTCGCCCCCGACCTTGCACCCAACGCAACGTACAAGGGGGGCTATCGCCCCCCTGTGACCCCCCCATGCGTGATTAGTCGTGGAAAGAATATAACACAAACCCAACACTCCCATGCCCACGAAGCTCCCTTCGGATATTCCAAATTTCAAAGGAAAGTAAGAAAAATACCCAGGTAATCATATCATGACCTTCCACATGTGGTTCTCATTGAGAAATATCATTGACAACACTATTCGATTGAGATTATTTCAATGCACTCTAACAAGAGTAGCATCAAAATGCTACGTGGAGTAACCCTCTGCTTCACATGGAACCTTTTACGCACTCGCCACCATGTTCCTAACATATTTTCAGTTGCCCATTCACCATGATTCTGGAATGGAATTACTGACACATTTTAGACAAACCCCCGCCATCCATATCTCGGACCATCTCCAAGAATGGAGGCGGCGTCGTAGTTTATGCATAGAAAAACTCGACAACCGGCTACTCTTAGACCTTTTCCTGAAAACTCTCACTGCAGAGATTTCAAAGGATGTGGCGCAAACAAATCCCACATCTGAAGAGGATGCCATCAGTAAAGCCCAACAGCTTGAGATGATTTATACGCAGTCATGATATATTTACAATATCTTATCGAATGCCCTACGCTGGTAAACTTATCAAGAATTTCTAGACGCGTCAAACTCTGCAGACGGTCTCATTGGGTCATTGACCCTAAGTTACCTAGGTAGAAACAGTCAAAACCCAAATTATATGTATGTTTCTACCCAGAACATAACACAACCTGATTTTCAAAGTCATCTTATGCCTCAGAAAATTTTTACCAATAGGGTGCCAGCGTATCACCATGGAGGACCCTATCCTCCAACTCAGGGGACCCAGTACGCAGAGAGAAACACTGACGGAAGAGCTCCCCTCCAACAGCCATGTGCAAACCAGGGACCACGTTATGGTCAGTCCCCAACACAAGACTCGCCTATAATTTGTGCAGCCTTCCCAAAACCAACCACACTAATATAACCAAGAGAACTACCCTCTGTTGACCAGATAAATCAATCTTGCAGACAATATCGATCTCCCTAGTACCAAAAATTAATCTAGCAACAAACAGCCAAATAAACCTATCTTTCTCTAGACATAAGCGATTTACAAAAGAATACTATAAAGATGTTAAGAACTTACGGTAGATCCAATGCTTGTTCGAATTAGTTTTCCCTCGGTCATTTGAAGGAGTTATCTTTATAGACCTATAGTCACAAACAAGCAAACATTAAATAGCACCTGTATAGTAAATATTATAAATCATGCCTATCATGGTGATCAAGGAATCCATGAAATAAACAGTTAATTAACAGATTATTGAGAAAAATGAATTCATTTGTATTAACTTTGAATAAAGAAAACCTTACAACCTTAGCCTTGATGTTGAACAGGCCTTCCCGGGGTCCGAAGCAGGAATCTCCTCTACTCTGACAAGCCTTGCACTCTTCCAACCGAGACAGATAGAGGTATGTGATCTCTCCTCACAAAAATCTCAGTTAAATGAGTTTGAATCCCAACAACACTTAACCTCAAATAATTATAAAGCTTGAACTCCCCTTGAGGCTACCCAATTCCTCTTTTTATAGTGCAAAAGAGGAGGTTTCAATTCCAACTATGAAGGGATAGTCGGATCTTGTAAAAACATTCAATGCAAAATATATATATGTAGACATATCATCGCTGAGGTAGGCATTCCCATACTCAGATCAAAACTAACTAGAAACTTATTTAAACTGTTCTGATACAGGAATAATTTTCAATACATCAACAGTATAGACATGTGTAGACACAATATGGATGCAGCCCTCTGTTTATGAATAGTCCATTGTATAAATGATAACAAAATTCCTCACAGCCTGCATGGTAGAAACTAGATCCAGGTTCTTGATTTCCGTTTCTCGAACTAGTACGATTCTATCCATGTGAATGAATGTGTCGAAGTCAAACATGGTAGAAACCACTTGATTACCAATCAATGATGTAAATTGTTAACAAGTGTGAGAGTAACCACCAGTAATGTCAATGGATCTCAAATTACTCAATACAATCCATGAGATGTGAATGAATGAGCTGAAGTCGAACATGTCACGGAATCATTCGATCGAAGGTCAATGATGCAACCTGTCGTCGAAGGCAAGAAACCCGCCATTGAGGCATGCATATTTAAAGGTACTGATGATTTCTAGATCAACTTCCTAGATAATGAGCTGTTGTCGATAGGAAGTGATCCGTCGTAGGAAATCCCACAACACGAAATCATAGATCAAGTTTTGAAGAAATATATTGGCAAGGACTGACTGAGGGATGGTCAAAATGGATGAAAGATATTTTGTAGATGAATGGTTAATTTAAACTGTCCTCTTGAACACATAATGACACTGCAGATGGTTTGGTGACAATTGACCCAAAGCTAATACCTAGAAACTGGCTGAAGACTTTCAATATGGTTTGATTAACTGTTAGGCAAAGGATTTCCCAACCCAGGTGAACAAAAATTGTCGTGTTCAAGAGTGGTTGACGGCTTTTCGAATAATAAAAATACAACAAACAGGTTCATTTTTCTCTCTTTTCGCCCACCATTTCTAGCAAGTACCTCTTTATTTTTCACAAGCTTGAGGAGGATAACATTTGCTTGTTTATAATTTCATCCTTCGGATGAGTCCAACTTAGTTTAAGATTTGAACCCTAAGAAGAAGTGGTTTGTTCATGTTTTGAATTTGAATAGTTCCTTTACTGTTAAATTTTAATGAGTCCAGTATAGGAGAAACTCGGCGTTTTTTTAATTTTAGGGAGTCAGAAGAAAAAACTTAAGAAGTCTCCATGGGGGTACTTTTTCATAAATTTAGTCTCTCGAGCCCGAAAAAGGATAAAATAATGCGGGAGAGAACTCTATTGACCATAATTAGTCAACGTATACCTTTTTCATAAATAGTCCATTTCAGTCTGTAAAAGGGGTAAACTTATACTGAAGTGACGATCATTCATTTATTTTAACGAGTTCGAATAATCAAATACTCAGAAATCCTTTCAATTTTTGAGAGTCTGAAAAGAGCTTAAAAGAGGACTCCAAGTTTTCTCTCTTTCGTAAAATTTTTGAAAGAGTTCGAAAAAGTGATAAAAGTATGCTCTTTGTTAAAAACGATCAATTTTCCTGAGAAATCCAATTTCTGCACAAAAACTCGAAACATTACACATACATGTTTAAGATAAATAAAAATTCTTTCAAAAATAACCTTTTTAAAGTGAAAAATAGATAAATTAAAAATTCATTTATTCGAAAAAACTTATAAAAAGGACTTTTCTAACTTCATTTTTACCATTTGAGTTCAGAGTGAATGCTATAGGGTAAAATGCTTGGGTTGTTGGTTATCGAATATCCCTCTCAGTGCTTTCTGATGCCCGAGGCAGATAGTAATATTAGTTGTATAGTTCACAAAGAAGGCACATACATGTTCATATTAACTTAAAACAACTTGATAGAACGAGATAGAAGATTAGCTCTTTAATGATCTTGGAGTCCCTTGGAGAGCACTAGGTAGCGAAGCAGGAGCTCTCCTTCACCAGCTCCAAATATTGGCCCTGCAATCAATTAAAGCATCCATGTAATATCTACCATAACATATATTTCCTATCAATTAAGCCAATATATAATAAACACTTAAACTATGCACATCTAAGCCATTCATCTCATGCTATATAAGTGATTAAATAACAATGACAATATCAACACATAAAATGGACAAAACAGATACAGTTCTATTGATTTATAAAAAAGGAGGATTAAAACCATCGGTTGTACCAAGCCCTCCTCAGCCTTCCAATCTATCTATCTCTCAAGGTGGTGATGTTTTGATCAACAAGTTCTCAATGAAACTCTTTGACCTTTGACCTTCACACTACAACAATGATCTCTACTGCACAAGTATGCAAAAACTTTGACAATCCTTCGACCTTGAACCAAGAGCCTTCAACTCCATTTTATAGGAGATGGAGAGAGCAATCATTGCCCTTCTCCTTCCACCAGTTCTGAATAGAAAAAACCAAGATGTTTCCCAACCTCCATGCTTTTTCCTTCTTTGAGAGTTTAGTTGTTTATGGCAAGGCCCAATAAGAGTTGGTTCTTTGCAGTTTCCTTTTTGTAATAACTCTCTTGTGAGAAAATGTTGGAAATTAAAATCATTCTCTGCGGGTTTTTCCCATTCCAAACTCAAAACACAGGTAACGCTGCCCTCTAGTGTAAATAGAGCATTTCCCTAGCCACTAACGTGGCCCATTCACTAATCAGCTGCATTATAACGCTCTTGTGTTGTTAAAGTGAGGCATTACCTTGGAAGAAATAGGTTTAGTTTAGGTCTTTGTATTCCTTCCATATTTATCTTCTCCTCTGAGCTGATGAGGAGGTATTTTGACCTATAACAGATACCCCATAAAGTGTGAGGTCAGAGACGAAGACGATGGCCGAAATACTTTACAATGTGTGTAGTAGAGATAAAGAGATTGAAAGACTGAGGAAAACCTGAAACAACAACATATGTCAGAAAATGTAGTATCTGCCTTGAGTCGAGCATTCCCATGCTCAGCAGCTTAAAGAACATGATTTCTCTAGAATAGAAATATGAAGAATCTTTCCACCGATAAGCACAATGTGGAAGTGTCTGTCATAACAGGATCAGGTTGAAGAAGTTGTCTCCATAAACAATATCGCAACTTCGGGAAGGGAACACAACTTTAATGATGTAACCTTTGCCCCAATGTCTTGACCGCCGATTCACTTAAACTGCATATTTCTCAACATGTGAATGAAGGAGCTATCATTGAACATGTGAGAAATCATCTGATTACCAGTCGATGATGGAAACTGTTAATAGACGCGAAGGTGGCCACCGATAATGATGATGGTCCCTAAGATGCACAGTACAATCTAGCGAGTGTGAATAAAATGAATTGAAGTTGAACACTCGTAGAATCATTCGACTAGGAGCCAATGATGAAGATTCCTGATCAAACACAAGATTACCTACCACTGATGTCTACAAGTATCTGGGTACTGATGGGTTTCTGGATCATCTTCCTAGATAAGATGTTGAAGTCGATAGGAAGAGATCTATTGAAAGGTAGGCACTAAGGCGTCCTACATCAGTCAACATGAAATGGAAACCAACTAATTTTGTTTATGATTGAGATAATGAAGAGTAAATGGGGATTTCAGACGACAAATAATTTTTGGCATAATGAGCGGTTTGGTTGATAAGAGGAGCAGTAGATAGCGAGATCTACTTGAACAATAGAAGGCACTGTAACAAGGTACTAGGCAACTGAGACTTAATGAACACCAAAGAGTGCGTTAGGATTTTACCAGTGTAGGGACACTGGGAGATGAAGTCTAATACTCATAGATGGTAGGGTTCAGCTAACTACGAAAGATTTTCTTGGGAAGTGCCATGTTCAAGATTTTTGCTGCCAAATCGAACTTTCTGAAATGTAACAGAGGTAGTATCCATTTTTTCCAAATTTTTCCCCGTCTAATTAAGTTTAACGAGTCCAGACGAGTAAACTCGGTGAATTTTTCATGTTTACAGAGTCTGAAAAATATCATAAAAGATAACTCCGTGCCCCATCTGATTAGGTTTAACGAGTCCAGACGAGTAAACTCGGTGAATTTTTCATGTTTAGAGAGTCTGAAAAATATCATAAAAGACAACTCCATTGGGGTACCTTTGTCATGTCTTGATAACCGGACATGGAAAAGGGAGAATAGTAAGCCCGAAATAGTTCATTTTCTGTGAGTTAGTCCATCGAAGCCGGAAAAGTGAGAAATCTATGTTCGATGGAAATCTACCTCATTTTGTTTATGAGTATGAGGAGACAGAGTAAACTCAGTACTCTTTGTGAAATTTTAACGAGTCTAGCAAAGAAAAACTCGATGCCCTTCATGAAATTTTAACAAGTCATGCAGAGAAAACTCGGTTACTTTTTCAGTTTAAAGATCTTTGAAAAAGAGGAAAAGAATGGCTCCTTACTCTCTGTCATGGTGGTTTAGTGAGCCTGACAAAGTCAACTCGGGATTTTTTCAGTTTTATGAGTGAGAAAAAGGTCCCTAAAAAGAAATCTCAGTGCTTCTTCATATCAGTTTTAACGAGTCTGAAGAAGAGAAATATAGGTTTTTCGGATTAACGAGCAAGAAAAATACCATAAAAAGAACGCTCGATATCAACTTCGTATAAGTTTAATGAGTCCGAAGAAGGGAACTCGAGGTTCTTCGGATTAACGAGCAAGAAAAATACCGTAAAAAGAATGCTCGTGTAAACATGAGTATGTTTGCATATGAATCTTGATCACTCATCAGAACATCAGTAACAAATCTCAATAGTTGCGACACATGTGCAGCAAGAATTCACGACTTTTGCCGACTAGCTTAAGAGAGTCATGCCCCAGAATTGGCTATAATAAGGTCGGAAGACCTTCATTCTCACTTTTTTGAGTGCTATGAAGGAGCTCTGGGGTGAAAAGGGGTGAAATATTTAGGTGACGATTGCAGTCAATCTGGCTAATGGTTTTCCTTCCCGCGAGATCCAGGTAAGAGCTAGAACCTCCTGCTATCATTTAATTGTCTTTTTGTTAAGTTTTGTTGGTTCAAAATAGAAAATTTGTGAAGCCCTAAAAAAATTTTGCGCCTAACACAGGCCAGTAGTGTTAGAGACGCGTTAAGCGCATATCCCGTGAAGGGATGCCGCACTAGCACGCTCTGTTTTACACTAAGGCCAGCTTTAGTTGCACCTTGTTTTTTAGCAACTCATTTCCCATCATTTTGAAGTGGTCTAGTCAATTTTTGATCGGTTGAAAATGTCGCTTTTGTAGGTATTTAGCTGTTAATCATGAGTATCTGGAAAGAAAGAGAACATCAATGGGAAGAACGAGAGATGATGACAGATGCTATAAGCTTGATGGCTCTTCGCAGATGCGGATTGCTAAAATATGCCCGCTTAGAACTGATGAGGGGTCAAGAGGACCTCTTGAGGTGGCTAATCCAGCAATGGGATGAGCGGCACCATGTCTTCCGAATTGGGGGCAATGAGCTCTCAATCGAGAAGGATGATGTGTAATTTTTGAATGGCCTATCATGTCGTGGACCGAGGCCCAGCTTGATGGGGTCCAGAGCTGACCCACGTTCCACTGTTGATCCAATTCTTGAACATTGTATACGTGACACTCAGGCTATGAGCAACCGGGTACCGATTGCACGGGTGACTTTGAGACCACTGCGGTCTATACTATGGATGATTGTTCACTTGGAAGGTGCCAAGAGTCAGCATGTGGCCACTAAGGCCTAGATGCTCCTAGCCTTGGACTGTATGTAGCCTCTGGTTTTTGACTGGTGTGGCAGAGTTGTCCATTGGGTCCAAGCAGATCTTACCGCATGTAAGACCCATACCGAGACAGAATTTGGGTATGGTACATTGATTGTCTCTTTATTACTAGAGCGGGTAGCATTGATCAGGCCTAGGATCGTTATAGCGCCATTGGGCCCACGCGATCCGAGGCAGGCTCGGTGGACAGCCTTGCTTCCGCGGACTGGAGAGGGTCCCGTCCGCCACTGTTTTGATGATGGATTTTTTTATTGGCTGAACTCCCAGATTATTATGATTGAGGATTATCCCTATGCAGGGATGAACTTCACAGATAATCTGGAGTTAGCACTGCCCCCTGGCACCCAGTGGGGACTCGATGGTAAGAAGGAAATGATCAGTGTATTTTAAGGAAGTAATTTGTTTTTTGTCTTTTGAATGTTCATGCAATTTTGTTTGTTGAAATAGGGTGAAAATTATTTTTTGACATGAAGCGTTTGTGTGCTTGACACAGATGTGGCACCTGTTCGACCAGTTGGGGCCCCTCGCTATGCATGGCGAGGACTGCAGCTACTTGGAGCTGGCGCACTAGCAGAGGATGCAGAAGCTACCGAGGATGATGATGCCCAGGTTTTACATGAACTCTCCAGAAACCTAGAGGGTTTGAGTATGGGCATACCACCCCTTCCTATGCGGGAGGTTTTAGTTCATTTGCAGTGGCATACCGTAGGTGTGTCGGAGAGATACCTGGTGCCTCTGAGGAGGATAGCTAGAGCAGTTATATGTTACCATGAGCATCAGGCCTAGCTGGCGGAGCGGATGTATTAGTGTCAGAGCGTGGTTTATTATAGCCAATTTTTTGTAAAACAGCCAAGTTTTGGAAGATTTTTTGATGTAACAATTGTACTGGACACGACATATATATATATACATACTTTTTGGTGATTTTGTGTTATTTAATTTTTTTAATGTATTTTTAATGTGATAAAAATATATATACTCATGAGTAAATATTTTATAGAAAATGTGACAAATGCCAATATAACACATAGTTTTCCAAAGAATTGGCTAATGTATTAAATTCTCTAGGAACGTGCTCAAATGTGATTGTTTGAAATTGATGTTCTAAAAGTTGTACCCTTAAAAAATAACGTAACAAGATTGGATGACGGACACGGTAATGATTGTTTAACTGCATAATGACGAGTTGAGAATCTAACCTGACCACTAAATTGGAGATGTCACGTGATGTCGCTTTCATGAGGAGTTGGATCACTGACATGTACTCGGAAACATTATTGGTGGTGCTACCTAGGAAGATTCCCCCAGAACCAAGAAGGTCCAACTCAGGAGTGTAGCGAACCCAAGCAGCTGAAGTAATGCGTCTAGTGTGACAACTAGCACCGACCGCATATCCGACATATGATAAGGAGGGTGATGACATCTGTGTGAAAGAAAAATATTATACATGACAAAAAACACCTCAAAAACCAAAAAATATCTAGAAACATCAAAACAATAGGAAAAAATTATATACACAAAATTACAAAGCATAGGCCTAATGCGAAAACTAGGAAAAATACTTCTTTAGATAGAGCCTGTTGCGGGGCTCTGCGAGTGGAATTCCATTACAGTCCTAAAGTTCATAAGCCCCTTTTGAGAGGACTTTAGTGACGATGTAAGGACCAAGCCATAATGGATGGAGTTTTCCTACCCCCAAGAGGTCATGTTTCTGATCATAGAGTAGAACAAGATCACCCTCTTGGAAAGAACGAGGCTTGACAGATTTGTCGTATTGAGATTTGACTTGGCACTGGTGAGCTTTGAGTGATAGTGTAACATCTCGATGAGTTTCGTCCAAATGATCGAGTGAGAGCAAGCACTCTTCTGTGGTAGTGGTGCTAGGCAGGATTTCAATGGCGAGTTACAGTGATGGAATTTCGCACTCGATTGGAAGTACTGCCTCTAGGCCGAATGCAAGTTGGAATGGCGTGAAGCCTGTGGCAGTTTTGAATGATGTTCGGTATGCCCATAATGTGGAATACAAATTCTTATGCCATGTGGTTTTATGATTTCTGACCAATCGACGAATCATGGTTTTGAGGACGCAATTTACGGCTTCGACTTGACCATTAGCTTGAGGATAATAAGATGAAGATTGATCTTGAAGAAAACCTAGCATGGATGTTAATTCAGTCATAATATGATTCTGAAAGTGGGATACATGATCTGTGACAATAGATAGAGGTACGCCGAATCGACAGATTACCTGATTGAACAGGAAGAGAGCGACGGTTTCGCCATCGGCCTTAAAAGTGGGCATGGATTCCACCCATTTCGTAAAATAGTCGACCGCAACCATGATGTAGTTGTGTCCATTTTCCGTAGTGGGATTGCAGGTGACGAAGTCAATTCCCCATTTAGCGAAAGGACCAATGGAGATAACCGGATGAAGGGGGGCAGGATGAGCGCACATTTTCTTTGTGAAAATTTGACATGGATGGTACTTGTGGACTGCTGCAATGCAGTCTTTAAACAAAGTGGGCCAATAGTAACCTGTGCACAAGATTTTTTGGGCAGTAGCTATGCCCGAAATATGACCACCGCATGCCCCTGTGTGGTATTCATTCAAAATGCGTTCCTCTTCATCTAAAGTGAGACAACGTCGGAGAATGGTATCAACGCCACGACGATATAGTGTATCATTTAGAATGAGGTAGTGCTTTGCTTGGTGGCGAATACGAAACGGTCATCAGACGTGAAAGTTGGGCGGAAGCATTGGGTTTGTAGGTAGACCAAAATGTCTCCATACCATGGGTCCGAAGAATCAACCAAGTATACAGATTCATCAGGAAATGGATCATGAGATACTTCTCCTGGGTCGAGTCTGGGAAGGTCCAAAAATAATTCAGCGAAGACTAGGGATTTATTTTCTTTGGCAGCTGTGAAAACCAAATCAAATTGTTAGAGGATTATGATCCATTTGGAATATTTTCCTCCAATAATTTGTCTAGATAGGATGTGTCGCATGGGGTTATCCAAATCAACAACCGTATTCTGTCGCTGCAATATATAGTGTCGAAGTCGGGTGACAGTGAAAATTACCGCTAGAGAAAGTTTCTCCACATGTGAATAAACTAGTTCAGGTCCGATTAGACCTTTGGACAAATAGTATATCACATGTTCACTGTCGTCACTGTGAAATTGAACCAGAACCATTCCAAGTGAGGATGGTGAGGCTGCCAGGTAGAGGAGAAAGTCGCGTGAGTAGTCAGGGGCACTAAAGAGTGGGGCTGAAAGAAGTGCATGTTTTAAAGTGTCAAATGACCATTGAGCTTGGTCATCCCACAAGTATAGTGTTCCTTTCTTCAATAATCGCATAATTCCTTTCATCATCTCAGCATAGTTAACAATGAATCAATGTAAAAAGTTTTCCTTCCCTTGCAAATGTTGGAGTTGAAGGATGGATTGTGGTGTCGGAAATTCAACAATCACCTTAACCTTATCGGGATCAACCCTAATCCCGTGCTTAGAGACAATGAAATCTAACAGACGCCCGGTCTCGACCATAAATACACACTTATGAAAATTCAGATCTATATTGTAGAATCTACACCTAGCAAAAATTTCTTTCAGATGAGCGAGGTGATTAGGTTGTTTCTTGGAATGGGCCGAAAGGTCATCCAAGTAAGCCTGTACAATATGTTGAATGTTGTGAAAAGCATAGTCCATAGCCCGCTAAAAATTTTCTCCAGAATTCTTCAGACCGAATGGGAGTTTACGATACGCAAATGTGCCCCAAGGATAGATGAAGGCAGTTTTATGCTGGTCGTTCTTTTTAATTTCAATCTGGTTATAGCCCGAGAATCCATCCATAAAGGAAAAAGATTCGCATCTGGCACAATCATCAAGAATCTTATCTATGAACGGTGTAGGATAATTGTCATTGGGACAAGCAGCATTTAGATCAAAATAGTAAACACAAACTCAAATGGTGCCTTGTTTTTTATCAACGGGATCATCGAAGCGCGATAGTGAAACTCTCCCCAAGGTCGTTCTTCTAGAGACATGATCTCTCGACTAGCTTCGTCTATAGGAAAGACCTCATTGAGGAGATCCCTAGAGAGAACTGTGATGGGTGGGAGGTTTTTACCTTTGGTCAAAACCATAGCAGTGGAGGGTTCAGATGTGATTTAGATGGCTTGGTAAGCCAACTTGGCCAGTGAGAGCGGCATCTGATCTCCGTAGAAACCAATGTCTAAAGGTGTCGGGATGATCCATGGGTCGATAGAGCCATTGAAAGTGGTGGATATCATTGCAACCATGTTTGGGATCTATGGAAGCGGGAGAGGAAAACAACCCAGTAGGTAAGAAGTCTTCAGAAGACCGGTACCGATGCTGACGTAAGATTCAGGAAAGCCTCCTATTAGGGGTACAATGCTACTTGGTAATGTGCTATAATCACGGGTGCAGAAGGATAATTGATCCACTGTGACTATTTTCCCATCCAATGGAAATAGGATTAGTCACAAGACCAAAGAAACAATGGCGGTCATGGCATAAGACCAACTACGACCAAGCAATATATTATAGTCGATATGGCGCTCTACGACTTCAACGTCCACGATTACCGTTTTCCCACTCAGAGTGATGGGAAAAATAGTGAGGTATCCTTTTGGGAGGAACGTGTGGCCATCGAAAGCTTTGAGGGAATTTGACGGTGGTGTTAAGGTAGGAGAACATAAATTGAGCCAGCAAGCTTGTGACATAATGTAGGTCAAAGCACCTTCGTCTATGACAGTGGGATGGATTGGTCTCCCTTTCGACACAACCTGCAATTGGAATGCGAGTTGGTGTGAGAGGAAAGGTTTAGATTTTTCCATATCAAAGATAGCTAGCATGGAATCCTGGGGGTCTATTCCACCAATGGCTGAAAGCAAGGCTTTCCTTTGTGCTGGACAGGTTTGTAATACTTCGAGAGCAGACATAGCTGACAGTGCCTTTGCCAAATCTTCTACAATGTTGTAGTTTTAGGCTGCATGTGCAGAGGTGTTATGAGTCATGCGTCGAAGTGTCCCTTTGGGGGGGATGAATCATGGGGTCAACAGTAGGCCGTTCGATATGCAAATCGTTGGGCGGCGGTGGATTTGAACTAGTACCAGGTTCTTGAGCATCTATGGTAGGATTTCCATAAAGCTTGGCTCGTGTTTGAAGTTCAACACTCTCAATGCCATAAATGGCGGATGGTCCTTCACCAGAAGGATGTGAACCACGATTTCCCAGTTGATGGGGTTGTGGCAGATTTTTAACCATGTTTTGATGCTGCTGCTGTTGATTAGGGAAAGGATTATGAAGAACGACAGGTGTTTTCCCAGAATCCTTGTTTGCAATAAAATCGGTTCATTCCTGCAGCAGAGGACATTTGTATGTCAACTGGTCCTCTACACAGATTTTGCAATGAAATTTCATGGGTTTATCCTTCCCTTTTTCAATTTTTACAGCATTTTTCTGATTAGGGTTATTCTGATTGTTCGACTGCTCTTCTGAAGAAGATGTCTTTTTCTTGTTCTTCTTATTTTTGCCACTAGGTTTTTGTGAAGTTTTCACAAAATTTACCTCAGCGATAGGAAGAGTAGTCGTTTGGTGAGGGGCGGTGGCAGCCGAAGATGGCTAAGAGGCTTTCCCTCGAGACTATTTTGTGGCTACACCAGAGATTGTGCCAATGAGACCGTCGGCATGAACTCCGGTTTTCTGAGTAGCAGGAGGATTTGGGTTACCAGGGGCATTGGGGAGAAAATCATATAGCGTGCCAGATTGTGAATAAATTAAATCCAAATGTTGGGCACGACGAATGCATTGATCTTCTGTAACCGCACCAACAAGTCCAATGTCTTTAGAGATGCGGGGTAAGAGAGACTTACAAAACCAATTATTTAAGAGATGATCTGGGATTGGCGCTTTGACTAGCCTCCTCCTACGTCTCCATTCATGAAAGTGATTGGAGATATGGGTGGTGGTGTCTTGGCACAGCGAGGTTAACAATTTCGTTCTGGTTTCAAATCTAATTGGTAATTGGAAGTTCTTTAGAAACTCCGTCGCTAAAGCGCCAAAAGTGTTGATGGCGACATGTGACAATTCAATATACCACTTGGCAGCATTGCTTGTAAGGGTGCGGGGAAACAGTCGAAGCCGGACATTATCATCCACCATGGAATTGGATATAGATCATAGATGAAAGGTAGTGATGTGTGTGGCTGGGTTGTCCCCTTGTTTCCCATCGAACTTTGGGATGTCAGAAGGAATCTTGTGCGGTACTGGAGGCCAGAGCGGGTTGTGATTGATGGGATCATTAGTTAGTTTATGGATGTTGGGGATGTCCAGAGCTGCCAAAAATGACAATTGTGGATTTTCCCCCGAATCTAACCAAGGAAGTATGGGCTGACTATTTAGACCATATGGTCCACCCATCAATGTGTTACCAGGAGGATAAGTAGGACTTTGATAAAAATTTCCTATAGGTGGAGGGGTAGGGACATATGGTTGCTGTCCATAGGGCATATTGTCTTGCAGGGCGAACGGTTGGTTGACCCCAGTATAAAATTGCCCTCCCATTCTAGATGGAGGTTGGGGTGGGTTAGTGCATATGGATGCAATAGAGTTTCCCAGAGGAATGCTACTACTTTCATAGTTCGGTAACGGCATAGACCCTACACCTATATTTGAACCACTTAAGGGAATAGTATTAACAATAGGTTGTCCCGTTTGTCCTAAGGATTGCAGCGGAAGTGAAATTTTCCCTGCGACCTGCGTTTTGGTGACACTGCCCCCTGGTATAGTGGCCAAGGGGTTTGAACTCAGCAAAGGGTTCCAACCGAAAGGGTTCCTAAAAGGAACCGAAGTAGTCACACTCATGGGAGGAGCATCGGTGGGTCCCAACGTGGTCACGGAAGTAGTAGATCCCAAAGGATTCGGTGAGCTACTAACAGATGTGATGACCATAGGGTTGGGATTAGGTATATTTTGACTACTGGGGTTACCTAGTGATGGCATAGAATTGACAACCGGCAGGGAGGATGTTGGCGAACCTGGGATGGTTGCCATTGGCATCGACCCTGTTGATGTCGATGGTGAAATGGATGTTTGTGCGGCCGAAGACATATCTTGGCGTGGTGGAATCTGAACTATCACAGGCCCCAACAGATCAGTGAGTGGAGGATTGTAATGAGGTACAACCCCTTCCGTGAAAGGGTCCTCCGGAAATTTCGTATGATATGAGGCTATGTGTAAATCAGTGTTTGTCAGTGGAGACTGCTCTTCCCTAGAAGGCACTGGTTCACCAAGGTTTAGTTGTTCCTCAAGAGGAAGAGGAGGTAGACCTTGCTGTCATCGAGACAGACGGCATGGATCGGATGACGCCATGGTGACCTGTTTATTTTTAACAACTTTTAATAAATTGTGATGTATTACAAAGTCTCAATGACAGTAACCACAAACCAAAAAAATAAAAAGGACTCTCTAAAATCAATCAGCAAGCAGCCATAATAGGGTGCCCTGTCTGAGTACTATCGTTTGCTGGTGATGAAATCCAGTACCACAATAGTATACAGAGAGGGTTGGTCGAAAGTATAGTTACAGTCACTCTAGTGCTTCACCCAAACCTTAGACGATAGGTGTAAGCACTCTCGTGAAGATGAGTACCCTCCTAAAGATCGAAGACAGAGTGGGTCCATCTGTTTTAGGTACCAGGACAGCTCGTCCGAGTCACCTTGTGTAAGTCCCTAAAAAGTATGGCCACTAAAGATACCTCAAATCACAGACATCATCAGGGGGGTCCACGGTCAAGGACAGCATGCTATATGGGCAGAATACGTAGATCCCCGATCTAATTTCGACATCCCCGAAGGGAACCCCAATATATAACACACCCACCGGATGCAGTCAAAGGTGGGCTACCTCCTTGTGCACCCAAGTATTGTCTCACGCTGAGCTCCGGTAAAGGAACGGTCCCAATAATATGAGTGCAATAGGATTTCACTCATTAATGACTCTAGTTTCAAGTTTTAAGATCATGGGTGATTTTCTCACTTTTCCTAACCCAAGATCCTAGCCTAAAATACTGTTGGTGTGAGCTCAAAAAGAGTAATGTGATTGATTTTATTATCGCTTGATTCTTAGTGTACTTGATTATTAGTCTTGTGGAGGGGGAGTAGACGTATGAAATGTAATGAGACTCTCACTCACGAAACCATGCAAAATATGCTCTAAATATTCAATTCGATGAAGAGTATTTCTACAAGGAGAGGTTTATTTTCAACATCCATGCAATAACATTCAAATAGCACAATTCAACTTTAAAGATTCAGACTTCTATCTACCTCTTCTTAACAGTCTATGAACTGAAATTTTCATAATTAACTCAGCTAGATGCAGAAAAAATTAAAAAAAAAAATTATTCTCTAAAAAGTAAATGCTTTCGACACTAACTTTTCAAACAAGAGAAAACAAACAGAAATGCCAGCTTAGTAAACATGCACAGGGATTCAATCAAGGAGAGATACTGATGGAAAAAAACTCTGCAACCAAAACACAATCACAACAGTGAACAACAAATTTTGGCTGAGTAACGCACTATCTCTGAGTAAAGACAGCATTAATCCAGAGACTAACGCACTGTATTTAAGCAGAGCCAACGTTATAATGCACTGGAAAACCCACAGAGGTAGTGTTAGCCAGGGAAAAGTTCTTCAGATGGTCAAACAAAAATAGGATTGAACTCTACGAGCTTTTAAAATGTTTACTGGGCATAAATACCGGTCAAAAGGGTCTGTGAATAGAGGAAAAAAGAGAGGAGGAAAGAAATATTCCGGAAACTATGGGGAAACTCCCCAGTGGAGTCGCCAATTCTGCTATAGGGTAAAATGCTTGGGTTTTTGGTTATCAAATATCCCTCTCAGTGCTTTCTGGTGCTCGAGGCAGATAGTAAGATTAGTTGTATAGTTCACAAAGAAGGCACATACATGTTCATATTAACTTAAAACACCTTGATAGAATGATATAGAAGATTACCTCTTTAATGATCTTGGAGTCCCTTGGAGAGCACTAGGCAGTGAAGCAGGAGTTCTCCTTCACCAGCTCCAAATCTTCGCCCTGCAATCAATCAAAGGACCCATGTAATCTCTACCATAACATATATTTCCTATCAATTAAGCCAATATATAATAAACACTTAAAATATGCACATATAAGCCATTCATCTCATGCCATATAAGTGATTAAATAACAATGACAATATCAACGCATAGAATGGAAAAAATAGATACAGTTCTATTGATTTATAAAAAAGGAGGATTACAACCGTCGGTTGTACCAAGCCCTCCTCAGCCTTCCAATCTCTCTATCTGTCAAAGTCTTGATGTCTTGATCAACAAGTTCTCAATGAACCTCTTTGACCTTTGACCTTCACACTACAAAAATGATCTCTACTTCACAAGTATGCAAAAACTTTGACAATCCTTCGACCTTGAACCAAGAGCCCTCAACTCCATTTTATAGGAGATGGAGAGAGCAATAATTTCCCTTCTCTTTCCAGCAGTTTTGAATAGAAAAACCCAAGATGTTTCCTCAACCTCCATGCTTTGGCCTTCTTTGAGAGTTTAGTTGTTTAAGGCAAGGCCCAATAAGAGTTGGTGCTTTGCAGTTTCCTTTTTGTACTGACTCTCCTGTGAGAAAAAGCTGGAAATTCAAATAATTCTCCGCGGGTTTTTCCTGTTACAAACTCAAAACATGGGTAACGCTACTCTCTACTATAAACAAAGCATTTCCCTAGCCACTAATGCAGCGCATTCATTTATCAGCTGCATTATAACGCTCTTGTGTTGTGATAGTGAGCTGTTACCTTGGCAGAAATAGGTTTAGTTAGGTCTTTGTATTCCTTCCATATTTATCTTCTCCTCTGAGCTAATGAGGAGGTATTTTGACCTGTAACAGGAGAATACTATGACTGAACCTCTGATCTGACAAGAAGTTATCAAGAAGGAAGGTTTGGATCTAAAAAAGTAAAAAGAAACGTTTGTCGCAGCTCACAAAGACTTTGCTGAGGTAGAGGCATCTACTTCTGCACCGCTGGGAGACCTCAAGGTAGATGATGAGGTCAAACCCTTTTTACCAGCATCTATGGAGTTGTTGCATAACCCAAAGGCTGTGGGAAATATTCAGGCATTATAAGATCGGTGATTATGCGATGGATCAGGTTATTTTTGACCTAGGGTCAGATGTGAATGTATTACCTAAATAGACTTGGCAACAAATGGGGGAAACTAAGCTGGAATGGTCCACTATCCAGCTGTGTATAGCCAATCAACATAAGATTATACCCTTGGGGAGACTTCTAAAGATTATGGTAGATATCGCAGGGGTCAACGTCGGGGCTGATTTTGAAGTAATTCAGATTGTAGAAGATGCGGACCCCTACCCTGTGCTCTTAGGCTTAGGTTGGGCTATCGATATGGGAGGCATCATTAACCTAAAGAAGAGAAGTATGGTATTTGAAAATAATGGTACAAGGGTGATAGTACCATTAGATCTTGTGGAAGGCGAACAATACACAGAGCCAGTGCGCGATAAAGAGGATGTGGATCACATCTATAAGTTGACAACACAGGATGAAGATTGTATCAACCCCATGGTGGATAGAGTACTTTGATGGGAAAAGGATAGTGAATGCTTATCTGATTCTGATGGGGAGATAGAGAATTGGCAAAACCAGTTACATGATGTCTCTGCGCTGCGATGTTTTCAGGTCAAAAATAACTTCCACTACATTTCCTTAGAGGTAAGAGACCTACCTTATTTTGATGGTTCTGGTAATATTAAGCAATTTTTACGAGAATTTGAAGCTGAGGTTCCAAGGGAACGAAGGCTATGGGCCCTTAAGCTAGCCATGCGTGGAACACCTGCATGATGGTGGGAAACGTGTGAGGAGGCATTCCAGGATTGGGAGGAGTGTCAGGATATGATGATCCTACGATTTGAGGCCCCAACTGACATATGAGTTAAGATGTCCCTTGGGACAGAAGACCCACGCAAATATGTGTTCGCTTGAATAGAACAGTGGTGAGATAGGACTACCAAAGAGTGGGTTCATCTGTTTATTCATGCCTCGGGACCACTTCCCACTGCATGGTACTTAGATTCAGAGCTACATCAGCGCACCTGCCACTAGGAGACTTTGAAGGATGAATTTTTGGGAACATTTGGGTTAGTAGGTAGGACAGAGGTGCTTGACACAGCTCTGCAGGACATTGACACTGTATCATGGGGTGAATCACACTTGTATGTCGCACCTGAATTGCCCACATGGGAAACATGGGTACCAAGCATGGTCAACTACCACAGCCTAGCCCCAAAAGAGGGTAAGGATGATCCAAAAGTTGTATCTGACTCAGAATTGGACGGGATGTGCATAGTTACCAGACCGCTCAGGCTGCGAACAGGTAGCATTGAGATGCACCCCATGACAGCTAAGATTGGGGGTGCAGATACAGGAGGCAGAGTTATCATATATCCTGCAACTCCTACAACAAGGGAACAAAAGTTTTCAATTCTCATCCATGCAGGTTATTATAGAAATTTCGTTCAAGGGTATGCACTGATCACAACACCTTTGAAGGAATGGCTTACGAAGGAGGCCCGGTCCTTTTCAGATGACATATGTCAGGAAAACATGTCATTGGTTTTGAAGTACCTATGGATCAAGCTTATGTTGGGGGAGGATACGCAGGTGTTTAACCAAAGCGTAGTAGGTACTCCAAGCACACAAGAGGTGCAAAAACTAGCCGTTGGCACAATAACATCTGGTAAAAAGAAAAATTTATCGTTGAAAGGAGTGGCCCGCTGGAATTTAATAAGGAAAATTTTGGGGATTTTTTACTGTTTACCTGATGGTAAGCTCCAAATGAATCTTACCCTACCGTTGGATGACCACATTCACTATTAAAAGGGCAGGATAGCTCAAACAAGGGTTCTCTCTCACTTGCATAGCTTGTACTTATTGTATTTGCCTCGAACGAACTTGAGCTGTAAGATTTTTCGGGTTTGCACTGTCCCTTTCATGTCTGATCAACCTCCTCCTTTTAACAGTAGCAACCCAGAGTTGGGATACATTTTCCATGCTAGGATGATGGCCACTAACCCTGCTAAACCCTAGACACCTAGAAACCCAGAAATTGAGGAAGTAATAGAGATTGGGTCTGAGGATGAAGAAGTGCTCTCAACGCCAGTCACAAGGAAGGGAAAAGAGAAATCAGAAGGCTTAGGGAAGCCCCCAAAAGCTGCGAAATGTGTTGTGGGGAAGCTTAAGACTTCCCCAAGGAATGCCAAGTCCCCGCGAGTAATGCCTCAGACTCAGGCTGCACAGGAGGAAGCTCAGCCTACAAATCTGATCAAATGGTTACCTCCCTTCATCAGACCATGCAGACCCTTGATGCGCACACCAAGGAACCTCGACAGCTTGATTACCTATCTGCAGACGCCACTAACCCTGGGAGAGGTTCCTATCCTTAGTGACCCTTGCTGAAGGCTCCATGAGGTCAAATTCGATGATCACGACTTGGCGAATTATGAAGCCTTCCCTGAGCTGCACCCGCGTTTTACTTCAACACGATTTATGCAAATGACAGGGTCAGAGTCATTCCTTAGTGTTGGTTATGTGGATTAGCCATGTTAGCCAACAATAAAATTTTGTCATAACCAATGATGGCTAAAAAATGTCTATTAGTCTTCAAGAAACAAATTTCATGCAAAATCTATGAGTTCTTGAAGCCTTGTAGTGGACCTTGGCCAAAATATCCACCTCTTTGATATCTTCATTTCAAAACCTTCAAAGAAAGCCCTGTTTTCCCAAAGAAAAGACTATTTTCAGACCCATTTTCCACCATTTTTTCCTTTGGAAAATCCCTCTAAAAATCCCTACATTTCACCCATTTTTCCCATTTTTACCCTTTATTTTCCTAAAAATTCCTCTTTAAACCTTGTAAAATCCTTTATTAAGTTTTTATCCCTTTTTTCCCCTTACCGAAACCCTCAAAATCCTTCAAAAACCTTCATTTTTAGTCAAAAAACCTTCATTTTAAAATATAAGGCCTTAAGCCCCTTTCTCTTAAAGAGCGATCCCCTTTTCTACCCTAAGACCACACTCCATGACCAAGCGCTAAGTCCATTTTCCATTGCACATCGGCGATCCCAGTTCCTTTGTTCCCAGACCCTTTACTCTGTCGATATGTCGATCCCCCCATGAGATCGAGACCATCCATCCCCAAGATATGATGGCCATCACACTCCGCGCTCCATCGCATTTCTCCATTGCAAACCGCAAAGGGTTGCGCCTGCATTCTTGGTCCCACTGATGGTCGATCCCCAGAGTAAATATCCTTCGTTAATCCTGTATCAGATCTGATGGTCCTCACTCCATCGGTGTTGTTAGCCACCTATAAATTTTTGTCAAGCAAACAGGTGCCTAAAATTTTTTCTGAGTCTTCAAGAGACACATTTCCTTTGTAAAACTATCATTCTTGAAGCCTCCATGTGTCCTTTTCCTTTGAAAATATCTTCGCTGCTGTTTCCATAAAAAACGCCTCACTATTTTGCGAAAAAGAATGCTTCAAAAGGCCTCTGTATCACCCATTTTCACTCATTTCCTTTCATCTTCATTAAGCCTCCTTTTCCTCTTTAGAACCTCCATATCCCTCTAAAAAAAACCTCCAAAATCCTTTTAAGCCTCTAAAAACCCCTTTTACAGGTTTAAAACACCCTTTTCCGCTTTACCAAAAGCCAAGAAATCCCTTGAAAAACACTTATTTTGGCTTAAAAACACCCCTTTTCCATTGAGGCCTTAAGCCCCTTTCAACCTAGCCCTTAGCCCCTTTCCGCATATGTCCCATGCCCAAGACCAGGCACTAAGCCCCGTGGCGCTAATCGCAATCGAAGCCTTTGGCTAACACCTTTTCCTTTGTTATTTCAAATCTTCTGATGCGATGAACTTTTCTTCTGTCGACCTCCACTCAAATATTGACCGTCGATCTTTCAAAGATACAAAGACCAGTGCTAATCACCAATTGCAGAAGGTCCTAAGTGCCATCCATTGTTTCCTCCGATTTACGATCCCCGATCTAATCCAGACCGTCCATCCATACAGATCCGACGGCTGAGACACATTGCACTCCACTCCTGATCCCAACATCATCACTCCAGAGATTTAATATGGACCGTTGAATCCACAAGAACCAACAGCCTAGATTTAATCACGCTCTGCTCATTTTTCCCCCATCGTCTCCCCTCCAATCAAATCTCAATCGTTGATCTCCCCTTTGATCTGATGGTCCACGCTAAATCGCAAAATAAAAATTTCAGAGCTTTGGCCCCTACCTTTTCTCCGATGCGATTAGATCTCAGCCGTTCATTCCGATAGATCCAACGACTCTCCTTCTCCCTTCTCATTCACTTGCCCCTTTGCTTCCCCCTTCTCTTTTAAATCACTGCCATCCATTCTACAGATCCAATGGTCAGGATTTAATCCGTCGTTCGCCCTTCCCACCTTACCACCCGCACATCTTTCTCCATCGCGCCCTATCCTACACCGTCAGATCTCTCCACCCTTCATCCAACAACTGAGAATGCATATCGCGTGATTTCTGCATCCGAGGTTTAATGTTTCAAAATCATGCGATGAAAGCGGTTTTGGGGGGGACATGTGTCAGGGAGCGAGGCACATCACGTTTTTCTGGAAGATTTTCAAAATCACTCCAAAGTTGCGCGAAACCAGTAGTTTTCCCTTAAAATCCACCCCTCCCCGATATAATCCTTCTTTTAATCCTAGCTGTTGATTGTTTGATCTAACGGTTCACATTATATCGCGTCTTCATCCATATTCCTTTCATCGGAGCTTCCAAAGAATTTCATTTGAAGATCTCCACCGTTGATCTCCTCTTGTGATCCAACGGTCCACGTTCAATCTCCCTCCGCCCTTCTGGTCCAACCACCAAAAGCCTCCGATTTCATTCATTTTAACCTTTTTCCTTTGTTATTCACCCAAACATTAACCTTTATGTTTTAACACTAAAGTTATTTCTTCTGCCTAATCCAGTCTAAAACACCTCCACCGGTGAATCTCGACTGTTGATCACCATCCGTCAGTCTAATCCAATGGTCTGGAACTGTCCTCGCACCAGACCTTCATCAGCTCAGTTTTTCACTATTCCGCAACAAATTTTGGCGGTTTTTCCACTATATCCGCCATTTCCATCACTGCGCCACCATCTCCACCAGACATCCAGAATAGTCCTCCTCCACTCCCATTGATTTCTTAACATGTTTATCGTCTTTTTGCAGGGTTATAGATAGTGAAAATCACTCTCTGTCTCACTATCACAGACAGGGTAATACAGGGCGCAGAATGCCATTTCTTCAAAGCTGAAGATTGCAGGGAAGGTGCCTATGAAGGCTTGAATGTGATTTTTAGTAAGGATCAGGTTATTATCTCTGTTCCAAGCTCTCCAGCATCATTGAAACCTGTGTATCCACATACAAGATAGAAGAGAAGCGACAAAGAGTATCACTGAAGGATTAAAGGGATTAAGAGCCTGTTATTGAAGATTAAATGCTATAATCCAGTGTCTAAAGGATGAAACATAGATTGAAGACCTTAAAATGACCCAGAAGGCCTAATAAGGCCTAAGCAGATGAAACAAGCCATATCAGCATTTTCACATCAGCAGAATGTTCTTTCCCAAGAAAGGACAAGTTCCCATAATGTTTTTTATTTTCCATCAAGTTCCTGAGAAGATTATCACCCTGACAGAAGTCCTAAGATTGCCAGAGCATTAGTTACAAAGTATGGAAGGCTTGAAAGTCATTTATCTGCCTTACTTGTCCCAGAGTACAAACAAAGTACCAACTGCAAGAAAGTACCTCAGAAACATACCTCTGAAGTAATTATCAGCATGTTGAAGACCCCTAGTTCATTCAAAGCGTACTAAAAGTGAATACAGGGATATTAAGACAGAATGAGCTAAAAGAAAAATTCTCCCTCTATTTTAATGATTCATTTAAAGTTTGATCTGCCTCTACAGCCACTCTTTCAGCCATAAGAACTCTTCAGAAATACATTGTAAATGTTGGTTAACCGTGGATTGTAAGTTGTTTCACTGGGATAGAATTCTGTGTATAAGTTGTAAAATATGTTGGGAGATGATTTCTAGTTGATATCAAGCTACTGGAGAATGATGTATGTGACTGGTGTTGCTCTTTAATATGAAAAGCATGTTCATTGGATCCTAATCTAAATCAGTAGTAAGTGTCCTATCTTTTGTTGTTTTCCCCTCTGTTATGCATCACATTTCATTTATCTGATAAGAATCAGTAATCGAGCTTAGGATATACTGTTGTAAAGTACCCTGATTCTTCCTGCTCTTCTTATCTTTGATGTTTCCTGTTGATTGTGTAATCTAAGAACAAATTCAAGATAATTTAACTAGTATAGTAGTTGGTTTTATCCATGCTTGCTTATGTATGAATTTAGAGTCTGTTTTTAGATGTTCTTGTCTAGTTTTAACTGAAAGAATAAGGAAACTAGGATATTTAGTGTTATTTCTGTCTCACTAGGGTCCTTTTCCAACATTCTACTTTTCTAAGATCCCTTAAGTTGAATGTCAAAATAAGAGAAGGTTAAAAGTCTTTCTCTAATCTCAGGCTTCACTTTGTGTCCATCTTGAATGTTTTCTATTATCTGAAGAGTTAGCCTCATTAGGAGTTTTGAACATACACAGTTAAGGCATGTCATGTCCCTAGATTAGATCCTAAGTGGTCACCTTGGAAGGTTTCCTTGTCATTCACCTTCATTTCCTTATCATTTCATCCCATACTATCATCTTTAAAGATCCTCTGATTTAGATTACTAACCCATTTGAAAGCCTTGGATATTGAATTGCAAGTAAACCCTTTTATGACCCCATTTCCCAATGGAATTGTGTTTTCTTTGAATTATCTCCTTATTGCCAAAAATCCTTCTTTACTCACTTCTTTACCTTACATGGAACCCTTCTTTCTTGTTTCCCAACCAAACAACAGGACAAAACAAAACAACAACCCTTGTGCCCTATAACTAGCCTAATACCGTAAAGATGAACTTCAAAGATATATATTTCTTTTCCTTTATAGAGAGATCCCTCTCTGGATCCAATAGGGCTAGATCCTGAGATCCCAAAGTGGTTTGATGTTGTCTTATCATTTGGTATTACCAAATCTGCCAAATCATAGGAACTACAACATAATGGCAACTCAACTGGGGAGAAGACCAAATTAGCCTTGATTTGGTAGTTAATCACTGTGGTGGATAGTAAATCTCCTTGAAAATTTTAAATCATCCACCTAGCGACTCCACAGTTCCTAAATGACCAAAAGACTCCACTGGGAGACCATTTGCATTACAACATCATCCATGTTAAAGGAGACTATGAGTATCAGTTTTCTTTAACCAAATCCCCCACCAATGGAAGAATCTGAGCAGTTTGCAGAAACACAGCCAAGTACCCTTAAAGAGTTTCACTGTGGAATATCAAGTATACTCAAAAAGCTTAGAACCAAGGACCTTCCAAAGGTTTTCCTTTCTAGCTCGAAATTCAATAATCAGCCTGAGCTTAAGGAAATTTTCCTAGAATTTTTGGTTGAGAGATATGAGATTGAGATTGGAATATTGAACTCACAAGAACAATTATATCAATTTAGGGACCCCGGAGCCTTTTTGGAAAGTCTCCCTCGCCCTAAGAAAGAAGAAATTCCACTGCCTTTTGATGTGCAAGAAGAGGATGATTGGGCTTTCAAGAGCCACACTGAAGATGCGGTGGAAGATATAGTAATCAAAGCTGTCAAGGATATAGATAGCCTACCAGTCATGGAAGGCCTAAAAGAAGGAATTTTACATCATGTGTTCATTGATCCTGTGGTAGAGTATATGGAGGCCTTGATTAGTTCAAGTTCTTCAGAATTGATCCTTCGCAGGGGCCAGATACATCAGGAGTGGTCACCACTAATGGTGGCCTTGGTTTTGAAGACCCACAGTCAAAGTAATCCATGGTTATATCTGAAAAGCAGTCATATCTCTTCCTCATTTTTGTTACTACTGAACTGGCTGCACTGGCACTATTGTATCATATAACACAGCAGATATTTCCAAGTTAAAGTAGGGTAGGTAGTAAAATCTTAATAAGGCTCAGCCTGTGAGCATATAGATAGTTTTTTTTAATTTCTGAAAAGTTCAGTTCATGTGTAGCTGTCTTCATGCCATGGACTCATAGTGAACCAGACATTCTAATCCTAGTTTGACTGTTTTTAAATTTCTGTTTTAGAATGTAGAGAAAGAAATCTGCTAGACAGTTTAATCCTAGCAGATATTAGTGTAGGTAGAGAAGCTATGAGGCCAACTGTATAATCTAGTCTCATGGAGGAATAAGGGTAGAATTAGATTAGATTTCTCTGCTTTCAATAAAAAATGATGAAGAAGGTCTGCAAGTCTAAATGCACCTTGAAGAAAAAATGTTAGGACTGTAGGATGGGTAGGCAGATTGTTTGGGAGAATAATTTATGCTAACTTAATATCCATAATGTTGGTTGCAGCTGATCAAAGAAGAAAAATATGGTTAAATATCAGGCATTTGACCTACTTCCAAATATTATTTTCTAAGATTCTTGACACCTTCAAGAAGATGCCATCCCCATGTGGAGCCACTGTTAGCCACCTATAAATTTTTGTCAAGAAAATAGGTGGCCAAAATTGTTTTTGAGTCTTAAAGAGATACATTTCCTTTGTAAACCTATCATTCTCAAAGCCTCCATGTGTCTTTTTCCTTTGAAAATATCTTCACTGCTGTTTCCATCAAAAAAGCCTCACTGTTTTGCGAAAAGAATGCTTCAAAAGGCCTCTGTAATCACCCATTTTCACTCATTTCCCTTCATTTTCATTAAGCCTCCTTTTCCTCTTTAGAACCTCCATATCCCTCTAAAAAAATCCTCCAAAATCCTTTTAAGCCTCTAAAAATCCCTTTTACAGGTTTAAAACACCCTTTCCCCTTTACCGAAACCCAAGAAATCCCTTGAAAAACACTCATTTTGGCTTAAAAACACCCTTTTTCCATTGAGGCCTTAAGCCCCTTTCAGCCTAGGCCTTAGCCCCTTTCCACATATTTCCCGTGCCCAGGACCAGGTGCTAAGCCCCGTGGTGCTAATCACAATCGGAGCCTTTGCCTAACACCTTTTCCTTTGTTATTTCAAATCTTCCGATGCAATGAACTTTTTTTTTTCGACCTCCACTCGAATATTGACCGTCAATCTTTCGAAGATCCAACGACCAGCGCTAATAACCAATCACAAAAGGTCCTAAGCGCCATCCTTTCTTTCCTCCTATTTTCAATCCCCAATCTAATCCAGACCATCCATCCATATAGATCCGATGGCTGAGACACATCGCACTCCGCTCCTGAGCCCAACATCATCGCTCCGTCGATTTAATCTAGACCGTTGAATCCACAAGAACCAATGGCCCAGATTTAATCGCGCTTTGCTCATTTTTCCCCCATCGTCTCCCCTCTGATCAAATCTCGACCATTGATCTCCCCTTTAATCTGAAGGTCCGCACTAAATCGAAAAATCAAAATTTCAGAGTTTTGGCCCCTACCTTTCCTCCGATGCGATTAGATCTCAGCCATTCATTCTGATAGATCCAACGACTCTCCTTCTCCCTTCTCATTCACTTGCCCCTTTGCTTCCACTTTCTCTTTTAAATCTCCGCTGTCCATTCTATAGATCCAGCAGTGAGGATTTAATCTATCGTTGGCCCTTCCCACCTTACAACCCACGCATCTTTCTCCATCGCACCCTATCCTGCACCGTCAGATATCTTCGCCCTTCATCCAACGGCTGAGAATGCATATTGCATGATTTCTGCGTCCGAGGTTTAATGTTCCAAAATGATGTGATGAAAGCGGTTTTGGGGGGGACACGTGTCAGGCAGTGAGGCACATCACATTTTTTTGGAAGATTTTCAAAACCACTCCAAAGTTGCGCGAAACCAGCAGTTTTACCTTAAAAACCACCCCTCCCCGATATAATCCTTATTTTAATCCTAGCCGTTGATTGTTTCATCTAACGGTTCATACTATATCGCGTCTTCATCCATATTCCTTTCATCAGAGTTTCCAAATAATCTCATCGGAATATCTCCACCGTTGATCTCCTCCTGTGATCCAACGGTCCATGTTCAATCTCCCTCTACCCTTCCCGTCCCACCACCAAAAGCCTCCAATTTCATTCATTTTAACCTTTTTCCTTTGTTATTCACCCAAACATTAAACTTTGTGTTTTAACACTAAAGTTATTTCTTCCACCTAATCCAGTATAAAACACCTCCACTGGTGAATCTCCACCATTGATGACCATCCGTCAGTCTAATCCAATGGTCTAAAACCATCCTCACACTAAACCGCCATCAGCTTAGTTTTTCACCGTTCCACAGCGATTTTCGGCCATTTTTCCACTACATCTGCCATTTCCATCATTGCGCGACCATCTCCACTGGACCTCCAGAACAGTCCTCCTCCACTCCCATTTATTTCTTAACATGTTTATCATCTTTTTACAGGGTTACAGATAGTGAAAATCACTCTCTGTCTCACTATCATAGAGAGGGTAATACAAGGCGTAGAATTCCATTTCTTCAGAGCCGAAGATTGCAGGGAAGGTGCCTATGAAGGTCTGAACGTGATTTTCAGTAAAGATCAGGTTATTAGCTCTGTTACAAGCCCTCCAGCGTCATTGAAACCTGTCTATCCACAGAAAAGACAGAAGAGAAGTGGCAAAGAGTATCAGTGAAGGATTAAATGGATTAAGAGCTTGTTATTGAAGATTAAATGCTATAATCCAGTGTCTAAAGGACGAAACATAGATTGAAGACCTTAAAATGACCCAGAAGGCCTAAGAAAGCCTAAAGCGCATGAAACAAGCCATATCAGTGTTTTCACATCAGAAGAACATTCTTTCCCAAGAAAGGACAAGTTCCCATAATGTTTTTTATTCTCCATCAAGTTCCTGAGAAGATTATCACCCTGACAAAAGTCCTAAGATTGCCAGAGCATTAGTTACAAAGTATGGAAGGCCTGAAAGTCATTTATCTGCCTTACTTGTCCTCGAGTACAAAAAAAGTACCAACTGCCAGAAAGTACCTCAGAAACATACCTTTGAAGTAATTATCAGCATGTCGAAGACCCCTAGTTCATCCAAAGCATATTAAAATCCAATACAGGGATATTAAGATAGAATGGGCTGTAAGAAAACTTCTCCTTATTTTTTAATGATGCATTTAAAGTTCGATCTACCTCTACAGCCACTCTCTCAGCTATAATAACTCTTCAAAAATACATTGTAAATGTTGGTTAACCGTGGATTGTAAGTTGTTTCACTGGGATAGAGTTCTGTGTATAAGTTGTAAAATAGGCTGGGAGATGATTTCTAGTTGATATCAAGCTACTGGATAATGATGTATGTGACTGGTGATGCTCTTTAATATGACAAGCATGTTCATTGGATCCTGATCTAAATTAGTGGTGAAGTGTCCTATCTTTTGTTGTTTTCCCCTCTGTTATGCATCACATTTCATTTCTCTGATAAGAATCAGTAATCGAGCTTAGGATATACTACTAGAAAGTACCCTAATGCTTCCTGCTCTTCTTATATTTGATGTTTTCTGCTGATTTTGTAATCGAAGAACAAATTCAAGATAATTTAACCAGTATAGTAGTTGTTTTTATCCATGCTTGCTGATGTATGAATTTAGAGTATGTTTTTAGATGTTCTTGTCTGGTTTTAACTAAAAGAATTGGGAAACTGGGAGATTTAGAGTTAGTTTTGTCTCACTAGGGTCGTTTTCCAATAGTCTACCTTTCTTATAATATCTTTTAAGTTGAATTTCAAAAGCAGAAGTTTAAAAGTATTTCTTTGATCTCATGCTTCACTTTGTGTCCATCTTGAATGTTTTCTATTATCTGAAGAGTTAGCCTCATTAGGATTTTTTATCATAAACGGTTAAGGCATGTCCTATCCCTATATTAGCTCCTAAGTGATCACCTTGGAAGGTTTCCTTTTCATTCAACTTCATTTCCTTATCATTTCATCCCATACTATCATCTTTAAAGATCCTTTGATTTAGATGACTAGCCCATTTGAAAGCCTTGGATATTGAATTGCAAGTAAACCCTTTTATGACCCCATTTCCCAATGGACTTGTGTTTTCTTTGAATTATATCCTTATTGCAAAAAATCCTTCTTTACTCAATTCTTTACCTTACATGGAACCCTTCCTTCATGTTTCCGAACCAAACAACAGAACAAAATAAAACAACAACCCTTGTGCCCTATAACTAGCCTAATACCGTAAAGCTAAACTTCAAAGATATATATTTCTTTGCCTTTATAGAGATATCCCTCTCTGGATCCAGGAGGGCTAGATCCTGAGATCCCAAAGTGGTTTGATGTTGTCTTATCATTTGGCATTGCCAACATAGGAACCACAATAGGTGCATCGCACTTCACTCCGCCCTTTCCTTTTGTTTCTTTATATTTCCCCTACCGATGGGATCTGGACTATTGATCTTGTCGACCTAACAATCCTCGCTCCATCGCTTCACCACTTTTCCCCCAATATTCCTTACCAAACCATCCTACCGATGTGTTCTGGACCATTGATCTCGCTCCCCCAGATCCAACGATCGGCGTTGTTTCGCCGTTCTGTTGTCCTCTGCCCCATTCATCCATTTCTTCAATTCTCCGAAATACTCTAGACCATCAACCCTCCTGATCAGACAGTCAGTGCTTCATCATTGTTCTCTCTACCCCTCGCACCATTCATTCCCTTGTGTGATTCCCTGATGCATCCTCCAACATTTATCATCCTGATCTGATAACTCCCATTGATCCCCTCCTTTCTATTAGCCACCTATAAAAATTTTTTTATCAAAAGGTGGCTAAATCATTTTTGGAGCATTCAAGAAACAGGTTTTATTGCTAAAAGTGTTATCTCTTGAAGGTTCATGAAGACATCGTGCCCTTTGTTCAAATATTCACTTCTGTTTCCATTTTAAACTCTAAAATTCTGTTGATTTCATATAGAAAAGACTGTTGCAAAACTCCATTTTCCCCTTCCTTTCACCTCAAAAATAACCTTCATTTTTACCCCTTTTATTCCAAATGGAATTCCTCTATTTTCCATTTTTCTCTATTTTCCCTTCATAAGATCCTCTTTACAAAGTTTAAAACTAACTTTTAAACTTTGCCGAAACCCCCAAAACCATCAGAAAACCCTAAAAAAATTATATAAATACACTTTTTTTGTATGAAAGCTTAAACCCCTTTGGGCTATGTCCTAAAAACTTCCCCACCATATGCCTTGGTGTTGGAACCAAGCACTAATGGTCCCAAGCGGTTATCGCATCAGAACAAAACACAGCGCACAAGTCTTTTTGTCATTGAAACCTCCGATGTGATTGGCCCCTTTATACATAACTCCTATCCAATCACCACTTCATATAACCCTTGGGCCCGCATCGGGTGCTAAAACATTGTATAAACCATCTCTAATGCATATTTTCCTTTGAAAATCATGAAACCCACCTTTTCGTAGAAGTTTCGGTCTAAACCCGCCAGGGAAATGCTTTTTAATGTAAATGGGTAGATTGAAAAGCACAATCCGAAGGCTCGATCTCGATTGGCCCTTTCTATGTATAAAACCCTGGGCCTATCACATTTTATATAGGCAAACGGCCCACACAATATCGCATCAGAAATTTTTCATCGGGTGCAATAATATTTCCCCACCTCCAACTGACATCCCCCGATCCATTCTCCACCGTCGATCTGATCTGCAGATCGACGGCCCACAAACAATTTCTTTGGCGCCTACATGTTCTTTACCCCACCGATGCCGATATCTCCGATTGCATCTGGGCCGTTCACGTGTCCAGATTGGACGGTCCATATCAATCCTTCCGACTTTAGTTATATTTTATGCATCTCGCTTCATAAATGTTTGTCGGCCAATCATAGCGGTTGATCTCTGCAGATCAACGACCCTCATTAACCCATTCTCTGCCTTTGTATTATTTCATTTATACTCCATATCACATCTCAGTCGTTGATTTGTTCCATCTAACGACTCATATTAACCCCAACAGGCCTGCCTCCTGTGGGTCCTGCCTTCTTCAGTTTTAAATCCCAGCCGTCCAATCCTTGATCCGACGGCCAATATTGAAACCACCCTACCTGCTATCACCCACGGGTCTTATCAATAGCATGCTCACTCCCTGACAGTCTGATCTGAGACCCTAGATCTAATGGTCGACACGCGTTTTCGCGTAAGTTTAAGCACGGAGGTTTATTATCAAAATTTATGCGATATAAGCTGTTTTTAAAATACACGTGTCACCTCATGACGCATATCACATTCCAAAAGGAAAAACCACCTATCCGCCTTTGCTCCACGTGAAACCCGTGGTTTTCACCTCCGAAACCACTTTTCCCATTTCTATTATTTTTATTTCACACTTCGCCCATCGTTGATATCTGCAAATAAACGGCCCATATTTAATCTCACTTCATATTATCGCCCTCCACCTCTTCCAAAGGGTTTTTAATGTGTAATCTCCGTCGTTGATCTCATGGCCTAGCCTCATCTGACGGCCCACGATCATCCCGAAACCCCAATTTCAATTCTTAACAAATTTCCTCTGACAAAGGTTTTTAACCTTATTTCTTTATATTTCTACCATTTCTCTATAAACTGACCCCTTTTCTTTATTTTCTCTTGAATTATTTCGACCATTGATCTCTGCAAGATCAACGGCCTGGACTTAATCCTCTGCACCGTTTCATCAACCGCTCTCCTTTTTGACTTCTATGCATGATTTCCACCGTTGGATGCTACCATCCAACGGCCACACTCCTAACCACGACCTCCTAAGCATTTTTTACCCGATAACGTAGGATTTATTAAATTTTTTTGTTCTTTGCAGGTTTCAAAGGATTTTCCCATTATAATAAAGGAAATGAAAGCTGAGGGTGACGATCCTCCAAACTTTCACTTATCAAAGGGAAATTACTACAGAGGATTCCATGCCACGTTTTGTCAATGCTTGATGGGCATTGATGCCATATGGACCCTTTGCAGAGCCTACACATCAAAAAGACACAATAAATTAAATCAAAACAAAAGAGTATCAGTGTTGAAGACTTAAACACAGCATAACAGAGGATTGAAGACTGTTTTCACAGTTTTGGAGGATTACGGCTAATATCGAAAATCAAAAGCCTAATCCTCCGAATTAAAACACAATTAAAGACAAATCAAAGATTTATCAGTCAGAAAGAGCCTCCACCACCACATCAGAGGCTAATTGATTCCTCTTAGCTACTCAATGCCACCTGTAGCCTCAAAGTATTCAACATAGGCCGAATTATGATCAGAAAATCAGATATTTGCCTCAGCACAGCCGAACAATTAATTATGCCAAAGGAACTTAATGCAAAAATATCATAAAATTTATTACAACATAAAACAGAACCTTAAAGTCAAAAAAAGCTCCCGCCGAGCTTAATTCTTAAATGTAAAACAATTAATACAAACAGAACATATGTAAACTTCTCCATTGAGCCCCTCAAAGCCCGAGAAGCTATTAAATCTGTATTAATTGACCCAGGAGATCTTTTATCAGATCCCACCTCCTCTTTTCTTCCATAAATACTCCTATAGAGGACGATAAAATGTTGGTTGCAGAACTTTGAAACATACTTGAGCTTGAAACTTCTACTTTTAAATAGTGTTCACGGGCTCTTGAAGATCTTCTTGTGATTAAATAAGTTAGGCTAAGAAGTGAAGATGATTTCTGAACTGAAACATTAGACTTAAAGCTGTAACTGGTTTGAAGCATCAATACAAGCTGATTTATGGGATCCTGTTCTATGTCAACGGTGATATTTTTCTTATTGTAAATCGTTATTTTATTTATGTTTTCACTTTTTCCATATTCTCTTATAAATAACAACAAGCATAGAGCTAGGATTTACTCTATATTAGTACCCTTCTCTGACTGATTAGCTTTAGCTATATGTTTTCTTCCAAATCGTGTTGTTTAGGAATGATTTAATTCAGTTTGAGGAGTTAGGAATGCTGGCGTTCCCTCGTCCTACTGTCTAGGCTAAACATTGTTCCTGAATGTTATTTTCACTTTATGTTAAGTAGAGATGAACTAAGGAAGTTATGGTGAACCCTGTCCTTTAGTTTTATCCCCAAATACTGTCTGAAAGTTTCCCTAAGAATGTGTTGAAAGCAGGCTAGGTTCAAAGTCCTTACCTGATCTTAGACCTTTCTTTGTCATCTTTTTTGTTTGTCTTGAAAGTTTACCAAGTAAAGCAGAGTTAGGGAAGTTTATGGTGAGCCCTGTCCTCTAGTTTCTCCTCCAACAATTTCTTTTTAAGTTTCCCTTTGTGTTTAAAATTTTTTTCTATTGAAAGTGCATCAAAAGCTGGCTAGTTTCAAAGTACTTACCAGATCTTAGATTAATTTTATGTCTTTATTAAGTGTATGCCAAAAGAATGATAGTTTCAAAGTACTTACCTAATCTTAGGCTGCTCTTTGTTCTTCATTTCTTTAATTCTCCTTCTTGTTGTATCATTTAATTCCATAAAATAAACTTTAAAGAGATCCTTAGACATAGATGACTTGCCCCATGGACCACTCTTGCTCCTTGTTGTTTCAATTAAACCCTATTATGACTCCATATCCCAATGCAATAAAAACTAGTGTTATATCTATATTTTTAGCCAAAACTTGTTCTGATTGCTTGCAACTTCACACCTTTGAAAATATTTCCATTTAGGACTTTCCACTCAAATAATAATCATGCTCAACCATCCAAAACAAATAAAAACCCTCGAAATTCATAACTAGCCTAATATCATTACCCAAAAGCTTTTAAAGATAAATCCATCCTTGCACTTATTGGAGAGATCCCTCTCTGGATTCAGGAGGGCTAGATCCTAGAATCCCAAAGTGGTTGAAATAGTGTTTCTCCCTGTAGTTGGAATTTTCCAATCTTGCTAATTATAGGGTGGTAACATCTCTGGAAACTCCACTAGGGACTGAGTCAAATTTTCATCTTAGGTTCCCTTAACACTTCATAAAACTTTGTGAGTAAAAGCGGCCTTTTCAAGCACTATGAAGTAAACAGTAATCATGATAAAGCTTGTATGAATCAATGACAAACTAGGCAAACCCTAGGATTCTCATAAGACTTTATCTAACCCAGGAATAATAGCTAGCTTAGCCATAAGAGTAGACTGTCTTTGTCTCATAACCATAGCTAATTTTTGAAACAGATTTTAGAACGCTCTTAGAACCAATAGTACTAAAAAATAACTCAGAAAACCCAAAAATATTTCGGATTGGTATTCAATAAACATGGTGGTGGACCATAAAACATTTTACCTCCAAAAGAGCTAAAAACTTCCACCTAGCGACTCCACACTCTGAAACTCCCAAAAGACCAAATGACTCCACTGGTAGAAGACTCTAAACTGATTAAACAGACACAGTGACCTCTTTTCTGATTTACAAACATGGATTTAGATATATACCCAGATGACAAACATATGATCATGATGGAAAAGTTGATGTACATTCTTGGAAGAAAGTTGGATAGGTTTATTGCTAATTTAAATGTTGGTGATCAAGAATAGCATATGCCTTTCCCTCAGCAAATGCAAACTCTACCACTACAAGACATGTATGATGAACCCGATTATAAAGAAAAAGATCAAGAAAAATTTTCTAATTATGATGGAAAAGATGATGTATATGCTTGGAAAGAGAATGGATAGGTTGATGGCTAGTATGAATATTGATGATCTAGAGCAAGCTATGCTTTCCCCTGATCAAACACAAGCCCAATCACCTCAATATCAAGACGATGACCAAGATATGTATTATGATCAAAACCCAATAGAAGACAAGGAGCAAACTTACAAAGAAAGCAATAAAGAATGTTGTCAAGAAATTTTTGATTGCCTTCCTATCTCTTGTACTATGCCGATAAGATATCTTCATGACCAAAACACAAATACTAATAGTGAGCAGTGCTTCGAGGAAACAAGTAGCCATTTGGAAAACACGAAATCTGAAATTGAGGAGACACCAACACATATCAAAACCATTCCTTTGTGTTATAACTCATTTCAGATTATACAACAAGAGTGGCAGCCAGATAGCAAAGAGAAAATAACTCATGAACCCGATGTGCAAACTGAGTATCATAACAGTCATGAGGTTTTTTTTAAAACGCAAGTAGATCAGGAAATAACAGGAAACCCTCAAGTTTTCCCTACAAGCACCAATCAATATCTCCTAGAAGAGGCTCAAGAAAACATCCAGCCTCAAAATCAGCCTTTACAAGAGACAGAGAACCGTTGTACTTATGTTCAAAGGGACATAGAAATATTTTCCTCGTTGACAGAAGAAGAGATAGATCAGACCATTAATAAAAAGTCAGTCTCTGAAACTTATTGCAAAACAAATACTCTTGCTCATTCACGAAGAAAACTCTATTTTAAATATGCAGAGAGTTCTTTTGTTGGTCATAAAATACAGGGTAACTCTTCTTCTATTTATACTCAAAGAAAAATCTTTCCTTTGATAGAAGAACGAATTGATCAAATACTAAGCAAGCAGCTACCCTCCAAACCATCATCTCAAACAAACAGTCATGAACATGGTGCCTATTCCATAGAACAATCCAATGGCACTCAAGACAAAGAGGATAGTAAAGAAACCAATGAAAATACTGAAACTAGTCTTCTTTGGAATATGAATTTTGATGGGTTATATACTAAAACTAATGCAGGTGCAGGAATATGGCTTTACAATATAGGAAACAATTATTCTGAAGCCCATTCATATAAATTGAACTTTCAATGCACAACTGACATAGCAGGGTATGAGGCACTCCTCTTATGTTAAGTCCCTATATTAATAGTGTAGCCCCTTATTATGTTAGTGTAGCCCCCCTTATTGTTATTATTGTACCCCTGTAACCCCCATATTGTTATTATTGTGCCCTTACATTATTATTGTTAGGTCGGCTAGGATTACATTGTAGCCCCACTAGGATTATATTGTGGCCCCATGGACTCCTATATATAGAAGGAGGTTTTGTTCATTTGTATCATCCAAGAATTGTTCATTTATGTAATGTATTGGAGGTTGCCCCCTCGAAGTGGCTTATTTCTAAGGCGTTGATATCTCTTTTCTTCTATTTTTGGAGCTGGTTACACAACATTTGGTATCGGAGCTTTGGATTCTAGGGTTTCGCTGCTCCAAACAGGTCATCGTGGCATTTTCGCTGTAAATACTCGAAGTTTCGAGAAGAAGAAATTTTGGTCTGTTGAAATTACGAGAGATTAATACGAAATTTCAAGCTTGGTTCACAATATTTTCGGAGATATCATCTGTGGAAGTTAGGTCTTTTTTCAGGCTCCTAAACAGGTCATCGTGGCATTTGCGCTATAATTTTTTTCTACAAAGGTTCAGAATCTGAAATTCGTATGGTGCGAAGCTGAAATCCTGAGGAAGAGTTTCTAAACATTTCAGAGCTTGGTTCACAATATTTTCGGAGATATCATCTGTGGAATGCAGTGTGTTTTCAGGTTCCTGAATTTCATCTCAAAGAGGTGATCATTGGAAAAGTTCAATAACTCTCTCTCTGGGCATTGGATTGGAGTGCCGTAAAAAGTGGCCGCAGTTAAACAGACTGTAGTTTCTTGGATATCAATTTTAGAGACAAAGGACGAAACAGTGACACGTGGCAAGTCCTACAAGTTCGCTCTACTGAACTGGTCCAGAATTAGGTCATTGTGGGAGATTGGACACAACTTTGTCTTGGAGAATCCAAATCAGGTCAGACCTGTGGCATTCCAAAGAGAATTCATAGGGATACTTCAGCGCTGAATTTCAAATATTTAAGGGCTACAATCACAGAGATAATCCAATTTCAATATCGAGCTCCTCAAAAGCAAGAAAAAGGTGTGTATTGTTTTTTCCGAATTGCATAAGTCTTGTTTGAAGAATCAAGTTGAATTGATTCCAAGGGCATATTGAAGAATTTTTATCAGTTGGGTTCTATAATGCCTCCAAAAAATAATTCCATACCCATTAATCCCTCAAAAAGCTATTCTATGATGCATGAAGAGGAAGAGTTGCAGTATGAGATATCAAAATTACAGTACCAAGTGCAAGAAGTTTCAATCTTATGAAGAGCAATTGAAGATGAAATAGATGGTTTAAAAGAAGAAATGGAGGCTAATTTGGATGGTTTGAAGGATAAAATAATAGCAAATATGGATGATAAATTAGTGGAAGATCACATCGAGCATCAACAACAAGTTCTCCAACTCTCAAAGGATAACCCAACTTTGGTGCAGAATCTAATGAAACAACAGGAAGATCAACATCACATCAAAAGAAGTTATGAAGTAGTCATAGAAAAAAGCACTCGACAAGTACGATCAATTTCAGAGTATCTCAACAAGTGGAAGAACTTTCCTGTAGAATATTTCACATGGGAGGATGAGAATTTTATACAGAAGCATCAAGAAATAATCAAGTGTTGAGGACAACACTTGTTTGAAGGAGAGGGGCAAGTTAGGTCCCTATATTAATATTGTAGCCACTTATTATGTTAGTGTAGCCCCCCTTATTGTTATTATTGTACCCATGTAACCCCCATATTGTTATTATTGTGCCCTTACATTATTATTGTTAGGTTGGCTAGGATTACATTGTGGCCCCACCAGGATTACATTATGGCCCCATGGACTCCTATATATAGAAAGGAGGTTTTGTAAATTGTATCATCCAAGAATTGTTCATTTATGTAATGTATTGGAGGTTTCCCCCTCGAAGTGGCTCATTTCTAAGGCGTTTATATCTCTTTTCTTCTCTTTCTGGAGCTGGTTACACAACATCTTAGGGCTACATTTATTGAAAAAATTAGGAGCCCAGAAGATAACAGTTCATGGAAATGCAGAACTGGTAATTAGGCAAGTGAAAGAAGAGTGCATGGTTAATCATCCCAGACTTAAAGCTTATAAGGATGATACCATAGATTTACTAAAATCTTTCAAATATTTCCAACTTATACTTGTTCCTAAAGATAAAAATAGTTTTGCTAGTGGATTAGCCCTTGTGGCTAGTACATGTTTAAAACATTGGGAGAGAAAACAATATATAATTCAATAAAAATTCAAACAATCTGTCCCAAACAATAAAAAACACTGGAAAAACTTTGAGGGAGAAAAAAAAGATAAAATACTATCTTGTTGAGGATATACCATCTTTCTGAGAAGAGACTTCTCCCTTCACTAATGACAATCTGTCATCCAAAGAGCCTGAATTTATAATAGAAGCAATCATAGATTTAGAGAAATAAGATATTTCACTGCTTGATATTTTGTAGGTTAAGGATGATGATACTTCCAAGCCGCATACTGGCAACGCAGTCCTCAAAGCTGAAGTCTTGGAAGCAAAAAATCTACCAAACATGGAGGACCAGAAAGAAGAGAATCTTCATCCTTTCTTTGTTGATCCTTTGGACGAGTGTGTGAAAATCCCAACTGGCTGAAATTATCAAGCAATGATCCTTTGCAAGAGCCAAATACATGAGAAGCTATCACCCTCTATGATATTCTTGGTTTTGAAGATTAATCTTCAAAATGTACTATGGATACCTCTGACAAGCAGTCATAGTTTCTTCTTCTTCTTGACGTTACTCAGCTGGCTACATTGGCATTTTTGTATCATATGATAATGTAAATATTCCAAGTAAGATTAGGTTAGATAGGAATGTCGATATAGCTCAGTTCTAAGCATTTAGATAGTTGTTTCTTTTTGTCTCCGAAGAAAATAAATAAATAAATTAATAAATAAAAACAGCAAAAGAAAGAAAAGAGGGCAGATTGTAAAAAAAATAAAGGTACAGCCCCATACCAAAAAAAAGAGAGAAATAAATTCTGAAAGTGTGCAAGCTTAAATGCCACTCCTGAAAACACACTTCTAGTTAGTCATACAGCCTAATCATGACTAATTAGTTTTAAATTGCTGTTGATAGGTTAGTGAATTCAATTTGCCAAACAATTTAATCTTGGCTTATCAGTAGGTAGATTAGGCTAGAAATTAAAGGTTCAAACATGCTCAAAATCTGAACCTAGATTTCCAAACAAGAATGACTCAAATATGTTTAAATTTCTGAGTCAAAACAGAGGTAAAACTGGTTCTAATCATCTCAAAATCTGAACTAGAGAAACAAATAAAAAACAGCTCGAATAAACTCATAAAAAGAGCTGGAAAAAAAGAAGGTCGTGCTTGAACTTTCAAATTTTAAATCCTTCCATTTTGATTTAATTTTCTATAAATTAATATCTATGTGCAGCTTGTTTTGTATGCCATAGATCAGCATCAAGTTAGACTGTTCAATCCTGACTTGTATGTTTTTAAATTTCTGTTTAGAAATTAGAGAATAAAAATCCGTTAGACTGTTTAATCCTAACAGATTGGTAGATTAGGTAGAGAAGCATATGGACTCAACTATTTAATTTGAGTTCATGGAGAAATAAGGAGTAGAATCAGATTAGTTTTTTTCTTTCAAAATATTAAAATGTTGTAAAAAGAGTTTCCCAATCCAAGTGCACTCTAAAGAAGAAAAAATGTTAGATCAGTAGGATTGGGTAGGTAGAATGCTTGTGTTGATGAAGATCCATTGTTTTTTCATGGCTGCTAACATTTTTTAGAGAAAAAGAAGAACATCCAAGTAAATAAAGGCATTCCAATGGATAAGGCATGGATTAGCCTCCCAGAGAATGCAAGTCTGAAGTTCTTGACGCCTTCAAGAAGGCACCATCCCCAAGTGGAGCCACTATTAGCCACCTATAAATTTTTTTTTATCAAAAGGTGGCTAAATCATTTTTGGAGCCTTCAAGAAACAGGTTTTATTGCTAAAAGTGTTATCTCTTCAAGACTCATGAAGAAATCGTCCCCTTTGTTCAAATCTTCACTGCTATTTCCATTTTAAACTCTGAAATTCTGTTGATTTCATAGAGAAAATACTGCTGCAAAACTCCATTTTCCCCTTCCTTTCACCTTAAAACTAACCTTCATTTTTATCCCTTTTATTCCTCATGGAATTCCTCTATTTTCCATTTTTGTCCATTTTCCCTTCATAAGATCCTCTTTACAAAGTTTAAAACTCACTTTTAAACTTTGTTGAAACCCCCAAAACCATCAGAAAACCCTGAAAAAATCATAAAAATACACTTTTTTTGTATGAAAGCTTAAACCCCTTCGGGCTAAGTCCTAACCACTTCCCCACCATATTCCTTGGTGCTGGAACTGAGCGCTAATGGTCCCAAGCGCTTATCTCATCGGAACAAAACACAGTGTGCAAGTCTTTTTTTCATTGAAACCTCCAATGCGATTGGCCCCTTTATACATAACTCCCAGTCCAATCACCACTTCATATAACCCTTGGGCCAGCATCAGGCGCTAAAACATTGTATAAACCATCTCCGATGCATATTTTCCTTTGAAAATCATGAAACCCATCTTTTCCTAAGTTTTGGTCTAAACCCGCCAGGGCAATGTTTTTTAATGTAAATGGGTAGATTGAAAAGCCTGATCCGAAGGCCTGATCACGATTGGCCCTTTCTATGTATAAAGCCCTGGGCCTATCACATTTTATATAGACCAATGGCCTGTGCAATATCGCATCAGAAATTTTTCATCGGGCACAATAATATTTCCCCACCTTTGATTGACATCCCCCAATCCATTCTCCACCGTCGATCTTATCTGCAGATCGACGGCCCACAAACAATCGCTTTGGCGCCTCCATGTTCTTTGCCCCATCGATGCCGATAGCTCCGATTGCATATGGGTCGTCCATGTGTCTAGCTCGGACGATCCAGATCAATCCTTCCGAATTTGGTTATATTTTATGCATCCTGCTTCATAAATGTTTGTCGGCCAATCACAGCCGTTGATCTCTGCAGATCAATGACCCTCATTAACTCGTTCTCCACCTTTGTATTATTTCGTTTATACCCTAGATCACATCTCAGCCATTGATTTGTTCCATCTAACAGCTCATATTAACCCCGACAGGCTTGCCTCCTGTGGGTCTTGCCTTCTTCAGTTTTAAATCTCAGACATCCAATCCTTGATCCGACGACCCATATTGAAACCACCCTACCTGCTATCACCCACGCGTCTTATCAATACCGCGCTCACTCCTTGACCGTTTGATCTGAGACCCTAGATCCAACGGTCGACGCACATTTTCGTGTAAGTTTAAGCATGGAGGTTAATTCTCAAAATTTATGAGATATAAGCTATTTTTAAAATACATGTGTCACCTCATGACGCATATCGCATTCCAAAAGGCAAAACCACCTATCTGTCTTTTCTCCACGCGAAACCCATGGTTTTCACCTCCGAAACCACTTTTCCCATTTCTATTATGTTTATCGCACACTTTGCCCACCATTGATCTCTGCAGATCAATGGCCCAAATTTAATCTCACTTCATATTATCGCCCTCCACCTCTTCCAAAGGGTTTTTAACGTGCAATATCAGTCGTTTATCTTGTTAGTGTTGGTATCTTCATCCCTCCGTTAGAGATCAAAATTATCTTGTTGCATTTCATTTTAGGTGTCTCAGTCAGTCTAGTCAGCTGCATTCCATTAGGATCATGGATCATCTGACGGTAGTGGATTTTCACTCATGTCCCTCATGTCTTTTACCTGCTGGCCTATTTCTGTTCATTAAAATCATTTACTGTCATTGTTGGTCTCATAGTTTGCTAAGAGTCATTTTTAGCGTTTTAGTGTCATTAGGTCTGGGGTTCATTAATCAGGTCTTCAGAATGCCTAATAATGGTCAGCAGGCACATGAGAAAGTATTAAATAAGGTTTCAGTGCTAAAATTTCATCATTATATGCTTAATAATGATTTTTCTTCAAAACTCTGTTTTGAAGAAAAATAGTCTATTTCATCTTTATGTAAATAAATGTAATGTGATTTTCAAGTTTTTTCAGTTGTAATAATAATCCACTGGCAACCCTGGTCACCTTTTCCAAAGCTCCATACCATCCATTCCCTACAAGAGAGACAGAAAGCTCATCATTCAGTTAAAAAAGCCAAAAGGAAGTAAAACAAAGTTTTTGAAAAGTGTCAAAATTTGAAACATTGCAAAGTGGGTTTTTGAAAAATAAAAATAAAAATCCTTGGCATGTAAGATATTTTCATGATTCAAGACGTCATTTGAATGCCAAGATAACAGTGGTGAACCAAGGTTAACTCGTGATGAGCGAAAGAAGAATTTGAGGGAAAACTATGTTGAAATTCCCTGCACGATGCATTGGGTGATTGTCGCGACGCATCGGGCGAGCGTGACGCATTGGGTCGGCTCACTGTGTGAAAATTTGTTCCTGCGCGGTGCATTGGGAGGACGCGGCACACTGGGTTGGTTTCGTGACGCACATGGCAGAAAGTAAATTCATTTTTATTTCTTCCAAGTCTTCAAATCCACTCGGTCCCTTCTTGTTCAAGTAAGTCAAAGCCACCTCTCCATTTCCCATGACATGTGTTTGGTGATGTTTATGAGGATTTAAACACTAAAAAAAATCAAACCCTATCATATTGTTGGAAGAATACCCCTTTAGGGTTTTGAAATTGGTTTGGTGTCAATCATTCCCATTTCCCCCATCTTGTTAGTCCCTCCTCACTATCTATCTTCTCACAACAGCCCATTTCCCTATTCCCTTGTTTCCCTAAATCATTCATTTCCTATCCCATTCCCACTATCCTCATCCCAATTGTAAATTTCCCCAAACCCCAAGGCTATCCCAAGAAATTAATTGGCTATCCCTACACTTTTCAATTCACAGATTGCAAACGGAAAACTTCACTTAATAATAGCCCATCATTTCCATCACCCTATCCCTCCATAGTCCCTTGCTTTTTATTACATATTTGGAACCAAAACAAAAGCACTAAACTTCTCATTTTAATCCAAAACAACATATACTTTGGACATCATGGAGACAGATACTGATACATCTTATGGCCGAGACAGTGATTCCACCACTGAATTACATGCACCTAGAAGGCCTCATAAGAGTGGCATACATGTGAGGGAGGAGCCCACTTCATTGGCTGAGTTTCAGGCCTGTCCTCTTGCCATGGCATGTTTTCAACAATAGTCTTGTTATCAATTTTGTGAAATGGTTGCTAGGGTCCATCACCATCAAGAGCTGGCCCATTTGTTTGTGTTGCATTTACATGATGGTCAAGTCACCCTTGCCAGTGTAACATTCACTTTAACACCTGAAACTATCTCTCAAGCAACCAGAATACCAAATGTTGGAGACCAATGGAACAAAAGACAGTAGGTTGAAAGGGTACACTATGAGCCATATATCAGGCCTAGATTTGTGAAACAACTCAGCAGAGTGTTTCCTTTCCGGTTCCTAAAGGATTCCTATGCTCCTCTGATGAAACTTATCATCAAATATTTCAGTTGTGAGGGCTAATTTTCACGTCTTTATGCCTATCATATCAGGTTGCCAATGCATTTCACTAGGGTGAGGATGATGAACCTCCCTTATTTCATGTGCTGGAATATTGAGAAGATGAACACTCTCGTGCAAAGAAAAACTCTTGAGCAGCAGTATAGCAGTATCTATCACTTTGCACTCATCAAGATTGTGGTTATGCATCAGCTCGGCTTGCAGGGTATTTCATGGAAGGATTTTATTTTTAATGATTTCTTTACAGCTCCTCAGGTTCCTTTGGAGGTTTTTCATGAGGCAGGTGAACCTTCATATCAGCATGAGGGTCAGGAGACAGAGACTACTAGTGTGTCGGTGTATGTCACTTATCAGAGAGGCACTAGAGGGTTATTTGCAACAGCCAGGCGAGTACTATCTCCACTCGGGGTGGAAGGGGTATCAGAAGCACAGGTATAGGTACAGGAAAGGGGTAAGAGGCCCATGCAGGATGAGGGGCCTTCAGGAGGCCAGGATACAAATTTCATACTCATTGATGAGGATTTGAGCTCTCCTAGCTTAAAGCTGAGAGAGGTTGTTCAGGAGAAAAAGGCGAAAATAAACACCTTGATCGTCAAATTGCAAAGAGCCCAATGGATTATCAACTACCTTGAGAAATGAAACAAATATTTGGAAGATCAACAAGATATCACGGAGTTGCAAAATATACGTGAGAACCGACAAGCTGCCCAAAGGAGCCAAACCGAGATGACATCCATTGAGCGAGAGATTGAGGCTGATTGAGAGACTTGGCTCGAAAGGGTCAATATTCATTTGGAGAAGCTATTGGAGAAGGCCAACAAGGAAAAGAACATGTTGAGGCACATGAAGAATCATTATTGGGCGATAAATCATGTTTGAAAGGCACGAATCAAGATCCTGAGGACAAAGTTAAAGAGGGCATTAAAGCGTCGCAAAAGGCATGATAGACTCCAAATTTTGGCCAAAGCTTCCTTGGCTCAGCATCGTGCATGATGGAGGACACTCAACCCAAATTTCAAGAAATTTGGGACACATTTTGTCAATTTTGTTTTGTTTTTGGCCTAAACACAGATGTTTCTGCCCGACGTGTCGCGCCACTTGGCGCGCGGTTATTATTGGGAGCTCCTCTTGTGAAAAAATTTGTATTTTTGGATTTTTCATGAAAATTTATGCATTCCTACCGATTAACCAGAGATTTTGACAAGTTTTGGGTTGCTGGAAGGGTCAAAAACACCCTAAAAATGACCTTTCTGCCCCTTTTTGGACACACAGGAAGCAGTGTTGGGAAAAATCATTTCTGGAGGGGAAAATTGCAACCAAATTCATATATTACACTTGGGTTGGAAATCAAACAGGCAGAGCTTTCCAACGAGCTATCCTGAACTCAATTTGGACACCAGGAAGGCCATCAAAACTAGCTCCAAACTGGCGCGACGCATAGAGATTTCAGGCGCAGCGCATTAGGGATTTTGGCTCATTTTTCACTTAGTAACTCCGTTTTTCACGTATTTTTGGCCAGTTTGACTTTCTTATCTCCAAATTTAAAAGTATTGATGTAATTTCATGTAATTTCATGGCTCTTGATGTAATTTTGGCAAATTTTTACTCATGGAGGTGGATTCATTCATCAAAAGGTGAAATGTAACTGAATGAATCAATTTCCTATCTTATAGAGGCAAGTTGTTCCACTGCCTATTTTCCAGTTCTTAGTTTAGATCTTGTTGAAAAAACTCCTAAACTAGTGAGCTCAACCCCTAGAGGCATGGAGATGAGTTATGCTTATCTATATCTTGTATTTTTTCAGTCATTTTCAGGGTTGGACACTTGGGATTGCTTTGATCTTGATTGTACATTTCAACTCTGCATTTTGGCAAAGGAATAGACCAGGGTTTGCAACACTCTTTGGGATCCATGTGGCTCTTTTTTTTTATGATGTTTTTCTCTCTGTGATTGTAATTTTACTGATGTTTCATGTGTATCATCTTCCTTCTTATTTCTTCTTAAGTTAAAGAAAAAAGTAATAAAGGTGGAATTCATTAGATTTACAGTGCTCTACCTTGAGTTTTGTTTGATTTTCTATGTTTTCAACTATCTAAAGAGGATTCTTGAATGTCTCTTTCCATATTCAACTCCTCACTGGTCTGAGCTATCCATTTCATTCAAATTTGAAGTGTCAAAAAAATTTCATACCTTGCCCCTTTCAGCTCTCTGCAAAACTGATCATTCCCCAGACCCAAAATCTGCCCTTCCCTTTGATCCAAAAAACACCCTCAAAATTAAATCAAACTCTCTTACATATATACCTAGCCTAAAATCAGCCTTAATTTCAAGTCATCTCAAGCCTCATTGATCATATTTTGCGAGATTGACAAGGAGAGAGCCCTCTCCCGATCTGGTAGGGCTAGCTACCAGATTAAGCGTGGTTTGATGTTACCCTAGATTCTGCCTCCCTTCAGCCTGAGGTAGATTTAGGCAATGACATAGTGGTGACCATACTGGGGAGCAAAAAATGGTTTTCTTGTTAGTGTTATTCATTTTATAAGCTACAGACAGAGCTTGAAGTTATGCTAGGTAGCCTTCGAAATGCTCTTGCTTTGCATTAGCGAAAGTAGATAAATGCTGCTTCATTCAATCTCTAGTCTAGTTTGTAAACGTAACACCTGACTTGTAAATTTCCCCAGTATATCAGATCATTCTAGACTTTTGGATGATGATTTTAGAATTTGATAGGTTGAACAATTTGGTTTTGTCCATTTGATTTTTGAGAATAATTCAACACACTAGTTTCCAGACGACATACCAGAGAAAATTTGGATCTCGATCCACCTCCTATGTATGAAAATCCCAATCTTATTTTGAGAATCCTTCGTCAAGAAAGTCCTGTGATTCCTGTGTTCAAATCTCATTCATGTCCCACTGTTTTTGAGTATCTTGAAGATCTTGAGTTTGACGAACAATTTGAGTTTTCGTTGTTTGAGAATAAGTCTGAAAGTGCCATTGATTCTACTGTCCTAAATCCAGAGTTTGTCAAAGATCTTGAAATTGAAAAAGCTAATAGATCCATTGACAGTTACATTTTGAATATTCAGAATTCCATTGTGGCAACAAACATTCCCGAATTCATAGAGTCTGCATCTGAAACTCTTGGGTCATCTGAAATTACATCTGGTTCACAAATTCCTACCGAGCCTCCTTTCGTTCCTACCATTCCTGTGCAACCTTATATCCCTGATCAAAAATCTGCAGTAGTATCACCTCCATCCACACCACATACACCTCATACATCAACTACTCCAACTCCTCCTATATCCCCAAACCCAGTTGTAAATCCACCCAGAGCAATGGCTGCCCGATTTTCACCCCTCGTGTTGCCTCAAAACTTAGATGACATGTCCGCTGATTATCAAAGAAAAATTCCATTATTTGATGGCACTCCTCAAAGTGTTATTGCTCAGCAACATGTGGATAGGATGGCAGATTTCTTTGACCTTCATGAGATTGATGTGGAAAATGTGACAATGAGATTGTTTGTACAAACCTTTGGAGGTGAAGTAAGGAAGTGGTTTATAGCTTTACCAGCTAGAAGTATTGCTACATTGTCTAATCTTCAGAGAAAATTATTGGATCGATGGGAAGTGAAGAAAGACCCTCTTTCAATCCTTTCTGAATATGATAATATCAAGCGGAACGTTGGTGAGTTTGTTCAAGATTATTGTATTAGATTCAATATTGTTTACAATGAAATTCCTGCTGATATAAAGCCACCTAGGGGGTCGGATTTAATTAAGTTTCTGAATGGTTTCGATCCTGACATGGCCTATCAGTTAAGAGAAAGAGATCTAGGCACTTTAGAAGATATGCAGAAAATTGCAGTCAGCGTTGAAGCCAATTTGAATGCTAGGAGAGCTAGAATGAAAGCCGAAAATAAAGTAGCAATAAATGAAGAGGTTTCCACGTCAGATCAAGTGCTTCATAAGATGGAAAATATGTTTGAAATATTAAAAATTGATAAGTCTGAACCACAGATCAGAAATCCTAACTTCCGTGGCCAGCAGCAACCACAATTCAAAATCAAGCAAAGAGAGTAGCGAGCACAAGAACCAGCAGTACAACAGCAAGTGAAGACACCTTTACAGTAGAATTTTGTACATGGTCCGGAATCAGATGATGAGGAGAATGTAATTGGAGAAGAGAATCATTTCTTTACACCTGATGATATGCCAATATTTATCACTGAAGATGAGGAGTATTCTGAAAACTCAGCTGTACAAAAGGACAAGGATTTCATCTTGGCAAATGAAATATCCCTTGAAGAAGATTTTGATGAATATCAGAGGGGATACATGAATACCTTGACTTCCCAACAGCAAAAATATTCACTCAGAAAAAGAGTTGTACCTGTTAATCTAATTCAAAAGAGAAAGGAAGTTTCAACACCAAATAATGTTTCACCCATTGTGTAGAAGAAGGGAAAAGAGATAGCTGATCCCTCTACTAGCAAATCACCATCAGCAAATGAAAGATCCAATCAGCCAAATGTATCAAAGGAGAAAACTAAAAATAAGGATGTTCCAGTTAAAGAGGTAGAGAAAACTTCAGTTTTTAACTTAGAAAATGAAATTGCTAAGTTAAAAGTATTCATTCCTTTGTTGAATTGATGAAGAATAGCAGCTATAAGGGTCAGGTGTCTAAGATTATGAATTTAGATCCATTATCTGATATGGTAAATGTGGAAGATGATCAACCTGAGTTGATTTTTGGTCCAGCATTGGATGGTGAGTCTCCAGATAATGATGTACCTTCTTTTTATATTAGCCTTGGATTGCACGACTATGTATTACACAATGCTATGTTTGATTCTGGAGCCTCTCACAATCTCATGCCTAGGGAAATCATGGAGAAATTGGGTTTGGATATCACTAGAAAGTATCATGACCTTTATTCTTTTGATTCTAGTAGAGTAAGATGCATTGGGCTTATCAAAGATTTGGTGGTCAGTTTGGATCAGATTCCGACTAAAAATGTTTTGATGGACGTGGTTGTGGCAGATATTCCTCCTAGATTTGGCATGCTTCTATCCAGATCTTGGGGAGCTAAACTTAAAGGGACATTGCAGCTTGATTTCTCCTATGCTACTATTCCCGTGTTCGGTCAGATAAGGAAATTATACCGGGAGCAAAAGATGAAGTATATGATCACTAGCAAGGAGAAACTGGTAAATCATCCAATCAATTATGTACATACTGATTTAGAATCATTTGTTTTGTACTCAGATAGTTTCAATGATATAAATAGCCAATTAGTGGAAGTAGAAGACATTCCAGAAATCACTGAAAATTTCAGAGAGGTATTAAAGAAAGAGAAACAAAAACTTGAAAGTACCGCTGAGCAATCAACCTTCCATCAACAGCAAAATGTTGATGGAGAACAATTAGAAATAACAGAGCAAACAGAATTTCAGCATTTGGAAGAGGATGAATATGGTTTGTGGACCATGGATTTTGATGGTGCGGTAGGAAATGATGGTGCTAGAATTGGCATTTGGGTACGCAACCCTTTTTCCTCCCCAAACAAAGTGCCAAGTAATGTAAGGGTCTGTTCTTATAAATTGGCTTTTCATTGTTGAAATAATGAGGCTGAATATGAAGCTTTAATTGCTGGTCTACAAATTCTTATAAAGTTGAATGCTAAGAGGATTGCAATGTATGGTGACTCCGAGTTAGTCATCAAGCAAGTGAAAGGTGAATACCAAGCTAAGCATCCTCGAATGCGGGCTTACCAAAATGCGGTACTAGATATCTTGAGATTGTTTTTAGATTATACTTTGACATGTGTTCCTCATATTCAGAATGGTATTGCAGATGCACTTGCAAAAGTAGCAAGTAATTTGAAAATTCCGATGAAATCAAGTAAAAAATTTGAAATTCATGTGAAGCATCGTCTGACTATTCCTGATAATCAAAGGTATTGGCAAGTGTTTCAAGATGATGAAGAAATTGATGAATTTCTGCAAAATGAAGGTAAATTCAAAGACACTTCTATTGATGTGGAGCATGATGATGGTGAGGTGGATGTGCAAGTAAATCAGATGGAAGTTTTGTAATTGAAGGATAATGTCATTCCTAAAGGTCTAATACCTTTAGAGGACATTTTTGACCAAGATGATGTAGCTCGGAAACCAACCTTGCTGCCCACTAAGAGAGGAGCTGAGGATGTGAACATTGGATCAGTAGAAAATCCAAAAATGGTAAAATTGTCCAAAGAATTGCCCCCATAGGTAAAATAAAATTATATCAATTTATTATCTTCTTTTGTTGATGTGTTTTCTTGGGACCATTCAGATTTGAAGACATATGACACAAACATAATTCAGCATACCATTCTGATCAAGCCAAATCAAAAGCCCTTTCAGCAGAAGTTGAGAAGAATAAATCCAAATTTGCTGCCCTCAATAGAGAAGGAAGTGAATCAGTTGTACAAGGCTGGTATCATTGTCCCCATAAGATTTTCAGATTGGATTTCTAATTTGGTGCCCGTGTGTAAGAAAATAGGTGAGATTTGAAGACATATGACACAAACATAATTCAGCATACCATTCCAATCAAGCCAAATCAAAAGCCCTTTCGGCAGAAGTTGAGAAGAATAAATCCAAAGTTGCTGCCCTCAATAGAGAAGGAAGTGAATCGGTTGTACAAGGCTAGTATCATTTTCCCCATAAGATTTTCAGATTGGATTTCTAATTTGGTGCCTGTGTGCAAGAAAACAGGTGAGATTCACTTATGCATTGACTTTAGGAATCTGAATAAAGTTTCTTTGAAATATAATTATCCATTGCCCAAAATGGATCACATACTTCAGCGAGTAGTTGGAGCATCTCGTATGTCGTTACTCAATGTTTATTCCGGTTATAACCAAATTCTGGTTCATGAGGATGATAGAGACAAAACAGCTTTCACCACTCCGTAGGGAACTTTTCATTATGCTAAAATGCCTTTTGATTTGAAGAATGCTGGTGCGACCTTTCAGCGAGCGATGGATATGGAATTTGCCAATGAAAAATATATATTTTTCGTTGTTTATCTTGATGATTTGATAGTATTTTCTAATTCATATGAAGAGCACCTTTATCATTTGAAGATTGTTTTTTAGCAGTATAGAAAATATGGTGTGTCTCTCAATCCAAAGAAGAGTTTGTTTCCCATGGATGAGGGCAAGCTTCTTGGAAATATTATATCAAAGGATGGCATCCACATTGATCCAGCTCAAGTAGAAGCTATTCAGCAAATTGATATTCCCCGAAACAGAAAGGAGATCCGATCATTCAATGGTGAGATGAATTTCTTACGTCGCTTTGTGCCCAATCTTGCAGAACATTTAAGGGAAATCACAAACATGCTCAAGAAATATAGTGTAGTCAAGTGGACAGAGGAAGTAGTAAAGTCCTTCAATTTAGTGAAATTGGCTCTTTCTTCAGCTCTGGTTTTGATCAGCCTAGACTATACTCAGGATTTTATTTTGTTTTCATTTACCTCAGATCATACTATGGCGGCAGTATTTATGCAGAAAAGAGATCAGCATGAAAAACCAATTTCTTTTTTCATCCGAACCATAAGATATGCAACCTTAAATTATAACATTATTGAAAAGAAAGCTCTTTCCTTAGTGAAAGCGTTGAAATATTTTCGAGTATATATTCAACATTCTCACATTCTTGCTTATGTTCCTAATGCTGTTGTTAACGATGTCTTAGTGCGAACAGATCCAGAAGGGAGATGAGGCAAATGGATTGCTGCCTTGTTGGAGTATGATGTGGAGATAAAGCCTACAAAGCTCATCAAAGGATAGGGGCTGGCTAAGCTAATGGCTAATTCAAATTTTCATGCCTTGGAAATTAATCTCATTGCTACTATGTCCGAGGAAAATGAAGAAAGTTCACTAATTCAGGTATCAGAAATCTTTGTTCTTTCTCCTTGGTATTCAAACATTGTATATGTGCTCCAAAATCTGTCACCACCACCAGGAATGGCTAAAAACAAAAGTAGGACTCTGAAATTGAAGGCTGCCAAGTTTTGTATCATGAATAATGCACTCTATTGGAAATATCCCGGTGGTGTTTTGCTAAATTTTTTGGTTGAAGAAGAAGCAAAGCAGGTTATCGAGGATTTTCATAAGGGAGATTGCGGAGGTCACCTTTTCTGGAAAAAAATGGCCAAAATTTTTTTGAGAGCAGGATATTATTGGCCGACTCTCTTTTCCGATGTGTACAAAACTGTTAAAGGCTACCATGAATGTCAGATTTTTGAAGGGAGGAAAAAATTGCAGCCTTTTCCGCTCAAGCCCATTGAAGTAAGTGCTCCTTTTCAGTAGTGGGGTTTGGATTTTATTGGCAAGATCCATCCTGCTTCTTCAGCATAGCATAAGTGGATCCTTACAGCGACAGACTATTTTACTAAATGGATTGAAGCGATTCCCACTAGGAAAGCCACATATTCGGTAATAATTTCATTTCTTGAGAACAATATTTTGTCTCGTTTTGGATATCAAAATAATTTGATCACTGATAATGCAGTAGCTTTCAAATCTAAAAGAATGATTGATTTTTTTAATAAGTATCAAATCACTTTGGGGCACTCAACCACATATCATCCACAAGGCAATGGTTTGGCCGAATCCTCAAATAAATCTTTGGTCAACATTATCAAAAAGCTGCTGGAAATAAACAAGAAAGGTTGGCATAAGAATTTGGTTAATGCACTTTGGGCAGATAGAGTGAGTCAAAATAATTCTATAGGCATGTCCCATTTTGAGCTCGTGTATGGTGTTGACACGGTATTCCCTACCTCTCTCGCAGTTCCAGTGGTTAAACTTCTGCAGGAAGCTGGCAGCGAAGATGATCATATGAAACGGAGAATAAATCAAATGATCCATTTACAGCAGACTAGAGATGAGGTTTTTTAGAAAAATTTCAAGCTGCAAGAGAGAATCAAGAAGATATATGATCAAAAGGCAAAGGAGGACAAGTTTCAATTAGAAGAAGTGGTGCTGAAATGGGATGCAAGAAACGAAGACAAAGGTAAGCATGGAAAGTTCGAGAATATTTGGAAAGGACCTTTCAGAATTGCCACATATCGAGGCCAAAATGCTTTCCTTTTGAAAGAAATGAATGGAGAAGATTGTCCAGGAGGGCCGGTCAATGGTCGGCTACTCAAACGATACCATTTTTGAAATGTTTTCTACTGTCACATGTATCAATGTACATACCAGTTTGTTTAAGTTTCATTGTAAGTGTGTGCTGTCATCATTATTTCAGTTTGGGGCCCAAGGTGAAGGCTATAAAACTGAAGGTTGATTCCATTTTTGGTTCAGTTTTTTGAGTCAGGTCTTTCAATCATTTTTGGTTTCGAAATTGAGTCAGTTTTGAGTCAGTTTTCAATTCTGAAAATGAGTCAGGAGTCTTGTTTTGGTTTGTTGAAGTTATTGACTCCATAGCCCAATGGATGAAGGAACTACCTACTTTCCCAGAGACATGTAGTTCTTGGCACCTCCAAGGAGATACCATCCCCATTGGAGCCAATGTTATTGTTGGTATCTTCATCCCTCCGTCAGAGATCAAAATTCTCTTGTTGCATTTCATTTTAGGTGTCTCACTCAGTCTAGTCAGCTGCATTCCATTAGGAGCATGGATCATCTAACAGTAGTGGCTTGTCACTCATGTCCCTCATGTCTTTTACCTGCTGGCCTATTTCTGTTCATTAAAATCATTTACAGTCATTGTTGGTCTCATAGTTTTCCTAGAGTCATTTTTAGCGTTTTAGTGTCATTAGGCCTAGGGTTTCATTAATCAGGTCTTCAGAATGCCCAATAATGGTTAGCAGGCACATGAGGAATTCTTAAATAAGGTTTCAGTGATAAAATTTCATCATTATATGCTTAATAATGAATTTTCTTCAAAAATCTATTTTGAAGAAAAATAGTCTATTTCATCTTTATGTAAATAAATGTAATGTGATTTTCAAGTTTTTTCAGTTGTAATAATACTCCACTGGCAACCCTGGTCACCTTTTCCAAAGCCCCATGCCATCCATTCCCTACAAGACAAACATAAAGCTCGTCATTCAGTTAAAAAGACAAAAGGAAGCAAAACAGAGTTTTTGAAAAGTATCAAAATTTGAAACATTGCAAAGTGGGTTTTTGAAAAAGAAAAATAAAAATCCTTGGCATGTAAGATATTTTCATGATTCAAGACGTCATTTGAATTCCAAGAGAACAGTGGTGAACCAAGGTTAACCCGTGAGGAGAGAAAGAAGAATTTGAGGGCAGACTGTGTTGAAATTCCTTGCGCGACGCATTGGGTGACTGTCACGATGTATCGGGCGAGCGCAACGCATTGGGTCGGCTCACTGTGTGCAAATTTGTTCCTGTGCAGCACATTGGGAGGACGCGGCACACTAGGTTGGTTCCGCGACACACATGGCAGAAAGAAAATTCATTGCTATTTCTTCCAATTCTTCAAATCGACTCGGTCCCTTCTTGTTCAAGTAAGTCAAAGCCACCTCTCCATTGCCCATGACATGTGTTTGGTGATGTTTATGAGGATTTAAACATTAAAAAAAAATCAAACCCTATCATCTTGTTGGAAGAATACCCCTCTAGGGGTTTGTAATTGGTTTGGTGTCAATCATTCCCATTTCCCCCATCTTGTTAGTCCCTCCTCACTGTCTATCTTCTCAAACTAGCCCATTTCCCTATTCCCTTGTTTCCCTAAATCATTCATTTCCTATCCCATTCCCACTATCCTCATCCCAATTGTAAATTTCCCCAAACCCCAAGGCTATCCCAAGAAATTAAGTGGCTATCCCTAAAGTTTTCAATTCATAGATTGCAAATGGAAAAATTCACTTAATAATAGCCCATCATTTCCATCACCCTATCCCTCCATAGTCCCTTGCTTGTTATTACATATTTGGCAACAAAACCAAAGGCACCAAACTTCTCATTTTCATCCAAAACAACATAGACTTTGGACATCATGGAGACAGATACCAATACATCTTATGAACGAGACAGTGATTCCACCACTGAATTACATGCACCTAGAAGGCCTCATAAGAGTGGAAGACATGTGAGGGAGGAGCCCACTTCATTGGCTGAGTTGCAGGCCTGTCCTCTTGCCATGGCATGTTTTCAATAGTAGTCTTGTTATCAATTTTGTGAAATGGTTTCTAGGGTCCATCACCATCAAGAGCTGGCCCGTTTGTTTGTGTTGCATTTACATGATGGTCAAGTCACCCTTGCCAGTGTAACATTCACTTTAACACCTGAAACTATCTCTCAAGCAACCGAAACACCAAATGTTGCAGAAAAATGGAAAAAAAGACAGTAGGTTGACAGGGTACACTATGAGCCATATATTAGGCCTAGCTTTGTGAAACAACTCAGCAGAGTGTTTCCTTTCCGGTTCCTAAAGGATTCCTATGCTCCTCTCATGAAACTTATCATCAAATATTTCAGTTGTGAGGGCTGGTTTTCACGTCTTTATGCCTATCATATCAGGTTTCTGATGCATTTCACCAGGGTGAGGATGATGAGCCTCCCTTATTTCATGTGCCAGAATATTGAGAAGACCACTCTCGTGAAAAGAAAAACTCTTGAGTAGCAGTATAGCAGTATCTATCACTTTGCACTCATCAAGATTGTGGTTATGCATCATCTTGGCTTGCAGGGTATTTCATGGGAGGATTTCATTTCTAATGATTTCTTCACAGCTCCTTAGGTTCCTTCAGAGGTTGTTCATGAGGCAGGTGAACCTTCATATCAGCATGAGTGTCAGGAGACAGAGACTAATAGTGTGTCGGTGTATGTCACTTATCAGAGAAGCACTAGAGGGTTATTTGCAGCATCCAGGGGAGTATTATCTCCACCCGGGGTGGAAGGGGTATTAGTAGCACAGGTACAGGTACAAGACAGGGGTAAGAGGCCCATGCAGGATGAGGGGCCTTCAGGAGGCCAGGATACAGATTTCATACTCATTGATGAGGATTTGAGCTCTCTTAGATCAAAGTTGAGAGAGAATTTTCAGGAGCAGAAGGCAGAAATAAACACCTTGACCGTCAAATTGCAAAGAGCCCAATGGATTATCAAATACATTGAGCAACGAAAAAACAGTTGGAAGATCACCAAGCTATCACGGAGTTGCAAAATATACGTGAGAACCGACAAGCTGCCCAAAGGAGCCAAACCAAGATGACATCCATTGAGCGAGAGATTGAGGTTGATCAAGAGACTTGGCTTGAAAGGGTCGATATTCATTTGGAGAAGCTGTTGGAGAAGGCCAACAAGGAAAAGAACATGTTGAGGCACATGAAGAATCATTATTGGGTGAGAAATCATGTTTGCAAGGCACGAATCAAGATCTTGAAGGCAAAGTTAAAGAGGGCATTAAAGCTTTGCAAAAGGCATGATAGACTCCAAATTTTGGCCAAAGCTTCCTTGGCTCAGCATAGTGCATGATGGAGGACACTTAGCCCAAATTTCAAGAAATTTGGGACACGTTTTGTCAATTTTGTTTTTTTTTGGCCTAAACATAGATTTTTCTGCCTGACGCGTCACGCCACTTGCCGCGCGCTTATGATTGGGAGCTCCTCTTGGGTAAAAATTTATATTTTTGGATTTTTCATGAAAATTTATGCATGCCTACCCATTACCCAAAGATTTTGACAATTTTTGGGTTGCCGGAAGGGTCAAAAACACCCTAAAAATGACCTTTCTGCCCCTTTTTGGAGACACAGGAAGAAGTGTTGGGAAAACTCATTTTTGGAGTCGCAAATGGCAACCAAATTCTGAAATTCCACTTGGGTTGGAAAGTAGACAAGTGTTGTGGATGATTTTGTCACCCCCCTAGAGACAGTCTAGAGTTGCCATAGACCAGTGCCTAGGACATCTTAATATAGCAGGGAGCTCTTCATATAGCTTGGGTTGTCAATCCAAAAGCTCACTTACTATCTCTTGTAAAACAAGGAAATAAGTTTTGAATGGAACCAAACTCTCTTAGAGGCTGTCACAAAGATAAGAATAATGTAGGAACATCATGTAAAACTCCAGTACAAAGGCATCAGACAGTTAAGAGACCGCTTACTGTAAAGAGGGCCAGTTCAAATAATATATCACAGAAATCAAATATCAGGAAGTGAGTGCAGTGAGGAAACATAGAGGAGATATTAGTTAACATGAGACTGATACCCAGATACACAACAGAACCACATAAGGGCATATTAATTTATGAATCCTTATATGAAAATGGCGTTTTAAAAGCACCCTCCTCAAGCAACTAATATAGCAGAAAACATGGATGAGGTGAACATGGAACAGTATATCATGACTAGGCCTATTTAAAGCGCTTGAATAATTCCAGAAAGGGCACCAACAAAGATGAATCCTTACGCAGCCTAGTGGGCCCTTAACGTTTCTAGAACATGATGCAAGAAGATACGTCGCATGAAGGGAGATGGTGTATTAACACATAAGAGAAAGTACATCTTTTGTGAGATGCCAAAGACCGAGAATCCTCCTTACGATTTATAACTCCTCCTCCTTTGAGACCCTACGGGCTGCGAACCTTTATCTGAGAAATATTACAAAATGTGTCTGAAGCAGAAAAAGCCTTTTCTTTGTACGGTTCTTTGATGAAAATGCGGAACCCTTACAATGTATTTTTAGGAGCCTTTATAGAGAGATGGGAAATTCTAGAGAGGTAGATTTAGCATTTAATGACTCAATTTGAATAAAATGGCGGAAAACAATCGCGCCCACTCTATGAATGACTAACTATAAATGACTGTACTTTACAATCTGTCTACAGAAATAAATGTTGGGAGATGAAAATCTCCATATATAAAAGACACAAATAATAAAATATATATAATGCTTTGCCTTCCGCTGAGAGTAAGATCTGCTGCCGTAAGAACCCTGAGATAATCTGCGATTTTGTACTGTACTATCAGCCTTTATCTTTGAATTTGGATCCTGGATCTTTAATGTAAGGCGAATTTCTCTGGAGGGTTCTGTAAATTCATGTCTTTGTCTTCTTTAATGGTGGTCATTTCTCACACCTATCCTCGGCCCCCTATTTTAATTTCACCAGTGGAATATCGTCCTTTTATGGGCTCTAAACCTTTGCAACAGAGGTAGTGAATTAGAGCGCCCTCATGTTGTCTTGAAACCTGCAAAACCCACAAAATATTAGAGAAAACTGACACATATGGAGGCGGGGGCAATGGATACATGGTCGACCGGGAGAAATACACAGGGTGGTGGAAGAGAAGCAATGGAGACATAGATTTAACAAGCGAAGCACGACTTCTTTACATAAGATAGTTTGGACGTAAGGGGTGAATGAAAACGAAAGGTATGAATGAAAACATATGCATGCACATATATATATATGACGGGAGAAAACTATTTCGGACGTGCGGGAGTAAGACACGTGGGCGTACGGGGGACAGGTGGATGGGTGATGTGGTGGTAGAGTCAATGGACGGGGAGACTGAGATCTGGATCGTTGGATGGCAGTCACAGATCAATGGTTGGGAAGCGACGAGAGCGGCACGATGGTGGGTCACAGAACATGGCGGGCACACGTTAACGAGCGAGCAGTTCTGGTACATACCCACCGTCATATTGACACCGCCAGATCCAACGGCGTGGGGGAGTTCTGCTACCCAACCTTTGTACAGTCATTAACGAGCGGGGAGAGAGGTTTTGCAAACCGTACCAAAGACGCGTGGCAAATTTCTAATGGAATCGCTGGCCTTGGGCCCAAAACAGCCGGCCCGGTGGAAGTGGTGCGGGACTATACCGTCGGTTTCCTGCGCGTGGGACCCTCCACATGTAATGATCACCGCTCCGTTGATTTATTTTGATCAGACGGTTGCCGTCGCCCCCGATAACATAAAAAATTAGCTCTATTCCCTTTAGCTCATGGTTTTCGGGCTTAGTTCATGTGATGATGACAGGGAAGGGGCTAAGGCCCTGGGGCTTTGGTCCAATATAACTTGAATAGTGGGTTTTCATCATTTGGACAATGTATTTCGGAGCAGAAAAGGTGTCAACGAGCACGACATGGGGGGTTTTGATCATGAAAGATATTTGAAACAGATTTAAAAGGAACCAGTGGTCAAAATTTAAATGGAGGAGGGAATATGTACAACATCGGCTCCATCTGGGGACGGCATGGTCGTCCTCGGGCATGTCGAGAACACGCAGACCACTGAATATTTCATCCTGTTTTCCATTCTCCCTGCGCTTCTTTTTCAGGTAATTTCCGGCATCCTTATCTCCATAAAAATAAAAACTAAAACACTTATATACAATAGAATACAATCAGGCATCCCAACCTGGGTCAGAATTGGAAGTATGGTTTGAGGAATTGGCCATTCACCGGGGCATCCAACAAATCACCCTGTAGGTTTTCTAAATAAAAAGTGTTGTTTCTTCCCAGCTTCACTATTTTGAATGGCCCAAACCACAGCGGATCGAACTTAGCATGTTTGCCCTTTTCTGCTGTGCGAACATCCCATCTGAGAACCAGGTCTCCAACTTGAAATTTTCTATCTTTTGCATGCTGATCAAACACGTTTTTCATTTTCTCCTGATATTCTATCAATCTCTGATCTACCTGATTCCGTGTTTCCTCCAATTCTACCAGCTGATTAATCCTTCTGATCATGTCATCTGGTTCTTCCTAGTTTTCCTGCATGAAGCATGCCACTGGCAATGCCAATTGCACAGGAAACACAACTTCTTTCCCATAGACCAGCTCATAAGGTGATTTCCCTGTTTCTCTCTTGCTGGTTATCCTATTCGCCCATAGAGAAAACTTTAATTGAGAGTCAGAATTCTTCTGATTTTCACTTATTGTTTTCTTCAGGGCTCTCACCAGAGTTTTATTGGAGGATTTTGTTTGGTCTCAATCTAGTCTCCTAAATTGAGCTCATTTAATTGTCAACCAGGGTTGGTAAACTGCTGAAGTGAAGTGTACTGTATGTACCTAGGTGTTTGTTTCTTAATGCGTTGTGTGTAGTGTTTTGTGATGTTTTTGGTCTTTTGTGATGATTTATGATGTTTTTGATCTTTTGGTGGTTTTATGTTCACAAGGAAAATGACTAGGAAGTTAATGGAAGGAAGCTAATGATTAAAAACAGAGTGAAACCTAATTGGTTGATGTCAAATGGTAAATGCAAATGCAATATTAAAAACAGAATCAAATCTAAACTATGACTAAGCAAAAGCAAAGCTTGATAATGAATTTTAAGCAAATGATTCAAAACACAAACTAAACTTGTCAAATTCTTTCATCAAAGGTGTTTGAGAGAGAGAGCTTGAGACATGGTCAACTAAATATGCAAATCTTCTTAACTAAACAGTGAAACAACTAACTTATAATGATGCAACATTTTATCCTTGATTAGAGATTTGTTGAAGCATAATTGGAGTAAAACATTGATATCATCATAAGATCTTCTACTCTAAGTCTAGTTCCTACCTCTATTCTGCAACTCAGTTTTATAGCACTACACTTCACTCAAAGGTTATAGATTTTTGAAATAGTCTTTTGAGGAAATGTTTGTTTGTAAGATGATAAGGAAGTTGTAGAAGTACTTCAGGCCTTAAAATGATATTGTCTTCTGTTCATATGTTTATGAATTAATTATAGATTTTAGAACAAGAAGAGGTTTGTGAATAATGAAGGTTGTTTTGTTAAGTTTAACAACTGAAGTAATCTAATATGCAGTGAATGACAACTGAATGTGGAGTGCCAATGCAATGAGTGAAGCTAAAATTGTACTTAAGATGTCACTAGTCTAAAACAGTGTTAAACTACAAGTCATTATCAAACTTAAAACAACTGAACATGAGTTAAGTGCAATTAAACTCCGGAGTATCCTAACTATGCTATGCAAACATAAATACTGAAAGCAATTAAAAACTAAGATATCATGGCTATCTCCCACTCATCATTATGATATTTTGGACAAGCGTTTAAGAGCAAGGACAGCTATGGTACTTAGTGCAAACACACAAATGAAGCGTTCAGGATCACAATCATGCTTAAGACAGTATAAAGATTTCTTGGAAGAGTTTCTTCTTGTGGAAGAGTGCTTAGCATAAGTATAACTGTGATGGTGAATAAAAGAGATTACAATTAAATCCTACAATACTATAGCCATTTCCCATTCATCGTTATAATCTTTTGGAAGAGCTTCTTCTTTTGGAAGAGTTTTTAGAATGAGTATAACTACAGTAGCTAATGAAAGCAACTATGAATTCAACTTCAAAAACGTAAAGGCAGCTAGAATACTTATCTAAATTACGCAAATAAATCCGTGCAAGAGGCAGGGGCCCTCTACCACCTGACGGAATCTAACTCCAAATCAAATCAATGCTTTCAAAACAACACTGTCTGCTTCATTAAAGGTGAAATAACTTGAACAGAGCACTCTGCATCTTCAGAAATGTAGCACAGAATCTAAGCAAAATCTAGAACAAAATCTAGCCTAGCTCTCGGTTTCCCAAGTGTTTATATAACAAATATACATAACAAGACTTGCAACAATTCCAGGATCATTGTCTTTCCTTATCAAAATCACATTAGGACTCTTGAAGTGGCAACGTAAAAAGGAAAAGGACATCTGGACTAAGACAGTCCTATTAGAAGTCTGCCTTCCCAAATGTGTTCCCACGTACCAAAACCATATCCGGAATTCGGTTTTTCCTTCATGGTGAGCAACGAACAATGTAGACATGACGTGGAATATACCCATATGCGGTTTTTCTTGAGAGGCCACCTGGAACATGCCTAAACGTGAAGACAGCTGCAGAATTTCCGGTTAGCTACGGAATGTCTGCATTCTGCAGCTAGTTCCGGTCAAAATGCATTACAATGACAAAAATCACAAAACTTAGCAAGTCAGTCATGTAAATCATTCTAAAAGTAATTTTAACTAAATTCATTGATCAATTGGGTCTAAGATATCAATGGACCAAGGAAAATGAGGTAAAATAAGATGAAAGGAAGCACAATTTTGAGGTTCAACATACCCCCACTGCTGTCTCCTTGCATGTCCTCATGCAAATTATCCTATGAACTCAGAGGCTTCTGCAAGAACATCTAATCCTCTCCTTCTCCTTTGTCTGGAAGCTAAATATCTTCTGGGTTTTCTGATAACAAGTTTGAACCTTAGGTTGGTAAGTGTCCTGATTAGCTTTTTGTTCCTCTTCTTCAACTTGTCATTGGTCTTTTCCACTTTGTCTATATGTAGGGATAAGGTTGAGTTCATATCAGTTTTGAGCTTGACTTGTTCCTTGAGAATTTCATTCTCATTTTTGATGTGTCTATTAAGTATTTCCAACTCATATCTATCCCTTCTTAATACATCTATTTTAGAGAGTGGAGGACTAGGGGTTCTCTCCTTACTTTCTGAAGCTCTCCTTTCCAAAGTTTCCACATAGTCATAAATTTCCTGTTGAGCAAGGTCAATTTCAGGGGTTTCTTCATTAAAATCCTCTTCAACATCTTCTTCAATAGATGTTTCCTCATCCTCTATATTAATCACCCCTATTTGTTTGATTTGAGTTTTCCTTAGTTTCCCCTTTAGTCTATGGCTTCTTCTTGGCTGAGAAGATCCCTCTCCTCTCTCTGTGGCAGATTTCCTGATTACCTTCCCTTTTTTATGTTGTCTCTTTATTTGAGTCAACTTCTCTAAGATGATTTCCTCACTACTTTCTTGGACTGTTTTGTCAATTTCAACTTTTGAGGCTCTCCATTTTCTACTTCTCCTTGTAGGCTGTGGTTCAGGTGAGGGTTCTTTTGGCTCTTCAAAATGATTTCTTATCAAGAAATTGTCCCATGTATCATTTGTTTTGGCTAAATGGTGTTCAATCAAAATTTTAATCAAGCCATGATGATATAGAGTTGTCTCTAAAAATTGAACCCTTCTTTGAACACAGGAAGCCATCTTTTTCAAACTTTGAAGCAAGAAATAAGGTAGGTTTAAGTCTTCCCCCAGAAAATGCATTATCAGTCTAATGTGGTAGACATAAAATGTACCATATCTACCCTCACATGTAATAAATTTTTGCAGAAGAAGTAGTATGCTTCTCCATTTATTTTTCAATGCAGAACTTGGAATTCCTTTCTTAAATACAGTGACATCCATACCTGGTGATTTTAGAATTTGCTTCCAGGATTCATTGTGGAATTCTCTGTTTTTGAACCATCTCTCTCCATTTCTAAGCAACCCTGTAGCTTCTGCAATGAAAACTTCAGTGAAAGTAAATTTGACATCCCCCACTTCAACTTCAGCTCCTTGAAATGATCTTGCAAATGTTTTAGTGACTTCTTTGTGGAAGCCATTAAATTTCTCCAAAAATTGTAGCCATCCTATCTGTTGCAACATTTCTTTACATTGAGGGTAGCCTTCTAGGTATTTTCAACCCACTGGTTCAGTTCTTACAATGAAACCCATAATTGCTTCTTCAATGTTCATATTAACACTCTTCTACCCACAGAAATAATAACTTTCACCTTCGAATTGAAATGGCTTCAAGTTCTTAATGACAATGGCTTCAAAATTCGGAATGATATACCTCTGGTTGACAGTGACAACAGCTTCAAATTTTGGACTGATATGCCTCTGGTTGACAATGAAAACAGCTTCAAACTTCGAGCTGATATGCCTCTGGTTGACAATGAAACTTTGGACTGATATGCCTCTGATTGACAGTGACAAATGGCTTCAAATTCCCACACTGCTATACCTTTATCTCTTGGTGGAAAATAGCTTCAAATTCCCACACTGCTATATATCTGTCTCTTGGTAACAAATGGCTTCAAATTATTCACTGTTATACCTCTGCGTTTACAGTGATAACGCTCAATCTCTACCCACGGTGATTCAAACTGATATACCCTTTTGCTCTGCTCTCGGTGATAAGGATATTTCTGTTTGCGGAATGAAGTGCCGGCTACAGAATGGAGTGATGGAAGTAGTCACGGAATGAGGTAATGGAGTGAGGTGGAGGAAACGAATTAATGATTGAAAAGACGACGGAGATTTTTACAACGGAAAAGAGAATCATCATTGAATGATTTGGTTGGGTAACGTGAAGAATTCAAACACTTTGGCCATTTGAACCGCTTGAATGATGTCGGGTATGGAATGAGAGATTTTAATCCAAAGTTTGTGGAGGGTTTTTTGGTCATGATCAATAAAAATAATTAAAACAACCTTTTCGAACAATTCATAACTAAAACTATGCTAAACTTTATGAAATGCCATTATAATCTAAACTTGTTACCTCTGCTTTTCATTTGATTTTTTTGTAGTCTTTGTCTTCTTTGTTCTCCTTTGGAAGAGTCTTCATAATCCTTCTTGATGCTTTTTATTCATGGATACACTGGATCATTTTGTTGCAATTCTAATGTCTGTTGACTAATGCCTTCAGGATTTGTAGCTGCGGAATGTCTGGCTAGCTGCGGAAAGGCTGAACAGCTGCAGAATGTCTGTTAAGCTGCAGAATGTACCTGTAGAGCATTTTGATCATGGAATGGAGTGGTTTGGGAATATAGGTGAAATGTTATATGGTATGAATGAATATGGATGATGAGACATGATATGTATGAAGTGGATGATGAAATGAAATGGATTCAGTTTATGAAATGGAGTGGAAGAACATAAGAACTGCCCTGCAATCCATGACATGTTTTATTCATTTACAGCAAGACATCAAACTTTAAATTTTGACATGAAAATGAGATGGATGGAGTATGGAATGAGATGAATGAAACATGGAATGAAGTAGAATATGAGTGAATGAAGTGAAATGAAATGAGATGGATCATAAGCACTATGGATCTGAACTTATGATTTTGTAACAGCTGCTTGCAAAAACAAAATGGAAAAGTTAGAGTGTTAGAGAGACTCTGATTTTCACCCTATCTTTTCTGTATAAACATGCCAATCAATGATTGGTTTTCATGTTTATACCTTTATTTATTTTATTTTATTTTTTATTTTTATTTTTTTTATTTTATTTTTCAAAGAGAAATTCTTCAGAAAATTTAATCAAGTTGATGAAGAAGAAGAATTCTTCTTCATTAACTTCACATCACTGCTTTCTTGGAACTTCTTGAAAAATTCTTCTCTTGAGAGTGGTTTGTGATACAACTTCAATCTATGACCATTCACAAGAAAAGTGACCTCTTCTTCATCTATAGTTATGATTTTTACTGCCCCATTATCAAAAATTTCAACAATTTCATATGGCCCAAGCCAATGTGTCTGAAATTTACCTTGAAAATCCTTGAATTTTGAATCAAACAAAAGAGCCCAGTCACCCTCTTTGAATTTCTTCTCTTTGATGTACTTGTCATGCCATATAGCCCTTTGCTGTTGGACTAGACTTGTTTTCTGAACTGCATCTTGTCTGATCTCATCCAATTCATTGATTTGCTCCAGTCTATGCTTTTGTGCCTCCGTTAAATCAAGTCCTAGCTGAACTGCCATTTTGAAAGTTTGAATCTGGAACTCTATGGGAAATAAAACTTGCTTTCCATAAACAAGTTCATAAGGAGTATGGCCTGTTGTGTTTCTCCATGTAGTTCTATAGGCCCACAAGGCTTCAGGAAGCCTATCTACCCAATCTCTTCTATGTAAATGAGCAGTCTTTGTTAGGATTCCTTCAATGACCTTATTAGTAGATTCCACTTGACCATTTTCTTGTGGATGATAAGGAGTAGATTTTCTATGTCTGATTTTGTACCTCTCCATCATTTGCTCCACTAGCCTTGATGTAAATTGAGCTCCTTGATCTGTAAAAATTTCCCTTGGGACACCAAAACGAGTAAAAATATCCTCAAAAATAAAAGCAACTACAGATGCTTCATTAGCAACAAGTAATGGTTTAGCTTCTACCCATTTAGTAACATAATCAGTGCAAACTAATATATATTTCTTTTGTCTTGATGGAGGACTAATAGGTCCTACAAAATCCAAAGCCTATTTTTCAAAAGGTTCAATGTGTACCTGAGGTTGTAATGGCATCTCACCTGAAGGAGAAGTTTTCCCTACCCTTTGGCAACTGTCGCACCTTTTGACATACTCTTTAGCATCTTTAAACAAGGATGGCCAATAATATCCTAAATTAAGGATCTTATAGGTTTTCCTCTTATCTGCAAAGTGTCCGCCACAAGGTTCATCATGACATGCCTTGAGAATATCAGGCATCTCATCTTCACGAACACACCTTCTAATGATCAAATCTGGACCTGTCTTGTACAACTATCAACAAAGTGTCCGCCACAAGGTTCATCATGACATGCCTTGAGAATCTCAGGCATCTCATCTTCCCGAACACATCTCCTAATGATAAAATCTGGACCTGTCCTGTACAACTCATTAGCAACCCATGAATATTTTGCACTGTCATAAATGATTTTTCTTTTATCTCTTGCATTCATTATTGAAGGAAATTTCCCCGAAACTAAATAATTAGCAATGTCAGCAAACCAAGGAGTTTGGGTAGAAATTGCAAAAAGATATTCATCAGGAAATTGATCTTCAACTGGAGTGTCATCTTTGATGTTTTGGAGTCTAGATAGGAAATCAGCTACTGTGTTTTGTTTTCCATGCCTATCTAGAATGGTAATGTTGAATTCTTGTAAAAGAAATAACCATCTTATGACTCTGCCATTAGTAATTGATTTGTTCATTAAATATCTAATTGCAGAGTGATCTGTGTGAACAAAAGTTTCATAGCCTGTTATATAGTGTCTGAATTTGTTTATGGCATGAACACCAGCTAAAAACTCTTTTTTAGTTACAGTATAGTTTAACTCTGAAGGAGTCAAATTTTTACTGGTATAGTAGATGGCATAAGGAATCAAGTCTTTTTGTCCCAATACTGCTCCTAGAGCTGTATCAGAGGCATCTGTTGAGATATGAAAAGGTAACTTCCAGTTAGGTCCCCTTAAAATAGGTGCTTCGGAAATTTTGGTTTTCAGGGTCTCAAAGGCTAACTGGAAATTATAATTCCACTTGAATTCACAGTCTTTGGTAAGTAATTTGAAGAGTGGAGATGCTATCTTGGTGAAGTTTTCTATAAACCTCCGATAATATCCTGTAAATCCTAGAAAACTCCTAACATCTTTTTGACAACTTGGAATAGATAAGTTAGAGATGACTTCAACTTTTGACTCATCAACTCTAATCCCATCCTCTGAAATGTGATGCCCCAAAACAATACCTTCAGTAAACATCATGAAACATTTCTCATGACTAAGTGAAAGATTTGCTTCCTGACATCTCTTTAAAACTTTTTCCAAGTTTGCTAAAGCTTCTTCAAAAGTGTTTCCATAAACTATGAAATCATCCATGTATACCTCTACACAATCATGTATTAGATCTGAAAAAATTCCTAATACTGCCCTTTGGAATGTTGCAGGTGCATTGCATAATCCAAATGGCAATACTCGGTAAGCATAGGTACCCCAAGGACAAGTAAATGTGGTTTTATCTTGATCTTCAAGTGCTACTTGGATTTGATTGTAACCACTAAACCCATCTAAGAATGAGAAGTACTTCTTGCCAGCTAATGTATCTAATACTTGATCTATGAAAGGTAGGGAAAATGGTCTTTAAGAGTAGCTTTATTTAGTTCTCGGTAGTCGAAACACACCCTCCATTTTCCATTTTTCTTTGGCACAATTACCAAAGGAGAAACCCACTTACTATCTGAAATAGGATAGATGAAATTGACATTTAACAGTTTTTGCAATTCTTCCTTAACAATTTCCCTAAGATTTGGATTCATCCATCTTTGAGGTTGTCTGATTGGTTTGCAATTTTCCTCTATATAGATATGATGAGTGCAAGTCTTGGGGCTTATCCCTTTCATGTCAGTGTATTCCCATGCATATGCAGAATAATGTCTCTGTAATACTTTGACTAACTCTTCTTGTTGAGATTTTTCTAGGTTCTTGTTTATATTCAAAGTTTTGCCTGGAAAAATTTCACTTGTAGAGCTGCCAAATTTGTCCATAGAATGAAGAGACATATGCCTAGATGACAAAAACTCAATATTGGATCCCTCTTGAAATGATTCATGTTTGTGTTCTGGAGAGAATTCAAAGTTTTCTAGAGTATTCAGAATTTGATTATCTTCACTAATTTCTGAAATTGTGAAGAGAGGTTGTAAATCTTCTTCATCCTCTATCCATTGAGTGTCATCTAAATCTGTAATTGTCCTAGCTGGAGGATATAAAGTGAATTTCTTAGTTGAACTACCATCAGAGATGTACATATCACCGAATCTACAACTAATAAAAGCATCAGCTGTAGCCAACCAAGGTCTTCCTAATATAACAGGATGTCCTCCTAGATTATTCTTAGGAGTTAGGATCATGAAATCCACAGGGTACTCCCAAGAATCTAGGGACACCGGAATGTCTTCTATTACCCCATCTGGTTTGATCACAGATCTGTCTGCTAATTGTAATAATGTGGGTGTAAAGAGAAGATTAGGAAGTTTCAGTTTATCCATGATTTGTCTACTCATGATATTGATTGCTGCTCCTAAATCAATGAGTGTATTTTGGATTTCAATTCCATTGATATGAATTTTGACAACTGGATTTCCTGAGTCAAGATACTTTGGAATAGCAATCTTTCCCATCATAATGTCTGCTATTTTTCCCGCCAGTTGAATTTTCTTTGTTTCTCTTATTCTTTTTCTTGTTTTCTTCATACTCAACTCCTTTATTGTTTTGGCTAAAATTGGAATTTCCTTGATGGCTTGTAATAATGGAATTTTAATGCAAACATTTCTTAGCTCATCTAGGAAATCATAATTAGGCACCATGATTTGTTTTTCTACACCTCTATCAATTTGTAGTCTTTCCGGAAAGAGAGGTATAGAAGTAGATGTAGATGGTTGCTCTAATACAGGAGTTGAATTTATTGGATCTTTTTGCTTTAATTTTTCAGTGTTTGGGTCTTGAAAGGATGTGTCTTCCTCAAGACTTTTATTCACTCGTAGAGAGTCTTCCTCAGAGTTATCTTGTTCTTGTATAATCACAGAAGGTTTCCTCTTTTCAAGTATTCTTCCAGACCTAAGTTGAACATCACTAAGGTCTAGAGGAGTAATTAAATAAGTTGGAAACTGTTGGCCTTCTATCATGTATGTGTTCTAAGGATTTTTATTATTGGGGTTTGGTATGGGTTGAGCAGGAAATTGATTTGATTTTTGAGGGAATGGTAATGAAAGTGGTTGATTTTGATGTGGTAGGTTCTGATGATGTTGTTGAGGATTTTGTTGAAAATTTTGTTGAGGATTTTGAGGATAAAAATGTGGGTATGGTGGATAGGATGGTGGATACTGATAGTACTGAGAGTATCTTCCAAAGGGATTTTGTCCTCCTTGTGCCCAAGCTTGAGATTGATTTTGAAATTGAGGCCAACGTTGCTGCCAAGAATTCCAAGGTGGAGGTTGATTATACATTTGATCATGGAATCCTTGTGTTTGAGGTCCCTGCCAAGGTCTTCTAGAGACAAAATTAAGAGATTCTGTGGAATCTGTAGGAGTTTCCTCCTGAAAGACAGCTTTGAGACCAAGAAGAGAAGGACAATTCTTGGTCTCATGTTTTTCAGAACAAATGACACAGGTCTCTACAACTTTTACATCCAAAGGACACTCTCTCAAGGCATGTTTCTTTCTACATTTGGGACAAAATATTGCCAAGGCATCAGATTCAACTTTTTGCTTGTTTTGTATCTTAAGGGTGTCTATTTTTTCACTAAGACTCCCTAAGATTTCAGATTTGAAATCATCAAGCATGTGTCCTATTTCTAATCTACTTACTGTCCCAGAAGCAGACTTACTTGCCCTTGCAAGAGCAGATCTCTTGGACCTTTTACAGTTTTAGATTTCCCTCTTGAAAGGTTGATACATAACTCAGATATTTCAGGTAATGTGAGCTGTGATATATCCCCTTTTCCCATCATGTTAAGGATATTCAACCATTCATCCCTAATTGTTTTCAACAAAAGAGCTTTTAAGGTGTCTTGATCTAAGTTTTCCATTTTTGCTCTTTTGATGTTGTAATGAAATCTCTCCAACAAATCTTCCAAGTTTTCATCTTCTTTTTGTAACATCTTAAACACTTCTTCCTTATGATTGAACGGCATACAATAATCCAAATACCTCTCTAGAAATGCTTGTTTCATGTCTTCCCATGTCCTAATAGAACTGTTGATCAAACTCATAAACCACTTCAATGCTTCTCCTTTCAATGTTGAAGGAAATAATTTAAGTTTTTGAGAATCTTGTAAGTAGTCATAAGTTCTACACAGGATCTCAAATTCAAATAGGAAGGTTTCAGGATCTTCAGTTTTAATTCATAGAAGTTTGGAAGGACAGAGGGTGAAATTTTTTTCATGGTTGTATTGGTTTCTTCATCAATTATAGGGAACCCAAAAGAGTTTCCTATTTCTCTTCTACATCTTCCTCCATATGCACCTCTACCTCCTTCTCCTCTACCTCTACCTCTACCTCCAAATAATGTGTGTTCTCCATTAAAGACTCCTCCTCCCCCTTCTTCTGCCATGATTGACTCTCCTGTGGAAGTGGAAAAGTTTGTGTCCCTAACAGGAGTCTTTAGATCTTCTTCTAAGGCAGGTTCAGTGGATGAAGTGGAAGGTTTCTCTAATGGGATATCTGATCTTAGGTCTTCTAGAAGTCCAGGATCAGTAAAGGATGGAATATGGGTCTGAGTTGAAGGTGTACTAGCTCTTGGTCTAGGTGAAACAAGTGGTGTTCTAGGAATCAAATTTATGTTTCTGCTGCTTATGAATCTATGGTTAGTTCCTCTATAGTAGTAGGAAAGTTTGTGTCCCTAACAGGAGTCCTTGGCTTTTCTTCCAAGAAAAATTCAGTGGATGAAGTGGAAGGTATTTCTAATGGAATATCTGACCTTAGATCTTCTAGGAGTCCAGGATCAGTAATGGATGGAATGTGGGTCTGAGTTGAAGGTGTACTAGCTCTGGGTCTAGGTGAAACAAGTGGTGTTCTAGGAATCAAATTTCTGATTCTGCTGCTTATAAATCTACCCCTTGAATCTCTCTCTCTACGCATATAATTTTTTTTGGGAGTTAAGAAACAAAGGTTACCTATTTTTCACTTCCCCGGCAACGGCGCCAAAATGTTTGGTCTCAACCTAGTCTCCTAAATTGATTTCATTTAATTGTCAACCAGGGTTAGTAAACTGCTGAAGTGAAGTGCACTGTATGTGCCTAGGTGTTTGTCTCTTAATGCGTTGTGTTTAGTGTTTTATGATGATTTTGGTCTTTTGTGATGATTTATGATGTTTTAGTTCTTTTGGTGGTTTTTATGTTCACAAGGAAAATGACTAGAAAGCTAGTGGAAAGAAGCTACTGGTTTAAAAACAGAGTGAAGCCTAATTGGTTGATGACAAATGACAAATGCAAATGAAAATACTGAAACAAATCAAACCTAAACTATGACTAAGAAGAATACCAAGCTTGATAATGACTTCAAGAAAATGAATCAAAACATAAACTTAACTTGTCCAATTCTTTCATCAAAAGTATTTTGGGAGAGCTTGAGAAGTGGTCAGCTAAGTATACAAATTCTCCTAACTAAACAATTAAAAAATCGGCTTATAATGAGACAAAATTTTATCCATGATTAAAGATTTGTGAAAACATATTTGGAGGAAAACATTGGTACCATCATAAGATCTCTACTCTAAGACTAGTTCCTAACTCTATTCTACAACTTAGTTTAACATTACTAAACCTTACTCAAGAGTTATAGATTTCTTTTTAAAGTAGTCTTTTGAGAAAAGGCTTTGTTTATGAAGTGGTAAAGAAGTTGAAAAAGTACTTCAGGCCTTGAAATGATATTTTCTTCTATTCATATGGTTATGAATCAATTATAGATTTGGAACAAGAAGAGGTTTTGTAAATAATGAAGGCCGTATTGTTAAGTTTAACAACTAATGTAATCTAATATGCAGTGGATGAAAACTAATTGTGGAGTGAAATGCAATGAGTTAAGCTAAAACTGAACTTAATATGTCACTGGTCTAAAACAGTGCTGAATTAACAAGCCATTATCAAACTTAAAACAAAATAACAGAGCATGAATTGAATGCAATTTGACTCCGGAGTACCCTAACTAAGTTATCATGCATTAATCTATGGGATTCTACAGCCTGTTTTGTCCATCATGATTGGTATTTTGGAAGAGCTTCTTAGAACGATCCTGGCTGTACAATTCAGTGCAAATGCAAACATAAAGACTAAAAGCAATTTTAAAACTAAGACATCACAGCTATCTCCTACCCATCATTATGATATTTTGTAAGGGTGTTTTAAGAGTAAGATTAGCTATGCTACTTAGTGCAAACAAACAACTGAAATGTTCAGTATCACAGTCATGCCTTAGACATCATAAGGATATTTTGGAAGATTTTGATTAGTATAAGTTCAACTGTGATAGTGAACAAAAGAAATTACAATTAAATCCTACAACACTATAGCCATTTCTCATTCATTATCATGATCTTTTGGAAGAGTTTCTTCTTTTGGAAGAGTTCTTAGAACAAGTATAACTATAGTGGCTAATGAAATTAACTACGAACTCAAACTTCAAAAACGTAAAAAAAACTAAGATACTTATCTAAATTACGAAAGTAAAGCCGTGCAGGAGGCAGGGGCCCTCTACCACCAGACGGAATCTAACTCCAAATCAACTCAACGCGTTCAAAGAAATGTTGTCCTCTTCATTAAAGTAGAAATAACTTGAAACAGAGTATTCTTCGTTTTCAGAAATATAGCATGAAATCTAAGCAAAATCTAGCCTATCTCTCGGTTTCCCAAGTGTTTTTATAACAATTTTACATAACAGAACTTGCAACAATACAGGGATCCTTGTCTTTCCTTATCAAAATCACATTAGGACTTTGAATATGGCAACGTAAAGAGAAAAAGGACATCTGGACTAAGACAGTCCTATTAGAAGTCTGCTTCCTTAAATGAGTTCCCACGTACCAAAACCACGTCCAGAATTCAGTTCTTCCTTCATGGTGAGCAACGAATGATGTGGACATGAAGTGGAATATACCCATATGTGGTTTTTCTTGAGAGGACACTTGGAACATGCCTGAACGTGAAGACAGCTGCAGAATTGCCGATTAGCTACGGAATGTCTGCATTCTGCAGCTAGTTCCGGTCAAAATGCATTACAATGACAAAAATCACAAAACTTAGCAAGTTAGCCATGTTAATCATTCTAAAAGTAATTTTAAATAATTTCATTGATCAATTAATTTTGGGATAACAATGGACAAAGGAAAATGAGGTGAAGTA